>PUFA01000024.1:8424166-9625833 GCA_003508835.1 Eonycteris spelaea | reverse complement strand
GTGATGTTTTAAGAAGTGAGGCTCATCATTTAGAGCATTTAAAAATAACTTTAAGAGAAAACAGCTGTTGCAAAATTTGTTGACAAATTTAGGCATATTTTTAAACTGATTACTTTATGAAAGCCCACTTATTGTTTTTTCAGTTACTTTTTTATTGCCAAGTTAGTTGAATATATCTAAGACATTATCTGTTTTGAATGTTTTGTTTCAGGTAGGGACAAAGGAAAAAAGAAACATCCACAACCATTGCAGTTTCGGCAGCTCAGTGAATGAGTGTGTTGGGTGCATGGCGGGGGCATGGGCCTATGGTTTATGGGCAGTTCTTGTTCTTGTGCCACTATCATTTCTATCCTGAGGATAGAGTTTATATGAAAATGGAGTTGGTAAGAGATCACAGTTCATCATTTCAGTCAGCAGAGTTGTGTTTCCAAAATACCTAACAGTCATTTCATGCCTGAAAATAAGATGCTATTTCTTGTGTTGTGCATATTCAGAATGTTATATACATGTTGAGTTAAACATAACTCAGGAAAGCGTTCATATGTGTTTTTAGGTTTCATGGCTCTGTATATGCTCTATGCTCTTCTTCAAGCTATTAAAACAATTAGTTGACCTTGAATCATTTCTTTTTCTTATTCTTTGTGCTTGTGTTGCTTGAATGATGAGTCAATACTGACACAGAGAATGTCATAGAAATTCAATTTCAATTGAATTACTTGTTCTAGCTTCCTTATAAAAATACTTGTGATTTTGTTAGTGTAATTTATTTTTTATAAAATTTTTAGAAGCAGCTATTCATGACAAAGGGTAAACTTTAGATGGGAGATAGATATCAGAGGCTAACACAGAGACCTTCTCTCGTAAGTTCTTATAAATCTTATATATAATATCCTTCCATGAAAGAATGAAGGTTATATTTGAAATCAGGGGGAAAAACTGAGTATATTATCTCTGAGATTTTGTCATGGATCACAATATAGAAATGCTGACTAAACCTAAATTCTTAGTTTATAAAAATAATTTTTTATTTTTAACAAAGATACAGTATCCTAAGCTCTTTACAGTTGTTATTCATTTATTCCTCTTAACACCTCTGTAAGGGTTAAGATATTGTTACTATCATTTTGTAAATGAGGAATTCAGAGAATAGAGGGTTATATACTTACCCAAGATTATATGGTAGTTAGAATTTTGGATTTAGGCTCTGGTTTCAAAGTTCTTACTCTGCTGAAAATTATCAATACTAATAAAGAAGTCCTTTTTTTTTTTTTTAAATCACAAAAATTTGTACCAATCTTGTAAGCCTTTGAGACTTTTTGTCTGTGGACCTAATTTGAGAAACACTTGTCTGATTTCCAGAGAAGTTACATAGAAGTCTGTTAGCTCTAGGTCAAGCACTTTTAAATTATACCCAAACTATATAATAAAAGGGCAGTGTGGAAAATTAATTATTTTGTTAATTCTTAAAGGGTAAGGGAGGTTTTATTTAGAGAAAAACAGATTTGTGTTTCTTGGATGCCAGGTTGCAAACTCTTAATGCTTTTGGCAATAAAGACAACAAAACACATATGTCAGAAAGAAGAGTGAGAATGCATGCAAACTTACACGTTCTTTTGGTATTTTCATCTTGATTTATGAAGGGAATAAATAGGAATGATCAGCAGCTAAGGTCTTGGAAGTATCCATAGCAGCTTTCATTAATCTTTTAGATGGTGTACGGAGCTAACATGTAATGATTGGCTGTGTGGTGTAATGAAATGTGTACTTTGTTCATAATTCTGTAGGGAGAGAATATGCCTACTTTAAAGATGAGAAAATTGAGGCTTAAAGAGGCTAGGAAACTAGGCCATAATATACATAACTGATAAGCACCAGAACTATGATTTAAATTCAGTCCTGCCATTTAAGAAGTGTCTGGGGCTGGTTGTACTTAAAAATCTAAAAGCAGTTGGGTAGTTATTTATCTGAAATAGCATTCCTTTCTTTGATCTGAGTGTCAAACTGTTTTTGACTGTTGGTGATGTTCTAAATAATCATTTTCCTACTTAATTATACCCCCTCCCTCAAAGTATGTCTATATTGGAAATTCTGCAGAAATTATTTCTTTACCAGATGTGTTATTCTTTAGCTGACTGCTTTTCAGGTTTTTTGAACCATGCAGAACGTTTTTAAATGGTTTGTGTGATTTAAAAAACTGAAAACTTTTTTAAAAGAGGAATTTCTCCATACTTTTAGTAGAAATGGGACCCATAATTTTGGATAAATGCTCTGGATAGCTATGGTTATATGTCTGTACATTGCTAATTATGTAATATTAACTATAGAACAGAAATTCTTTTTGATTTCTCTATGAATTTTCCTTTTCTTTGCTTTTGGTTTTCCATAAGGACCATGCCATTGAGAAAGAAAAATAACAAGTTTCTGGTGCTTGAAAAAATACTAGAAATAAACATTCTAAAATTATTTAATAGGTTAAGTGCTTTGAAAACAAAACAAATCTATTGTACTTAATGTATATTACTTTTAAGGAAGATTTTGTTATGAACATCTGTTTTACAAAGCTAAATACCATGTTCATGTATTTTTAAATTTTTCGAAGCCAATTATCTGCATTTACCTGACAGGTTAGTTATTTATATAACCTGAGGTAGCTTGTTAAAATTAAAGAAAAGAAAAGCTCCTAAACCTCTTATTTACTATAACACAAATGCAAATATATGGCATTCAGGGTGTGCTTTTCAGAGTAGTTCCTTAAAAATTTCTGTTCAAATGACACTAATAATAATGAGAAGGAAAAAAATCAGAATCATGTTAGTGTAATGCAACTGTTATCTTTTTCTGCATTGCAATCTGGTGCTTAGACTAAAGTGGAATGAGTATGGGGTTTGAAATTAAACCTGAGTTATGAATATCAGTTCCCACTTTCTAGCTTATATTATATGACTGTGAAAAAGTAGCACTTTGAACCTATTTTCTTAAAAAGTGGGAATTGTAAATGTGTACTTAAAAAATTATTTTGGAGTTTAAATAAATCTGTGTTAGTGCATAAAGACTATTTTAATGCTGCTTCATTTATTATTGTGAATGTAGATTTTTAATTTCAACATTTTTTCACTTAATTTTATTGTGTTAATTTATACATAACATAAAACTTACCATTTTTGAGTGTACAGTTCACTCGCATTAAGTACATTTATATGTTGTGCAACCATCATCAATCACCATCCATGTCCAGAACTTTCCATCATCCCAAAGTGAAACTCCATACCCATTAAACAATAATTCCCAATTCCTTTCTCACCCAGCCCCTGGCAGCCACAATTCTACTTTCTGTCTCTGAATTTGACTACTCTAAGTACCTCATAAAGTGGAATCATACAATATTTGTCCTTTTGTGACTGGCTATTTTATGCTTCATTGTTTTCTAACTGCTGCATTATCATCCATAATAGTACCAGAGTTTATTGAACTACTTCCTATTCATGGATATTTCTTTATTTTTCCAGCTTTATTGAGATATAATTGACGTATATCATTGTATAAGTTCAAGGTGTACATTGTGATGATTTGATACACATATATATTGTGACATAATTAACATAATAGCATTAGTTAACACATCCATCACCTCACATAATTATATTTTTTGTGGTTAGAACATTTCAAGTCTATCTTTTAGCAACTGTCAAGTATACAATACAGTATTGTTAACTATACTCACCTTACTGTATAATAGATCTCCCAGAACTTACTCGTCTTACAACTGGAAGTCTGTACCTTTTGACCAGTATCTACGCATTTTCCCCAAGCAGCCCCCTGGCAGACCAGTTGACTCTGTGTCTCTGAGTTTGGCTATTTTAGTTTCCACGTTTAAGTGAGATCATACAGCGTTTATCTTTCTTTGATTTATTCACTTAGATTAATGAATGGGCATTTATTATTTCTGACTTTTTATTACAGAGAATGTTGTTAATGGACGTTCTTATACAGACTTCTTTTTGGTAAATGTCTGGATACTTCTCTAAGAGATGCCTAAAAGTGGAATTACAAGGCCAAAGGGCATATACATTTATAATTCTTTCAGTACATCCAAATCTTCCCCCTCCATTTCTATGTCACTATTTCAGATTTTTTATTTTTTGAATAATTTTACATAGGTTATACATTGAAATGGAGAAAACATTTACATGGTTCCAAAAGAAAACTGATTGATATAACATTGGGGTATACTTTGTGAAATCTTGTTCTTACTCACATTTTGATTCCTCTGTTTTGCCTTCATAAGTGATGGCATTTATTAGTTTCTTGTATTTTTTTTTTTAGAGAAGGAGTTGGAAAACTTATTCTTCATTGAGCCAGATAATAAATATTTTGCCCTGTCCCATGTTCTCTCTCTCCCCCCCACCCCCTCACTCATTCACTTTAAAATTGTAAAAATTATTCTTAGCTTTAGGGTCATGCAAAAATAGGGCACAAGCCTTAGTTTGCTGATCCTTGATTTAGAGTTTATTCATATAACAGGCACATGGGACTATATTTATATTGGTCATCTTTGTTTAAAATATTTTTATCAATCTTTTTCTTTGATATCTTCTATACTTTCATACTTAGAAAGTTCTTATCCTTTCCACAACCAGTTAAATATTCACAACTGTTTTCTTCCAGTTTATTTTTCTTTATTTTTATTGATATATGTGTGCTTATAGTAAAGTGTATAAAACAGATCTGAAGTTCACAGCTGGATTCATTTGTACACTTGTGTACACTTGTGTAATCACTACATAAATGAAGATGTAGAACATGTCTGTCACCCTTCTCAATCAGTTCCCTCTCAGTATAATCACTGTTCTGATTTATATTATCGATTTGCTTGTTCTTGAACTTCATATAAATGTAATATATTCTGTATTCTTTAGTACCTCCTCTTTTCTCTCAACATAATGGCTGTGAGAGTCATTGCTATTGTGTATATCAGTATTGAAAGTTTGTAATTTTGTTAAATTAGAAATTTGGATTTTATCCATTTTATGGCTGATAAACAGAGTATGTACTGAGCTAACAGAGTTGATGCTCCAGCAACTCCATGTCAACACTCTGAATGGATTTGAGTGGGAAGAAGTTTGAGGCAAAAAGAACAGCCAGGAGGTTTTTGTAGTAGTATTTTCTGAAGGAAATAATGAGGGCTGGATTTCAGAAAACTGTCAGTGGCAGTTTAAGGGAAAAGCAAATTTGAGAGACTTTGTAAAGCAGTGATAATACTTCATGGTAGGCTTTTCTTATATATCTTAAAAACAGAATTCTCCTTAAATAAGACTGTTTGCCAAAGATTTAATACAGAATAGGGAAACAGGAACCATATTATGGGAAACAAATTCTTTTTAAATTCATATATGTAGTAACTTCTGATAATAGGTATTTTATTTAGAAAAATGATTAATTTTTTGTCTAGGGTTTAGTGAGCCAATGTGACTTGTTTTTACCAATTTTTAGAAGCAATACAACTTCTTATTGTTAGATTTTTAAAGCTTTGAACGTGACAAGGCTGTCGATTTCACTGAATTCTTAGGTTTTTAAAGCTGGCATTAGAAGTTTTGAAGTGGTTATTTGAACAGGAAGGTGAAGCGTTTTTGTGTTTTCTGAAGGATGCACCTTTGGCAGTATCACTGTGCCTACTGTCAAGCTGTTTATAGATAAAACTTGTTAAAGTATCTCAACAGGTACTTAAAGATAGGACCTTGTAGATGGGAAATAAGAGTTCTGCTTTTTGAGCTCCAGGTTAGTTTTGTTCCCAGTTTAGGTACAGGAGGCTTTGATTTACAGAGCTGTTAATTATAAAGTATATAATAATGTAGAGTTGCAGAAAACAATTTCAAATGCAGTTTATTTTCAGGTAAACCAATGTGTGTATGCATGCATGTGTGTGTATGTGTGGGGGATGGTGGTGGTAATGGTCGGACTATGGTATATACTCTCTGTTCTTTCCTGAGTTCTATTCTCCAGTTGCTCTTTAAAGTTTAATTTTCTGAGTGTGGATTTATTTTGAACTTTTTGTGTGAATTTAAGTTGTATTTATTATTTTGCTCTGCTGACTTCTAAGAGAAATTTTAACTGTCTTACATTAAATAACAGGAAAATGATGAAGGTGAATTAAGAGTGGGAATTAAAGGGAATAGAGTGGATGGATGGATGGTCAGGAGCTTAAGTATAGGGTAACACACAATCCATGCCAAATAAAATACTGAAATTGAAAATAAATCTTACCACTGAGTGTTATGGCAGCCAAGACAAAGAGAAAAAATTATGGATTATCTTATTTATATGTATCTGATATATATCAGAAGAGATACCCTTTTCTAGCTCTGGATTGAAATTTATTGCATCTTTGCAGGAGAGACCTGAGGCATAGCCTAGACTGGTGTTTTCTGTTAGTTTGCATAAAAGGCAATAATTTGGAAACAGTCTTTTACTCCTCTTACAACATTTAATAAAAATGGAGGGCATAGAATTAGATTATTTTTTTCCCTGAAGTATTTATCTTTTCTGGAGTATTTATCTGTAGTGTTACACAGTGGTATAGGATTGTAGCTCCAGTTCAAACAAGGAATAAAATGTAGAGAATCTAGATGACTAAAGAGTTAGCATGTTTTTAAACTACGTCTTCAGGATATGAACAGGCTTTGGCAAGTTGTGGCACAGCAAGAAATTCAATGTTAACATTAGCATGTGTCTGAATCGTTGGCATTTTATATTGATTTCTAGAAGGAGGGGAATGATTATTAAACACCTGGCATATGTTAGGTACTATAGCAGATTGTTTCTAATATATTATTCTTTTTAATCTTAACATTCTGTAGTATTTGTGTTACCCCAGTTGTACAGATAAGGATATCGAGAAAGTTTAAGTAGTTATCCTAGGGTACATAGCTAGTAATTTGGATGTTTCTTAAAGAAGAAAGAACCCATCTTTCTTCTTTACAGTTCTTTCTGTTTCTAGTCTTTCTACCATATCACATTGCTTTTATACATTTTTAGATCTGAATGTTTAGGATCTATATATTAAACTTGTTTAAGATGTGTGTGTGTATATGTGTTTGTGTGAGAAAGAGCAGAGGGAGAGAGGGTGAATTCAAATGCTTTAATGTACATTGTTTTTTCAGAGAATACCTGCTCTGCACAATAGAGACCTACAGGCATATCAGGAGACTTTTCTGAAGAGACAGGTGCTGTATAATGATAATAAAAGAATTATATTACAGTTTTTGTTCTTTTGTTGACATCATATATTTATTGTGCACTTACTGTGTGCCAGGCTAAGTGCTCTGTGTGAGGAATTTCATTTAATTCTCAGAACAAATCAGAAGGGGATAGAGGGACGTTAGGAAATTTGCCCAAGGTTACACAGTTGGTTGGTGGTATAGTTGGGAGTAGGACTCAGTAAGGCAAGTCTGACTCCCAAACCTGCACTGTTAACCTTTATATCAGTGCTGACCAGTAGAAATTAATGCAAGCCATAAATGTAAGCTATATACATTTATGATAGCCACATTAAAAGAAAGTAAAAAAAAAGGTAAAATGAATTTTAATAACATTTAATCTAACAAAAATACTATGTCAACATTTAGTCAATATGAAAAAATATTGATATATTTTGGTAGCATGTCTTTGAAATCTGGTGTGGAATTTACACTTAGAGCAGCTCTCTATTTGGACTAGCCACATTTCAAGTACTTAATAACCACATTGACTAGTGGCCACAATTTTGGATAGCTTAGCTCTACATTATACTCATAGAAAGAAATTTGCATGATTGGTAAATTTTTAGAGAATAGAATTGGGCTGGAGGGAGAGATAGGTGACTTCTTTTTACTTTAGACCCTAGGCTTTTTAAAACAATATATATTGTTCTGATTTTTAAAACATGAGAAAACTTCTAATTTAAATAACAATGTAAGGTATATACAAATGATTCAAACAAAATTCTCAAGTATTCTGTATTAAAACAGTAAGGAGATGGCTTTGGCTTAGAATCTTGTGATTCAGGAGTTGTCAGCGGTCTATTTCTATCTCTGTGAAATGTTTGATTTTTAAACTGGGGTAATCAGAGTGGTTCTGCCAGGATGATTTAGTTAAGAAGTTTACTCTCAGATAAGTAAATTAGTGGGTTCTGTTGTTGAAGGAGTTACTTCCTTGATTGCTCCTACAGCATTTCGTTCTGCCATTAAATGATACTTGCATTTATTTCTAAGGTAGCTTAGTGAGTGAGTGAGTGAGTGTGTGTGTGTGAGAGAGAGAGAGAGAGAGAGGAGGTGGGGAGGCTGCAGGAAAGGCAAGACTGTTCTCCTATCTCTTTTTCCTAATAACTAATTTCTTTTTTGTGCAATTATCTCTATCTAATTCTGTGTATCCTTGGTGAGGGAATATTATCCAGCATCCTCTTTTCACCCTGGAAGCCTGACTGAGGGAGCCTTATCTTTGTCCTTTCCAGAAAGAGCCAGGAATTGGCCGGACCTAAGCTGGACTTTGAAAGATGAAAAGATTGAGGGACTGTCATTGAATAATTCAGTATTTCGTTTCCTCTGGATTGCCTCCCCTCTCCGCCCACCCCCAACCCCCAGAGGAAGAATGATGATAGGGAAAGAAGCACAGTTTTTAAAATATATTCTTACCTATTTTCTTGTCTTTATACCAATTGTTTCAATATGTACAATGCAAAGTCACCTTTGTTGATTTGTGAAAGCAAAGGGGAAACCCTTGCTAGTCATTCCGCCCTCTGTTGCTTGAGATATAATCAGTAGTCATCACTTGATATCAAAAAAGTGTTCCCTTATAATAGATTGAATTATATGCAATTTAGGTACAAAAACTTGTGCTTTTGAAAAAATGAGCATCATTCCATAGCACATATAAAATTGTACTTTAATTTTATGTATATACCCTTTTGTACCTTATGAGTAGACAATTTTGGTTTTATCAGATTTCATTCTACTTTTTGATTATAAATAGCCGAACAGACGGTTACTTTTAAAAATATTCATTATATTTAAATAAAATTCTAAATGTTATGGGCTTATTACAAACAAAATAAGAAATAATTCAGATAGTCAAAGTAAAATTTTATATTTGTCCCTGTCTTAGTCTCCAGAAGCAACTGCTTTCTTTTCTTTTTTGAAATCAGAAGGATATATGCTTATTTTCTCATTTATTGCTGTTTGAATTTACTTTAAATATTTATTTTCCTAAAAGAAGGAGTCTGCTTTAGTAAGAAGAGCATTTCAGTTTTTGGAATAACTGCTAATTGTACTGTTTGATTTTAATGTCATTTCTTTTTCTTTTGAAAGATATATGCAGTTTTATAATTCTTAGGAAATTCTTTTCCCAAATGTGGTTTTAAGCGTCTCACTGATTTCGCTTCTGTTTTGGCTTCACCCTTTTTAAACTGGGAAGGTAAGTTCTTACAGAGATAGAACTAAGATAATCTATGTAGATGATTTTTGTGCAGATGGTAAACTTTTTAGCCAGGAAAAATAAAAGTCCTTATCTTTTCTCCTTTGTTATTGGTGACAGATGCTTTTTCATTCTGTTTTATGTTACTGTCTCTCTGTATCTGTTTGAATTTTATACATCTAAGTTGCTTAGAGCTTTAACGGTAAGATTCCAGATAGCTCCTTTAGTTTTGTTGCCTGTGTTTGCTAAAAAAGATGAAGGTAGCACTGATGAATGAATGGAAGAGGGACGTTTTAAGTTGCCTTTCTGGATTATATGGAATTGTAGCCCTGAGGCACTACAACTTTATTGAACTACTAAATGAGAAGGTAAAAATGCCTTCATTTAATCGCCCCCCCCCTTTGGTTAAGTTGGGTGTTTATATGTTTTGTAAATCACCTTTAATTACCATGAACACAAATTACTGTTTTCAAGTGCCCACCTCCCTCTCTCATAAGCACATTATTTAAAAGTCTAAAATGAGTCACACATTTTTGCATAGACACAAATTGCCAATATAAAGCTGTCTTTGATTGTATCCTAAAATAATGGGAGTTTTTTTTTTGGATCCTGTAATTTTCTTTTTCAACAGTATTTATTAAATTAATCTAGTATTGGATTGCAGTAAACAATCTGACTAAAAAACATATGTTTTCTTGTTTGTTTGGTATAAAATCAATGGGTTAAGTAATTATGCAGTGGTTCTCATCTACATTTACAATACATTCTAATAACCAACTTCTGTTTACTGGGGAAAATATGGCAGCAGTAGGAAACAGTTTCTTCTACTATGCATTGTAATATTGTATGACACTATTTAATCTACTAGCTATTTACAATTTAATTGCTTGTATAGCCTCATATTCATGGTGATCTTGTATCTACTTTAGGTGCATGAGAAAATCTCATTTTTTCCTTGAATGTCTTTTCCGATGTGTTTTAGAAGTCTTGTTTCTTGTCTCCTTTGCTCAAAATATCAGCTGTATGGATTCTTTTTAAAACTCTTCTCTAATTAGCTAGTTGAAATTACTCAGGGATGTGAGGGCAACTTCTAAGGTCCTGGAGGGTATCTTGATCTTTAAGCATCAGATTTTGAACCGTTTTTCTTAGTTTACAAAACACTATGTTAAGTTTAAATAATGTAAGTATTGAGACCAATCTGGCTCTGAAAACCAGTGCAGTAATTGTTGTACTTATCTTGCATGAATGAAATCAGATGAGCCTATGTGTGTCTGTGTTTCAGAGTCAAAAGGAAAGTTTATTAGAAAAGGGATAACACTTCATAGAGTATGGTCTCTGAGAGGCAGAGTGAGAGGGACAGTGAGAGAGACAGTGAGACAGAGTAAAGGCACTGAGAGGGATCATACTTGTGTTTTTTTACAGTGAGCTTTCAATTTCCTTATAATTTATCCTTTTGCAAAATTTACATTGACACTCTTAAACCACCTATTTTATGCCAGATACAGTTTTCCTACATGAGTGACTTATAATTTTGAGCTTATGGTTGGTAGTGCCGCTTGCCAGTTCAGGCAATGTGAAGAAGGCTGGGCTGCTTCTTAGGGCTACAGGCTGTGTAACAGCACTGGTCCCTAGAATTGGACGTTTCCTCTCTTCTCCATTGGTGAGGAAAAGGTATCCTCTCAGAACCCTATAGGCCTTGAGCCTGGAATTTGCTTGTCCAGATCTGTGATATACCCTTCCTAACCCTCTTTTTCTCCTGCCCCAAAGTGTTTTTTGCTGTCTTTACCCACCTCGCCCCCCCCCCCCCCTGTGAGAAGGATAAAGGAGCATTGTCTGGTGGTCCCGGGGCTTGACAAACTCAACTCTTGCCATAGGACCTAAACAAATTCCCATTGTACCACCAGAACTTAGATATTTTGCTTCACATAGGTAAGCAGTTGGCTCAGTGAAAGGTGTTTATTTGTTCCTCTTTCCTCATACCTGAGATGACAGGAACAACTGTGTCCACCTTCTCTTTAGGCCAGTTGTGACAGTTTTCTCTCTCATGACAGGTTGTCAGATAGATACAATTTAAACTATGAATTATACATTATTTATAGCTTCCTGAGAATGGTGTCCCCCACCCCCCGAATTTATTGTTCACATTTGAGTGAAGCATCAATATGATGTGCAGGGATTGTGTGTGCTCCACCCGCTTTCCTCACTGGTGTTTCTCCATCTCCAAATATATAACTGAGTTCTCATTTGTATATTGTGTGTAACGTGTTTGGGAAAGAACTCGAAAGTTATTTTAAATATGATTTTTAAAAATAGTTGATACAGTGTTATATATGGGTTACTTTCTAAGGGCTGATGTTTTACTTTTAAAGATCTATGGAAAATATAAGCGACATTAAGAAAATTTATGGTACGTGGTAGTTTTAATATAGAACCATAATCTTATGACTGTGGCACCATTTTAGATATGATCTGCTGTTATTAAGCTCATGGTTGCAGTAGTAGAGAAAGAAAGCAATTAAATGATAGGAAAGGGGATTTATTGAGTTAGGTAGGGGCGATGCTTTGCAGTAATCTCATTTGATTCTCCTAGGAACCCTGTGACCTAGATGTTATTACTCCACTTTACAAATGAGGAAACTGAGTCTCAGGAGTTTATAACCTGTCTGATAAGTTTATAACACAGCTACTAAGTGGCAGAATCTGATTTTTTTTTTTTTAGCAAAATGCATACTTCAACTGCTACCCCATATTTCCTTCCTAAAGATATATTTTTTAAAATAAATTTATTTAAGTTAGTTTCAAGTATACAGAACATTGGTTAGACATCTATAATGTTCATAAAGTGATCCCCCAATTGCTCCTTCCCTCCCCTGGCCCTCCACTTAGCCATCATATTAATGCTAGCTGCATTCCCTCTGCATGCTCCCCGTGCCCAACTATCAACTACTAATTTGTACTTTAACCGTTTACCGCATTCTCCCAGCCTCCCAACCCTCCTACCCTATCTGTCACCAAATTGTCCACTATATTCGTGAATCTGTTTTTGATTAGTTTGTTCTTTTTGTTCCTTAGATAACACATATAAGTGAAATCATATGGTATTTTTCTTTCTCTTCTGACTTATTTCACTCAACATGATAACCTCTGGGTCCATCCATGTCATTGCAAATGGCAGGATTTCATTTTTTTAAATGGCTGAGTAATATTCGATTGTATATATGAACCGTAACTTCTTTATCCAGTCGTCTGTTGATGGGCATTTAGGTTGCTTTCCTTCATAAAGATATTAAAGTTATATCATAAAACATTTTTCTTGTTATCAGATAAAACATTTTTTAGAATAGTTTTGATAGTTATTATTTTAATGAGGGGATAGTCTTTCATTGTGTCAGTGTTCTTTATTATTCCCTAAATATTGGAATATGTTTTAAGTTATTTTTCTATGATAACTCGACTGAGTGTCTTTACTTATTTTCTTGTCTTTATTGTAGTATTTCATTAAGAAATATTTATCGGAGAGAAATTAATGCAATCATAGGATATACTTCTTTTACATTTCATTTCTTGCCAGACATTGTCATGTTGACTTTCAAAAGATTTTCTTGAATTTGCCTTTTTTAGAATTATTGTACTTTCTTTAAACAACTGTAAATGTAAATTGTACAGTATACCTTGGGAACAACTTAAAGTGTACATAAGTCAATGAAGTAAGACCTACATAGTAATAATTTCCCTGTGGAGAGTAAAAGGGATGATGTTCATGAGGGAACAGTTGGAGATGCCTCAGTAGCAGTACTGTCCCCAAAGTCTATATCTAGATAGTTGTTAGGGGAGAATGGAGTAGCCCAAATGTCCTGAAATTCATAGGCTGATAGTTTGTGCCTGGTTTGCTGCACTCGGCAGAGTTTTACAGTTAATCTCTGCATTAAATTTGATGTGAATTATAGCCAGACTATAATTTTAATTTAATTCTTTGTTATAATCTTTTTCTGTCTTTTTTGTCAGCCTCTCTTTACTAACATTGTAATTCATAGATGAGTATTTAAAAGTTTGCTTCATTTGATTTGAGAGGCTTAGGAAGCTGGCCTATTTTACTTGCAAATAGAAAATTTATACTGAGTATTTACATAGAAGGATTATTATGTTATAAATGTCACTGTTTTTTTACTGAATAATATGCTTTTTTACTGGATAATACTTTATTAGGAAATCTAAAAAAGGAAACAAAGTTAATGTTATTTCAGATAGAATACTTTCACCTGGTGTTTGTGAACACATGTGTACTTTGTGTATTATATTTCCATGCCATTTTGATAATTGCCCATGCCAGCTAAAGGCAGGATGATAGCTAACCTTTACTGGACTGATGATGATATCCCGTGACAGCTGGTGAAAGGAACTGTTCTGCGCAGCATTTTCCTATCATCTTCTTTCTTTCCCTTTACGTGACATGAATAATAAGTACTATTACCAGAAGCTATGTTTATTGAGCATTAGTGTGTTATAGGCAATATACTAAAGATTCTGTTATTTCGTCTAATTTTCCACAAGATTTACATGAAGGATGCACTACTATTCCCACTTTTCATACTAGAGAAACAATTAGAGAGAGGTTAAGTAATTCAGGTTATTAAACAGCAGAACTGGGAGTTGAATCTGGGCTCTGATCTAAAACCCTTCCTTTTAAAACTATCTCTGATATGTTGTGTACATTTTTAGTTAATTAACTATTACAGTCATGGTCACGTGTTTTAAAGTCTCTAGTCACCTTTACTTGAGAACCTAGTTACTTCAAGAAAATCTTCACATTCTCTTTTTGAACCTAAAGTAATCATGATAATTTGATGTTCACTAGCATTTCTAGGGATAAAGTTCAGAGGGAAAGAGATCATGTTTAGTCAGAGAGGTTGTGAATTTGTTTCTTAAAGATAGATGTTTTGTATAGGTTTCTTTGAAGTCAGTTTATGTGTGGTAAGGGAAATATAGCTTGCTTTAGAGAGTAAATAGTACTGTTAATTAGCATCAGCATGTCAATATTTTATCTAGAATTTTAAAAATTGTGTTTAAGGGTTACAGGGGCTAATTTTTACCAAATAAGGATTTCATCAAAATGCTTTTTTGACTTGGACTTTTTCCTGCCTCTTGGGCATGTAGATAGAATACAGAAAATGGGGTTATACTAATATTTTCCTAGGATAAGGTGGACACAATAATGAGTTGATTCATTAGTATCCTCCAGAAGTGATTAATGATACTTTTTCATAATTATAAATTCATAAATTTAAACACTTATTACGTTTCATTCCATTGCAGTTATCATCCTTACCGATGTTCACGTTGTTCATCTTTCGCCAAGGGAGCCTTTTTAAGTTGGCTCCTGAATTCTTGGTATCACACTAGCGGTCTTTGATAGCTTTATGATATCTGGTATGATATGATGGATGTTCCTGGATTATCTTTTCCATATCCTACTTCAAGTCTGGAAATAGCCAAATGTCCAAAGAACTCTTCTGGTCTCTTTTTCTAACTGTTACAGTCTTTCTCATTCAGCTATCTGTCTTTATAGCCCAAACAAATCATTTTTATAAAAAAGAATGCAGATTTTCCACTACCTACCCTCATATGGAAAGATGGGAAGATACCTTAAAAGAGTTAGGATTAATAAGCTCTAAGACAGGAAGTAGTTATCAAACTTTCTGGTCTCAGGACTCTCCTATTCTTAAAATTATTAAGGGATCCCCCAAACTTATGTTTATGTAGGTTACTATCAATCAGTATTTCCCATATTAGAAATTAAAACTAAATCATTAAAAAATTATTTCTTAATGTATTTTAAAATAACAATTATAAACCCATTATATGTTAACATATTTTTTGGAAAATAATTATATTTTTTAAAACAAAAATATTTATTAGGAATAGTAGGATTGTTTTGTATTTTGTATATCTCTTTAATAGCTGGCATAATAGAAGGTAGCTGCATTATATTTGCTTGTGCATATAATCTTTAGCAATATTTTGTTTTGGTTGAGGTATATGACAAAAGTCTGGCCTCACACTAATATGTCGTTGGAAAAAGGAAGAATATGTTAATAACTTCAGATAATTGTAAATATTATTGTTTGATAACAATATCAAAACTCGACAAATAGAAGTTTCTTAAAAGTTAATTGGAATGTAGAATTTGCAACTGTAGCAATGGATATTTTGAACTCTGTTACATTAAAGTCCATTAGTCTATCTTGTACTTTGAATGGCTCTATACCATGAATGTATTTGATCATTTGGAAAATACTGATTCTCAGTGTGATGAAGTTCTTGTAAATCTTGACACTTTTAATTATACAATATCCAAAAATCACATCTTTTAATATCACCATAGATCTCATCAGAAAAGTCATAAAATATTGAAAACTGTCAGGCTCATGATGGCAGATACAATTTTTCCAAAATTCTAATTTTCAATTGGAAGCCTAAATTTTATCATTTACAATACAGTGGCTGCCAGACCCTGAAGATTAAATAACTGTGGTTTGAGTGTGGGTCATTCTTTAATGTAGAAGGGGTGCTCCACCAAAAAAGTGGCCAGTTCAGCTTGCAATTCATATGCTTTTCTTTGACAGCCATTGTCCTTCGGTATACAGCACAAGTGTTTTATGTGTACTTCTATCTCCTTGCCTACCATATTAAAAAGATATGTACACAGTGTTTGCCCTTTGTACTCTGACATCTGTTTCACTTTTTTTGTGTCAGTGAGAAAATTTGTCTAACTCTGCTAGCTAATTAGACCTAAAGAGCTTGGGTGTTCGTTTCTTTGTTTGCTTTTATGGGGAGATTTTTTTTTTTAGCACTCAATAACCCTACCCAGATATCAATTAATAATGATAGATTTTTTTTTAATTTGAAAATATTTTAACCTAAATTATTAAACTATGGACTACGTTAGTCATATATCAATACATTTGAATGTATCGATACATTGTCTGTTATAAACACTTTTAGCCTAATATTAATCCTAGTTTGTCTGGTCCAACTTTTTTCTTGTCTTAAGGATACTGTATTTCTCTGTAGAAGACATCTTTTAGCTACTCAAAGATTAAAGTGTATATTCTAACAAAACATTATAAAATGTTGATTATGAAATTTTAAGGGCTTCTCTTCAGGATTTTCTTTTTATAAACCACCTGTTGTCTTATGTGCATAGTGTATACATTTGAACAAAGTGCTCATCACTTGTCAGCCATCAGTGGCAGCATAGAAATTACTTGTGGTACTTGCTTTACAAGAAGTTCTTTTGTATTTATGACATCAGCTTTGTTTTATACAATTAAAGTATTACACGCTAGAATAATCTAAATTGCAACCACTAAATGGAGATGTAGTTCTTCTTGCCTTGAACTGAATTTGTTCACTGATTGTATGCAGCTATTGACTAGTATTTAACATGACATTTCCATAAAATTTTTCTCTTTATTTTGGTAGTAAATAAGGAGGTGGTTATGTTATTAAAGGTTTTTCTCAAATTTAAAATTTGCCTTCAATAAATATTACGTTAAGAGATAAAATGTAGAAAATCCTGCATGTGTGGAAAAGCCTTCAATTATACGATTTGATTTTCAAATGAAGTTTAATGCTCCTAATATATTACATTCATGATCACTTTAAGAGTATTGTTCTAATTTTGCAGTCATTGTTATTCATTTTCTTCTGTTAAAAAAGAACAAAGTATAACTGTTTGATTAAGACTTAAGATTGATACGAGAATAAATATTTAGACTGTTAGATAACTTCTTTTATACTTACGGTAACATTAACTCTACACCAGCTCTGGATTCTTAGAGAAATTTACCAATAGATTCTAAGTAATCTGAATATTTTCCTTTTGGTGCCTTGTAGAATAACCCTGGTTATACTTTATTTAAATAAGTGAACAGCACTAATATATTGACGTTATTTAAATCGACAAGTATTTTCTTCAGATAACTTTTCAGTGAACAGATTTCAGAACGAAAGGAATAAAAAAATTACTGAAAGCAAATTTGTCTTGAACTTTATAAAAAGCTTTAGGAATGTCACTACTTGGTTTTTATTTTAATAAGTAAAAGGTAAAGTATAATATAAGTACATTTTCCAAAGTAGCCAGTGGTATGTCTTTGCGGTATAATTGGCATGCTACACTTTGACAGTTTTTGTATACACAAACTCAACATAGTTCCGTGATTCAAAAGCAGAAAACTACTTACAAATAAGACATTTTTTGTTCTTTTCAGAAATAATCTGAATCTAAATGGAAACTTTATATTTGCAGGAACAAAATTTGGAGTTTCTCATTGGTTGGTTACTGTGATGTGAGTGATATAATACAGTGGACACTACTATATAAGTAAATGATTAGATGAGTCATAAGAGGAACATCTGCCTCAGAAGGCCTTTCAGACAGCATAACTGATGTTGTTGAAGTGTCTAATCAGTGCATCTGTCCCTGAGACTTCAGTTGGTGCAAGGATAGTTTTCTATTTTGGATTAGTTACTATATGAAGACAGCATACTGAAAAAAATTTTTTTCATGTGTGCAACTGGAAAATTTGTGCCTATGATATCTGAATAAAAAAATTATAGCGATTTTTTTAGCATAGAAATAATTAAGGATAGCAATAAATGTATAAACTTTACATGTCTTAAAATGGTTATTTATGGTAGGATTTTATATTACAGACTCATAGATGCTTACCAGAGGAAATTTTATTCAAATACTGATGTTACAATAGGAGAGAAATCCAGATGGAACTTGAAGCACAGCAGATAGGATAACTAAAACAGAAGGCTGTGTTTTGGGTCCCTTCTGAACTGGAACATTCCTATAGTTTTAAAATCGCCACCAGAGGCCAGGGAGGGCAAAGGAAGGAAGGCATATGTGCATGTTCTTACATTTTACACAAGGTAAAAACTCCAAACCAAAAGCACATTGTAGAATACCGGATGATGATAATGACATACAGAGATTTGTGGTACATATATGTGTATTTTATTCTTTAAAATCAACAAGCCATAGAAGACAAATTATTATGGTCACATTTAATTTTCACTAACGGGTACTATCTAAAGTAGAAGAAATCTGTCCTCTTCCTGTAGAAAATTTATACATAGACATTGAATTTATCTTTTTAATAAGAAAAAATGAGTGTAAATATAGTAGGGGTGATTGGATCAGAATTGGGTGCATGTTAATTTACACACAAATATTTTTAAATCTTGGAAATACAGAACAGTCATCAGAAAATATTTTTATTCCAAAAGAGGGTTGAAAAAACTTATCAGGTCTTTCAGTTTCTGTCCTGGGATGCAGAGGCTGGAAGGAGTGTCACCCCCACGTTTACAGTGAAAAAGAACCTAACTTCAGAACAGACAGTGTCTGTAGGCAGAGAGGGACAACACTCACTCACCTGAGCTAGACACAGCTGGGCACCAACAGGAGGAGTCCAACTGGAATTATGGATAAATTAGTGAAGGCCAAGTACAGGCTAGCAGGAACATGAAAAATTTGTGAGGACATTAGAAAACTGGAGAACCCTATACCCTCTTATGGGCTCTTTTTCAACTAACTTCAGCGCATGGGGTAAGAACTCCAAGAGATGGGAGATAGGGATGAGCCCTAAGTATCCACTGTGGCGCAAACCCTAGGGAGAACAGCTGTGTCACAATCCTCCCTGTTCTACATAACAAAAGCCTTAATTTGGGACTATTGGAAGTAGTACAGTAGGAGGCAAAATGTACCTCTGCCTTAGGAGCATAGATGAAATTGATTGCAGCTGGGGGAAGGATGGGGCGGGGTGTACCTACTTTCTTGAGCATATGCTGAGCCCATAAACCATGGGATTAGATCAAAGGGATGGAGAACTGAAAAAGCTACACCCCAAGACCCAGAGGTGCCATACGTGACTAAGGCTGAATCTTGCTTAGAATAGCAGAGAATGTTCTTCCTCCAGCCATTCCCTACCACCAAACTAAGAAGTTTCTAATAATAAAAAACAGCAGAATACTGCTGGATTAGGCACAGGAGAGGAAAAAGAATAGACAGACAGTGCAAAAGAAAAACCTGAAATTAGAAACAGCTAGACATTACTCTGATAAACTTAACCTCTCATTCTAAACACAGGAATTCGAAGCCTGTGATATGCTAAGGGTAACAATCGCACTAACCTCAAACCCAGCTCTACTCCTAGCTAAATAATCTTACCTCCCCTGCACCCCCAAAGGCCTAGGAGAAGAAAAACTTTGCCCCCTTTCAGGCATAAAAACTGTTTACCTCAGTCTTTGCTGTCCTACACATGATGTTCAGCTTTCAACAACAACACAAAATTGCAAGGCATACAAAAAGGCAAGAAAAACACCAAGGGAAGAAGCAATCTTTGGGACTAACCTTAGCTATAACACAGACATTGGAACTATCTGACAGGGAATTTAAAATAAATATGATTAACATGTTAAAGGTTCTACAAGAAAAGGTGGACAACATGCATGATCAGGTGGGTAATGTCAACAGAAATGGGAAGAAGAACCAAGTGGCAGTGCTGTAAACAAAAAACAGAAACGGAAAAAAAGAATGCCTTCCCCAGTCTCATTAGTAGACTCCAGATAGCTGAGGAAAGAATCAGTGGACTTTAACATTCCCTACCACCAAACTGAGAAGTTTCAATAGAAATGACCAAAACTGAAAAACAAAAAACAAGAAAACTTGAAAAAATAAAAAGAATATCCAAGACCAGTGGGAAAACATCAAAAGATCTAATAACATATACATGATTGAAATACCATACCGAAAAGTAAACAAAGTGAATGGGGTAAAAGAAGTAATGACTGAGAATTTTTCAAAATTAATGAGATACAAAACCACAGATCCAAGAAGCTCAGAGAATAACATTCTGGATATATAACACACACATACACCATGTGCATGTGCTCACACAAACTCACATAGACATATATTCAGACTGATTAAAAACAAAAGCCAACAAATTTCAAAAGCACCAGTACATAGAAAGAAAAAGGAAAAAAGGAAACAGTACATAGAAAGAACAAAGATAGGAATTTTGTGATGGCTGACTTTTTATCAGAAACTATGGGAACCAAAAGACAGTGGAGCTACATTTTTAAAGTGCTGAATGAAAAAAAAATGCCATCCGCCTAAAAATATATATGCAATAAAAATATCTTTCAAAAATGAAGGAGAAATAGTTTTCGTAGGCAAACAAAAACTAGGCATTTGTTGCTAACAGACATACTTTATAAGAACTATAAAGCCAGTTCTTCAGGAAGAAAGAATATCTACACAAACTCGGATCTACACAAAGACCACCAAAATGGAAAAAAAGTCATTTTTAATTTCCCTGAAACAGAGGTCAGTAAACCTTTTTATATAAAGGGCTAGATAATAAATATTTTAGGCTTTGAAAGACATACAGTCTGCATCTGCTCAACTCTGCTCTGCCATTGCAAATGCAAATGGCTGTGTTCAGATAAAACTTTTTTCAAAAATAGGGCAATGGACTAGATTTGGCCCAAAGTAATTGTTTTAAATATGTATGTGGCTCAAAAGTAAAAATTATATTTAAAGGTATATACTGAAAAGTCTTGCTCCTTGTCTTTATCTACTATGCTCCCACTCAAAACTCTAGTATTTTTACTAGTTTCTAGTTTATTCTTCTGTAGTTTCTTTATACAGATACAAGCAGATACAGTTAAATATTTTTTATTTTCCTTTCCTCAACACAAACCCTGTCATATACACTGTGATGTACCTTGCTTTTGACATTTAAAATATGCTGGAGAGTGCACAGAGTGTTTTTCATTTTCTTCACAAATGCATTGTATTTCATTATGTGGCTGTGTCCTCATTTATTCAAAATGTTCTTTATTGCTGGGCACTTAGGTCATTTCCAGTTTTTTGGGGAAGGGGGCCTTATTGTGTTATTGTGCCAAAATTAGTAATCTAGTACATATGTCATTTCATACATTATAAATTTGTGGGAGATAGTTTCCCACAAAGGGAAAATGCATTGTTAGTTATGGCAAATACTGCCAGATTTCTTTCCTAGGAGTTGTACCTTTTTTGTACAGCCTCCAGCAATGTATGAGAAAACTTCCCCATAACCTTAGCAGCAGAATATATGTTAAACCTACAGATTTTTGCAGGGCATTCGGAGAGAGTTGGTGTGTGAGTGTAGTTTTACTTTGCTTTTCTCATTACAAATGAAGTTGAGCATCTCTTCATATGTTTAATAGTGGTTTGTATTATTCTGTGGATTGCCTGTTTATGTTGGTTGCCCATTTTCCTATTTGGCTGTTTATTGCATTTTTTTTTATCTTGACAACTAAGAATTCTTTATATGTTGGGACTATTAGCCCTATATTACGTGAGTTGCAGATATTTTCCCCCAATTTTTCATTTGTCTGACTTTGTCTATGGTATGTTTTGTTATACAGATTTCTTTTTGGTAGTTGAATTAAGTTATCAAAAAAGCCTTCAACTCAGGTCGTGAAGTAATTCACCTGTATTTTCTTCCACTATGTTTATGGTTTTATTTTTTTGTTTATACATTTATAATTAGAGTTTATCTTTGTATACACTGTGAGACGTGGATCCTACTTTTTTCTTTCTTTTTATTAGAATGACCTTTATAATAACTATTTTTTGACATATTCTCTTGCCAAAGGATATTTATTAAAGAGTCTGTCTTACTGATTTGAGATCCTGCCTTTATCATATGCTAGCATTCTGTAAGTATTTGGGTCATTTTTTAATCATCTTAGTCTACTTCATCAGTGTGTCAGTTTATTCATTTGCTGATGGATGACATTTTAAATCATTAAGACTCTGTATACATTGTAATATTCGTTAGAGCGATTCTCTTCATTTTGTCTTGCTTGTTTACTTTTCCTATGTAAATGTAATAAGCTTTTTTTATCTCAGAAAAATCTTGTCAGAATTATTATGATGA
This sequence comes from Eonycteris spelaea, assembly GCA_003508835.1. NCBI lineage: Eukaryota > Metazoa > Chordata > Mammalia > Chiroptera > Pteropodidae > Eonycteris > Eonycteris spelaea. Next base: position 9,603,391 of record PUFA01000024.1, on the reverse strand, counting down.
CATTAAATTTATTAAGAATTTGCATCTTTGCATTTAAAATCAATAGTACATTCTTTTGCTTGTTCAAGCCTACCTTTGGAGTATTTGGAATGCGTTAAAAGGTTCCTTTTGTGTTAGTTTTGAACATTTCTTGTAAAATTTCTTTTTAGGTATTCTTTTTCTGTTGGTATTATAAATGTCTTCTGTTATATTTTCTGATTGTTTATATTTTTAAAATACTTTTACTATATAAATGTCTGACGAATGTACTGTATATTTGAAACTAATAATAAGATAAAATACTTTTAAAAATCAGTCTGTTTACCTAATTCTTTGTTAGGTACTGTAGGGATTACCCAAAGAAAATATGAAAAACTTCCTATATTCCTGAATGACTAATTCGTAAGTTAAATATATAAGGCTTATATATCTGAAATGCTCAGAATACTTAATGTTCGCATCTAAATTTTGCATTTCAGACTATAACTGAGACTTAATGGAAACTCAGCATGAACAGAATGAATTTATAAACCCGACATAGGGGAGACCTTACTGGATGACGTAGGTTTTGAAGGCCTTAAAAGATGAATAAAATATAGGTTATGTGAAGTTTGATACACTCTGTCAATTCTATAGAATTCTATGCAGTTTATTTTAAAATGGACCAGTACCTGTGACATTTGAAGTAAAAAGCATGTTATACAAAGCAGTATGTGTAGAAATATTCTGGTTTTGTTTAAATCCAAGGGAAAAAGTCTCAAAATATATATTCAGATGTTAACAGTAGTTATTTGGAGATTGCTAGATAATTTTTTCTTTTTACCTACCTCTTTTGGTGGCAGTTACCAAAATCTGTGCTCTCCTTCCTAGCACATGGCTGCTCTTCTTTACTATATTTTTTACTACATTTCCAAACCTACCTTGAAAACCGACACATGTTTGCGTTTTCAGCTATGGATTGTAAAAACTCCATATGATTCTTGGAAAGTGATATATAGTACTTATGGTCTAGATTTTAAGACATTGTCTGTGTCTCCTCTAGTAGTTACTTTTCTCCTTTTATGCTGGTTTCGTTGGAAGTGCTTAGATAGAAATTAAGGAGAACTAAGCTCAATATCGAAAGTTGCTTTTCTCACTTAATAAACACTGATGTCATGCCATCAGTGCCCATTTTTGTTTAAATTTTTTATTTGGAATCATTTTAGATTTACAAAAAGATTCAAAGATAGCAAAGAGAATTCTCTTTTAGCCCTCACTTATTTACAGTTTCCCCTTCTGTTATTTTACCAGGGTACATTTGTCAAAAATAAGAAACCAACATTGGTACATTACTATTAACTATACCTCAGAATTTATTTGGACCTACTCATGTTTGGTTTTTTTTTTTCTGTTCTAGGATCCAATTCAAGGTGCCATGTTACATTTACTGCTGTTTTCTCAGTCTTTTCTAGTTTCCTCTGATACTTTCAGTCTTTCCTCCTTTTTTCATGATGTTGACAGTTTTGACTTTTGAGATATTTTGGAGTATGTCCCTCAAATTAGGTTTATCTCACGTTTTTCTCATGAGTTGATCAGGGTTGTGGGATTTTAGTAAGAATACCACAGAGGTGAAGTGCCCTTTACATCTTATCTAGAAGGCACGTGAAATCTACATGTCATCAGTGATGTAAATCATCACTTGGTGAAAGTGGTGTTTACCAGGTTTCTCCACTGTAAAATGACTGGTTTTCCCTTTTCTTTGGAACCAGGTCAAATCTAGCCCACACTCAAAGGGAAAGGCAAAAGTACTCATTTTTGAAGGCTAAATTTAGTCTGATAGATAATCAACAAGACCTCCTTTGGATACTAAAAATTTCTGCCTTGATCCTGTGGACAGTTGACTACACAGCATGGAACCAGACTGGAATTTCCTTCTTTAATTAAGCACAGAGTATAACCTACTAGTTGGGAACAAGAGGAAAAAATAGGATCAGGGAATATACCTGTGTCCCTCCCCAAATGTCTCATTTTTCTCTATTGGTCTTCTTGATCTGGAAATCTTTTTTTTCCCCCAGAAAAAATTAGCATAACAGTTTAATATGCATCAAAGCTGCATGAGTATAAAGTATACATTTATATGTTGCACTATTTTACATATTCATTTATAATTTTTGTTTCTATATCATAGTTCATTCAATTTCACATTTTTAAGGAAGTCTGTGATTTTTACTGTTTGATAATGAAAAGCAGTTTTAATTAGATTCCTGATTCTTAATACGATTTTTACTAAAAATGATAATAATGGTGTTTGTCTTCCAGTATGCAGCAACCACCATGGAGTATTTTTTTTTTAACTATTATTCAATTACAGTCGACATTCAATATTATATTAGTTTCAGGTGTACAGCATAGTGGTTAGACATTTATATAACTTATAATTGATCCCCCAATGTCTAGTACCCACTGACCCCCATACAGAGTTATTACAATATTATCAACTCTATTCCCTATGCTGTACTTTACATACCCATAATTATTTGTAACTGCCAGTTTGTACTTCTTAATCTCTTGAGCTTTTCCACCCAGCCTTCAGCCCTCCTCCCATCTGGCAACCATCAGTTCATTCTCTGAATCTATGAGTTTGTTTCTGTTTTGCTTGCTTGCTTATTTTGTTCTTTGGATTCCACATTTAAGTGAAATCATACGGTATTTCCCTTTGTTTGTCTGACTTATTTTACTTAGCACAGTACCCTCTGGATCCATCCATACTGTCGCAATTGGCAAGATTTCATTCTTTTTTATGGCTGAGTACTATTCCATTGTATATACGTATGACATCTTTATCCAGTTGTCTATCGGTGGTCACTTAGGTTGCTTCTATATCTTAGCTATGTAAATAATGCTACAATGAACATAGGGATGCATACACCTTTCAAATTAGTGTTTTGGATTTCTTCAGATAAATACCTAGAAGTGGAATTGCTGGGTCATATGGTAGTTTTATTTTTATTTTTTTAAGGAAACTCCATAGTGTTTTCCATAATGGTTGTACCAATTTACAATCCCACCAACAATGCATAAGGATTTCCTTCATATATTCACCAACACTTTTTTTTTTAACTTATTTATTGATAATAGCCATTTTGACAGGTGGGAAGCGATATCTCATTGTAGTTTTAAGTTGCATTTCTGTGATGATTAGCGACATTGAGCATCTTTTCATGTCTATTGGCTATCCATATGTGTTCTTTAAAGAAATGTCTATTCACGTCCTCTGCTTATTTTTTAATCAGATTGTTTGTCTTTTTGGTATTAAGTTCTGCGAATGGCACATTTCTCAGTCCTTGGTATCTCCATTGCATCCAGGACATGTGCAATTTGCTGCTTCTTATGCAGACAGGTCTCTATGGTAGCTCTTATGCGCAGATCCCACACTCAGACGTGCTGGTATGCAGTTTGGATGTTTTTTGTTGAGTTTAAGATGTTCAGGTTATTGTTATTTCAAGGGGGGAGATCTGGGGACGTCTCTCACTCCACCATGTTTCTCCACACTCTTGATCTGGAAATCTTAAATTGAATTCTGTGTCTCTGGAGACGAACATTTCTGATAGTATTAACGGTAAGAAAATGTTCTGAGTACCATTTATTGAGTTGGGTTCAGGACTGTGCTAGGCCTTTCACATAAATCATATTTAATCTTTAGAACAATCCTAAGAGAAAAGTACTACTATTATCTACATTTTACAGATGAGGAAAACTGAGAATTAGGGTTTGACTTGCTTAGTGTCATGCAATTTGTAACAGGCAATATTCAGATCAAAACCACCCCGTCTTTTTGCGCTCTTATATATCACAGTTCCACGATTTCTTTTATCTTGACATTAATGTAAACAACCTAGTTATCCTTAAATAGAGGGATATGATAGCTGTGTGGTGTACTTAATACCATAAATGCTATGTGATGTAATTATATTTTCAATTTAGGATTCTCTCTTTCTCAACCTAGATCATATACTGCTCCCTTATCTCTGTCCCATTTTTGTCTGTCTTGCTGTATACTTCCTGAATACTGAAGAAACCCTTAAGAGACTGGACTCTTGGTTCTGGCTCGCTGTTGCACAGTTGGTGGTTAGATAATCAAGTCTGACTTTGCCACTAGCCAGTTTATTCTGATGCCAGTGGCCTATTTTTGCTAACCTGGAATCTTGTTCTGACTCATTATAACTAATTCCTCCCTCAGGACTAACAATGGTGAAATAAACTTGTGATTTTTCTGAAAATAAGTTATTTGCAGATGTAATAGTCATATTAGCAAAGATTTATCTTTTTTTGTTGTCGAAGCGGTGTCGCATTTTATTAAAGAGATGTCAGTTTTCTTTAATGGTATCTTTAGAGATTTGTTATAGACAATAAAAAATGTTTAAACTGTAAAATAGGTTATTTATTTGATGCTAATAAATACTAAGAAAAGTAAAGTAGGGAAAGAGGATAGTAGTGTTGGTGTGAGGTTTCCAATGTTAAACATACAATAGGGGAGGCTTCATTGAGAAGTTACCATTTGAGTAAAGAACTGAAGGAGGTAAGGGATCAAATCATGTTAAGTATTTGGGCACAGAGGCAACAACAAATGCAAGGACCCTGGGCAGAGTGGGTCCTGGTGTTTTTGAGTTCTGTCATCATACTATATCTGCCTGTATCATAGTCTGCCTTTCCTCTTAGTGTAACAGATGAATTGTTCTCATGACCATACAAACATGGTGTAATGACTCCCTCCAGCTACTGCTTCTTTGTTCTCCTACACAACAAAATTGAAAAGAGCTTGTCTGTATTCTCTCCACTTCTTCACATTCTGTTCTTTTCATCGTCATCTTACTCCAGGGAGGCTATGCCACCAAAAGAGCATTTAAGAATATTCTAGTCTAAGTCACCAAGGACCTTCGTGTTGTTAATTGTTCCTTTTCATCACTATCTCTGATTAAATATTAGTCAGTTACTCCTTTACTTGTTTTATCTTTTTCTCTCTACTAGTATGTAAGTTCTGTGACAGCAGGCACATGGATGCTCTTCATTATTTCTTAAGGGAGTGAGTGATGCTACAAACCTCCTTGTCCATACCTTATATGCACCATTGTCCACTTGCCTGATTATTTTTTTCCTTTGAGTATATTTCTAAAAGTAGGGATTACTTAATCAAAGGGTTTATATATTTTAAAGGCTTTTGTTACTTGTTAGTAAGATGCTTCCTTAACCAAAACATACTATTAATATTTGTTTATTTTTAAAGCGTTAGCATTTATTACAAACACTTCTTAAACATTTTTACTATTTTGAGTGTTATCTTTTCTCAGATTGTCAGGATCAAAATACACATGCCCAAATTCCAGTCTAAATTGCAATGTTATACTTTAATATTCTGTCAGGGCTAGATAGTCTAATACACCTCTTGAAATTTTGTGTCCAGAGTATTGGAGACTTAGACTATCCCTAAGCAGTATTACGGTCTTTAGGAAAGAGGTTTCAGCCATTTAACTACATCCTGTTGTCTTATCTGGGGAATAACACACATTCGCTAGAGGTGTTTTCTTTTAGATTGCTGGCCTAGTCAGAGGTCAAGTACTGTGGTAACTACACTTTTGCTATATTGATTGAAGAAGTAGAACACACACACACACACACACACACACACACACACACACACACACACACACACACACACACACTTTCTGATTTCTGATAGTGGACCTAAAGCTGAATAGTCTGCTTTAACTTACATTTTCCCAGTACTTTGTAGTCAGAATGTAGGCATAGCTATTGATAAGAATAAAAATGGACACATTTATTTTATAAGTATCAGTGTTATCCTGAATGTAAAATTGAGTTCCATATAACTTATATTTATAAAAACTATATTTTATTATGGAAACTAGATTTTTTTCCTTCATTGAGAGAAATGTTTCTGTTATTGTTAATTAGCTAGTAACTGCTGTGTTCAGTATGCTTCAATTACAGTATGTCGCTTGATTATATGTTATAAAATAAACAAGTTTACCCTAGGCTGCTAAACTCAATAGTTGTATATTAGCTTATTGTTAGGAGCAGGTTTCTAATACATTTTGGGAGGGAAGAGGAAGATAAAAAGATATGTCAAGATATTTTCTCTTTCATTAAGCTTTCTCAGTAAATTGGGTAAAAATATTTATAGGCTCCGTAATTATTGATAGTGAAGAAGTTTTCTGTTTATTTAAACTTTGATGTATTATACTACTAGCCATCAGTTTTTCACATTGTTGTCAAACTGTAGCCATTAAATTGCACTTTGAGAATTTGAGTCTTAGAATTTCACTAGTAAGTTTTTTTGTGTGTGATTTTCTTGGTTGTGTTTTAGCTCCCTGGAAAAGAGTAAAATAAACTACTGTTAAATAACAGTTCAACCAAGTAAAATTTAAAGATTTAATTGGCTTTATTAAATGATTCATGAATCAGGCAGCATTCTCTCTATTAAAATGAAAGGAGCTCAACTGAGAAATGTTTTTTAAAGGTGGAAAGGGGACAGAAAGAAATTAGCAAAGAATGTATTGTTTCAGGCAAGGTTGCCCTCCTAAAGGGGTCAGAAGGGGCCTTTGGGGCAGATTATCTCTCTAGTGCTGACCAGGTAATTCTATGTTGACTGGTTAAAGGTTGCATTCCTGGGAAGCTGAAACTGCAGTTAGGTTAAGTCTTAAATCTTGCTTTGCTGATTTGGGGCCTAACACAAGTGACTCCATTTTGGGCTTGTCTCTTTTAAGGCTACTTACAGTTAAAAATAGAAACTATGTGAACAGATGTATATATAATTTTCTACTTATTATTTTATTTTAAGCATTATCTTTGGTTTAAATTTAAGTTATATAACTCAAATTACAAACTGAACCAAACCAAAATAAGGCAAGTAAAGCATAGTGTTATGGCATCTTCCTTACTCTACTCTTCCATGCTTCTGGTGGAAGTGGAAATTTTGAAAATAAGGGGATATTCTTCAGAAGGAAAGTTTATTGTTGCTGTCATTGAAATAATTGTTAAATTGCTTATTTTTTCTTTAAAAAGTTTTCAGAAGTTTACCTGGTTTATACCAGTTTGGGGGACTGATTCTACAACAGAAACTAACTTTAGCATCTTCCTCTTTTGTGATTAGATCTAAGCATAAAGCTTAGGTTTAAGGTATTAGGCAGAAAATAAAAAATATATATATATTTGACTTGAAATATACTTATCTCATAGACTCTTAAAGACAGTTTAAATTAGCTGGCACAAATTATGCAGAAAGTAATAACAGTTTGAGTGTGAAGTGTGTATATATCTATATCTCTGTAGTTTTGTCTTAAGGAAGTAGAGTAAGTATTAAAATCTTTCTTGTTCATGAAATAATTAAATTTAGATCTTGGTTTTTCCAGAGCACTGCGGCCTTGTAATTGGTATTTGTTTATAATGTCCCATTGTGGAAGGAAGTGGATTTATAAATTAAAATTGGTTTACTTCAACAGTCATTAGATGAAGACACTAGGTTATTGTTTAGGAAACCATGTATATTTCCATATTCTGTTTTTATATTTGAAGTTATACAAATATAGTTAATACTTATGTTCTAGTATTTTAAAAAGTTATCATCTGCTTTGAATTGATATTTGATTCATAGATTGTAGTTGTCCTGTTTTATCAGTGTTTTCATTCTTAAAGTTTAGTTTAGCTCTTTCAAATTTGGGGAACTGTGTTTTTTTGAATTTGATTAGTAATATGCCACTAAACATCTGTAATAAATACTGAAGTAAATACCTACATTTAATTTATATGTAATAATTCTGAAAATTATTTAATGAAATTATTGTATATAGTTGAATTTTCAAGTATAAATGTTTTGGATAAAAACTTAACTGCATTTATTAGCAATTTGAAATGTACAGCTTTTTTATACAATTGAATCCAGTATTTTAAAGAGGATCAGTATATTTTGAAACCATTAGAGAATTAGTCGAATTGGGAGAAAGTGACTTTTTGTAAATTAATATTCTTTAAGCTCTGCCTTTCCCTCTTAATTGGTATGAATTTCCTGAGGAATTGATATTTTCTGACAAAGCATGTCACGGTTGTAAAATTTAAGTTTAGATCCAGATGCACTTGATTTTATTAAACTGACTGATTTTATCAAAAGTCTGTTGCCCTTGCTTATGGTTTCTGGGTCTTGCAGGCAGAGAATAATAGTGCACTTAAATTGGATTTATGCTGACTTTTAAGGAACATATTTGTTCCAAGCAGTCTAAGAAGCTCAGAGATCCATGTCAATATTCAGAATTCATATTTTCCTTGAACAGAAGGTTGTGATAAAATGGTACATGGTGTGTTTTCATTGCCTGTTGAAAGACTTTCATGCAGTTAAAATAAGCATTTTGATGGTGGTTGAATTAAGAGTTTTTGTCAGTCTCTTCTCATCATGGATGATTAGACTAAAACGTCTGCTTGTCTTGACTTGAGATCACCACAGCTTCAGATAACATGCTTTGTGATTGAAGGTCGAAATATTTTGAATTCTAATAGGCTGCCAGATGAATTGCTTGAAATAGACTGTAAAATTTCAAGGCTTCCTTTTCCATCTGCTGTGAAAAGAACATTGGGAATGGTTGGCTTGATGATCATAGAATTACTGGATGGTGATTCTAAAACCCTCAAAGGGAAGTTGCTATGGAGATCTAGTTCCAAACTGTGAAATGATTCACCTTTGAAAGGCTGCAGGGTCTGAGAAGCTGAACACATCATTGTTCAGGTGGTCATTGGTTAGGAAATTGCTGGTGCCTGTGTAATCAGCACTCCTGTGGTAGTTAACGATCTAAAAAGGTTTGTTCTGAATGATGTGGGACAACAGCAACGTGCATAAGATGGCTTCTCTCAATCATGGTTTGCTCAGCCTGGTGCTTGTAAAAAATACAGTGAACTAAATAGCACAGACATAAACTGCTTCTTTGAGTAAATCTTTTGAAAACAAAATTTTGAGTTGATGAGTTTGACATCTAAAACAAAATGTTTCCTTTTGAAAATAAAGGTTTAGCTAAAACATGCGTGTTTTCTTTGTTTTAATATATCCACCCCACCCCCTTTTATGATAAGAAGCTCTTTCTCTCTCTAGGTCCAGGGCCTTACCTTGGTGAAATGTTAATGACCTAAGTACTATGTCAAGATCATCTTTGCATAACCACAGGGTCACATGAGAAGTTTAGAAAAGCTCCCAAATCATAGGGAATGAGTTTAGGGAAGTCCCTGAATCATTTGGAGTAGAATATAATTAATTCCTTTCTATCAAATTGTTCCCATCAAATTTTAATTACTCATTATTTGTGATATTTTAAATTACTTTTTGAAGTAATTTTTCTTCTATTGTTTTTACTAACTTAAATTTTTTTATCACCTTTTCACTTTTTTCACCTAGAAACCTGAGAACAATAATTTTTGAAATTTGAACTGAATTGATGGCAAATCATTTTAAACTGCTGTTCTCCCATATCAAGTTTGCAAAATAGATAAAATTCATTCTTAGTTAATTTCCTAACAGCCTAATGTTGAGCTTCAGTAATCATGCATGAAACCTTATCAAAGATAATTTTATATATATAGTTTTTCTAGATTTGGAGTTTTTCCCAAACATTATTGAGCTATAATTTACATGCAGTAAAGTCACCCATTGTTTGTTATATATTTATTGTTTAGTTATATATTTGCTATCACAATCAATACAGTGTATTAATCATCTTATAATGTTTCTTCATATTCTTTTGCAGTAAGTCCCTTCCCCTAAACTGATCCCCTAGCATCACCTGCCTTCTGTCATTTTATAGCTTTGACTTTTTAAGAATTTCATTTGTATCATATGGTATGTGGTCTTTTGTGTTCAACTTTTGTACCTAGCATAATGTTTTTTAGATTTATCCATATTGTATGTATTAATATTTTGTCTGTTCTTATTGGCGTGTAGCCTCTTATAGTACGGATATATCACAATTTGCTTATCCATTCCTTATTTGATAGACATTTAAATTTTAAGTTTCCAGTTTTACTTATGAATATTTGTGTACAAGTCTTTGTATGGACATATGTTTCTATTTCTTTTGGATAAATACCTAGAATTGGGATTGCTGAAGCGTATGGTAAGCGTATGGTTAGCTTTATAAGACACTGCCATATACTGTTTTCCAAAGTGGCTCTAATATTTTGATTTCTCACCAGCAATATGTGAATTACAGGTACTCTACATTCTCTCCAACACTTGAAATTTTCAGTCATTTAAACTTTAGACATTCTAGGGAGTTTCTCATTGTGACTAAAATTTCTGTTTTCCAGATAATTAGTGACGAACATCTTTTCAAGTGCTTATTTGCCATCTATATATCTTTGGTGAAGTATATATTCAAGTTGTTTGCCTGTATTTAATTAGATTGTTTGCCTTATTTTGAGCTAAAAGAATACTTTATATATTCTGGATATAAGTACTGTATCAAATATATGTTAAGTGAAATTTTCTCCTGGACTGTGGCTTTCCTTTTCTTTCTGATTTGTGTTTTTCAAAGAGCAAAAGTTTTTCATTACAATGTTCATTTTATCATTTTCCCCAATAGTTCAATAATTTTTACCCAATTAGTTTCATGAAGATCTTCTATTAAAGTTTAATAACATTAGCTCTCACCTTTAGGTCTTTTCTAGTTAATTTTGCATATGGCCTGAGATAAGAGTTTAAAGTTAATTTTCCTCTATACAAGTATCTAGTTTTCCAGAATCATTTGTTGGAAAGAATATCTTTTCTCTCATTGAATTAACTTGGTTCCTTATCAAGTCAATTTACTGCATTGAGGGAAAAGTGTGGGTCTATTAATGGGATCTTTTCTGTTCCTTTGGTCTGTTTGGCTAGTCTGCCAGTACTACACTGTCTCGATAACTGTAGCTTTAGTAAGTCTTGAAATCAGTATAGGTCTTCCAATTTCGTTCTTTTTCAGGATTGTTTTGGCCTTTGTAGGTTTTCTGTATAAATTTTAGAATCGACATGTCAGTTGCTACAAATTGGAAAAAAAAAAACCTACTGGGATCATATTGATTTTTGATTTTATATTGAAATTACCTATGAAGACTACCAATTCATGTATGTGGTAAATCTCTCAATTTATATAGGTTTTATCTCAACCATATTTTGCAGGTTATTAGTGTGCAGGTCTTGTACATATTTTGTTAAATTTATCCTGAAGTATTTAATATTTCTCTGCTATTATAAATGATATTGTAGGTTATTTGTATATGCCCTTAATCAGATTGAAGAAGTTCTTTTCTAGTTGGCTGAGGACTTTTATCCTGAATGCGTATCGAATTTTATCAAATGCGTTTCATTTTCATTTATTGAAATGATCATATGGTTTTTCTTCTTTATGGTATTAATGTAGAGAATTACATAGACTGATGTTTGTATGATAGCAACTCATATGCCTGAGATTAATTCACTTTGTTTTGATGAATAATTCTTTTTTACATTATGTTTGATTTGATTCGCTAATATTTTTAAAAGGATTTTTGCATCTCTGTTAATGTATGATTGTCAGTTCTTTGGTTTTCTTGTTTGTTTGTTTGTTTTTTCTCATTTGAATATGAGGGTAATATTAGCCTTGTAAATCGAGTTGGAAAGTTTTTCCTCCTCAATTTTTTGAGAGTGTGTGGAGGGTTGGTGTTATTTCTTCCCTAAATGTTTAATAGAATTTACCACTAAAATTATCCTAGTCTGGAGTTCTCTTTGTGGGAGGATTTTTATTTATAAATACAGTTTCTTTAATTGACACAGAGCTATTCATATTTTCTCTTTCATCTTGGTTCAGTTTTGGTAATTTGTGTCTTTTTAGCATTTTGATTATTTCATATAGGCTGTCAAATTTATTGATATATAGTTGTTATATATACAGACTTAGGATCTGTAATGATATCTTCTCTTTCATTCCTGATATTGGAATGAAATGTAATGTTTGTCTTTTATCTTTTTTTGATCAGCCTATCTAGAAACTTGTCAATTTTATCATTCTTTTTAGAGGACCATTGGTTTTATCAATTTTTCTTTATTTGTTCACTTCTCTCTCACCAGTTTCTGTTCATATCTTTATTGTTTCCTTCTTTCTACCTATTTGGTTTTAAGTTGCTCTCCCTACCCCATATCTTAAGGTGAAAACTCAGATCATCCATTTTAGAGCTGCTTTTCTAATGCAGTCATTTAACATTACAAACTTTCCTCTAAGTACTGCTTTAGCTGTATCCCACACATTTTGAAATATTGTATTTTTATTATTAAAAAATATATTTTTATTTTTCTTGTGATTTCTCTTTGACCCATTAATTCTTAAGAAGTATGACTATTTCTAACTGCCTGGGGTTACCTAGTATTGTTATTGTTATTGATTTCTAATTTAATTCCTTGGGGTCAGGGATCATGTTCTGTATGATTTTAGTCTTTAAATTTATTGAGATTTGGTTTTTGACCCAGTATATAGTCTGAGCCCAATGCACTATATACTCTTGAAAAGAATGTGTATTTGTTATTATTAGGTGTAGTGTTCTGTAAATATCACATAAGTCAAGATGAGTATAGCATTTTTTATATCTTCTATGTCTTTACTGACTTTTTTTTTTTTTTTGGTCTAGTTCTATTAATTCGGTTAAGAGAAGGGTGTCAAAATCCCAACTCTTGATTGTGGAATTGTCTTTTTGTCCTTAAACCTGTCTATTTTGGCTTCCTAGATTTTGGAGCTCTGTTGTAAGGCACGTACACATATATAAATATAATGCTTTCCTAATGAATTAGTTTTTTCTCATTATAAAATATTCTTCTGTCTCTGGTAATACTTTTTATTTTGAAATCAACCTTATCTGATATTAAAATAGCCACTATGACTATCTTATGTTTACTGTTTTCCGTTCATTTACTCTCAACCTATCAATGTCTCTATATTTAAAGTACATCTCTGTATAAAGCATAAAATTGTGTCCAATTTTATTATCAAATGTTGATAGCCAGAACCTTTTAAAGTACATAGTTTATATACTTATTGATAGATTTAGATTCGTGTTGTCATATTTGTTCTGTTTGTTGCCTCTGTGTTTTGTTCCTCTGTTTCTCTTCATTTTTTTTTTATTATTTGAAGATTTCTTAGGAATTTATTTTCATACTTATTTTGGCTTCTCACTTGACTTCTTCACTTTTTTTTTAGTGGTTGCTTTGATGATTACAGTAAATATCCTTAACTTTTCACAGGTAGTGTATAGATAAATGTCTTTGTTTCTTACAGTTTATATTATATCACTTCATGTAAAATATAAAACCCTTGTAAGTATGTAAGCCCATATTCCCTTCCATTCCTTTATACTAAGTTATATGTAATACTCTACATAGATAAACCCTAAAAATTTTTAAATTCATATAAAATTCACATAACAGAAAATTAACCATTTTAAGTGTACATATCAGTGACATTTAATACATCCCACAGCTTTTTCTTTAAATATATATTTGTATTAAGAAATCAAGAAGATTAAACCAACAGAAATAGTCGTTTGCATTTACTCAGATATTAACCATTTCTGATGTTCTTTATTCCTTTCTGAGAATCAGAAAGTCTATTTATTATCATTTCCCTTAAACTTAGAGAATTTTCTTTAGCATTATTTATATTGTAGGGCTGTTGACAATGATTACTTAGTTTTCTTTCAACTGAAAATGTCTTTATTTCAGCTTCATTCTTTAAGAATTTTTTTGCTGGGTATAAAATTCTTGGTTGATAGGTTTTTGGTTTTTCTTTCTGTACTTTGAAAATGTTGCACTCTCTTCTGGCCTTCTTAGTTTCCAATGAGAAGTAAGACATTAATTGAAAAAAAAAATTTTGCAGCTTTCAAGATTTGCTTTTTACTTTTGACATTTGTAACTTACCTCTGCTATTGTGTCTGCCTTTGAGTATATCTCTGCATGGACTTTGAATTTATTCTCCTTAGGTGTTCGTTGAGCTTCTTCAGTCTGTAAATTTCTGTCTTTCAATCATTAGGGTATTTTTTTTTCATTAATTCCTCAAATATTTCTTTTTTGCCTCAACTCTTTCTCCTCTCCTCCTAGGATTCCCATTACATCTAAATTGGACCATTTGATATTGTTTGATAGGTCCCTGGGAGTGTTCATTTTTGTTCAGTCTTATTTTTGTGTGTTGTTTAGACTAAGTAGTTTGTGTGGTTTATCTAAAAGTTAACTTAGTCTTTCCTCGCCCATCTCATTTGGCTTTTATATTGCATACAATTTTTTTAAAGGTATTGTGTTTATTAGTTCTAAATTTTCTTGTCTTTTTTTTTAACCATTTCTGTTTTCTTGGAATGCTTAGCTTTTTTGTTCATTGTGTGCTTAATTTGTTTTATTTATTGAAGATGATTTTAATAGACACTTAAAATTTTTTCTCTGCTACTTCCAACATCAGGGTTACCTCAAATTCACTCTCACTTGTTTTCTCTTAATATGTTTGATTTCCCTTGGATAACTTTGGATTATGTCCTGGATATTAGGATTGTTGTGATTCTCGATTCCTTTGTTTTTCTCTTATACGTGTTGTTTGTTTGTATTATTAGGCAATTGGACTTGAACTGCAAACTCCATTTCTTAGTTGGCAGCTTCAGTTTCACTCCAGATATTTTGTCTTATTCTGCTTTGAGTCTGCCTTTGCATGGTTCTGGCGTCACAGAGTTGTGTGTATTGAATTTGGTGATTCCCTCTGTTTCCTTGCTCTTCCCTGTTCCTTTGCACTCTTTCATTGCTATAGGTTGCCTGGCTTTGGTTTTCTGATTCCCCAGTCCAGACAGTTTATTTGCTTCTTGTACTGTGAGGCCTACACTGGGTCGCAGGTTGAAAGTCTTGAAGAGGAACTCTCTTCATAAAACTCTATTTAAGCATATATTTTCAACCAGTCTGTCTGTCTGTGTTCTCCAGTGCGTTTAGGTAGCTGCTTTTAGTATGGTTTTTGTTCCATAGTGCATTTCCCCATTAGAGTGGGGAGTGGTAGTTTTCAGGTGGGATCTTACTATGCCATCATTGAAAATGGAAGCCATTGAGTGGTATCTTTATATGCTACCTAATAACTCAATGACACACCAAAACTGGAATACAGTTTCTTATTGGATTTGTTCACTACTATTTTACTTCCTATAGTGATAGTATGCATATTAAGGCAGTGAGTTTTGAACCTTAAAAAGAGGTATTTAAATTGATAGTGAAATTCAACTTATTACCAAAATATAATCATAATCTTGAATTGATTATTATATAGAATTTTACCCTGGTATTACTATATTAGCATCATATCTTAATTATTATACAATAAAATTTTTTTTGAAAGAATAGTTGATAATTATAAGGATTACTTTTCTAAAGATTCTGATTTTACTTGTACAGTAGTAATATCTCTCATAGTCTTTGGGAGTAAATTGAAGAAGATATAAAAGATTCAGTCAGTGTATTAGTAATAAATTGTAACTAGTTTATATTTACTGATGGGGAAATATTTTTGTCGGGCATAGGATACATACTGTATTCAGTTCTGAATGTTTTCTTTTTAAAAATTAAATCAAGATTCTTTAAAACACGATTGTTGACAGTTATTGTGAGTTTATCTTGCATAACAATTATTTAGGACAGTATTATAAAAGAAGTCATATTAAGTGAATTCTTAACTAAATATTCACAATAGAAAAAGGGAAGAGAACTTTAAAATATTTTTTTCTTTAAAGAAATTTGAGTTAATAATATCTCAGGGTAATTTGGGATCATAAATTGAAGCAATAAGTAGATAAATCCACAGTACAACAGGTATATTTTACCACATCTTTATGCTCTGTTATTTTAAAGATAATACTAATGATTATCACTAACAAAATTAATTTTTCCTCTTGGGGACCAGAACCCTATTCAAGTAAACTATCCCCTTTTTTTTTTTTTTTAGATTTCCTACTTCATGTTCAGATTGAGTTTTCCAAATTTCTTAATTCCACTTGTGGCCTGGGGACCCTTCTCCACAGCTTTCACTCTTAGCTTTTTGAGTTTCTTTTGCTCCTCTTTTTGCCTCTGCTTGAATGCCTTATCTTCCTTGGCCTGCTTCTCAGGCTGCTTCCAGGACTTGTTCTTGCCACCTTCGCAGATGGACATGGTGCCTGCTGCCCCTTCCCTAGACTCTGTCTTCCAATAAAAAGTTTTGATATTTACTTCACTTAGACCTGCTTAGGTCACATTCTTAATCTTTGACCAGTCATTGTGGGCAGATAGAATTATCTAACCTGAAAACTACTTAAACCCCTAAGAAGTAATGGGGGTGGGGGTTGAAGTTGGGGAGTTTACAACAATTGTGTGCATTTCAATGTCAAACTTAAACATTATTGTTTGCAAATCTGTCAATTTGGAGAGAAAATGCCTGTTAAATTTTAAGTTTAAAATGTTTTAGAAACAAATTTGCTTTGATTCTTTGCCTGAGAGGTATCATCTTATCATGGTAATACCTCATAATACTGGTTTAAAATATCCCAGTATTGTGAGTGAAAGCAGTATAATTCTGATGAAATTTCATTACTAGAGTTGTGATAAAAATGTTTCCTCTTCATTAAATATGTGATCAAGTTGTTCATGAAAATGAAAGCGATCTATTATGTTGTGGGATTACCATATGTAAAGCAGAATGGTATTTAGAGCTTCCTCATAGTGCTCTGTATTGATTAGTGCAAATTCTAAGCATGTCTACATGAAAAAAAAAGCATAGTATAAATACAAAACGTTATTAAATGCTGTGTTGTAAAAGTTTTGTTTTGTTCTGTTTATTTTTATTATTTTATTTTTTTAATATTTTTTTCCCTCTTTAATCTGGCCCCCGCTTCCGCCTCTGACTATGGGGGTTGCTGTTTCTCTCTCTTTTTTTTAAAAAAAAAAGAACTGGATCTCTGAAGGAGGTAGTCTCCTTCCACACACTCATAGCTTGTACCCGGGGTATGGTCCATAACTCCACCTGGGGTGCGAACCCAGGACCTTCTGCAAGTAAAGCAGACATGCTAACCACTACACTATGGAGCCCTGCCTGTTATATTTATTTTTAAACAGTCTTTGTTTATTTTGTTAAATAAAAGAGTTCTGTTCAAATGAAAATTTTTCTTTTTTTTTTTCTAGATCAAAAGTCTTCTGTATCTAGATTTAAATTTTTGATCAGCTTTCTGAGTAGGCAGTCATACTTTTGTTTAGAGATAATAATGATTTACTTTATGTTATTCCTGTAATCTGTCATCAACTTCTGTTGGTCTTTTTTCGAAGTGCTTTTTCTACTCATTCTATTTCTGCTACCACTTCTTAGTCCAGACTCTTCGGCATTATAACTGACCTTAATAATACATTCTTGCTGGAGTGCTCTCTTTTTCTGCTGATCAGTATGACCCTGGGACCACCAGCGTTAGACATGTTTTATTTAAAATGCAGAATTCTAAGTAGTATGCTAGTGATCCAAAATTGAGGAAGATGGCTGGGAACCCTCTGTACCCTGGGAAAAATCACTGTTCTAATCTCTCCTTCTTCTGGTTTCTTCCTTCAGAAGTAGTGATTTTCAACCATTCCTATGTCCCACAGGGACTATGTACAAGCATTTACGTCTCTTACTGTGGAGGAAAAACGATGTCTGTTTTTCACAAACAGAAAATAATTGTGTGCATTTTGTTAAATTTTATAGTCAAGTTTTGTTAATTTTACAATATTATTTAGAAGTTTATATTATTGCTATGCTTTTAACATATACACAAATAAAAATCTACCAGTAACTGAATATTATGTTTTGTACTGTGCTAACTCTAAAACCTAAAGCTAATGAGTATATAATGATTCAGTTATTAAGTAAGAAGCATTACCTTAATAGCCTAGTATGAGACAAGAAAAGGGAACACCTAAGGTCTAGGGATATTAATATTACAGAGGAGCACACCTTGGCATATCACTTTTACTTGTGATATAGCCATTGAGAAATTAGATGTGTCACTGCTTGTGAGTCATTGCTTTTGATTATGTTACTGACTCTAGTAAAACATTCATGCCTTCCTTGGGAATTCCATTTTATGCCTAGTGCTCAAGGCTTTTCGTTGTTAAGCATTAGCATGTTTTTCAGTGCTCTCTTTTCACTTCTGAATTTTCCTCGGATGGATTTGTTCTTTGTATTCTGAATGTACCATATGCATTTCACCCTTGTCTTTGCTGTACCTCTAGCTGAGTTTTATCCTCAAAGGTCGATATCTTTGATCCTACTCTCTTACCCCCTTTTTGCTCTTTCTTTCCTATCTTTGAGACCAGGAGCATTCTTTTGTAGGTACTATTTCATGGAGCCATAACAAGTTACATAACGTTTGTCTTATTTCTCTAACTAGACTATGAGCTCCTTGAAGGTGTGAGCCATATGTAATTTCATCTTTCCTCAGATGCTGAAATATGCTTTCTACACTACAGTCAGTAAAAGGATGTCAGTTTAATTGCTAGAAATGTTTTCCAACTGTAGAATAAGCTGACCTATATTGTGGTCTAGCAAATTTCTCATACTACATTATTTGCTTGCCTAATAAGAAAATAAGCAAGGTGCAAATGGAAATGTTTTTATTGTCTTTATCGAAATCTGTGGATCAAGCAGTAAGATTTTAGATAAATGAAAATAGAATTCTTGTAGTTTTATGTTTTACAGTTATTGTTAGGCCTCTGTATTTTTTCTGTATACTTGTCACCTGTGCAGATTTACATATGACATGTGTAAATAAGCTTATAGATATAATACATTTATATTTACATTTTTCATTTGTTTTTTTACTGTAACTTTAGTGTTATATCATCTCCAGTATATTAATACTCTTTTCAGTGTTAAAACTTAGCTAACAAAATAACATGATATATATACTGTTGTGTTTGATACAGTCGGATGAATTCTGCTAGGTAAGAAAGTATATAATGGAAAGGAAATCTTATTTAAGAAATGAACCGTACTATTTAAAATAGAAACCTGAGAGCTCTTTTTAACATTGCAGCTGAATTAAACAAATAATCTTTACACCATTACTAAGAAGTGCATGTAGTTAAAAATACATTTATACATATTATTTTTTAAAAACCTAGTTAACTTTAAAATATGTAAGTTTTCTTGTCGTTTAGGGTTCTGTGAAGCTGATCATCAAGAGGGTTGCAAATCATTGGTGGTTTCTATTTTCAGATTTCCACATCCCGGAGTAATTTGCTTTAATTTCACCCAATTTAACCTATACTTCACACCATCACCATTCAGCTTTAATAGCTATGTTCTATGCATAAGAAAAGCAGATAAATGTCCACAATTAGGCTGCAAATGATTACAACTAGTTAGGGCTTTATGAAGACAAAACTTAAAGGACTATGGCGCCAAACAAAGCCACAAAAGACGGCTGAAAATGCTGTCTCGAGAAGTCAAGTCTACCATGGCATTTGATTTATCACTTTTGTAGTTGATTTTACTTATTTTAATATATCGGCAGGTGTGCCTACTCTGAGAAGTATTCATCTGTAGAGAATTTTTTTCTCTTAATGTATTTTTGTTTTTACTTGTTTTCTTAAATTTTGGCATAGATAACCAGGTTGAATCTTTAAAAAATATTTAAACGGTAGCATCTGTTTGGAAATTAAGCATAGTTGGTTTGAAATGTACCAACTGAAATTTGGTACATTTGAAATTTTATTTGTGAAATTAAGACTTCTCTGAAATCTTTATATATTTGTCAAATGGTCTTATTAGACATTTGATGGAAGTATAATCTTACAATTCTGTATAGAATTTCATTTCTAGTTAAGTCTTAGCATGTAAAATATATGCCTATAGAGTGTTACTTATGTAAAGTATGTGCACATATATAAAAGATTCAGAAGTTGTTCTAATCTTATTTATGTTAGTGTTGTTCTCCTTTTTATATGTAAGTTCTTGTTGACGGTTAGTGCACAGCATATTTTAACGTATAAAGAATTTAGTTATGTTTTAAGGTTTAAAAAAGCCAGACTTTTCATTTTACTATAAAAGGATGTTATCCTGCAAAATTAAATTTGGCCTTTTTGTTAATATGGTTCCAGATTTAACAAGTTTAAAGACTGGATCTCATCTCTTCAAAATTTTCAGTCAAGGTTTTGACATAAATCCTTTCTTATTTTTTAGTGAATAAATAAAATTTAAGGTTTTAATTTTGTGTTTAGATTTGTCTTTAGTCATTCTGTTAAAATTTCTCTCAGAAATAATATGTAGAAGGAGCAACAATATTGCTAGATAATAATTTTATTTTACAGTTTGTGTGCATACAGAATTATTCTTGTAATTGAATTACTCCCCATTTTAGTAGTGCTCACTGTTTTATTAATTATATGAGAGGTAACATGTAGTTATTTAAAATGTCCTCATTTTAGATAATCCTGTATTCTTAAATAATAATCAGATAATTAAATAGTGTCTTTAGTTTATTGTTGCTTAGAAGCCAAAATAAATGTAGATTAAAAATCCAAGCAATTGTAGTTTTTATACAGTTGTAACAAACACACGAGTATGTGTTTGTTAAAACCAATCCTCAGAAATTAATAGGTTATTGTCTTTGCTTATAAAACGAATGTATGTGAGAAAGTGTACTAAAACTTATTTTAAACATATTTTTATTTTAAAGAAAGTAGTTAATTGTCTGTCCTACAAAGTAGACCAATATAACCATGCCAAGACAATACAGCAATACAGCTTCACAGTTGTATTAAACTAGTTTCATATGCTATATCATAAAACTTTCAGTCCAATCAGCAACTAAATTTAAATACTGCAAATTGTAGCAGCAAAACAATAATTCTGCTGATTAGCCCCTTTCCATTTCTTGTAAGTGAACTGTTTATGCTGTTGAGTACCTTTTGAAAAAAGAAAAAGCCAAAACAGCCTTGATTAGTCAAGGAGTAATTGGATGACTTGATTTTAGCAAGAGAATGAATTGGTTGATGATAGCCTGTAACTAAGTGTAGTGGTTCTGTTCGGATGAATACATAACATACAGTCATCAGATCTTGACAGGTATAACATATAAGCAGAGCTAAAATCTGGCGGTGGTGTGGATGGCATGGAGATGGAGGGGAGTACATGTGCCATGAAGTCTTTTACTGAAAAATTTGAGGTGATTCTTAAGGGAATTTAGAGAATTCCCCCTTTTTTTGGCATTGGGGAAGGGATGTGGAGTTTTGTCTTACTTAATTACTGTAGTCCCCCACGTTTTATGCTCTAAAGACAAAAGAGCTCTAGGATTTTTAATTTTCTTTGGAGAGTCATTAATATTATATCTTTTCACTCTTGTTGTAGATCATGGTGTTCATTAGTGTATCATGTGGGAAAGCCTAACACAATAAAGCATTAGTTGTGTTCATATTTAACTATTTAAAGTCTTGATTAGTCAGAACTTTTTCTACACTGCATTCTTATTTATAATTTCCTGATTGTTTTTAAAACTTTATCTCCATTTACATTAATGAAGTATGGCATAAAGAAAAAAAATTGTTTAAACTTATTCTGTCACTAGTCTTCTTAAATAAGCCCAAACTGTCAATCTCCCCCCTCCACCCCCGAAAGTATTACAGTAACCTCCCCTCCTCTGCTGTAATATGCTACATGGATCCAACAATTTCAACTGCATAAAGTATGAGGTAACTTTATTACTGGCTGAATGAAATGATAAGGGTGAACCTGCACAGCTACCTGCAAGGGGGTGAGGGGTGTGGCAAGGTACAGGCCTAGACAAATCCATCCTGGGACTGGCTTTGATTTGGCACCACCTGGTGGTGATTGTTTGCTCTGGCTTAACTATTGATGGTGATGACTAGATCTTGCAGACTTTAGGACAGCAGTCGAATTCTAGGAATCTTTCAGGTAGTTGGCACCCATTTGTTAAGCTAAATAGAGTCGGTTGGGTTGGAAGACTACTGGGAATACAGTGGCCTACCTTACACAATATGTTCCCAAAGGCATGATTACTTGCCTATCCTTAATCTCTCTAGGCCTTACCTTTCTATGTTTCTGCTCTCTCTTTAGAACTGTGGATTATTGGATTTAAGAGTGAATTATTTTGTGAGGAACATTATCTGATTTTAGGACATCGACCTGCACAGTCCACTTTTCATTTGGACCCAAGAATGTAACCTCTGTTACATAATGTGGATTTAGTCAAACCATCATTTTCCTATTCTAATACCATTTCTTCTATTCACCCCATATCTTAGAAAAACTAGGTAAAAAGTCATAATCCATTAATGTTATGGATAAAGCTATAAAATAGTTATTTAAAAAGTTAATAGCCAGCCATTTACTTGACTGATTAATACCTGTCACATGTTTACATTTTTCAAGCATTTAAACACCAGTTTCAGACTCTAGCAGAGACAATATTATCTTTTATCACAGCATCAATGCACTTAAATATGGAATTAAAGAATATACTTCCATCAAACCTGTACATGAATCTTAATCTAAATTTTAAATGGCATCTATATAACACCAATGTTCCAGTTTGAAACCTTGAGGCTTCTTCCATCATCTTGCACTGAATACTGACCTTCTCCCTCCTCCCGTTTATCCTGGACTTACTTTGTTGTATTATGTGCTGATTTGTCTCCCCTATTAGACTGTAAACATTTTTGAAGGCAGAAACTAATCTTATGCAGCTTTTTCTCATCTCTGAAATTCTCCTTCCAGCTCCTAACACAGCTCTATGATTAACATTCAGTAATTATTTGTTAACTGTCTTTTAAAATATGTATGTTTAACTATTATACACTTCCAGTTATATGACCAGCCACATTTCATTTCTTTTTCAGTTTAATATCATTCTACCCACTAGACAAAGAAATTTTTGTAAAGGTTTTCTTTAATTACTTTTTAGATTTGACCTTTTTTGGGGGGTATTTCTATAACTAGTACCCAGCAGTCAATTGATTTGTTTGTGACCATCAGTTTTTCTCCAAGCTGTTAGATCTTGTACATAACTGATAGAATCATTTAAAGAGAATGTGAGCATAATTTAAAGAAATGTGGATGAATAAACGAGCAAGAGCAAGGTCACAAGAGTGTGTCTCTGAAAATATACATAAGAATTTTATAATCTAAAAGGTTAATTTGTTTGCTTCTCATTTTCAGTGTTTTAGAAAACCTTCCCATTAACTCACATCTGTACATTCGAACCTGTGATAATAGCATTTGGTTGCTATCTTTGTCTTTTAGTATGCACCAGTGGTTCTCAAGTGTGGCTTAGCAAAGTCTACAGATGTTTTTGACCTTCACAGCTGGGGGGTGTGCCTGTATGTATGTGCACGTGTGTGTGTTACTAGCATCTAGTTTGTAGAGGCTGGGGTGCTGTTAAACATCCCACACTGCACAGGTCAGCCCCCCACAACAAGGAATTTATCTGGGTCAAAATGTTAGTAGCGCCAAGGTGGAGAGACCATGGTATATACTTTGTCTTAGGTTTTCATTTATAAGTATAACTAACATATTTTGAATGCTTACTTACTATGTGCCAGGCACCACCCTAGGATCTTTACATATATTATCACTTTTAATATTCACAATAATCTTATGAAGTAGGTATTATTGTCTACATTTTACAGACAAGGAAACTAAGCCACAAAGAAATTCAGTAGTCACACAACCAATGAATCAAACAGTCCAAGTTTGAACCCAGATAGTCTGATTCCAGAGTCTGTGCTCTTAATCACTTGTTGTACTAATATTCCATCTGCCTGGAGTGTTCTCTTGACTTCCTTTTGCTAATGCTGTCTCACAAAGTCCTCATCTGAATTCAAGCCTTCCCTCCTTAGTTCTCATTCATGCTGATCAATTCCTTCTCTCTCTTTTTCTCATATGGCTGCATTTATTGGTCTTAGTAATAGTATGTAGGTCTATTTTCCCTTTTCTTAATTTGATTTATAATTTTTAAAATTGTACCGTAATACATAATCCAGTGCAGCATTCGAGAAGTTCTCAGGAAATAAGTGTAAATTATTCGTCACTAATAGTCAAGCAATTCAGGGGGAAGAGATGAAACACAAGAAACTTCTCATGTCTGTTATTGTGGTTTGACACGCTGAGCACTGGTTTCTTTGAAATACCTTGTTGTGTGCTGTGAAACTGATCCTTTGCTGTTGTGCTGCATGTCTGGCTTCATCTGGAATCTGTAGTTTCCCTCTAACATTTTTTCATTCAATGCTAATGAGCGCTTGAGGCATTCATTTATACATTGATTCTTTTATTCTTCATCTTATACCTAATTGTGTATCAGCTCTCATCAAGCACTAGAGTAAAATAGAAAGGCATTTAAGACAGAATCCCTGAGCTTAGGTAACTGAAAGATAGACTAATATATTCTAATATTAAATGTACATGCTACAAGTCATATGAATAAAATGGACAGATTATGCTTAACAGTTCAGGTAGAGGGTATGGGTTAGAGAAGGCGTTATTGTAGAGATATTTCAGTGACATCTAATTAAGGCCATGAAAGATTCGTAACTTTTTTTGATAGGCAGACTTAGCGAGGAAGACTATTCCATGCAGAAGGATGAGTAGCAGCATTGAAAATGTAAAATGGAAGCATTGAGAATGGGTCGTTTTGAAAGGTGGGCTACTATTGAATACCAACATTAGAAAAAATAAAACTCTGATTTTCTGTTTAGTTTATTTCTTAAATGGCAGAGAGTTCACATGACTTCAAATTCATTGCTTATAGCACTAGTAGTGAAGATAAGTGCTAGTCTTATTATTAATTTCTCTTTGCATTTTTTCCCCTTAAAACATTACTCTTTAAAAAGGTATAAAAATGGATTTTTTGCAGGAGCCATATTTAGGGTAATATATTAAACCATTAATTTTACTGTGCTTTATTCCAAGTAAGTCTCTACAACTCCTCTTAGGTTACTCAGGGATGGTAGAGATTTCTTAGACCTAAATTCCTCCAGAATTGCCTTGTAGATGATGGGATATTAAACTATGCATTTTAGGGATGGATGTGATTTGTAAGGATATATATCTTTGAAGCCCAGAGAAGGGAGTGGGTAAAAATATAGTGACAGTTGAATTTGAAGAACTTTCAGGGTTTAGTGAGTCAGTACCAGAGTTTGACTTGAGCTGAGGATTTGTGGAGGGTGAGGGTGAGACGAGGCCAGTTTACAGAGGGATTTTTCTACTGTAGAAGGCTAAGCGATGTTTTAGAAATTAGGAAGTTAGTGAGATGATCATTGGGAAGGTTAAATACAGCAAATGTAGCTAGCTCAACATTAAAAATTGAAGAGAATCTTAATAAATATTAATTCTAAATATCCATTAAATTTGCCTTTTATGCCTTTAAAGTATCTATTATATAGGATAAGGTGAAAATCTTGTTGAGAGGTTAATGCTTGTTCTCATTAAAATACTTATATTCTGCCTACTTCTTTAGAAAGAATTGATACATTGCAGCAATTAAAAATGTAAAATGTGAGCAACTGAATATAACTAAGTACAGGTGTTGACTCTGGGTCGTCATTCATAACTTTTAAGTGACTTTAGGATTCCCTAATGGTGTGGATGTTAGTTATCTACAATATAAATACAGAACCTGTAATTCTTAGGCAGAATTTTCTGGTATTCTGTATATTTAAAAGAATTATATTGTATGATATTGTAATGTGTTGTTTCTAATCCATTAGATGGTGTCAATAATAACCAAAAAGTTATTTTGCTTGCTACTACACTAATATAAGGTTCAATTTTAATATGTTTATGTCTTTATGCCTGCATCTTTTTTTCTCTTTGTTCATCTCATTCTTCCTACTTAATGTTTTGTTTTTGAGTCACTGCTTAAAGCATATTATTTTTAATATACTTGAAGTCTTAAAATTAATAGGAAATAATAAACAAATTTTCAGGTCTTCTCAGAACCTGACCAGCTCACTTTATTATTCTCTCTTATACTAAATATCTATTTCTCTCAAGATTAGGAATGATTTTTTTTTTTTTTGTCTTAAGACGTTGCTTGCTTGCTTTCATATACGTTAACTACTTTGTGTAAATGTCCTGCTTGAATCATTTATAATTTCTTTTAGATTGGTCCCTCAAAGTCAGGCACATGTGCATTTTATTTTATTAAACTTTTTGAAAAACCTTGATCAATTTTGAATATGTCTGAGGGATGGTAATTTTCTTCCTCTTGGCCAGGGCTTAGTTTTGTGGAGCCTTTTTGTATATGAGAGAGAAGAAAGGGAGAGCTCTGAAGAAAAGCAAAGCAAAAGCAAATTCTTCAGGTTACCCATAATTCTGTTTTCTATTCCAGCATTAAACAATTAGCCTGTGGCATAGACTTAATTATTTTAGGGCTTTTGCTATATCTCAAATAATAGGGTTTTTCCTGGAAAATGAAGTTAAAGACTTTAAAGTCTACTTTTAATTGATTTGTTATTGTAAATAAGTACAACCCACCAAGTCTACTTATGCTGTTCCATTTATACTATTGCATCAAGTAATTAACAGTTTATATTACTATACCAATTATTTCCATTTTTACATGTTTACAAAATATTTTATTTTTCCAGAGGTATATAAATATAATCCACTTAAAGTAATTAAAATTTGATTGATAGAACCATTTTTATTTGCTTCAAACTCTGAAAGCTTAGAGACTTAAACCTACATCCTTTTAAGCAGAATTTTGTTAGCAGAATGATTTATTAGTTTTCTGTGTTCCAAAATTCCATGTTCCCTTATATCTTTAAGAAGGCAATTTTTGAAATAAATATAATAAATTGAGATGCCCTTCTCCTATTTTCTAGCTTGAGGAAAGTAGTTGAAACTACACATTTAATGTAAAGATAAAAACAGTATTACACAAGCTGAGGTCTGGCTATGAATTAGATTGTGCTTTTGCTCAAATCACTTTTATTGTCAAGATGAGAACGGGCTTTCAATTAAGACTAGAGTTGTACAGTGCATCTGTATCCTGGGCTTAAACTGCACTTCTATTTAAATCAGAGTATTTGGAGTGTGCAATAAACAGTTTAGCTCTTTCTTTAAACTACTCTTCCCCTCATACAACAAAGAATTTCTGTCATGTCACTTATGGAAAGTAAATAGGAACCGGCATTTTCCGGGGCTTATGAATACAGCTATACATGTTAAGTGAATTGCTAATCCAAGTTTTGCTCTCTCTCTTCTCTTTAAATATTAATGAGCTATAGAATTAAAAGGAAGTTGGGAATCATTGTTCTGACACAAGATAGGAGTTTGCTTTGAAGAATGGATTAGAAATTTGAAAATATAAAGATATTTTTGAGTAGGATATCCTTGTTTTCTAACATTATATTTAAGAATTTATCTCTACTGGTTTAGGAATGTAGCCCCCAAGGTTTTAGTGATTTCGATGGGACTCTGACAAGAATATAGGTGTTCAAAACATTGATTATTTACAACACAGGACAAGCTGATAAGAATGTGAAATAACATAGTATACAGGATGTTTTGGAGCTATGATGTAAGATTCAGTATATTTGTAATAATATTTGAAATATTAAAAGTAATTATTATTTTTAGAATCTATGCTTTGGTTATAGAATACTTTTTGGTTTCAGCCTTGATTTGGGCTTTGAATGCAAATAAAGATCTTTTTTTTTTTTTTTTTCACAAATCATTTATTTATTTTTCCCTCTCTTTAATTCCCACCCTACCACAGTTCCACTCCTGACCTGTGGATGTTGCCATTTCCTCTTAAGAAGTGGATCTCTGAAGGTGGGGCATCTCCTCCCACATGCTCACGGGTTGCACCTGGGGCCTGGCATCTGGGGTACGAACCCAGGACCTTCTGCATGTAAAGCAGACATGCTAACCACTACACTACAGAGCCAACCCTGAAAGATCTTTTTTTTTTCTTGAAACCTTGTCATCATCTCTCTCTAATTACTTTTACTAGTTGATATTTTTTTCTTTAGTTGAGTCTCACTGTTCACCCTTCTTTATATCTCCTAGCAGTACAGTGCTCTTGTGTACTTTCTCATCACTGTATTTAGAGTACAGCAGTTTTTTTTTAGCTGGTTCACTACTTTTGGTTAGTTTTTCTAAAATACTGCTTTTCATTCGTTGCTAACATAAAATCAATGCCAACTTCCTATTGACTAACAGATGAGTTCTAGACTTACCTTGCTATTTGAACTTGCTTATTCCTCACCCCTTACCTGGTTTAATAAATTTTTATTCTCTACTATGCTTCAATACAGTTTCTCAGTGGTCAGCTCTTCAGTAAACCTTATTTATTTCAGCTTTTATTTTTCTCTCTGATGCTTTTACCTGTTACTTGTCATGGCTTTTTTCATCTTCTTTACCTTTACTAATTTTTCTGTATTTAAAGGCCTTGGTGATTAGTTATTGTTAGACTTATATTTAAAGTTCTTGCTAGTGAGTATTGTTCTCCTTTTTGATTAGTTTTCCCAACAAGATTGTACAGTCATTGAGACCAAGGTCCTATTATTTTGATTTTTGTTTTTAATTCTCACAAGACTCAGCATATTGTTAGATATATAAGAAAGCTTTCTTTAAGGGGGAACTCATACTTAACAAGGCATATTATGGTTTGCATATGTGTTGAGGAGTTGGCAATTTATGCACTGGGTTATATACCAAGGAATTCCTTATCTCTGCATTATATAGGGGTAGCAGATGGGGAAAAAACAACATGTTAAATAGGCACATCTTGACCACATATCCTCTTATTTAAAAAAGAAAAAGTTCTAGGCATGCTATTTAGAATATCAGTGTTCCATGGTAGGTGGTTTATGAAGTGCTGCTCTGTAGCCTGTATACTTAAATTTTAAAAAGTGTTTTAAAACTGTTCCTACTTCTAGCTAGGGATGCTTTGCTTTTGAAAATTGAAGATAGCCTGAATTTAAATAATGATATTGCAAATCAGTGAATCCAAAGTATATTTTTATTTCTGAAGTCCTTTACAGTTAGATTTAGTATCTTAAATAGAGTATAGATTTATCTTTTTTACTCAAATCTTTATGGGACAAGATAGGCCTAAGTGAGTAAATTGATCATCTCAGTCCACTTATGATAGTTTAAAATAGCAAACTCATTTCTGCTACATCATACCAACATGCAGAATCTTCAGTACATATGGGTAGTCACATGTGTCTCACCAAGTCAAATATTATGTCTGTATTCCAACTGGCTTTCTAGTAAAGGAGGTACATAAATTTTAAAAGTCACAACTTTAGCATAAGCATTGACATTTTGTATTTATTCACTTAGTGAATGGGTTTGATAATAGAAATGATTTTTATAATAACTAAAAAGACATTTCGGGGTTCATTTTATCTGCTGTTATCTCAAAGTGTGCTGGAACCACTCGGAGTTCTGGGCTAGAAATTCTGTTAATGAGGATAAGAGAAAAAAAGATAGCAACACTTATGGAATAGGTAGAGCAAGACAAGGAATGGCTTAAAAAGAAATGGCCAGAGAAAATAAAAGAAAATCAGGAGAATGTGGTGAAAGAAGCAATGAAAGAGACTATCAGTGCTCTCGAGTTAGATCCTACTGAGAGGTCATTCAAGATTCCTGAAGAATGGCTATTTGATTTAGCTTCATGAAGGCAAAATCATTGTTGTCCTTTTTGAGGTCAATTTTTGATAGTATGGTGGAGGCCTATTCCAAACTGCAGTGGGTCGGTTTTAAATGGGAAGTAAAGAAGTGGAGGGAACAAGTGCAGACAACTTTTTCAAGAAGTTTGACTCTAAACTGGAGGAAAGAAAGCCATAACTGGAATAGGAATTAATATCTATGGGTGACTGACATGATTCATTTAATGTAGAATCTTAAACCCACTTACTTAAATGTCGATGTGAAAGTATTAGTGGAAATGCAGATTATACAAATGATATGAGGGGAAAGAGAGAAAGAGAGGCATAATAGATTGAGGTCTCAGGAAATACAAAGAAGCTCGTGGAACAGACTTCCTTGGGAGAGGCTAAGATCCAGAGCAGAGATGGTAGAGAGTGGCCATAAATAATAGAAGGTAATGTTTTCCATTTTACTTCTGGAAAGAAGAAAAGATTGGGGGGAAAAAATGGGGGGTTCGGTGTTCCAGAGATGACATTCATTTTTCCTATGAAGTGAGAATGGTCATCTGCTGAGTAGCAGAAGAGAAGAGGTTCTGAAAGTGTGGAAAGTGTGAAAGAAGTTAAGTTTTGAAAGGGGTGCTTTGTTGTCAAAGGAAACATCGCAGGATTGCTTGATTAAAAATTTTTATGATGGAATTCAGTCTGAGGTTAACTTATGGTTAATTATCTCTTATAACAAACAATTTAATAATGAGAGTTTACTATAATTAGTATTATTTTCAGTCACCCATTACACATATTTATGTATATATGTATGTATTATATGTATATAAAATGAGAGGAGGGAGAGAAAGAAATGTATAGATATAAAGTAAACTTCATGGTAGTAGTGATTTTCTCCTTGTGTCTCCTTTGGTTTAGCAAAACCAAAATTTTAACTAAAATTTGTGCCAGTTTTTTTTGCAAGTTAAACTTGTTTATTGTGTTTTAAAGAGAATGGTTTTTTAAAAATGACTTTTTTATATAAACAATACATGCTCATTGTAAAAAGTTTAAGCAAGACAAAACTGATAAAATGATTTAAAAATTGCTTGATAGCTCATTGCCCAGGAATTATTTTCATTAGCATTTGATCAGTATTAAGTATGAGAAACAATTTTATATAAATCTGATCATCAAAAACTGCCATTTTAAATAGAATACTAAGTATTATTTTGAGTTTGAAAAAAGAAAAAGAACTAGAATAATACAGAAGAAATTACTGAACTGTAGGTAGTATTTTTTTTTGACAAAAGATATGTTTTTAATTGATTTTGCTAGAGTTAAGAAAAAGGTTGGAGAAATAACTTTTTAATTACATGATTCATCTTTTCTGGCATCTGTTGATTCCTTACTGTGAAAGATAAGGAAATGAGCACACAAATAGTTTTACTTCCCCCTTCATATCTTTGAGTTTTTATGTTACTACTCATAGTTTGTAAAACAGTACTTATGTTCTATTTGATTAACATAATTCCTGTGATTAATCTTACTTATACATTAAGAGTATATTAAGTGCAGAGTCTATTTGCTGTTAATCTCTCTTCGTGACAATGAAAAACAGGTTGGCTAGATATAACATTCTTGAGTACAGTTTCTTTCCTTAGAACTCTGAAACAGTGCTCCGCTGTTTTCTGGCATAGAGCTAGCTACCTTGGAGAATTTTGAAGCTTTCTATGTGACTTGATTTTACTGCTTTCATTATTGGTGACATGTATGGTGTTGATGATTCTGATGATTCTGCATCTGGTTAACCACCTTGTACTTGGTCAGTTTCTGTTTCAGTGTTTTTGCCAGCTTACTTGGAATGTGAAACTGCATGTGGCTCTAATTTCTAAATGTGCCATCTTTGTGACTGACCGGGTCTCTCAAAAACTGAGTAATCTTATGGTGTTGTTCCTTATATAAATTAGTCCACTTAGAGTTTATATAGAGAAGGATCTTCAAAACCTGAATGAACATAGAAATGCTAAAATTTAGCTCTTTTATACTCTTGAGTTACATGAAATAAGAGAATAGGTTTATGTTTATATCCTTGAGTATTGTATTGTCATCTCTGATATATGGAAGAAATAGACAGTAATGAAAAGGGATATAGCTATTAAAGTATTTCTCAAAGAGCCACTTTTACCAAAATCAACGATCAGCTTCTGTACTTCTTTCTTTACCTCTAAATGGCATCTGACAAGTTGAACAATCTTTTCTCCTTGAAACATTTCTTTTCCTCATTCCCATAAGAGCATACTCCTACTTTTTCTGCTTTTTCTTATTCCTTCTTAGTTTCTTTCACCAAGTCTCCCTATCAAACATCTGAGTGTTAGAGTGCTCTCTCTACATGATGTCGTCCAGACCCATAACTTTAAACACATCTGATAACTCCTAATTTTCTATCTCCAGGCATGACCTTCTTTCTTATATCAAGTCCATCTCTAAAATATATTCCCAGTACAGAATCTTCATCTTCTCTACATCTGCAGTTTTATATCAAGTTACCACTCATCCGGTCATCTCTCATCTGTCCCACTGCAGTCACCTCCTAACTTAGTCTTTGTATCATCATTCTGTCCCTTCCTTAAAGGCTCTTCTTTTTAAAGGATCCAAAGTGGCCTCTTTAAATCATAAAGCTTATCTTATTACTCTGCCACCTCCTTGTTTAAAACTCCAATCAATGGCTTCCTTTTACAGCTAGAATAAAATCCAAACTCCCATAACTTACAGATGTACATGAACTGCCTTACTTCCCCAACTTAAACTCTATTTACTGTCCTCTGCTGTGGTTCACCATACTGATCATATTTCTATTTCTGAAACACTTCAAGATTATTTCCATTTTAGGATTTTTATACTTACTTCTTAGAACACTTTTCCCTCAGATCTTCACATTACTGCCTTATTCTGACCATTGTGGTCTCACTCCAACATCTCCTCAGAGAGGCCTCCCTAACTATCCTAGTTAAAGTATTATACAGCAGTGCACCCTCCTCTCCACACCCCTGCACACATAAGCTTTACCCAATTTTATATAGAACAGTACCAAAAAAGTTTTAAAAATTGAATATCATTGCACCACCAAAATCACCATAGTTAATATTTTCAGACATTTCTGGATTTTATTAAAAAAATTATCTCATATTTTTGACTAAATATTTAAACTGTCTCATGTAAGTAGAAAATTAGTATTACTTGCTGAAATTGAAGATAATACAAATAAATACAATGAGAACTACATATTTATTAAAGTTTTTGGCCTTTAGAAGCTCTGAGGCTGAGGCCTGCTCTGTTGATATAAAGATTTATAAATGTTAGACATTAAGATGAACAGCAGCAAACTGAGACTTTCTCTGACATGATCAGGAGGGCTAAAAGAAAATTGAAATGGAAATAACTTCCTCACCAAACAATTCAGTGTAAGATAGTGTAGTTCAAGATGACTTAAAGTCATCTTTACCAGTCCAGTATTTTTGCTAAAGAGGAATTGTGATAATAATTATTTTAGTTAATGTGAAGTTGAAATAAATAACTTTGACGACTTTGTACTAGGGTAAAAATGTTCTGGTGAACTAGTAAAAATTGGTGGTGGAGGGGAGAGGGAGCCTATAAACTCATGAAGTTTAACCTGTTCTGTGGAATTGAATAACGTGAAATAAATGATATTACTCAAAATTAATGTTTGCGTATATTACCATGAAATTTAAACTACTAATTCCTACATCTTTAAACAATAGTGTATGCTTCAGTCACTGAAAGAGTTCTGTGTGTTCTCTGTTTGACCCTTTACATATATTATCTGATCTGATCATACCCATTCTCTCTGAGTAGAAGCATTTTCATTTTAAAGATGTGAAAATGAGATCCTTAGAGGTTCAGTGATTTGTCTAAGATTATATGACCAGTAAACCTGTCTGATTTCAAAGCTCTTATTCTTAACCACTAAATCTTGTACTAAAAAAGATAAGATGTCAAAGAATGCTACAATGTAAGTGTATGGTAAAGTCTGTTTACTCAGGAACATGTCTTTGGAAAGTAATGTCTAATTTTTTAGTTCTAAGAAGTGAGAAGTTGCCCACACGGCCACCATATTTTCCATAAGTTTACTTTTCGCACCTGTTTCAGGTCTCATTTCATAAGAAAGCTATTCCATTTTAAAGGATAGCTTTACTATTCCTTATCTTAATTTTTGGCAATATTTATTATCAAAAATAAATTTATGTTCATATAGTATGTTACCACTTCACATACAAATAAATATATTACTAATACTAACTTCCAGCATAGGAACAACGGTGTAATCCAGTGTGTATAGAGTCTGTGGTTTGAGTTTTTATTCTTATTCTTATAGTAGAGGGAAGGGATTAGTGATGATTCTTGGCAGACTCTAGGCACAGTGCAATCAAGGGAATAATTTGAAGGCAGTAAGATCGATAAGTGGTTACCCCCCTTTATTCTAGCTTTTCTATTTGGATTAGTTTAGATTATCAGAGCACTTTAGTTTCTTTGCTTCCAGAAGAATTATGATTATGAAGTTTCTGTTACTCGGTTAAAATTGAAGGTTGCAATTAAAATTGCCACATAGATGCTTTTACTTGTAGGAATGTTGTTGAGGATATCACTATAGTAGTTACTCATTGGCCCCTGCATAAAAACAACTATGTAGGTTATTTTTCATCCTGAGTGTCAGAAAAAGTTTAAGTTATTTCTGTAACTGAAATGACTGTTTCCTTTGTTGCTCAGACTGCCAGGAAGCTAACTTTTATTTTTATTTTCCTATTTTATTATGCCATTTGTATAAGATGCCTCAAATCATAACAAGAAATGAACAGTGTTGTGCTTCCAGGGAGACTTCTTTCATGCTTTAAATACTCAAAAAATTTACCTAAATTACTGTCTGTCTATTGTGTTTATTAATTAATAAGATATAATGTACCACCTCATTTCAAATCCATATGAATTTGGCACTATATAATACACCAATCAGTTGGATGCCAAGAGTACTTAAGTATTATTTTAAATACTTATATTTTAATTGCAACAAGATAGTTATTTTTATTATTATTACTAAATGATCCCACATTGAGATACAAAAAGTTTAATTATTTTTAATTCTAGGAAATAATATTTAAAAACTTTGTAACCTTTAATGAGAGTATCTTGGTCTTTGGTACGTAAGAATGAGCTATAGTCACTATTTTTCTATCAAACTCAACCGAATTGTCTTTCATGATTCCTATGACACCTCTGTCTAAAATAATTGATACTTTATGTTTGAAAACATCTAATTTTGGGTATAATCTAATTGATAATTTTAGTGAAATTAGTTTAAATTAATTTGTTTACAAATGTGTTTATTTTATGGACATGCCATTGCTTTCTGTTTACAATATATCTTAGTATTTGTTCATTTTTGTGATACTGTTCTGTATCTTTTAATTTGAGTAAATCTCAGTTGAATTATGTTGCCACGTTATGTCTTCAAAAGGGCATAAAGTCAGTACACATGCTTCAGTAATATCTGGTTGTTTTACCCTTATGTTTCCAGTTGGCAATTTGAAATTATGGCTTCAACTGCACTTTAAATATGTGATAATAGCATGTGTTTCTAATAAGGGCCAGCACCATTTTGTTCAGATAGTGTGAATAGTTGTCACTCATATATGACAAATGCACCTTCATCTGTTTCTTTGATAGCCCCCTAAAAACCATACCCTCAAATCAGGCCGATGAAATTAGCTGCTGTGTAAATTGTGTGTCTGAGTGGTTCATTATCTAATCACCGTCAGAACCACAGTGATAAAGTAGATTGAAGCAGGGAAGAGGTCTGCCAGATGATTTCACCCGCCTCCCCCAAATCTGGTTTCCCTTGGAAACCCTAATAGTGCACTTTAAAACTTCAGGCTCTCATGACTGGAATTCAGTATCTTAATGTACCAAACCTGAAAATGCCAGTAGTTCTGGAGCATAATTTTCTTTCTGTATATCATAATTTTATTTATTTCAATCAGTTTTTGAAATGTTGAGGTTCTTGAATTTATATTGTTGCTAGTGGCCTAAATATTATTAAACAGGAAAAAAACACTGTCCTACTTGCTAGAATTCAGAATAATTTATATAAATTGTTAACCTTAAAAGGAATCATTACTTATTCTAACAGTGATCTGTATTATTTATTGAATTGTTTCCTTTTAATTCATTTTAGGTGCTTTTGAAGATGATGATATCACGCATGTTGAAGGAAGTGTAGATCCTATTCGAGATATAGAAATAATACATGAAGAGCTTCAGCTTAAGGATGAGGAAATGATTGGACCCATTATAGATAAACTAGAAAAAGTGGCTGTGAGAGGAGGAGATAAAAAACTAAAACCTGAATATGTAAGTAAAAATGTATGCCTTCTTTTGATACTTTAGTTCATTTTTCCTGATTAAATTTTTTAAATAAAGCACAAAATATCTAATGTCGTTATGGAATTTTAGAATCCAAGGATCATTTCTGTTAAAAATTGTTGAGAAACTTCATTTTCTTGGCAACAAAACATAGTGACAGGCTATTTAATGTGTTCTTAACTTAAGAAGCCATATTTAGCAGTAATCGTGAGTGTTTATATTATTATTATATATCTTCAAGTTTTAGTGTTAAAGAAGTGTGGTTTTATGATGAAAAATTTACTGGCTTTATAGAAATGACTGAATGTATGAGTTTTGTGGATTTGACAAAGTGACTTATACAAGGAATTGTCTTCCTTAGGAGTTAACAATGAATGCACTATTAAAGTAGATAATTTTAATCTTTAATGGAGTGAAAACATGCTAATATCTTTAATCTTCATATGTTTTCTGTCATGTTGTAGTGAATAATTATTAGTAAATTTATAATGTTTCAAAATCCATTTTGAAGCTCTTAGTTTATGATTAAATTTTACATTAAAAAGTACAATACCTTAATTATGTATTTTCTCATTTATTAACATCTTCCATAAACTGCTCTTGCTCTTTATGCTTTTTCATCAAAGGAAGGATTTTCTTTCTTTTTAAAGACATTTCATGTATTTTTAATACATGTACTTATTTTTAATTTTCTCATTTTCGGAAACTGATTCTTATTTTTTCCCTTCATTTATTTGTAATAAGTTTGGAAAACTCAGAGTTGATTAGGAAGCTCATACCATTAAGGGAGAAATCAACTATAGAATTAACCTCTAAACTTAAGCACACTGTTAATAAATTATGGTCTTAAGTGCCTGGTCTTGGAACATGGAGACTTGTGTTGTGCTACCGATTTCCTTGATAGTCTGGAGCAGGCCCAGTCATTTTACTCCTTAACATCTTGGTTATTTCATTTATTTTCCTATTCAAACTGTAATTTTAGCTTTGAACTGGAGAAAGATTTTGAAGTTTCTGACTACACTTGGAAAAGGCATATGGTTGAATATGTGAAGCTGGAAGAGATGCACACATGAGAAGTCACAGGCTTTAGGATAAGTTCCATCTTCACTAACCTGAAAAATTGTATAGGCAAGGTAATATATAAAAGATTAAGAAGAAACTCCTTATGAGTTTTCTTGAGACTGTGCCTTGTTGAGTTGCAAAGCCATTTTGAGTCATATGAGACTGCCTTTTAAATCTAAACTTAGGTTCAGATTTTAAGTCGGGTTTCCTCAGAACCAAGGATTGGAATGCAGGTAGTTTCCTTGGGATCTGTCTCAGGAAGCACACATCAGGGAGTGGGAAATTAAGACCAGGAAGGGAAGAAAACCAATACCTAAATGAACAGGTGGAAACTCTAAACAACTAGGGTGTAGTCCTGCTGGGGACCTCTGGAAGACCATGTGGAAAGTGTCTTGTAGTTTTTCTGCTGGAAGGGTGAGGAAGCTGAGGTAATTATCAACTAATTTTTATCAGTCATTGATTATCAACTGCTCCTAGGAATGTTAACTTCCTGGCACCTGAGGTCTGTGTGGTCTGAGCGCAGCACTTAGGCAGAGTTACAGATGCTTACAAATAAGAAGCCATCAGCATCTACTGGATCTGAGGGCAAGGGGGATATCGGCAGGCACCAACTGTCTGCTACAGGTCCCTTCACCCAATGCACATTTAAATTTTTCTTGGTCATTCTGTTTATTTTCTGTTGTTCTTTAGGATCACAAGTTTAATTCAGTGGTGCTTTATATTTTTCCTTACTTCTGATCTTTCTTTAGTTCTCCCAATACAAAGAGGATGCCTATGTGATTATGATATCAAGTAGTTCTTGTAGGGGAGCTTCTAAAAAAATAATTTTAAAAAACCCCAAATTTCCTTATATTCTCTAACGGTTGGCCTAAAGGTATAAATTGTGATTAGTTTCTTCTTTGTTTTTTCTCTTTGTTTGTGATCTTGGCTAACAGAATCAGAGACTTTAACTGGACATATATCCTGGGCTATAAAAGAGATAGGTACTTGAAAGTTATAAGAAAAATAGGTAGATCATTTTGTTCACTAGATAGTTACCTTGATTATTCCTTAATATTCATTCAAATGTGTCTTTATTTTCTGGATAATCTTTTAGAAATTCAGCATTCAAGCCTCTCTATGAAGTTTATATTTTCTAGATTTGGATGTCATTTGTATATTAATGTGAATAAGCTGGAAAAACTTGGATTAAATAGCCTAACATAAAACATAAACCAACTTTTTAATGCTAAATCAGAATCCTTAAGTGTAAGGTTGATAAATTCCAACATAAAGATACCTTTTATAGTGGGTCTTGCTGTCTGTCATAAAACTGAGGCACTATAAAGAAGACAAGAATGGGATAAACATTTCCTATTGGTATTAATTAGCCAAGTGTACTCTTTCCTAGGACTGGC
The DNA here is from genome assembly GCA_003508835.1 of Eonycteris spelaea. Lineage (NCBI taxonomy): Eukaryota > Metazoa > Chordata > Mammalia > Chiroptera > Pteropodidae > Eonycteris > Eonycteris spelaea. Next base: position 9,564,862 of record PUFA01000024.1, on the reverse strand, counting down.
ATAACCAGTACCACAAACTGGATGGCTTAAAACAATAGAAATGTATTCTTTCACAGTTCCACAGGCTAGAAATCTGACACTGAGGTGTTGGTAAGGCCATGCTCCCTCTGAAGCCTCTAGGAGAGAATCCTTTCTTAGCTCTTTCGCTTCGGGTAGACCCAGGTATTTCTTGGTGTGTGGCACTATAACCCCAGTCTCTGCTTCCATCTTCACATGGCCATCCTCCCTCTCTGTCTCTGTCCAAATTTCCCTCTTCTAAGGACACCAGTCATAAATGGGTTAAGGGCCCACCTACTCCAGTATGGCCTTATCTGAACTATTTCCCAGATAAGATCACACTCTAAAGAAGGCAACTGGACATAATTAATGTCCTTTTTTCCTTTCAGTATCTCCGAGTTAAATAATTAATGTCCCCCAAAACATACAGCCATTAGCAGATTTCTTCTTATTATTTTTACAGCAGCTTTTAAAGTTGATTTTTATATAACTTTAAAAAATAATTTATAATATTTCAATATGTAATAATATGTTTTTCACTAAAAATCAAAAGATTCAAAAGAATATACTGTAAACACAAATTCTCCCTCCCACTCTGTCTCCTCATTTACCCTTTCTCCTCTTTAGATTCTTATGTATCCTTTCAGAACTAGTCTTATATGACTTAAAAAGATCACTTTTAAAGAACAAGATACTAAAAGTACTTGGTGAGGCTAAACTGCATTTATTCATCTTTTCCCCTATATTCTCTCTGTCCTGATAGTCTCTAACTTAGTTAATGGAACCAAATTGTTTGAACTGAAAACAAATATCTTTGACTCCTCTCTACCATTTACATCCAATACTATTGATTTTATCTTCTAATTTTTCCCTGTATCTTTTCTTTTCTCATTTTTATGACTTGCTTAGTTTGGGCCTCATTTATACTTTATTTATTTTTGCAGTTTAACTGATTTTTTTACTTCCATTATTGCTCTTGTTTTCCACAAATATAAAATGCAGATCTAATTATGTTATTCCTTTAATTAAAATACCTCACCATCTTCCTATTGGATACTGCCAATGTAAAGTCCCTGGCTCACAAATTTCTCTGTGATTTGGCCTTGCCTTACATCTTTTCAATTCTTCTGACAGTGAACTAAACATTTTGGTTTCACGTGGGCATTCACTAGAACTTTCCCCGTTGCTGCTCCTCCATTCCCATTTCTTAGTCATCCTTTAAGACAGAGCCTAAAGCAGAAGTTTCCTACTTTTCAAAAAACAGTTTTTGTCGTGGCAGACTATAATAACATAAAATTACCATTTAAACCACCTTTAAACGTACAACTTAGTGGCATTAAGTATATTCTCAATGTTGTACAACCACCACCACCACCACTTACCATTTCCAAACTGAAACTCTGTATCCTTTAAATAACCACTCCCCATTTCCTCCTCTTCCTAGTCCATGTGTAATCTCTAGTCTCCTTTTTTTTTTTTTTTTTTTTTTTGTCTATGAATTTGTTGTTCTAGGTACTTCATTTAAGTGGAATCATACGATTTTTGTTTTTTTGTATCTGGCTTATTTCATTTACCATAACATTCTCAAGGTTCATCCATGTTGTAGTATGTAACAGAATTTCATTCCTTTTTAAGGCCGAATAATATTATATACCACATTTTATGGACATTTAAGTTGTTTCTACATTTTGGCTATTGCGCATGATACTGTTATGAATATTATTATACAAGTACATTGTGGTCATAACATTTTTGAAGAACTCTCCATTGAAAATAGTCTAGAATGAAATATTAAGTGCTAATACTGATTTAGGGAGGTAGAGTTATGAATGCTTCCCTTTTAAATGTTTTCTACTTCGGTTTTATTGCTTTTGTAAAATAAGCTTATAGAAATGAGCCCTAAAGTTAAAAAATTTATTAAGTATAGCAAACCATTTAAAAATGTATGAACCAGGAATGTGATTAGAAATTATTGGAGTTCATTATTGAGTCTGCATAATACACAATATCCCAAAGCTAGGAAAGGGATTATAAAATTTTCAAAGTTAAGAACGACAAGTTGTTTAATTTGTTGTGGTTTATTCTATGGTAGGTAGAACTACTTCCTGGGTCCTGGAGAAATGATTATCATAGTAATTATTCTCGGCATAAATGAGGGGTTTTTGACAGTGATGCTCTGAGACCAGTGGGAAAAATTGAGGTAAAGTTGTCTCCTTTTTCATGAACCGAGGTGAGAAGAGTGAGAGTGTAAGCATAATTGACCAGTATTAATCTAATGGTCATCCTAACACTGTGTAAAATATTTTACTTTCTCAGTTTATAATCATTATTTTAAGCAAATTATTGTTTTTCATTTAAGATTGTAAGGGCAAATTTTTCACTTATTTGCTAATTCATCATGTAAACAAATAGGTATCTGCTAGAGGTGAAAATCTTGACATAATGAATCTCAAGTTTTATTGTGTGTGTGTGTGTTTTTTTTTAGTTGGAGTATTTTAGTTGTAAGGAACAGACTCAACTTAGGCTATTTCAGGAAATGGATTTTTAATTTTAAAATAAAAGGTGAAAAGGGAAATGGAAATCCAAAAATACTCAAGAGCAGGTATAGCCTGGTATAGCCAGGCCTTTTGGAGTTGAATTGTAAATCATCCCAGGATAGCACCCAGGAATTCAGCAGAAGTCTAGCATCTTCTTTGATGGTACTCTGCCATTCATGTAACTCATATGCTCTTCATCTATGCTTCATTGGAATGTTTTTTTCCTGCTAGACTTCATCTGCTCTTTTATATATGCTGCTTTTATTCATGATTTCTGCTTCTTCATAAGTTCTGCTTACTTACAATTTGCTTATTTGTCACGTCTTGTAAATTCACTCTATCTTGTCTTTCAGTATATGCTTTCAGTTTAAGTCTCATTCTATTATCTTGGTATTTCCTAATTTCAATCCTCAGAACAGGCATCTGATTGCCTCAGCTTTCCCATTTTGGCAGAGTTCCGCCCCCCCCCCTTCTTCTTTCTTCATGAGATAACTTCATAGGTCAAGTGCCCACCAGTTCTGGCCAGGAAACTGTGTTGTGGGTAAGACTGCCTCCTCAGCAGAACGTGTGGTCTGAGTTAAATTCTTTTTGGGAGAGTACTGGGAGTAAAGCACCATGTTGGATAATGTGTTTAGTATACCATTTAAAATGGTATGAGCCTTAGCAATTATAGTCTCAGTGTTCAATATTATTTATTTGAGGAGAGCAGTTAGGAAATGCAAAACTGTTTAAGACCTTTTCAGGATAACACAAAAAAGTATATTGTGTTTGGGGCAAGGGTCACGAGGATTAGATTCATTTGAGGCCAGACTACTTTAGACCCAATCAGTTCATATCCACCCTGAAGGGAGTGAATTCATATAAGAACTGATGTTATGGTGTATATGCTATAGGCATATTTTCCTTGACATTTCCACCTGTCAACTTTCTCCTTGCCTATAGCCAACACAGATGGAGAAAATTAAAAATAGGACATTAGTATCCCTATAAACTCGTTATTACCAACCTCAAGTGGGCCCTCAGCTATATCTAACTTTGCTGTTTGCCCTCCTACTCTGCTGAACTGCTTCTCTAGTCCCTCAAACCTCTTATATGTGCCCACTCCCTACTTTGATCCATCCCTACCCTCAACAGATAACCTTGCTTCCAACTTCAAAGATCAAAATAAAAGCCATCAGACAAGAATTCTCTGAGTTTTCCGCTAGCCAAATCTAAAGGCTACTTATTCACTCTTATCTGTGGCTAGTTATTCCAATTCTTTGGATCTTATCACTTATCATTAATTTTTCAGAAAACTTGCACTATTAGTCATCCCTTCTTTTTCCTTTTCTTTGTTGCTTTTAAGTGACTGTATTGAGATAGATTTGCATATCATAAAGTTCATTCCTTTAATGTATTCAATCCAGTAGTTTTTATTGCAGTACAAAGTTTTGTTTTGATCACCAATAATCCTTTCTTGTATATACAACTTGTCCCTCTCAAACTAGATTGCTTTCATCAGCTACTTAAAGATGGCTTTTTTAATCTTAAAAAAAAAGAAACTTCTTCCTGAATACCATACTCCTCATCACTTCATTGCCATATTTTCTCTACTCTCCTTAAAAACTTCTTTAAAGAGTTATTTTTTTCCCCACCTCTTAACAACTCAATCCAGTCTATCTGATTTATACTCAAACAGATTTCACCAGAGTTACCAGTGACTTTTGCATTGTTAAATCCAGTGTACATTTTCAGATTTGTCAGTAGCATTGGATACTGTCGGGTCATTGCTTGAAGTACTCTTTCTTCATATTCCATGACTGCATTCTCCTGGTTTCCCTCCTACTTCTCTAGCAACCTCTCAGGTTTGTTTGTTTGTTTCTTTTGTTTGTTTGTTTTTTACAAGCTCATCCTCTTATACCTTTGCTATTAAATATTGGCACTACTTAAAGTTGAATCTTAGTTTCTTTTTTCTCAATTTTCTATCCATTGCTACAATTACTATCTAAATAAAAATAACTTCCAGATTTGTACCTCTGAGCTAAAGACAATTATATTTAATTCCTGACTTGGCATCTCATGGATTTCTCAAAGACATCTTGTAGTTAGCACATCTAAAATCAAACTCAAGCGTTCCCTCCCTCAAACCTGATATTCTTCCACTGTTCCTTAGCTCAGAGAAATGTTCCACTATCTGTTAGTTATGCAAACTAGAAACCTAGTCATTTTTGACACATTCTCTTTCTATCATTTCTCATACCTAGTTCATCACTGAATTCTGGCAGTATGTACCTACAAGGATATAATAATATGCCTATTTTTTGTCTTTGTATATTCATATATACATATATAGAGATAGAGAAAGGATAAAACAAATACAGCAAAATGATACATTAATGAACCTGGGTGTAGAGACAGTCTATTATTTTTGTAGCTTTTCTATAAGCTTGAAATTATTTCAAATAAAAAGTAAAAACAAAAAAAATAAAACTATCTCATGATTTTAATATGTAAATATACAGTTAAAAATATAATAATAATAGCACAGTGGTGAGGAGAGTAGTACTGGAGTAAAAGTGTTATGATACTCCAATTAAAAAACAGAGTGGTGGCTCCTCAAATAGTTAAACATAGAATTACCATATAGCCAAGTAGTTCCAGTGCTGGGTTGACATTTCCAAAAGAATTGAGAACAGGTATGCAAATAAATATATGTATGTGCATGTTCGTAGCAGCACTATTCACAATAGCCAGAAGGTGAAATACAGCCCAAATGTCTATCAGCAGATGAATGGATAAATAAATTGTGGTATATACATATGATAGAATATTATTCAGCCTTATGAATAAATGAGTACTGATACTAAATGTGGATCAACCTTGAAAACATTATGCTAAGTGAAAGAACCCAGGCACAAAGGTAACATATTGTATGATTCCATATGTGTGGAATATGTAGAATAGGTAAATTGATAGATACAGAACTGTGTTTAGTATACTGGTAGTTGCCAGGGGCTTGTGGGGAGGGGAGAATGAGGAGAAATTGCTTAGTGAGTATGGGGTTTTATTTTGGAGTGATGGAAAAGTTTTGGCAGTAGATAGAGGTAGTGGTTGCATAACATGAATAAACTAAATGCTTAGTACTAAATTACTTTAAAATGGGTAATTTTATGTTTTTGTGAATTTCACCTCAATAAAATTTTAAAAATTAAATGAGATAAAGAATGTCAGATTGGATTTTAAAATATTACCTCTGCTGCTTACATGACACACATCATAAACATTAAGACAGAAAAATTGAAAGTAAAGGATGGAGAAATATATACTGTATAAACCCTACCTCCCCCCCCCAAAAAGCTGTTGTATTATACTAATATTAAAATAGACTTTAAAGAAGTTAAAATAGATCATTTGCTAATGCTAAATATTCAATATACCAGGAAGATAAAATAATTTTAAGTATGTATATGCCTAAAAATATGCCTAAAAATGTGATAAAACTAACCTCAGAGTATATGAAGCAAAAACTGATAGAACTAAAAGGTTAAAAAAAGACCTTAATCTACAGTCCTGATAGAAAATCTTAATATTCCTTTGAGTAATTGATAGAACAAGCAGACAGAATTTCAGTAAAGATATAGAAAATTTAAACAACGTGATCAAGTAACTTGACCCAATTGATATAGAATACTACACCTAACAACCACAGAATATAGATTCTTGTCAAGCACAAATGGAATGTTTACCAAAATTGTTTATATCATGGCCATACAGCAAATTAACAAATTTCAAATGGTAGAAATCAAAAAGTATGATACTTGATCACTATGAAATTGAAAATAATAATCAATAATAAAAAGATTACTGGAAAATTCCTAAATGTTTAAAATAGTATGGATACTTCTAAAAGACTTCATGTTCTAAAGAAGAAATCGTAATGGAAATAAAATATTTTTAATCCATGATAATGAAAATGTAAAATATCAGTTAGTATTTGTTGTATTATTGTCTGATGTATACAATCAAGTTCTATAAATTTACAGTTTTACACATATATATCCAAAGTAAGAAAGGATAAAATCAGTGATCTCAAAGTATCCATGGAAGGAGAAGGTACCCAGGGAAAGTAGATGGAGACAATAAAGATGAAAGCAGACCTTAATAAAACAGAAAAGACAGAAATGTGACAAAGAGACCCAAAAGGCCAAAACTTGGGTCTTTAAAAACAGTAATAAAATGGGTAAATTCTTAGCAAGGGTGATGAAGGAGGGAAAAAAAAGCATACAACCATTATCAGAATAAAAAGGAATAATATTACTACAGATCCAACAGACATTACTATGTTAACAACAAGATATTTCAAACAACTTATTACAGTGATTTGAAAAATATGTGAAATAAATTTCTTAAAAGACTACTTAACAAAACTAATTAAAAAGAAACAAAAATCTGAATAGTCCTTTCTCTATAAGAAAAATCTCTTTCGTGAACATAAATGCATAATCTTAAATAAAATATTGGCAAACCGAATCCAATAGGAAATATTAATGATAATTTAATAAGACTAAAATTCCAAGAATACAAAGTAGGTTTGCCATTCAAAATTTAACAAAACAGAATAAAGGAGAAAAGTCCTGTGATCTTTATACATTGGAAAAAGGATTTGATAATATTTGATCACTCACAATTTAAAAAACCTCTAACAATAGAGGATAATCTTCCTAATCTGAAAAAAGAGTATCTATAAAAAAGCCTGTGTAAACAATTATACTTACTTAATGGTAAAGTACTGAAAGCTTTTCTTCTCATATCAGGTACAAAGCAAGTCATGCTCACTCACTGCTTCTATTCAATCTTGTACTAGAATTCTTGTATTAGATAAGATAAATGGAACGTACCTTATTCACAGACAGCATAATTGTATATTTAGAAAACATGACAGAACTGGGGAAATAAACCACTACAACTAGTAGATGGGTACCAGGTCAATATAAAAAATTATTTCCATTTCATAATCCAGAACTTAAAAAATTTTTTAAAGATGCGAGTCGTAGAGGCATTAGAAAAATTCAAATACTTATGAATAAATCTAGGGAAAGTTCTCTAAAATTTCTACCCAGAAAACTATAAAACATTATTGAGAGAAATGAATGAATGAATAAACCATGTTTTTGATTAGAAGACTCAATATTTTAAAGATGTCATATCTCCAAATTGATCCATAGATGCAAGCAAATCCCAGTTGAAGTCCCAGCTGTTGTTTTTCTTATAGAAATTGACAAACTGATTCTAAATTTTACATGGAAATGCAAAGGTCCAAAAATAGGTGAGATAGTCTCAAAGAAGAACAGAGTTGAAGGACTTGGTATACATCAACCTTATATCAAGACTATTATAGATCTGCAGTAATTAAGACAGTCAATGGTAGACAATTGACCAATACAACAGAAAGGATATATACAGGCACAGTTTGATCTGTGGTAGAGATGTCACTGAAAAGTAATGGAGAAAGAAATGCTTTTATCAAGAAATGGTATTGGCTCAGTTAGATATCCTTGTGGGAGAGAGAATAAATCCTCACCCACCTCACACTATACACGTAAAGTTTACATAGAGTAAAAAGAGAAACTCTTATAGAATAAAACATATATAATATAACATAGAATATGTTCATGACCTTGGAATACATAATTATTTTTTTAAACAGGACATGAAGTAACTATGAAGGGAAAGATTGGAAAAAAATTGGACTACATTAAAATTAGGACATCTGGTAAACAAAGAGAAAACGTAAGGTACAGAGTAAAAAAATATTTGCAGTATCTAAAAGAACTTGTCTACAGGGTATGCGAAGAACTACAAATAAATTAAAAAAGACATCACAATAGAAAAATGGGCAAAATACTTAAACAAGTATTTCATGAAAAAGAAAATGACCCATTAATCATTAGGGAAATGCAAATTCAGACTACAGTGAGATACCATACACTTACCATAAATTAAGAAAAGTGACAATACCAAGTGTTGGAAAGAATGGTAAGCAAATGGAATTCTCAGACAGTGCTGATGGGCGTTGTAAAGTAGTACATCTGCTTTTGAAAACTGATTAGCAATATATACTAAGTTTGGGTAAATGTATGACCTATGACCAAGCAGTTTTAATCTTAGGTATATACTTGAGAAATGCATGCACAAATTTATCAAAATACATGTACAAGAATGTTTTATGGCAGCTTTATTCATAATAGCTTTAATAGCATCAAAAACTTTAAAGAATAAACAGCTTAAGTTTCTAACAACAGTAGAATGGATAACTAAATTATGGACTATTCTTACAGTGGAATATTACATGGCAAAGAAAACACAAACTACTCTTCCATTTAACAACATGGTGAATTTCACAATATCAAACAAGAAAGCTGAACACAATGCATACTGTATGATTTTATTTCTGTAAATTCCAATAATGGGCTAATTTGTAATGCAAAGAAGCCAGGATAGTTGATTATCTTTGGAAAGGAGTGGAACATTGTGACTTCATTACTAATAATATTCTATATGTTATCAGGGTGGTAGTTACAGCCATATCTTTATTCTGTGATACTTCACCAAGATGTATGTAACTTATGTATGTTACACTGAGTATATGTTATACTTCAGCATAACCTCTTCTCACATTTGACTTCCAAACCACTATTTATCTTCTGCCATATCAATTCAATCTCCCATTTGGATTATTTTCCTTCTTTGGTTTTGGTTTCCTTAAAAATCTTTCTTAGTTTATTAACTCTCTTGACATCTTACTCATTTTTTCTGACCTCACTGTGTACTCTTTATGGCCTTTGCTCCTGCTTCATAAATGCTGGGCTTTTTGAATTCTGCCACCTATGCTAGATAATTCATGGGGGGCGGGGCTGGTGGAGAGGGAGAGAAAGGGAGAAAGAAAAGGAGAGAGAAGGGAGAGGGAGAGAAAGAGAGTGTATGTGATCATTTTTTTCTTCCTTTAGGACTTTCCTAATCCAGTAGCCTTTTTTTTTTCTTTTAATTAAAATCAGCTTTTGTTTTCCACGCACCATTCTTCCTTGAATATGGTGGAATCCATTCAGACTTACAGGAATCATTGGGACAATTGCCTTCTTCTTCTCAGTAATGGTCAAATTCTCTGCTGAGCTCTGTACCTCAGGAATGAATTGGTGTTCTTTCTCCTTGTCAACATTATAGCTGCCTGGGGCCAGGACCACTACTAGGCTAAATTCTCACTCTTTATTGGAGTGAATCACATAGCCAAAACCCCACAACTTCCAATATACGTTCTACCCAGATTATTAACCTATTACTTTAATTATTAAGGACATCCCCCTTACACATGCATCTCTCTACTCCCACCTCTTACAGGCATGAACACGTGCGTGTGCGTACACACACACACACACACACACACACACACAGCCCTGCAGAGCATTGCTGCCAATTGTCTTAGTTCGCTCTTTGTTGCCTAATTCTTTTCTGGGAGTTTTAGTCACTAAAGTAAATAGAAAGATGGTAGTCAGGGATCAGCACTCTAGTCTCCGTAAACAGCAGCATTCATCCAGTAGAGCAACAAATGTTTAATATTCTGATTCAAGCAGATCCTAAATATCAAGCTATAATATACAGTGGAGGTCTCTTTCGTGAGAGCAAGCCCAGATTTGGAATATTTAAAGGGGATACTTTGGGTTGGAGCAGGGGGAAGCTGTATTAGTGGAATTCCAGCCAGACTGTTTGGAGCTGGAAGCCTTGCGTCTCTTCCTCTGGTCTGAGTGCATTGTTGGCTGTGTGTGTTAAAGCCACCATAGGTCAGGTCAGTTCATCTGGGTGTGAGCGCTAGGTATTAGGGTAGTGGGTTTGGCTAGAGGAAAGTATCAGGCTTGAAAGCTATAATTATTACAAAATAAAAGTGAGTCACCTTGATAAACTGCCAGGTCTATCCATTTAGCCATCAAATTTAGGATTAAATATGGTGGCCAAAGAATAATGAAGTCTTCTCTACCCCCTTACTCTGTGAATATACCTTTATTTTGTTTCCTATTCTAAAGATGATATATACTGGTTAAAGATAAATTAAAAAAGAAAGAAAAAAGGGAAGTCTCTCTGGAATCCAGTCTTCTAGAGATTTTTGTTGCTAACAGTTTGATATGGCATTTGCCTAATTTCATTTCTCGAGTACATTTATTTAATGTATTATGTATACTTTCAAAACCACAGATGGAATCACATTATGCATTTTCCATAAATAATAATACTAATATCTATTGCATATTTACCATGTGCCTGGGGCTGTGGCATTTACTTTACATGTATTTTCTCATTTAATTCTCACAATCACCATATTTTGAATTGGAGTTATTATCTTAATTTTACATAAACAGACTTAGATTGAGTAACTGCCCCAAAGTTACATAGCTAGAAAATGGTGGAGCCAGGACTTGTACCCAAATCTGTTTGATGACAAAATCCATATTCTTAACGTATTCCATTGTTCTGAAAGTGCTTTTTTTCACTTAGCAATATATTTTGGACATTTCCCCATGAAAATGTATATATAGATATGTCTTAATGAGTGAAAACTGTTCTGTTATATGAATGTTCCATAATTTATTAGCAAATCTCTAATTATTGGGTTTTAGGTTGTTTCTAATCTATATCTCTCTTTTGGTGCTAGTATCACACTATTCTAATTACTGTAGCTTTATGGTTTATTTAAAAAATATAGTAAAGCAAGTCATTCTTTTAGAATAATGATATATTCAATTTATAATCTCCAATTTCTCTGTTATGATTTTTAACTGGAATTGTGTTAGATAAACATAGTGGCTAGAATTTTTATCTGCACAGTGTTGATCAGGAGGGATGAATTTTGAGTGTAGGGTCTGGCTGAAGCAAGTTTTAGGTCAGTGTCTGAATTCAGGTCTGGGAGTCCATGGACCTGGAACATTTACTTACTAGGCTGTTTTGGGGAATTTGAGTATTGCCACAGAGTCACAGCCATAGTGCTTGCATTTTGGGATCATAAGTCCCTTTTAAAAGCATTTGGAAGATATGTGCTGTTGTCCCTCAAAGGCACATAAACACAGAACTTTATATACAATTTCAGGGTTTGGGAAACCCTGAAATCCATTTTTGGATCAGAGATTAAAAATTCTTGCTATGGGAACTGTACAGTACCAAAATAGAGAAGTCTAGTAATTAGTCTTAGAAAGTCTAGTAAATAACTGGGTTGTGTTATTTTATGCAAAGAAAAAAATTTTTTTTGATACAGGGATTGGCAATCAGATATTATACTCAAATATTCTCTTATGACCTGAAATGAGAATGAGGACTTTCAATAACAACCTTGGGAATGCCTACGCTAAACAAAGAGCAGTTAGAAAGGTAGTAAAGAAGAGAAATAGGCCAGGTAGATAGGATAGGACATGAATTTTCAAGTCACTTAGACCTGGTTTTGAAACTCATCTGTGCCACTTACTGCTACTATGGGAATTTAAACAAGTCACATACCCTCCCTGAGTCTAAATACATTATAGCTGCTATTAACAATAATAATACATCAAGAAAATAGAACATCTCTAAATGAAATATGAGGCACTCAGAAGAGTAAAAAGTAGAAGAGCAAGATATTCAAAGTAAGTTTGGATTATGTTTCTTTGCAGTTAAAAAATAATTATTCAGCAAAAGATAGTCCTTGTAGAAGGTTAAGACCAGAATCCGAATTGAGATTTCTCTAAAAAAAAAAAAAAAAAAAAAAACACACAACAGTATTGCTGGTAACTTTCAGAAATTTGAAGAAAAAGACTAATGAACAATTATTCAGACGTAGAAGATGTGTATGTGCTTTAAAGGAGTACCCAAGAAAATATATTGCCGTTTTGTAGATCACTGATATTTAGTCTGTCAACAATCATAATAATAATGGCAACAACTCATATTTATTAAGAACTTACTCTGTGCCAAGAACTGCACTAAACACCATCTATGCATTATCTATTTTGATCTTCAGAACAGCCCCCAGGAGGTAGATGGTATTGTCATGAAGTAATAGGTCACAGACCCGGTGAATGGTAGACCTAGGATTTATTCCCACACTTAAGCATTAAGCTGTTACCTCTAGAACTAGTATGTATACTCATATCATGTAACCAAAAGGTTAAAATGGCCAGGAAGTTTTGCACAGTCTCCATCATGTACAGAATTTATTTTGAAAATGAGGAACTTGCTACCAAAATATTCAAAACATTCCTTCTCCTACATCTATATTTCTACATAATGATATTACTAAAGAAAGATGAAATCCTAAAGTGACTTCTAATGTATCAAACATTAAAGTGTTTTTATTTTATGTTTTTACTGTGTTCCAGTTTGTTAAAAGTAGATTACATGTGTATTAGATTAAATTCAGTGAATTGGAACCTTTTAGTGTTTTAACCATAATTATTAATATATGTGTTAGTGTAAGAAAAGAATTTAGTCAGTCTCTTAAGTATTATATACAAATAAGTCCAAATGTTTTCTTTCATCTGATTAGAAGTTTTTCAGATAAGGACTATAACATCTTCTCATTTTTGCTAAAATTCAAATTTTTACTTTTAGAAAAACAGTACATTGCAACTATATCATACAGTAACTTCTATAAGATAATCTTATCTGAAAGCAATTTATTTTTTTTTGTCTTAAGTAAACTTGATGTCTTTTAGTAATCTAAGATGTCTTTTCTTGGCTATTAAATCTTTTGTGGGGATAATTAAGAACCAGGCAGAAAATAAAATATTTTAAATTTTAAACTATTTTTATTTTCAACTATTAAAAAACTTAGTTATAATTTAGAAATTTTTCTAAAAGGATTTGAACATAGCTTTAATGAATATACTGTTTGAGAACTTTATGAGTTAATTCTAAAATTTGAGTGTTCCTATTTGTAATATAATATGTTGGTGTGAAGAGGGGAAAAAAACATAACTAATGCCAACAAGCTTTTGCGATAAGATTTCTATGTCTGAAGTGATGCTTTAGTTAATTTAAAATGAGAGAAATCCTGAAATTCCTTCACTAGTGATCAGTATTTATTGAGGTCCTTTGGTTTTGTAAAAATGTTTGTAGTTACAAAAGTATTTGACACTTTTTATATGATTAAAATTTGATTTCCTTCTGTATTTTTGGTTTTGCTTTCTTTTGTCTATTTTCTTTTTTCTTTCTTTAATTGAAAAAACTAATGGAACCAAATATAAGATGGTACCCCTGTTTTCTCCTTCTTTTGTATAATCTTGTTGCGTGTCTCTACATAAGCTGTTCTGGCCACTCATCATAGTAACCAGCTGGGCCATTTCACCTGCTGGAGCCATTAAAGAGGACTCTCTCCCCCTAGATTAATCCCCTCCGACATTAGTTTTTTGCACTGACGACTGGAGCAGGCATTCAGAATTTGCAGGTGGCCAGTGTGACGCACATAATTGCCTACAATTTTAGGCAATGAATAAAAATGGTCTACATTACTTGTCAAAGGTTGTATATGCAGTGCCAAGTGAGATCTATGGGAAGCCTTTTAGGGTTTAAAGAACAGTTAATAGCAAGGCTGCACAGGGCTTTTTTAATCATAATGCATTTGTAATATAGCACTTTGATCTTCTCCTTGTAGGAAATGGTGTTACATTAGCCACTTTTATACATTTATGAGTGAAATTCAGTTATAGAAGAGTAAAAGTGATTATTCTTAAGCAGAACATGTTAGATTTCATTAAAAGTTTTTAGCTTGCCCCTTCCTTGTTAAAATCTGTGGGAAGTCCTTTTCCTGGAGTGTTTTAAATCAGGATCTAAGGATATAAGGCTTTTTCCTTATTTTTCCCATTGGTAACAGCAAGATTTGGAAGGAGGGTATACTAAATATTGAGGTAATTTATACAAGTGGATATTTATAGATGAAAAACTGATTTATGGTAAAGAAAAATCTGTCGATGATGCTCCAAGAAACCTATTAGTAATAATTGTGTATTATAATAAATTTTGAAAAATGCATATTTTAAACATCCATAGATTATCTTTAACAACAACAAAAAAACAGATGACTCTCAAATGCACTTCTTCTGGAAGAGCTAAGTTTGACCTTTCAGACCCTAGAGCCTTTTATTAACACCTGCCTGTAAGGAGAACCTTGCCACACGCAGCTTTTAGATTCAGAACCACAAAACTGTTGAGGAAAGGCTTGAAGGGTTCAGTTTGTGTCACTTGCTGTTTGCCGTTTCCATTTCACAGATGATTAATCTTTCTGTGAAGAAAGGCCAGAGAAACAAAGCACATTGGGCTCTTCCTGCAGTTACTCCTTCTGAATGCACACTAGCTTGCTAACTAAAAGGCCTTTAGATTTCCAGCAGAGAGAGATGTTCTGAAAGTGAATGCAGCTGGTTGGAGGTCACCAGTGCAGGGCTCTTGCCATTGTGTAATGGAGGCTTTGGCAGGTTGAGGTTGGGGGGAGGGTGGATTGTTGAAGTGGGGACAGGAGAAGTGGGCAGGGAGAAGGTGTTGGCAAAAAATTAATTCAGAATAAAAAGGGTTTTGGTGAGTTGATTTAATATTTTGGAGAGTAGATTATCAATAATAGGCTCAATTTCATCTATTTGTTAGTTTTTCTTTTAAAGGAAAAAAATTATAATTCAGTCTCTCTAGTGTACCTCTCTCTGTTTCCTAATAGCATGTTTATCTTGCAGGTGGCATCACTAGGTAATGTTGAGATATTACTAACTTCTGTAGGCTTTGTTGTAGTTGAATTGTCTTGAAATTTTGAACTTTTACTAATTTTGCTAATATTCCACATTTTATATATTAATATTTTAATGCTACAACGTTTCATTGGTATTTGTTTTTTTAATGAGATATTAAAAACAATTATCTGTGTGATTTAGTTTCTCTATTAGTTTTAATATTTGCTATCTAAATGCTTAGTATTCACCTTGTATTTACTTTTTTCTTAATTGTGTATAGGACATAATGTGCAAAGTCAAATCCTGGGTTATAGATCAGAAGAAACCTGTTCGCTTCTATCATGATTGGAATGACAAAGAGGTAAGTTATAATTATCATGCCATTTATTGCTGCCTTATCTTTGATTTCTAAGAGAACAAATCAGAGTTGCCATTATTTTACACTTATTTTTACATCTAGTTAAACTTTAGTTCTATCAGTGATGGCTTTTTCCCAGACTTGTTATCTTTTTTCCCCTACTCCTGATATAACAAACTTTTAGAAACAAGAATTATGAAAATAAAAATAGCTGCTTGTTTAAACAGTTTACTTGCAAGCTATTTAATGACTCACTCAATATTTACTCAAGTTTTAAAAAGAATTCTTTCTCTCCCACTTTAGATTGAAGTGTTGAATAAACATTTATTTCTGACTTCAAAACCAATGGTCTACTTGGTTAATCTTTCTGAAAAAGACTACATTAGAAAGAAAAACAAATGGTGAGTTTTTCCTCTCCAGATATATCTAGACATATATCTGTACACACAAACACATGTATATGTACTTCACTGCTATGCTTGACTTTAGTATTTTTCCTCTTATTAAAAAGTTAAAAATGGATGAAAAAGCTTTCCCTGATGTTTACTTTCCAAGATGAGTCTCCTAATTAATTTACACTGAGAGAATTTAAGAAAAAAAAAAAGGATTAAATTAGGCAGTATTGAATCATTCATATTTACTTATCAAATTTAAATTTAATAGACAGCATGGTTTGTTTCCTTTGCAAAATGAGAATAAATGTAGTTGGAGCAGTAAAAAGTTTTAATATAGGAATTTCTAGCTGTGTCAATATTATATGTGACTTTAAAATACCCACTTGGGATTATAGTTGAGCATAAGTTTTAGAATCAAGACTAAATGCTTTTTAAAAAAAGTTTTTTTACTTAAAAAATTGTGGGAGTGGAAGGGAAGACCAGGTATCTGTTTCAAATACTTTAAAAGTGTACGAAGGTAAAAACTATACATTCATGTATTGATGATCATTTTTGCCTTTCATTTGCTAATAACTTCCCAAAAAATCACATTTGTGTAACATGTGGACAGTACACATTGAACATAGCACTTGCTTTGACTTGCCTCACTGTACCCTCACTATTTTATACTGTTACATCAAACAAACAAATCAAATATCCAAACAGATATCCAAAGCAAAATATCTGAATTCTCCTAAAATATATTGTCGGTTTTCCCCTGTACTTCATTAAGTACTTAGATGCACATGGTTTCAATTTTCCATTAAAAATTCTCATTTCCATATGATATCAAAGAGTGAGAAGCTTTAAACTGAAAAATAAACATTCATAGACTGGAAGCCAAAACAATAATTAATGTCAGATGGTTAACTCCAATAAATCATTAGAATAAATTCTGTGAAATTACTGCAACTAAAAATCTAAAAATGCCCTGTTGATATTAGTGTAAGATATTCTGTGTTCCTGATAGGAAGCTGAATTTGGCCTCTTTATTGGTAATATTCTAGAAAGCATAAACTTACCATGAAAATTTAGTTCTGACTGATCAGTGTCCTCCAATAGATAATTAAATTTAAAATAATCAGTTCTGTCTTGTTTCATATTCTTATAATTTTGATGATTTATGCGTTAAAAATTGTTACATTTGGGAAAGAATTTTAAAATTTATTACTTGACCTTAGTTAATAAATCTTCTCATTGTAGTATAAAGGACAAGGTTTCCTGAGGCTTCGTGAAACAATACAGACATCAAAGTTTACATGAAAAGGGATGAGTCAGTTTCCTTGCCCAAAGGGGCTTCTCACACCTGTATTTGGATGATTACAGGTAGAACTCCCTGGCTCTAATTGTATAGTAAATACCATTTCCCAGACCCTAATGGTAGACAGACTGCTTGGGAGACGCCAGTCTGTGATTTAGCTGTCGCCAGACACCCCGTGTTTTTTGTGAGACCAGTTGTGATGATGATATGGTTATAGCCAATTGAAAGTAAACTCTCGTCTAAATAGCAGATTTTAATGTATAAAAATGTAGAGGTATGGATGATCTTATTTATAAAACCAAATTTTAGATTTTATGTATAGCTAATGATCTTGTTTGGGTTGTATGTATGTTTGGGGGTTGGAGGGTCATATCTTGTGGAAGTTAGTGTAATTGTAGCTGAAAGATCAAAGACTCAGTAACTGAGTGATGTTCCAGAAGAGAATTTACCACATAGCCATTTTCTGTACAGTTTCTGCCGCCTGCTGTTCCTATTTTCCCTCAAGCTAGCCATTGACTACCCCCTGTGCATCCCTGCTCGTAAAAAATGATTGAGGAAGTATTTGTCATGTATTTATGAGTGGGAAACATTGTGTGATAGAGAATGGCATCTACTGGAGCCAGAAAGATTGCCATTTGCCTTTCATTCAGCCACTTTGCCATAGCTTTAAATCCTCTGTTTACGCAACATAGCCTTTGTATTAAAGTGCAGAATAAATTTTTATTATGAAGGATATGAACACTAGGTTTTCATCATTTATAATACTGCAAGCAGATGTAAATAATTAAAATATATTTTAAGTACTAAATCCTTTTAATTTGTGTTAACATAGTGGGGTTTTTTTGGAAATGTTTGTATCTAAGCTCTATTTGTATTAGTTGCTCCTTTTGCAAAAAAAAAATTTTGTTTTTTAAGGTTATTATGTAATGTTACTGTAGCAAATTAAGACTGATGCAGGAAGCAGTAATAAATATTTTCCTAGGTCTTTTAGATCTAGAAAACTATTTTAAATGGTCAGGAAAAAGGGAGGAGGGGTTTGTGATTTTGGCCACAAGAGAAAGACTAAAACTATATTTTAATGGGGTCACCATTTCAGAAGTAATGAACATTTTAATTACTAGGTAAAGTTCACTTTAAATTTAAATGGCAACGTTATTTTTCAATATTAGAGAATAGGGAAGCATTTTGAAAGATGAAGTCTATTGTGATATTGAGTAGGTGTGTTGACCTTTGGAAAGATGTGAAAACTGGAATGGCTCCAGGCATCTACTCATGGGCTTTAACAATATTGAATTAGTCATTTCGTTGATTTATGAATAAGACCGAGCCCCTGAAGAGAAGCTGACATGGTAACCGAGTTAGTTATAGTTGTGTTATGAACAGATGACAGTAATCAAGATGTTGTAAAGGAATCCACAGAAACTTTTTTTTATTGTTACAAATTGCTGTTCTTTGAATGAATAAAAGTATACAGAAGTTGTTTTTGTGTTTGGCGGGTGCCAGTGATTTTTGAACACTTGAGGATTTCATTTTTGAAACAATCAGTTGTTATTTATAACTAAGATAATACTATATGCAGTATTAATTTTCATTTGAGCTTGCCTACTGAGTCATGGTGTCAAGCAGGTACAGAACAGTAGAACTCTCAAATCATTGCTTAATTAGGGGTTTAAACGTCAATCTTTGCACCTTTGCTATTCTGTTAGTGGTATATTCCATCCAATTATGAAATCATTAGAAAAATTAATTTTAGATACAGTAGTCCCCCCTTATCTACAGAAATGCATTCCAAGACCCCCAGTGGATGCCTGAAACTGTAGATAGTACTGAACCCTATATCTGCTATGTTTTTTTTTCTGCACATACATACCTATGATAAAGTTTAATTTATGAATTAGGCACAGTAATAGATTAACAAAGTAATTATAAAATAGAACAATTTTAATAGTATACTATAATAGTTATATGAATGTGGTTTCTCCCACAAAATATTTTACTATGCTCACCTTTTTACTTAAAGGAAACACTTTGCAGCTTCTCTTTGGCATATCTAAATTGGCAGCATCACTACACTTGCACTTTGGGGCTATTATTAAATAAAATAAGGGTTACTTGAACACAAGCACTGCGATGCTGCAACAGTTCACCTGATAACCAAAACAGCTACTAAGCGATAATGAGCAGATAGTGTATACAGCACGTATACCCTGGATGAAGGGACAATTCACGTCCCAGGTGAGTGAAGAGGGATGATATGAGATTTTAGTCACACTACTCAGAACAGTACACAATGTAAAACTTAAGAATTATTTCTGGAATTTTCCATGTAGTGTTTTTGCACCAAGGTTGACAGTGCCTAACTGAAACCACAGCAAAACTGTGGATAAGAGGAACTACTGTATTTTGTATACTTACATAGTTTCCAGTGATGTATCTCTTGCCCTCATCTTTCTTAAAACTATTGGTAAAGGATAATTATATATTATCGTATATTATAGTATATATTCTTATTTAACTGGAAAATATAACTAAAATTTAAGACATTTAGGCTTAGGTGTGTATGCATGTGTGTATAATGCACGTATTTGTATATGCCCTGGTGGACTTGTGGTCTCTGAACATTACCCTTTGGCTAATATTACGTAAGAACGAATCCTAGTGTTGAAATTGGTTCAAGATAGGTGGACAAATATTGCAAAGTCTTTTAAGTTATATGATTGGGACAATGTGTCAGGTTCACTAAATAACTTTAAATAGAAAAAGATTTTATTCTTACTATATGGTGATTTAGTCTTCCCACCCCCACTTTTCTGTTTTTGTTAGTTTTTCACATAATTTATACACAATAACAAGTTTGGTGATACTATACATTGTGTGCCTCATTAAGGGGAGAATTTTGAAATAAATCCAATATTTTCTTATTTCTTGAACTGTATATAAGAGTTATAGGTACTATATCTCAGCAACCATGTGTGAAGGGGGAGTGTTTTCATTTTGACATATTCTTTCATATGTCTATATATATCTACATATACATATAGATACATGTATACATACACCTATAAATATAAAACCATTTCTGTAAAACTATTTTAAGAAGCCATCAGTTTCTGACAAGATTATTCATTGAAGCTAGAAATTTAGCACAGGTATGCTGCTTTAGGAAAATCACATTGTTATAAACTCATGGACATGGACAGTAGATTAGTGGTTAACTGAGGGGAGTGGGGAGGGAAAGGTAGATAGGATAAAAGGGGTCAAATTTGTGGTGGCAGAAAGAAATCTAACTGTGGGTGGTGAACACAATTCAATATGTATATGACTTACTGTTGAATTGTTAATGTCACCATAATATATAAAAAAGAAAAATCACATTGTTATACATTTAGTTTATTTGAAACAAATAAAATTGGAATGATTAATTATTCTTACATAAGTTATTAATTTTAATTCAAGAAGTTTCTCAAGTAGATTCAAATTAGATTCAATTTCATGTAAAGTTTTTAGGAACATATATAAAACAAGATTAACATGTATAAGATTTTTTTAAATGTTTCACTTTATCATAATAAAGCTCTGAAATATTGTATGCAGTGCTTTTGGGGGATTATAATTTCTTTTCTTTTTTATCACTGTGGTTTATTAGGTTTTGGGGGCATTTTATGTGATCTTCATCTTGAAGTACCTAACAGGAAGGCAGTGAGAATACATTATTAATTCTGGGTGTGTTGCTACCAACTTGAAATCACAACATAATGTTGGTAGGTTTATTTTAACGTGTGTAGAGTTTTTTGGGTTTTTTTTTGTTTTTTGTTTTTGTTTGTTTGTTTTAGCAGATTTAAATTTTATAAGCTATAGTTTGTAATGGTTTTCCTAAATACTTTTTTAGTGGTGATTTCTTTGTGAGGACTAGTGCTTTATAGCTCCTTTGACTGGAGGATGAGAGGGCAGGTCAAGAGTATTCTGGAAGTCTAAACTGAGCAATTCCCTTTTTTAAAAATATGGGATTGATTAATTCAGTGAAACTCCCTATGCAAGATTCTTCTTAATTTTACTGAAATAAGTTATAAAGGAATATAAAAAGAAAATATTTTCTTAAGACCCTTCCTCCGTTTTAAAATTTCTTGTTTTCGCTGCTGGATATTTTTCAATTATTTGCTTTTTAATTTGTCATGATAAAGCTTTGGAACAGTATATGCACTGTAAATTAGGATTTCAAATAATTTCTGACAAATGGATTTTGTGGAATCGATCCTAATTTCTCTCTGATCATAATTTTGAGAGTTAAAAGGAGTATACTAAAGCAAAACATTCTTTTTATTACAAGAAGTAGAAGGCTGAAAGAAGTGGGAGGGAAAAGACCTTTGCCTATTCTGGATTTTTTTTACTTGAAATGTTCTTTCACATATGTATATATGTGTACATGTTATGATACTTATAGATTGCTTTCCGGTTTTCATTAAATGTTTCGGTTACTCTTTCAGCAGTTTCATATTCTTGTCAAGAGGTTTTAGTGCCCCAGAGCACTTTGTTATAATGAAACCAAATCACACTTCTGATTCCATATTATGAAAAAGGTAATTATAGAAGAAAGCACATCTTTTTATATGAACATAATGCTATTGACGCTCCATTGTTATGTGTATTAGGAATTGCCCCTGGCCTGTTTGCATTTTTGCCCTGTACTATTTATAGTTAATCATTTCTATTTGCAAGATAATTTATTGAATTTGAGAAAGTGGTATATTTTGGGAGGGACCGTTATCTTCATTAGCCCCATCTGTTGATTAATGGGTGATATAATTTATCAAATATGTCAGGACTTCCATCTTTTTTTCAAGTAGCTGAAGATTTTCCACATAATAGGGAAAAGTTTTGTGGCTTTTTTTTTTTCCAGCTTCAAGAGACTCTTAAAAAAACAAGTGTTCTTATGAAATTTAAACATAGCTTCCCCATATATACACACATAAAAATAATCTAGAAAGTGAAAGACAAAGTTTGGCTTACAGCTGTACAGTGTTCTTCAGATTACAAATGATTCATGTACACAAGGACTTTCTCTTGCTCATTACCCCACTCACTTTGGTGAATAATTCAGAGGCTATTAATATTATTAAAAATCTGTGCCCCAGAGATTAAGGACCTCTGAGTCAGATTTTATTTCTAAAAATATTAGTTGAGATAAGCTACACTCAAAATTAGAGTTTTGACTAGTAGTTGGTGGAGGTAGAGGAGAATTTTGAATCCTTAGGACTGGTGGGTCTAAAAGACAGAGGGCAGGACCTTGTGAAGCGTTTAAAATGGAGCTTTATTGCAGGATACAGGATCTGAATAACATTTTTTCCTGAGAGAAAGATGTAGAAAAGGAAAGGAGAGAGTGTCATTTTGGGTAATTTCACTGTTTTGCCTTGTCTCTCCTTCTTCTGCAGGATAGAAGTATTATTTTCTCAGCCCTTCTCTTTTGTGCTCTCTCCTGTGTTCTCCAGTCACAAGGCCTACCTTTGGAGTTAGTGTCATAGTTCAGTTACATTATCAATTAGATAGACTTCTGAAGCTGAGACCAAAACGCTGGGTACCATTAATAACACAGGTTCTGTAAGGAAAATGAATTCTGAGAAACTGAGCATGTAGCCTACTGAAAATTAGGTAGTATGCATTATCAGGAAATTTGATGTGTTAAGAACATTACTGTTTTAGAATTTGAAATGTTAGTATTGTTGTTATTTGTTGCTAACTAGCTCTTTGACTTCAGGCAAACTACTTAGCCTTTTGTGTGTTGAATACAGTGCATTAGAATGGTCAAGTAAAATGTGTTCCCTATAAACAGTACTTCCCAAAATGAATACAATAGAAAAAGGACTTCCCCTTAGTTTTATCTTTCCATTATACAGAAAAGGAACAAAATGCATCGCATTTACAGTTGACCCTTGAACAACACAGGGGTTAGGGGCACCAACTGACCCAACGACCCCACCCTATCCTGCACAGCCAAAATAGTACATATAACTTGACTCCCCCTAAACTTGACTGTTGTCCCTTGGAATCCAAGGGGGATTGGTTCCAGGACCCCCAAAGATACCAAAATCAGTGGGTGCTCAAGCTCTCTTATATGAAATGGTGTAGAACAGTGCATACAGTTGGCTCTCAGCATTCACAGAGACCCAATGCAGATTTGAAAATACTGTTTTCAATCTGTGGCTTGTTGAATTGGTGCTTGTGAAACCTGAGGATACAGGTGGCCAAGTGTATATTTATTGAAAAAGATCCTCACATAAATGGATCTGCATAGTTCAAACGTGTTGTTTAAGGGTCAATTGTGTATTTACAGCTATAATCCCATGCTTTGAAAAAGTTGTCCTCCGAAACAAAAACAAACAACTAGGAATCATCTCTATTGTGTGTAGCAATAAGACTCCCATGATATCACCACCATCTTCCATATGACCTCACCCCCATCTCTCTCAGATTGGGCCCTGTGACTTCACTATTTGCAGCTTAGAGGATTTTATTGTCACTCTTGGCTTCCATTAGAGTAAATCATCCTTCAATTGTTGAAATAGCATAATTTTGTTAAAATAGGTATTTATTTTTTTAAAAGCCTTATAAAACAGTTCCATTGTGATCTGTATCGCAGTTTCTCTGTTATAGGTTTGTCATGATAGATTTTTTTCTAACTGTGGAACTATACAGAGTATTCCCAAGGTTACGTATATCCAATTTATGAGCAACTTCTCTGGAGTAGGGTAGAGATAAGACCTGGTCTTCTCCCCTGCTCATATTCCCTCTTCCATATCTCTTACCCCCTGAAAATACTTTTTTTTTTTTCTGGATCTTACCATGTTTCCATATTTCCTCATAGTGGGCAGCTGTTGTTCTCACTAGAATAAGAACAAAGTGGAAATAAGACTTATTTGTAGAATTTGGAATATCTATATTTGAGACACATTGCTCAAACTATTGCATTTCTGTATTTTAAACTGACCAAGAAAGCATTTCCCCATCAAAAACATTAGATTAGGGAACACCCTCAAAGTCACAGTGTAGTAGAAATAGTGCAATTTGGGTGAGACACATTTTAGTATCTGTGACTTTTATCACAAATTTTAAAATTCTGCTTGAAAATATATTCCAAAGAACTAACTTAGGCACTTCGAGCATACCCTAGCTATATGTTTGGGGCTGCACATAGGTATCTGTCAGTCTTTTTAGTATTTTATCAAGAAGAGAAATTAACTTCATAAGAATGTCATTATGAATATAAGTTTCAAATTTATATTCCTTATGAACACAATCAGCTCATTGAGGAAGTATGTACTATGCTTTCTTTTTTTATTTTCTAAGCAAATAATCAAATTCTCTAGGTTACCATCCTAGGTATATAATCTAGACCCCAAACCACCCCAGTGCCGGGGATCTGCAGGCAGCCCAAGGGGCCAGCGATGCAGTTCACCTCTTCCAGGCTTTGCCTTTAAACAGGGAAAGCCTATCCCTGTGAGGTGTGTTGTCTCATGGAATAATAGACAACCAACAAACAAATATTTAGTATATCAGGAAATGATTTGGGATGATGACTAAAAATAAAGCAAGGTAAGGTTGCTATATTAGTTACCTGGTCAGGAAAAGGTCTTTATAAAGTAAGAGGATGCACCATGAAAGAATGTGAGAAACTCTCAGTCCAGGGAGATGAGACAGTAAATGCAGTCAAGTGTGATGGAGTATCACAAAGAATAAAATGTAAAGACAACCACTTGGGAAGAACTCATAAATTCTTATTCACATACATTGTGTTTAAGTGAATATTAAAACATATCCTAAATGTGTTCTAAAATTTAATTTGGAATTTTAAGAATGACCATCATTTATTTTCTAGTTTGCTATATAGTTCATTCCTTATAGTCCAGAAATATTTTGGAGTGCTACATGTTTTAAGCAGCTTTTAATAAAAGTAATATTTGCAATTACATCAATTTATTTTGGATTTTTATCTTCCCTTTTTCATGTTTGTCTAGCAAATTGCTGATGCACACTACCACTTATAATGCACTTCTTTCAAAATCCTTTGTTGTATGACTTCAAAGACGTAGATTAAACTTATATCAAGAATAGCATCAACTTACATTCGTCGAAACTTTACAGTGTTTCATCTTACATTATTTCATTGGATCCTCAGACAAAGCCTGAGAAGGCCCTCATGACACTGTATTATTTTGGCCTTGAATTTAATTTTTACTAAAATATTTTCATCATTGGATGAAGAGATCTGCATTTTAGTTTAGGAATGGGGTAAGCTAACAGAGAGATAAATAAGATGTCTGTTTCCATTAATAAAGAAACAAAGATATCTTTTCAGTACTTGAAATATTTGTCATTAAAATCAAGGGGGTAGTTTCTGAGTTGGGGAGCATGTGGAGGAGATTTGGGGAGCATGGTTTGCCTGGAGAGGACATGGAAGCTCTGTGCCCTTTCTCCATGCCTTGCCCTGTTCATCTCCTATCTGGCTGTTCCTGAGTCACATCCTTTATTAATAAACCAATGATCTAGTGAAGGGAAGAAAAATCAAGGAATAGTTACAGTAATTCTGGATGATTATCAACATTTTCCTTAGAAATTCTTTAGAAAGAATAGTATAGTCAGTGGAAACATTTTTGGGTTTAGTTCATTTTGAATTTTAAAAGGAAAAGATTGGATAACATCTGTCAGTAATAATTTTTTAACTTAAAAAAAATGTTTCAGAAGATTTTTCCCAAAGATCATATCTGGATGTTTGAAACGTGAAGGTCACTAGTACTTTTCATACGTAATTTATATTTAAAACTTACCTTTTAGGTTGTGCCATTCTTCTTTGCCTGTCTGCCCCCACCCTCTTATCAAAATTTCATTGACTTAGATTTTCCTGTACCAAACCAAAAGACATGTATAGCAACCATCATGTTTTATTGAGTTCCTGCTATGTGGCAGGTACCCTTTTGAGCTTACAAATTGGTGAGATGTTAATGGAATAGATGAAACTTACATGAAAGTTTTATGAATATTTTGGAAACATAGATATCATCATTCCTGTATTACAAATAGGGCAGTTGGAGAGATTACAGAACGTGCCCAAGTTCTTACAGCAGGCAGGTGATAGGATAGAGCCATTAGACTTGAATGTTTGTGTTGTTCCATGTACGACTGTACAAGCTATATTTTTGAATCTTTAGAAATCTTCGAAAATACTGCTTTAATTAATTTAGCATTTTGCTGCATTTAATCAGAAAATATCCCCACCAAATTGTTTTGGATTGTAGTTAAATAAAAGGAAATGATTCTCAAGATGACAACTGAGTTCTTTTCTTGGGATAATAAGCTTTAGCTGCTGCTGTTTTTGCCTTGCCCTGTAATTTCATTAACTATATAATAATGTTATGGCAACATATTTTAGCATCCACATCAGAATCTATTTTAAAACATATACCATACATAAAAATTTTGGTGGAGAAAATACAATAGCTCTTATTGAAACCCAAACTAAAAATTGCATCATGTTGCCTAGTCTAAAGTAGAAAACATAGCTATAACCACAGTTCCATTTTTATATCTTAATATAATAAGTAGAATTTGCCTCTTTTTTTGCTTCTAGCATACCATACAATTTGTGAAGAATTATCTTCACTGCTGCAGGTTAGGGAGTTGATGTATAAATGAACAAGGAAATGGGAGAATATCATAAAATAGGACAATAGCAAATAGTTCACATGCCTAAATTGTTGCTTTAGTGGTGCTTGGCCTCAGTTAACACTTACTGAACACTTAACTGTATGCCAGTTACATTTAAGACTCCCAGCAGCCTTTGAAGTTGGTATCATTATTATTTTAAGGAAAGCAAGGCAAATATAGAAAGATGGAGGAACTTGGTCAAGATTACATAGCTAGTCAATGGTGCCAAGGTTCAGACTTAAGCAGTTTGTCTCTAGAGCTCATGTTCTTTACTTCTTACTGTTCCATAATACAGCGTTGGGGCATTGGTGATGCTGGAAAGGTATACAAGGCTTGAAAAATAGGTCATATACTAGCCATATTTCCTATCACTATGAATTTCATTTAGATAAGATTTTGTTATTGTTACATAATTGATGCACTATAAAAGTGGAGGCTAAAAATTCGCTATAACCTAATTAGAGAAGGCCAGCTGAAGGGTAATATAAAACTTGTATCTAAAACTGCAACTTTATTTTCATGGACTTACCTCTGAAAACTATTTTCTAAATATGTTCCAATCTAATAGCCTTCATAGGATAACAGTTAAAATGGTTTATGTATTAGTCTACGGTCATGCTACCCTGAACAAGCCCAGTCCTGTCTGATCTCGGAAGCTAAGCAGGGTCGGACTTGGTTAGTACTTGGATGGGACACCACTAGGTGCTATAGGCGTTAAAAAAGTAAAAAATAAGGGACTGTAAGCTGACAAGGTTTCAACCTGTGAGGTCAACCTAGGGCTGCCTCCCGGGAGGGGGGAGGGAGGGAGGGAGGGAGGGAGGTTAGTTTTTAACCATAGTGGTTTATTCCATTTCCTTGCATGTTCAGTAAGTAACTTGGATTTGTTTTTGAGACCTTCTTGGGAATAGGGAATCATGTGTGTGTGCGCACATGTGTGCATATCTGTTTTTATTAGCTGAAATACAGGCATTTGTAGAATCTGTACTATATTCATGCATAGAAATATAATGGAAAGACATACATACATATATATGTATATGTGTGTGTATGTATACATACATCCAAGTTTTGGGTAGAATAATGACTCTCATTTGTTGAGTATATATGTTGGACTTTGGGGCACTTAAATAAGTTCTCTCATTTGGTTTAAGCCTCATAACAACATTAAAAGGCAAATAGCTACCTATTTACACAGAGAGATGAAGGAACCTAGTTAAACGTTTTAATGACTTCTTTTAACTCGAGCTCATGAGATAAAGTATAAACCATTTTACTGCATCTATGGCATGTTTTTCCTGGTACAAAAAGTGCACTAAGAGTTTTCTATGCTAGTTGTATCCTAGTGAAAATTCCATGGAAACCCATACCAGCTAGAGAGCAAACATAAATGCTTAAGATAGTTTCGGTTGGCTTCCTTACAGTCCTTGTTTCCTCACCTATCAATAGGATGTTAATTTTCTTATAGAATAATGATAGTTAAAATATTTTACATATGCTAAATGTTATTCTTTGATAGAAATAGATCCATTTATCTTGGAATTTAATTTTTATGTTATGATGAAAAAGCATACATATGATAGATCTATAGTTTCTGACAGTTGTAATTACATAGTAAATTCTTTTAACCAGCTTAAGTCCTGCTTATATAAACACTGCAAATTATGTTTGCTCTCCAGCAGGTATGGGTTTCTGTGTAATTTTCACTAGGATACAACTAACACAGAAGAGTCACTGTGCACTCTTTGTTGAATGAAAAGCATGCTCTAAATGCAGTGAAATGTTTTATATGTTCTCTCATGAGCTCAAGTTAAAAGTCTTTAAAATGTTTATTTTAACCTAATAATTCTTAAGAAATAAAAGATAGCAATTTTCCATTTTCTGTTTCTCCTAAATATATATATATGTGTATATATATATATATGTGTGTATATATATATATATATATACACACACACACACACACACACACACACTTTCGTTTTTTACAATATTGTAATGTTGTCTTCTCACATTTACAAGTATAAGGTAACTTACATTTTCCCTTCTTTTCACTGTATTTTTGTTTCCTCTCTCCCTGCATCAAAAAGAAATTTAATTTTTTTTAGTCTGGGTTCCAGTTAGAAATTTGTTTAGAAATACAAGTACCAAATTTTATGTTTGGAGTGATTTTAAATGGAAAAGCAGCACTTAGAAATCTTGCTATTTCTTTTTTGTTAATCAAGACTGATTTTGTACCTTTCCAACTCAGGTCAAATGAATTTTTCCCTAGTCCTATAAGCAATTACATTGTACCACTATGTAACTAAGAAAATCAGTGGTTTACAAGACATTTCTGTAGATGTAGACTGGAAAAGAAGAATTCTTAACAGTGTTTATTATTTAAAAGTATTTTTTCTGAGTCTTATCTTGATATTTTGTAGAATAGTTTGTATAGAATATGTCTTGCATCGTAGAACTTCACTTCAAGTGAAATCTGAGAGAAAAAAAAAAAACCAAGAGAGAAAATATGGAGAATGTCAACCATTTGTTCCCTTCCTGTATTTAGAGGTAAACAAACATCTTAGTTGTCTAGGTCTCTTGAAATTAGAACTTTTTAAAGCTTTTAAATGTTACTAGAATATATTGTTGAAGTCATACCTGGTTAAAGTTTTCTGATTGAGTATGATTTAAGTAATTATGTTTCTATAATTACACATTTCGTGATTATGATGTATGATAGGACATTATTCTAAATCTGTTATTAAGTGAAATTTGTTTGGGTGGCCAAGTATATATTTTAATGTGGCTTGGTATTACTTAGACATTGTGCATATATCGTTTAAAGACCACAAGGTTAGACAGGGAAATTCTGTCAGCTTCACAATCTTGAAAAACTGAAACAAAAGGAAAAGCAACGGCTATTAAGCATTCTTAGCCATATGCAAGGGAATGTATGTGAGTGTGGCTTAGCTACTAACAACAGCTTTCTTAACTGTGTATCATAGAATTTTTTTCCTATGAAATGCTTAATAGTTATACATTTGCTGTTTTATAGTTATTTCGGTGCCCTGTTGACATCAAAGGTTAGTGATTGTTGTATTGGTAGTTCCTGACAAATAGAAATTATTTGATATGCTAAACCATTTCTGACAGAAGATATAAAGTTTTGACAAACACGTATGGCACAGCAAGTGTCCAATTCTGAAGAGCAAAATAAATGCAAACCACCATTATGGTGAACACAAACAGCCTGAAAGCAAGTTATCAGTAAGCAAATAATTGTTGAACTGTTATGAATGGAATAGGGATGTTGAAATAGGGCATGATTGGCTGATGTTACATATGTCCTTGATTACCTTCCTTGTGCTTTTATCCTAATAAGTGACATTCTTTGTATTCCCTTGGATGGCTAGACAGTCTGACACTGAAGAAGAATAAATATTGCATGTGGTACACATTAAGCTGTCATCCAAGACAGCATTTATAAAAAGTAACTGGAGAAATTCATAAGAAATTCTGCACTGCTACAGTTTCCTGGCTCCAGTCATAATTGTCAAAGTTCTTGACACATTCAGGTCTTCAGAAATGATTTAGGTTTACAGTGGCTTGGTGTATGAATAATTATAATGGATTTGTGTTCTTATATTGCCTTAGGATGTTAATGTTAGTTGCCAAAATGTTATATTTTACAATAGTTTTTAAGAAATGTCTCTACATTGGTAATAGTGACATATCTTCCATCTTGTGATCTTTCATAAAAGGATTTTAGATAATTCATGTATGTGGAAGGAAAAACAGAAGTTTTTATATGCTTAGTTTATCTTTAATCTGTTGGAAAATATTGCTTGCTCGTGTTTAGTGCTGGCAAACAACTTTGAAAATGAGCATTTTTATTTTTCTTCTTCAGCAGCCTTTCAAATGGTGGTCCAAATGAATACCATTTTAAAACTATTCCCCATAAATCCAAGTGACTACTTGATGTTTCATTTTAAAATAGTGTGTGCTCTTATTCACATACTTCTGTAATTCTAATATAGTTCTTTGAGACAGGCAGTGTTTTATTTGTTCCAGTCACTGTTATCTCTTAAAATTTCCTTGGTGGAAGATGGGTAGAAGACATAATATTGTACTAAAATAAGCATACCTAAATGAAATAAATTATGAATGCAAATCTAGCAAACATCTTTTAAGCTGCTCTTCTCTTTTTTTCACTACACTAAAACATTTATTATTTTCATCCTGTCTGTTTGGTATGTCACATAATAACTGATGGATGCCCCTCAATTTTATTTATATTTCTGTAACCTGACACAATTATTCTAAGCCATTTTAAGTAAGTAATTAATATTCCCATTCTGTAATCAATATAACATTCTGTCAGCCGATTACTAGGAAAATGTGATTAAGTATCATAATGGTTTAGGACCCAAAACAAATATGAAAATAAAATACAGCACTGAGTTGTAAATTATGAGCCCTGTTTTGGGTAAGACAAGAGATCAGTCAGGGTTTCTGTGACAACTGTATTTTATGTTAGTTTTTAAATTATATAATATTAATTTCAGTATTTTTAGGATATTCTCTTTGAAATCTAAACCATCCATTTGGATTGAGGAAACTTTTCTCTAGGTATAACACTGCTCAAATGTTACCTATAGCTTTTAACTCTCTAGGCCACTACAGAGCACAAAATATTTGCCCAACTGGTAAATTGAACTGTAAGTCCCACTGTGGGAAATTGCTTTGCTGTGCTCCAAACAGCAGTTATCTTAGTAATTGTACCTGGATTCTTTGTGGCTAATAGAGCATAGACGTCCATTTTACAAGCAGAAAATTATTTCTTTTAAATACTTTTAATTATAAATTATCCAAATAAAATGTGTATCAGTAGACTATAGTAAGATATTAAACTGTATCATTTTTAATTGTTAGTGCTGAAAAGTGCAATTCTTTTTTCCTTTTAGTGTAAAACTGTACATACCCAACATTTCACATTCTAAACTAGAGCTCCCAACAAGGAGCTTATCAGAGCAAATTGTCTAGTCCATCCCCTTCCTCACTCAAAACCTAATGACCCTTTATCATCATGGTTTAGATTGCTGGACACAGATGTGAGAAAATACAAGTAATCTACAGGTAACTACAGTAGCTGCACTGATGTTCTCAGAGAACTGACTGCTGGGAAGATAAAGAGCTTCCCACAGAGTCTGTGACTTTCCGGCAGCAAAGCACATCATGAGCTCATACATGAAGTTTTATTTGCTGAAGATTCACAATAAAATGCATTAGAACATTCAGCAGGGACTCTTTTTAGATGAGCACAGAAATTCTGGAGGGTTATTAGTTGATGCACCAGTGCATAGCATCACACTAAAATTTTTTTAAAGTTCAACAATATTAATTCTCTCTATGGGCATCAAAGATAATTCTATCAAATATTAAACTTCTTAATATTTATATATACTACAAATCCTATTCTCTTTTTCTTCACAAACAGCTGAGCTTCATGCTGAAGGTAGTTGTGTTATGTTTTTTAATTTGAAAGCTGAAAAGTAATTTCTCAAACTTTAGTACTAAATTGTATTTCAAAGGACTTGTTTATGGCCAGGTGCTCTGCTTTTGTTAGGTGCTTAGATTGTGATCAGTGAGGTAAACTCATTTATCTATTTGCATGCACTTGAGTAATTTACCATGAAAAGGATGATGATGATGTTTTTTTCTTTTGGATAAAGGTACTGCACCTGTAACTTAAGTTTTATAATTGTTAGTTCTACTATTATTTTCAGCGATCATAGATTCATAAAGCTTTAGAAAACTACAATGCAAAACATATTTGTTTAATCTTTTTATGTTTGAAATGTTTTGTTTTTAGTTATTGAATTTGGTTTAAGTTACTAGATTGGGGTGAATCAATGTGAATTAGACTGCCTGAACTTCAGGTGTGTCTCTCTTTTCAAAAATCATTTGCTCGTCATATTTTCTAAAAGCTGATTAACTTTGTTTCTGTAAAAACTATAACTACTGGATTAGGAGTAGTCTCACATTACCTTCATATGTCAGAATGAATTACAGTCCTCAAATCATTTTTAGAAATTACCATTTTAATAGCTGAAAGATAAAGATAATTTTCAACAACCAGTATTGGTTAAGCAGTTGACAGCCAACAAAAAAAAATTAGTGCAGTATTTCATTCATTCTTATAGAGTGTTATATGGTTTGTTTTCCTAGCTTAACTGTTACTCTTTATAGAAAATATTGAAATGCTCAGAAAATTAGGGAAGATACTGGCTGAATATTTTTGGCTAGGTTCCTACTCATTTTTGCTCCAAGGGTATTATAATGTACTTTAAAAAACAATTCTTTGTAAATAGAGTACCAAAATTACATCTAATATACCTGCCATTTAAAGTAATTGATTTAATATTGTTTCTAGTACAAATGACCAACGAACAAACTAATTTTTTTTTTCAAAAAAAAAAAAAACTCCCCAAAACAGAAAAGACAAATTATCTCTAAGTACTGCTAATCATTAGAACTTCTATTCTGATAGCAATTAACATCCCTTTTCTTGGAGATTTTTATCAGTGAAGATTTTTAGTTTACATTAAAATCTTTGAAATGTTTGCAGTTGCATGGCATAGATTAATCTAAAAAATAAAACATTGGAGAATTGTTTGAGGCAGTATTATGTATTAATTCTGTTTTTAGTTTGCTATAAGATCTAAGAAAAAACTATATTTGTTTCCATTTAGCAGCAAATAGGAAACATAGAACTCAAAATTCTACAAAGCACTTTTTCTTACCCTCTTCGTATTTAAAAGGAAAGAAACCGGAGGAGCATGTACAGTGTAAGATTGTTTTGCATTTTCGTTTTTACATCACCAGATTAAGTATAATGAAACCCATCTGTAAATTGTACAAACTACTCATTGGTTTTTGTCAAGGACTGTAATATGGTTTTTTTATTTCTTGTTCTTCTACAGCTTTTTTAAAAATTTCAATAAGATATACAGAAAATTAAAAACCTTGTCTGTTATAAAGTTTTGTTTGAGCTTTTTAAACTGAGTGATTAGCAGAAATAATGACCCTGTCAGCCTTAATCACATTAAAATGTGGTTAACATCATTTAATTTTTTCCACTTAATATGCAAAAATTTCCAGTAGATTTGCAGTGAAGGCCATTGAAATTCCATTAGAACAAGAATAAAAATTTCAGGCATCATTTATTCAGAGAAGGAATAAAGGTCTCGATTGAGAACTGCTGAATCTTTCTACTAGAGACACTATGAATCATTACATTGACTGTACCCTACATTTTGATAGACCTGTGTCTGGCTTTTCAAATGGTTGAAAACCATGTTTTATCATTAAATAAACTAGAATTATGTTATTTTATAAATACCTAAAAATGGTTATTGAAACATTCTATTTTGTACTCCTTTAACCAGCTTAAATTTTACGTAGAAAGTTGTTAATTTTTGTCTAAAAAACAAGAAAAAGAATGAATTAACATGGAACAAATTGCAAAGCCAACCCACAAAATGTACAGGTTGTGTTTTAATTAATTACATTGGTGTATGCCAGGTAAGAAATTTAGAATTAAGAACCAACACTCTATTGCAAAGTTCATAGCTTATCATTTGTCAAGCTTCAACTTGTATTTAAATACCAATTAACCTATGTATGAATTAATACCCAAAGAATATTCTATGATTTCCAGTATTATCCCTTTTTAAAGATACTAGTATCTTTTAAAATACTTATTTGTTGTGATATGTTCCTAGAATAAAAGAGTAGGAAAACCTTTATTTTCAGCAATTAAGAAATACTTACCATTCATATTTTCTTTGGCATATTTATGTTTGCCAGTATCCTATAAAGCTTACCTTGTGAGGAATGTTTCTCCACCATTTAAAAAAAAAACAAAGCTGTTACTGTATATACCTGATAAGCGGAAATGGCTTTCTGGAACCATTCCTATCTCTTGGGTAATTAGGTAATTATACAGTGTTGGGTTTTTTTTAATTTGTATTTTGTTCCCAAA
The DNA here is from genome assembly GCA_003508835.1 of Eonycteris spelaea. NCBI lineage: Eukaryota > Metazoa > Chordata > Mammalia > Chiroptera > Pteropodidae > Eonycteris > Eonycteris spelaea. The sequence continues at coordinate 9,529,849 of PUFA01000024.1, read as the reverse complement.
CCATTTGAACCCCTTATATAATTATACTGTGTGTACTTTGTAGTAAAAATACCACTGGAAAATTCATCAGGGAAAGTGTTCCGTACACGCGCTACTCACAATGTATAAATTTTCCATCTTTGTTTCTATGTCTGCAGATTCTAAGAACATTTAATTATCCCCCTCCCCCACACCGTTCACCATACCCCTTCCCCAAACCATGGTGGCTCCTGTGGCTTCCTCAGAAACACCTTCCCTAACTAACTACCCCGTTAGGCGTAATCCTCCCAGACACCCTTTTGCTCACAGCATCATGCATATTTGCTTCAGAGCACTTATCACGACCTGTAGTCTTACTTATTTGTCTGTCTTTCTGTCTCATAAAAATTAAAATTCCATGAGATTAGATCCATGCCTGTTTTGTTCATTTTATATCTCCCATGCTTGGCACTGGACTTAGTAAATATTAATTGATTTAATGACTGGCTGGATGAACTCAGTTGAATTTATCCCTTATGGTTCAACAGTGACTTTTAGTCTTCATTAGTAGAAATATCTAGATCATTTGAAGTCAGGCAGTTCTGGTTAGAGACAGCTAAGATTTAGAGTACAGGTGTAGACCCTGCAGGTGTTTTCTATAATGGGTCAGTAGTAAATGTTTTGGGCTCTGAGGACCATAGAGTCTCTGTTATAGCTACTCCCCTTTGCTGTTATACTTCAGAGGCAGCCATAGACAGTATGTAAACAAATGGGCATGACATGTGCCGATCATATTTCAATTATGGATACTGAAATTTGAATTCCATATAATTTCACTGTCACAAAAGTCTTTTTTTTTTTTTTTTTTTTTTTTTTTTTTTTTTTTTTTTTTAGAAATCATTTTAAAATATAAAACCCTGACAAGGTAGAAGTTTCTGAGTGGAAGCTTTGCTCAGGATGGTAGTACAGCCTTTATTTGAGACATTGTGTAGAATGCACGTCTCCTCAGAAAGAGAAGGACCCAAGAAGATCCAATAATGTTCAAACTAACCCACATATTTCTCTACCAGCTTTTTGAAAATCAAAATTATTCACTTATTTTTTTAAATGTCAAATTCATTCTCAGTTTATGGACCATACAAAAATGTGCAGTGATTCACTGACCCCTGGTCTATGCACTTAACCAAAGACAATCTTTCAGATGTGCAGGTGATTATATGTCCCCATTCATCTACCAAAGTAGTTCCTTCTTCTCTCTCCTGAAACCATCAGTTTCTCCTTCCCTAGTGGATGCTCCTCACCAGCATATAAGCATTCTATTATTTCTCCAGTCTTTAGAACAACAATTTATTTTGACCCTACTTGCCTTTCACACTGCAGCCCCTTTCTACTTCCTCCTTGAAAGAGTTATCTTAGTATTAAATGAAATTACATATGTAAGATACCTATCAGTTTCTTTTCCTTTTAAAAAGAAATATGGTTGTATAGTAGTATTCTTTATTATTTTGTAGAGTTCCCTTTTTTAAAAGGAAAACTAGTATGGAAAATATATTCTGAGTAATATTTTTCTTCAAAAAAATATGACCCCCATGGGGAGAGGGAGAGGAAGAGGTCTGTAATAGAGGAAAAAACACTTCATTCTGTGTATCTGTTTCTGTCTTTCTGTCTCCACCTTTTCAGAATAAACTGTGCTTAGAAACTTGATGGCATTTTCTTCTGCTTGGCTTTTGGTTGATAGGTATATTAGCCTTTTACTTCTAATCTCTTCCTTTTCAGTTACTGATTTTCTCTCTGCCTGCCATGACACATCCCTAGGGATTAGTAAATGAGTGATAACGTTTTTTTCACTTGCCCTCTATGCTTATGTCTTAAACTCTAACTTGTATGCTAGTCATTCTCAAACTTTAGCGTACGTTGAAATCATCTGGAGGGTTTCTTAAAACACAGATTGCCGGCCCCAACTCTAGAGTATCTAATTCAGTAGGTTCCGGATGGAGCCTGAGAATTGTCATGTCCAGCAAGTTTCTAGGTATGCCGATGCTGCTGGTACGTGGATGTTGCTTTGAGAAGCACTGGTTTCTGCTAATCTGCAAATCTGCAGCCTGAGTTTCTCCATTTAGCCCTCTTCAAGTTTCATTATTCCTGACTGTCAACAAGAAAATTCCATTTTGCTATTTCATTATTTTTAAAGCTTAATATGTATAAGACAAAACTCCTTATTTTACCTATGGTTCATCCGTTGTGGACCTACTTTCAGATTTTTCTGTCTTTGTTGATAGTACTAGCACTCTCTGAATCTTTTAGGTTTAAATTCTTCAAATCTTTTTAACATATCTTCTTTCATACACCATATTCACTTAATCACTAAGTTCCATCTTTTTTCTTCTAAGTCTGGCCCTTATTCATCCCTTCCTCTTCAGTTACCTGCTTATCAACCAAGACTAAAACCTCATCACTTTGTTTTTGCCTTAGGTAACAGCCTTCTTTCTAGCTTATCATCCTTGACTCTGTAGCTTCTTTTTATCTGCAGGGCATTCTGATTTGCTTTAAACATGTTCACACCGCCATTTTCTCAGTCCATGATTCTTCATTGAAACGTAGAAGTGTCTTCACAACTTGGGATAGGCAAAGGACTCTTGGATGATATACAAAAAGCACTAAACGTAAAAGAAAAAATTGGACTTCATTATAATGAATAACTTCTGTTCATCAAAAAACACCATTAAGAAAAAGAATAGACTAGCCACAGACTGGAAAAATATATTCACTACACATATATTTGACTAAGGACTTATATCCAGAATATACTTTTAAGTTTCTACAAATGAATAATATAAAGACCAATGATCCATTTTTAAAATTGTACAAGAGACTTAAACATACACGTCACAAAAGAAGATACATGAATAAACATGAAGAGGTACTCAGCATCTTAAGCATCAGGAAAAAGCAATTTAAAACCACAATGAATTTATCATTCTGTTAAGTGGAAAATAAAAGAAAAAAAATTTTTTTAAGCCACACTGAGGTATGATTTCATATTCATGAGAATGGCTAAAAGCAGAATAACTAACAACACCAAATCTGGACAAGGAAGTAGAATAGGAATGTCACGTATTACTAGTGAGAATATAAAATGGTATGACCACTTTGGAAAACTGGCAGTTTTTGTTTTGTTTTGTTTTTTGTTTTTAACTTAAGCATACATCTACCCTGTGATCTAGTAATTCCAACTTTCAATATTTACCTAAAAGAAATGAAAACATATGTTCATATGTTATAAATGCTTTTGTTACACAAAATAATTCATAAGAGCCCCAAACTGGAAGCAACTCATATGTCTATCAGTAGGAGAATGGATAAAAAAAAATTGTGACATACACTATGGAATTCATACACCTTACCAGTAAAACGCACAGAGCAACATGGAGAGGAGGTAGAGATTGTGGTTTTTTATTTAGGTTATTTGCCGCCTTCTTCTTCTTCTTTATTTTTTAATTAAGTGAATAAAGTATAGTGAACATCCTTGTAGCCATCCAAGAGAATAAATTTTCTTTACCCTCCAGCCAACACTAGGTGTTATTGTTGCCTTAATCTTTACTAATTTGATTGGCAAAAGTGGCATATTATTTTAATGTTTCTTTGATTACGATGTAAAGAGAATACCTTTAATAACTGTTAAACTAATTATTAGAGAAAAGATATATCACCTGGGAACAAAATTAAATATTGGGCTTAAGTCAATTGCATAGCTGATAAAGAGAAACTACTCAAGAATATGCATTTGTTTGTAACATGTCACTAACAAAATCACCTTGGCAATTTCTTTTCGAGTAAATTTATTTAAAACAGTAGATAAATGTAGCAGGCAATGTGTCAAGGTGGTGAAGAGAAACCTTTGAGCTAGGAGTTGGGAGCAAAGGAAAAAATGTTTTATCAGTTTTGTCTCTCACAGTAGGGCCAGGGAACAGGGTCTGAGAAAAGCTGCTCTTCATACCCAGAGCCAAGTAATGAGTGGTTCCTAGACCACTTTGAAGAATATTGGTTTAGAAATTATAGCAAAGTCAAGTATGTTTTCTACTATTTTACCTCAAATCTGTTTTATATATGTTATTTGCAACCCTAAATAATTTTTTGCCCCTTCTTAGAAACTGGGGGAACATAATTCAGCAATGATTTTAATGCGGAGCAAAACTTGCCATTTTTCTATACAGCAGACAGGACAGTCTAAGAAGGAAAATAAAGAAAAGAAATACCTTTAAATAAATTTGTGGTGGTTAGTACTTAGACCTGCCCTCTCAGATAAATCCGATTAATAGATGGATTACCAATAAATACAAAATATAATTTTGCTTAAGAAATCATTGAACGTTGAAGCTCAAAAAGGCAAAGCCATTCTTCACTTTATAAATAATAATAGCTAATATATGTTGAACACTTACTTTGTGTCAGATACCATGCTAGTAAGCACTTTGTTATATGTACATTCTCATTTAATCTTCACAACAACCCTCTGAAGCAGATGCTGCTATCTCCATTTACAGGTGAGAACACTGAGTCTTTAGAAAGGTTCCATGACATAGCTAGGATCCCTTCTCTCTGGCCCCAGTTCTTTATAATCACATTCTATACTGCCTCCCTTTGCAAAGGGATTTCCTGTGGGAGCCCTTTAATTATAGGATTTCTTTCATTAAAATAAATTAACTTTTGCATTTTATTTACAAAATTTTGCATACAATGTATTTTAAGTAAAATAGTGGACTCGGCTTATTGCTTGCTAGGACAAACTACAAGTTATAAAAACAACTAAAAATTTTGGTAGATGTGATTCTCCTTCCACATGTTTCCCAATTATTTCTTTTTTTGTGTAAAAATATTTCATTAAGCCAATTTGAACTTTGAATAATATTATGTACACCAAATTTTGTGAAAATAAACTTTCCTATAACAATAAGTTCTTTCAGAATCAGCTGAAAGTTTTGCTACAGATTGCATACAGCTGATAGGGGAAAAAAAAACACTTCATCCCTCATCTAACATGGTTCCATTTAGCACTTCTGAAAATATTATGTTAGGAAAAGTTGCATGTACTTATTTGTGACTCGAAGTTTTCATAAGAGCTTTTCTCATTTTTTAGTGTTTCTTGTTCCTGTCCTGCCTCCAAATCCCTTTTCTCCAAAGATACTAAAACGGTGACTTTCCCTTTTTCACAGTGACTGTTTGCCTTGCGTTTGTATCCTTTTGTGTCTGCGCTTTTATGAAATTCACATCTATCTCACAATGTAGATAGAGGATTTGGATAAACCAGATCATGAGTGAATGGACTCCTTTGTTAGAATATGGAAGCACCCTCCAGAGGCTGAATTAAAACCAACTTTAGGAAGAAGGATCCATTTGGGAAAGGAGGTCTGTGCAAATGAATTCTGACATACATAGCCATATGTATATTTATTTCCCTTGGAAGTTTTTTATCTTCTTTCTTAGCCCCACAAAATTTCAGCTCAGTCATGAAGAAAAATCCGTTTCCTTTTGTGCTTTACCTGTCATAACTAAATTAACCTGAGGGAAAAAAGTTATATACATGAAAAAAAAATACATTAAATGCATTGGTTTTTCCAAAATTCCTGGTTTTCATAAGGCCAAAATCTTCCTATATTGAGATTGTGTACCACCACCACCCCCTATCATAACACTTACCATGCTCTTTCATAGTTGTGTTTGGTTTCTCTCCCCTGACATACACACCCTTTTTCAAAGCTGCATTCCCTGATCTAGTAGCATGATGCTTATTAGTACACATAGTTACTTTATATATATTTTTGCAGTCATCATACTTTAATTCTTTCCCTTCTAGTTACCTCTCTATCTGTAGAGATTCAATTAAGCAAGACTTCCTCCCAGAAACACAGACCTGACTTTTAAAAAGAGCTTTCATTCTTTACTCCCAGGCAGTCTAACAGTATTTTTAACTCTACAGTAACTATTAAGAATGACCTCACTCATTCTTAGGAGAATGGATAGGAGACAACTAAGATTGGGACTAACATTCAGAGGCCTCTTGTGTTTTAGGCACTTTAATGCTAACGTTTACCTATGATGATATGTACTATTACTTGTGTTACAGGTGATTAAACTGCGGTTCAGAAGCTCGAATGGCTTTCCCAGTATTTTATAGCTAATATGCGATTACACTAGAATTTGAATTGATATTTGCCTTACTCCAAAATCTCTTTTCCTGTTGATTGCTACTATGTCAGAAAGAAGAGATAGGATCATAATGTGCAGAATATTAGCATGTTGTTTTTTATCTTTAAATTCTTAGTTTAGCTTTGGGATTGTTTATTTTGTAAATAATTAACTTACACAAAATTCTTCCTTTTAAAGTACAGCAAGCAGGCCTTTGAATAACATCATTTTGTTCATCGTTGTTCGTTGTAACATTGATGAGATGCCATAGGAACTTAACTCTTGTGGTATAAACATGCAAAAGAATATTATTCAACCTTAAAAAAGATGGAAATCCTGTCATATACTACAACATGGATGAACCATAGAATATTATGATAAGTGAAATAAACCAATCACAAAAAGACAAAAATTGTATGACTCTACTTCTAAGAGTGTCTAAAGTAGTCAAATTTATAGAAACAAAGTAAAATAATAGTTGGGAGTGTAGAAACAAGTTCTCCAACAGCTATAAAATTTCAGATTCACAAGATGAAAAAGTTCCAAAAAAGTTATTGCCCAATAGTGTGATTATAGTTAATAGTACTCAACTGTACACATAAAAATAGTTAAAATGGTAAATTTTATGGTTTTTTTTACCACAATTGAAAATATTTTTTAATTGATTGCAGATGTATGGATTTATTTCTGAACTCCTAAGTCTATTTCATTGATCTATATTCCTCCCTTATGCCAATGCTACATAGTCTTGATTATTGTAGTTTTATAGTAGTTTTGAAACAGGAAAGGGAGAGTCCTCCAATTTTTTCTTTTTCAAGGTTGTTTTGGCTATTCTGGGTACTTTCATTTTCATAGGAATTTTAAGATGGGCTTGTAAATTTCTGCACAAAGGACTTTTGATTGCAAATTGATCTAAAATCAATTTGGGGAATATTGCCATCCTAACAATACTAAAGTCTTCCAGTCCTTGAACACAGATGTCTTTCCATTTACTTTAGTCTTTAATTTCTGTCAATGATGCTTTTACAGTTTTTATCACTTAACAAGCCCTTCATAAATTTAAGCCAATCACAAGGCTCAGTATTGACGTTTTCATCATCTTTATAGTACTGTGTTCGGCACACTCCCACTATGACGTATTGCAGTGCATGTTCTCTCTCACACCCAAATATATATACTCTTATTCGAAATGTCTTCTTCCTCATATCTATAAAAATATCAAAAGTAGTCTTCTGAGTTTCTTCTTTTTCATAAGTAGTCTGAATACAGAATTCCCATTTCTGATACCATCTACATTCTCTAAAAAATTATATCTATGATTGTTAAATTAAGATATGTTCCTCTCCCTATAAATTTATGTTCTGATTATAGATTGCATCAACTTGGTATCTTCCTCTTTGCACAATAGTGAAAGGAAAGATAGTTGATCTCAGGGTGCAAGAGCCATCAGTAATTTTGTCTTATCTATAGGCTCATAACATAATTGGGAAGTTTTCTCCCAGCTAAGAATTTCATAGTCTCAGGCTACAAATATTGGTTTCATACCTCATGACAACTATAATTACAAAATATTTCTCTGTGCAGTGTTTAAAACTAGAATATAGAATTGCAAAGAAATGGCAGAGATTAAAAAATAGTGGCTCTCAGCCAGCAGAGTGCAAAATATTGTAAGGATTGGGTGCAAATCCTACTTTCGGAGAGTATAAATCTAGGTTTTCTTGTAGAGTCCTGGATTCACAGGTGGTCCAGAAACTATATTTTGAGAAACACTATTCTAAAGTATCAGAAATGTACCCTACTTGGGGCCACTTAGTTTGAACACAAGTCATAACTGATTTAACTTGGGAATGAAAATAACCCCACTAATGAATTTTTGTTTGTTGTATAGCCTTACCGGAATTGGATATCCTTCCCCTATGTTCCATTGTTAAGATTTTTCACTTCACCATTCTAGCTAATAAACATGCATACCTCCAATGGTTAAGTCATCTACAGCTTACTATTGTCTAAAGGTTGACTGTAGCAGAAGAATCATATGTACTTTTTTTTATGTTCATTTACCTAATCTCTTTTACTTTACATTAACTTTTAACTTAATTCATTTCTATTCATTGATTTACTGAGGATCTGCTTGTGCCAGGCACTGTTATAAGTGGTGCTGGAGATACTGCAGTTGATAAAATATCCAAAAAGTTTCTTGCCCTAATAATAAGTGCTGTAAAGAAAAATAAGGTGAGGGAATAGAAAGTGACTGAAAATGGGAAGGGAGAAGGTTTTTTGTTGTTGTTGTTTTTGTTTTTGTTTTTTTAAGGTGATAAAAAGTAGCATTTAAGCAGAAATCTGAAGTACCTAAAGATTTTAGGACTTATATTTGTTTGATTTCTGGCATTTGCTATAAAATAATAGAAATTGCTGTCTGAAAAGTATTATTCAGTCATTAAACTTTAGAGTTGCTAAAAACAACAGAACTCTTTTGATGAAATATGATGCAGACGTTCAGGAATAAGAATGATACAGCTCTGGTTGAAATGTAAAAATAGAGGGTCCAAACCTTCCTGTTCATTCCTCCTTTGCTTTCTCTACCCTTTCTTGTCCTAACACCTTGGGAACTCCTTCAGGGAGCCTAGAACAGGTTGAAAACTACTCATTAGTTTGCAGATAAGTAAATTAAAGCTAAGAGGCCTTAAATAACTGCCTGTGGTCACTCAGCTAGTTATCAGCTAAATTCATTCAGAGAATATTTGAGCACATCTATATGTACCTGGTGCTGTGCTAGGTGAGTTCTGTGGGTATATCAGAACAAGATAAGTCCCTGATCTCAAAAAGTTTTTCATTTGAGTTTATAGTGGGAGAGATAAACAAGAAAATAGGTAATTTATCATATAAGGTAGAGTGTGGTAATAGCATCTATCCATATGGATGTTCAGGGAATGTTCTATGGGAACGGGTTTCTTAAAGAATAAATTGAAGTTAGACCAGTTAAGAGGGGTTGGAGACATAAACTTAAATAAGGATTATCATGAGATATAAATAACAGGCAATCCCAATGCATAATAATAAGACCCAAGGTAGTTTGTTTCCAGGGTTGGTTAATTCAGTGTACTGTGTGATATTTTCAAGAACAAGGGTTGTTCTCATCTTTCTCCACTTCCATTCTTTTGGTCACAGAATGGCTGCTAGAATTCCAGGGGTAAGATCCTGACATAGTAAACAGCAGAAACTCTCTTTTTTCTTTTGAAGAACCAAAAGAAACCTTTTGGAATCTTTTCCTAGCTTCTCCTCTTGCCCCACATTGTCCAGAACTGGTTCATATGCCCACTCTCAAACTAGTTACCAGCTGGAGAATGAGATTACTATGATTTACTCAAAGTAATTAGGATTCATCCTGATGTTTCCTCCTGTTTATTAGTTGTAAGACTTTTCTTTTTTTTAATGGAGCCTTTTGACTGAACACAGAAAATATTTCCGTATAGTTTTTACATGTTATCACATATAGATCAATTGCATGTATTATCTTTGCATTATCCTTTTAAAGAATATTAAGGGTTAAAGAAATCTCAGAGTTATGGTGAGCCCAAAGTGTTGGGATAAATATATTCCAATTTTCCTAATTTGCTTTTAAGGTTGTCTGCTTGTCATAACACCTATCATTTCAATTTCCTCATAACCTTCTAAGCTACCACTAGAGTCAGAAAGCTTATTAATCCTTGAAACAGAAAGCCTGAAACCCAATTTTTATTTATTTGCTGCAAAAGGAATGCTCATTTCTCTAGAATTTTTCTTTTATATACATACATATATATGCACACATACATACATATACACACACATACTTATAGTGACTGCAAAATGAACAGGGTTTTCAGACAGTGGTTCTGTGAGGCCCTCATAGGAAACAATTTGTGGTAATATCCCATTTACTTGTTATAAATTCAGATTTCATCAAGTCCTCTGCTGGAATCACTTCTTATAATTTGAATCTAGACTCCAAAGCTAACTTACTACAGATGTTTTTCCAGGTATTGAGGCTTATTAGAATAAAAGAGGGATAATTAAATCTTATAAAGTAAGAAACTGTTGACCAAAGTAATTCTGTCTAAACTTATTATTTTTATTGTAAATCTGAAACTTTTTTGACATTGCAGGGGATTCCAAACAAACATTTGTCTTACACTTCTTGAAATTTTCCCCTTCTGGTTTTTGAACCTGGAAGATGTAAGCAGGAATTTTTCTATTATATTCTTGCTGCTCTCTTATCAGTGGGATATAGGTAGTCACCATCTGCTTAGTTATCAGTTGATCTACAGAGTTATCTCAGACTTTTTTATGCTTTCAGTTAATGTGCTTTTATTTTCAAAGACCTTTATTAGTTCAGTGCTTCTGAAAGTTTAACATGTGTATGAATTACCTGGGGTTCTTATTAAAATGTAGATTTTGAGATTCTGCATTTCTAACAAGTACCCAAATGATGTGACCACTTTGAAGAGCAAAGCTATAGTTGTTATTCTACATAACTCTGTAAAGTTGGACAAGAACACTGAAACTTGAAGTCTATTACATACATCAAAGATGGAAATCTCTTTTAGAAGAGGGGTTAGATTTCCAGACACTAATCAGTTATACAAGAAATTACTTTTTTGGTGTTTCTTCTTCTTGCCCCTCTTTGTTTTCCCACTGACTTTCTTAATAAACCCATTTAATACCTTTATTTAAACAAAGAATTTTTAAGACTTGGGAATTTTGGATTTTCTACAGTTAATTTTTTGGCTTTGAATGAATATTGTTTGTGGTACATATTTCAGTATGTATATTGTTTGTGCTGTTGTATTGCAGGTTTCCAGTATTATTTATTGCCATTTGTAAAATAACTGGATTGAGAAATAATGTTTGTCATACTTCCCATAAGCCTTACTCTCTTTTTCTTTCTTTCTTTTTTTTTCCCTCCATCACACTATAAATTGACATTAATTTTCAGTGATCATGTTTGGAAAATGGAAAAGAGAAATGTGATATCTTAAAGTCATTCTTTGGTACTCTAAACAGTTTTAATAGAAGAGAGTAAACCTGCAAGGGAGGAGACTAGAAATGACCCCAGCGTTTATCAGTATCCCTTAGATTTATAGCACATCCATAACATAACAGCATAAGGGGAACTAGCTTAGTAAAAGTTAGGTCCTCAATAACATTAACTGAATGATGTCACATCACTTAATGAACCAGCTCTGGATCCTCCTTTGTGTAAGTTGCATCATTTTCTGAATATGGACATATAGTTCTTGCCAGCAATTATATTCAATCAGAAGCAAGATATCACTGCTAATTTTTTTTTTTAAAGTAAAGACCTAGATTCACCCAGAAAACTTAGGAATAAGGACCAAATATTGCCATATATGACAACTTTAAAGATTTTAAATATACTTCAGTGTTGCAAAATAAATATTTGAGAGTTCTGATGTTCAGCAAAAATATCATAAATGGTAATGTAACTTGGCTCTCGTGCTGGATTGAGCTATCTTTAAAGGATTTTTAGAAAATGTAACCAGTTTAAGTAGCTAGGGGTAGTTGAATGGCTAAATGGACATGAGATATAGAAAAATAAAGTTCTTATTAATTGTGTTAGAGAAAACTATTTCAGGGAGTTATTTTAAATTGCAAGAATTTAGTTTTATGCAGAATATCAGATAGTACCTTTGGAATTGTTTTATTTAACATTATAAAGGTAAGTATTATTTTGTGAAACCTGTCTCAGTTTGGATATGTGTATCAAAATAATGTCTGTGCACCATATGTTTGATTCAGATATAAAATTTATTTCTTCCTGTGGGTGATAGTCAAAAAATGTTGAAAGCTATTGTATTAGAACACAATAAAAAGGAGGATTTAACTTAAGTATGGGGAGTTTTGAGTTAAGATGGTAGACTGAGCCAGTAGCCAATATAAGAATCTTCCTTCTTGTTTCTGATAGATAGAAACACCAGAGAAGATAACCAGAAAAGTATTGTACTGAAGATGGTATGGTATTTTTAGAACACATAGAAGGACTTAAAAGCAAGAAAGGGGATTCTCTATGTGCCAGAAACCAAGAGGACTCCTGATAGTAGAAAGTGACTCAAAGTGTGTAGACCTCACTGAGCTTATGTATGACTTAGAGGCCTTTGTGTCCATATAGAAATAACAGTTGAGGCATAGAACCCAGGCTACCAGTGCTGGAACAAGGCTCACTCATAAAGCCTAGAAAAGGCTATACTTTCCATGATGAGATACTAGAAAAATGCCCCCACTCTCACCCCTTCTGCACAAGGGAGGAAACTATTACTCTCAGGAAATTAGAGATTGGGACTGTAAGAGGTTAAGGGGCCTTAATTTAAATTACCAATGTCCTAATGCAGAAACACCAAGGCTTAAAATAATCCATCACCCAAGACCCTCCATAGGTCTTTCCCTAGAAGAAACAACCACGGAACTACCCGATAGATAACATCTCAACAACCCAGGAGACCACAAGTTCCCTTGGAACTTAACCAGTACTGCCAAATGACCACACATGCAAAATAAGACACGGAAACCAGCTGTTGTGAGAGGTCATTAGCAGATGACAAGTGGTGGGGGCAGAGTTATACCTGAGAAACTACAAGTAATTACAGAAGTCTGAAAGGAATTTTTTAAGTAATCTGTTTAAAATTTTGAAAGGGACTAAGAATTTATTAAACAAGAGTAAAATGTTGCCCAAAAAGAGCAGATAGATTTGAAAGAGAAACAAATAGAATTTTTAGAAATAAAATTAGTGTCCGGGAAGAGAAAAACAATGTAAACATAACCCTAAGAAAATAAAATTATAGAATCTGTAATTTCAAGACTAGCTAAGAAAGTCAGATTATAAGACCAAAGGTAAATTTGGGACATAATCTTTTAGAAATCTAATACTAACTGAATGTTAAAGAGCTCATTCTGCCAAGACTCTAACAGATCGCAACTGCCAGTGCATCTCAAAGCATCACCCTCTTAGTCTTAAAACTAATCTTCCCTGCTTTGTCCTCTTGCTTCATTACCAGGGAGAAAATACAATTAATGGCAGTTCTTCTTTCCCTTTGTCATTCTTAAGACTTTGAGGAAATCAGTGTAGCTCTGGCTACTTATCAAGAGATGGATGGATCTCCTTGCAATCCATCTGTTTATACAAATTTATAAAATGAATATGTAATATGAAAGTCTTTACAGTTGAACTCTTAGGAGTGTATTGTCTTTACTGTTGCTTCTCCCCTCATATAATTTGATATTCTGTGATCATATCATCATCATCATCATTTTGCTCACTAACAATTACATAGTTTTCTTTAGGCATTTGCTAACATTTGTATAGGGAGATTATTATTTAGTCATTTTGATAGAATGTACTTGAAATTGTTTTTCTAGTAGTGTGCTGAGCTCAACTTTGATTTTATATCCCTCATGTGCCGATAGCACACATTTTTTGAGATGACTAGTTTGGGGTATGGTTTATAGCAATAGAATAGACATTTTTCTGCAAAAGGTAACTGGTCCCAATGGGGTTCAAACTTGTGATCTTGGCCTCATTATCACACTTTTGTAACCATCGGACCTAATAGTTATATTATATGTATTTCAGTCTGTAATCTTGAAATAAAGTCATTTTTTTTTAATTATCCAAGGCTTATTTCAATTATGTAATTAAAAATCACTTTGGGACATTTCTCACTTTTGTTTGATAGTAAAAGTAACAAAAGTAGAGCAGACAGCCAAAGAACCTAACTCACTTTTCATCTTCCCTGTGTTTTCTATGACAGTGAAAGTCACAAAAGTGAAGCTTGCAGGCAAAGAGCCTAACTCACTTTACGGAGAGTGCTACGGTACCTTTTTCTTTTAGTGAGGCTATAGCAGGTCTGATGTCAGTCACTTTAGAGACCTTTAGACCTCAGTGCTCATTTATTGCTAAAATGTACCAGCTCTGCTTCTGCATTATGAAGATCATCTGTCAACACTTTGAGATATTCTCCTTTGTTATTAAGCTTGTGATGCTCTACACTGTCAGGTTTTTTGCCAATTATAGTTAAGGTACAATGGTGTATTCACCAGATCAAAGTCTCACATTGGCGGTAGAGGAATGATTTGTAAGTCTTTATTCATCTGAATTGTACAATAGAACACCTGAGGAATGCAAATAATCCCTCTGAGGACTCTGCAGGAAAGGCTGTTAAAATGACAGGGTAGAACTATTGTTATTCTGAATTGATGTTTTAGCCAAAGTAATTATTTCTTATCTTGTTGTTTCATAACAGTTCTATTTTTATTAGTTATGTTGACCATATTTATGAAACAAAATGTATATGATGTTTTTATATTACCCTTTTACATGGGCATGTTTTATTTTATTTTCATTGAATCTGTATTTGGTATATGATCTTTTAAAATAACATTTGATTGTATCTGACGTGTATAATAAACATGTTATATTTTAGTGTACAGTTTTATTTGAATAGCGTAAGTCTGAAGTAACTTAGATTTTCATTTTCTTATAGGAAGAAATCAATTAAAATTTTCCCTTTTTTTCTTAACCTGTCCTTCATAATTTTGGATAAGGAAATATACAGTTTGCATTTCCTGTTTAAAAGGACAACTACTTTATTCCAAAATAAATAAATAGTTATTTATTTGTGTATTTATTTATTTATTTGTTGGATAAGACCATTTTTTTAGGTTATGACCAAAAAAAAAATTTACAAAGATCAAAAAACACTGAAAACATTAAATAAATAGGTTAGTCTTGTATAAAAACATGTACAAACTATTATGTGAATTTTTCATTCCTTTATCTCATCCTAAATCCTACTCAATAGGCCATATATAGTGTTAGTTTTCTAATAACTCTGGTCCTCTGCCATTTTCTTTGATAGGTGAGTGTTAATGAATTTATGGTTTAGTTCTTGTGTTTCTTTTCCCCTGAAGCAACATTAACACTGATTATTTAAAGGATTCCTGCCACAGTTTTTTGCCATAATAGCTATTTAAACCGTGGCCTAAATATGCGAGACTAGTGGAACTATGCATGGCATACATTAAATTTTTTAATATAAAATTCTCTGAAATGTGTATTCAGTTCTGTTACACTGTATTCCAAAATCATTGGCATATATACTAGGATTATCTAAGAATGAAAATGAATAATAGTAATTAATGCTAGTATTTGTTACCTATATGCCAGGCATTACTTTTCTAGGTTCTTTACAATATACAATGTACTTTTATTATCTCCATTTTTCTAGATGAAGAAACTGAGTCTTAGAAAGGTTCAATAAATAACCTACCCCAAGAATAAAAAGGTAGCAAAGTGGTAGGGTCGGAATTTGGTTAATATATTTACTACACTTATTTCATTTATGTTCTAACTACTACTTTGTCAAAATACTCCACGCTTTGAAAGAAAAAAAAAATCACTCAGTCCTCCTTTCAGGTAATACTTGGTATCAGTTTCCTAACTGATTAGGCTTTTCCAACCCTTTACAATGAAAGGAATGTTTTTCCTCTGCAGTTCTATTATTCATGATCCTACAAAAGTGAGATGCATAAGAGCAGTATGTACATGATCGACTAGGTTTTATAAATCTGTATTTCTGGACATATTTGTTTTGATTAGCAGGAATCGCTCTCAAAACTAATACAACTGTCAGCTCTGAACCAGGCTTATAGATATCTGAATGGAACAGATTATTTATTTGCCAAAGACTGTTCAAAATGAGCTGACACTTTTAGATGTGATTTCTATACAAATAGAACTTTATGTTTTGTTTTTTAAAAAATCTACTTTGTAAAGTAGGGAAAATAAATCATAAAATTGAGATGTTCAAGGGCGCTGGTGTTATTGCTGAACAAATTCAGTATAACTTTAAAAAGTTTTAAAATATTTGTGTTATGGTTCCTACAGATAATGTGCTAAAGTAAAACTAGATTACAGTAAAATATTATGGCGTATACCTGAAGCAATTGCTGCCTGTTAATGCCTTGACCTTGGAAAGCTATACACAAAAGATGGCATCATAAAACCGTGCAATTCTTATGAATATGTATGTGCTACTTGATAATAATGAATGTGGTACAGTCATGCATGCACTACAAGATAATGTTGTGCCCTTTTTTGTCTACAGGTTGATAAAAATTAAAGAGTGGGTGGACAAGTATGACCCAGGTGCCTTGGTCATTCCTTTTAGTGGGGCCTTGGAACTCAAGTTGCAAGAATTGAGTGCTGAGGAGAGACAGAAGTATCTGGAAGCGAACATGACACAAAGGTTAATTAGCATTCATTTTCCCTACACTTTATTATCAACTATTTCCTTGCAGTAATTTAATTGCTTGCGCTGATAGAATAATAAATGACAGAGTAATTACCATTATAAAGAGGGAATCTTCTCCTTTCTTTACCATGAGACAGAGTGAAAAGATTTATTTTAAATTAAGTTTTTAACTGTCATCTGTCATCTCCGTACAGTGTTTTAATTATAACATAGGTATTAGTTATGTATATTTTTGAGAAGGAATGATCGCCAAAACTCTTTCGTCATGTTCAGTGGGGGAGGGGAAAGGGTGAATCAGTTGCCTTAATTTTTTCTGAGTAACCATAATATATTGTTTAAACATTGGATTTCAATCAAATAATTTTGCTTTCATGACCTACGTGCTAGAAATAACTAATATTGGAGGAAAATAGCCATAGGATGGATAGATCAAGTTTTTCTCTTTTATATAATAAACAATTAAAAAATGATACATTCAGACTAATACAATTAAAACCAGTTTTAGAAGGGATTTTTTAGAAATAGTTATATGCTCTCTGACCTCTTCAAGTACATTATAAGAGATGAATGGTCATTTACTAATATTCTTAGTATTTTCTGCTTGAAATGAATAATTTTAGCTCTATACCAATCTCTTGCACAGTCAACTTGTATGTTGAGTGAATTTGTTTCATTTTATTTCAGCGCTTTGCCAAAGATCATTAAGGCTGGGTTTGCAGCACTCCAACTAGAATACTTTTTCACTGCAGGCCCAGATGAAGTGCGTGCATGGACCATCAGGGTAAGATTCATACTTATTCATCAGCTATATCCAGTTCCACACTATTGAATTCAGATTGATATCACTGACTTTGAAGTTTGTCATGGTGGCGGTTAGCTAGTCATTACAGATGAGGTTTTTGTCCAGGATAACTTTAATTATTTGTGAGCTGCTGAACAGTGAAAGTGGAGCGGCATTGATTGAGGCAGGTAACAATTGATTCTGCCTATTACATAGTCTGAATTTCTTCATCCTGTAGAATCTGTCTACCCTCCTCCTGTGGTCAGAGATAAGACGCACCAGTATTGTGCTTGCTTAATCTGTGTGACTGGGTTTGTCTGCAGTGAAATTGATGTTGCTTTTCATTTTGTATTCGCTAAGTTTGTTTGGGTTGCGGGTGGTTCTTTCCTCCTTTGCTTTGCTTGGATTACATTTTCAGCAATAAAAGCAATATGACATCATTATGCTCTTCATAGATACACAGTTGGGCTCAAAAAGCTAAACTCAATGTGTAATAATTCATGCCTTTTGTAATTTGAATTCATAGAAGTAGTGTTTATTTTTGTTATGTTATATATTCGATCTTCTTTAAAAATATGTATTTTGAATATTGAAGTATACTGATTACAAGAAAGAATGACTAATTTATTCCCAGAGGACAATAGAAACTGAACTGTAATGGCTTGCTTTTAAATGTAAATATATTGTAATACAGTAGTTACTATTGAAAAATATTTTGAAATATATGTAGTCCAAAATAGTGTTGTAGAATATAAAAATGTCAGAACTTTTAGAAATACTTGGTCTTATTTATTCTTTTTTTTTAATGCTTTTTAAATATACGCTACATAATTAATTTGGTGCTGCTTTGAATTCTGTTAACACTTGCTACTGCAGTTTATTGTTACATTTATTTTGATTTAACATGGATAGGAATATGAAGGCAGTTCAACATAATGTTAAATGCATTGTGTAAGTGTGAGATTGACTTTTCTTTTATCTCCTCTTCCCTTTGTAAAAAAAAGTGTGATTTCTAACCAAGGTTTTTTTATATGTAGACTTACAAAATAATGTCAAAGCAAATCTGAGTTGGTAACCAAATTGCCAGGGTTTATTTTTACTACATATTTTAAAGCCTTAAAACTTCCAAACTTAAGTATGTGTAGCAGGAAAGATAACGTGTTCTGGGCTTGAAAATGTGAAAGCTGGTTTATCTTAAGACTGATTGTAAGTATCCATGATTTAATGTGCTAAGATATTTAGTCAGGTAAGCATCAGTGAGTAGCCATATTAACCCAATACATCTTTTATTGTAAAAACTGTGCTTTATAGTGTCAGACTTCTTATCACTTTAACATGCTTTATTAAGCAGGCTTTAGGTCACCATTATTTCTCAGATTTCTTTCCATGGTTGTGTGTGTCTGGATGTAGGTCCTTGTAATTTAACACATGGAGTAATTATAAGACATTTTTCTTTTTATATCAACTTGAATTTTTCTAAATGATGATTAGAAGCAGAGTGTATAATGTAAAATGCTTGAAATTTTTATTATTAAAATTTCATGAGAGTTTCAAAATTATTTGCCAAACATAGATTATATGATTTGTTAGAAATATCTTTAAAATGTCCCTTTATATATTGATTTTTATATTTTCTTTAGATGAGCTGAAAATACCAAGGCTTTTTATCTTTTTAAAACCTTTGATAATTCATCTTGAAAGTTACTTTGAAATTCTTATTTTTTTTCACTGTGAAGAATAGAAAATCGAAATGAAACCCAGGCCCAAACCAGAACACTGCATCCAAATCAATCAAGCTGTGGATGACTGTTAGGAAAAACAAAGCTTGCTGCTTTAATATCTACTGGTCTGTCTGTGCTGAATCTGCTGCACAGATAGTGCTCAGTGTTGAAAATGCACTAATTGTGTATCTGACATCTTAACTGATATTAAACTAAGTTTAAGTTGATTCCAACTGCAGATCAGAAAAAAACTCTGTTTACAATCAATCATCTTAAATGCAATTAGTTTTCTCTGGTCTTTCTTTTCAAAGAAAGGGACGAAGGCTCCTCAAGCTGCAGGAAAGATCCACACAGATTTTGAAAAAGGATTCATTATGGCTGAAGTAATGAAATACGAAGATTTTAAAGAGGAAGGTTCTGAAAATGCAGTAAAGGTAAGGAATTATTTTTAGTTTTATATTTTATGGTATTTACTAATATGAAGATACTCATGATTAAAATAAACAGCCATCTTTTAAACTGTGTGTAGGGTTTAGTGTTACTATCAAATGATTGGAGAACTATTTACAGGCTTTTAGATAATTTTTTAAATGTAGGAATCGTCATTCAGTAATTTTGTGGTTTTCTAAAACTGAAAATAAAAATAAACTGGTTTTAAGTAATTATAATTTCAAAGAATCTGTTCACTGATGGCCAATGAAAAATTATGCTTATTACATTTGAATATCTAAATTAGAGGTAATATGAATATGGTTATGATTAATTCAAGGAAAGGGACAGAAATTTAGCTAAATAAAATCTGTTCTTACTGAAACTTCATGGTAGTACTTTTTTTTTGAAGATCTTTGGGAATTTGATTTGCTTTCTCAACACTAGAGGGCAGGTCCAAAATTGTGCTTTATTTTAACTAATAAGTATAATTTGATTTGCAGCTACTAATAGTGAAGCAATGTTATACATGAATAATAAATGATTTTTTTAAATGTAAACTCTGAGGCTTAATTTTGTTTGGCGTTATTAGGTTTTACTTAGTAGGATCTCATAGGAATGTCTCTATCCGATAGGTCAAGTAATTAAACTGACATTGTAGGAAGGCTTCTTTATCTTTAATTTGATGTTTGAAGACTACTGTAGGAAATGTTAAAGAATTTATAGAGATCCCTGCTGTGTTTACTATTTCATAATTGGAAAAGAATGCAGAAAAGTTTATTTTTTTGGCATCGTTGGAAAGATCTTCCTAAACAGCAGGACTTTAATAGAACTTCTGGGTCCCCAGGAAGAGGAGGGAAAAAATCGTGGTATAATCGTGGTGAATCGTGGTTCATTGTGGAATGAGAGCCATTTTGTTTTTTTTTTTAAGGAGTGAGAGAAGTTATAGTTGATAGCTAAACAACGTCATTAACTTTTCAGTGGTGTCATCTGTATCAGTAGATAAGTATGCAAATATTGAGATTAAACTTTGTCAGGAATGCTAATTAGATTTGAAAATCTCTGGTTATTTTTCAACATGCTACACATCATGTTGGCATATTTATTTTTCATAGAATAAAGATGATTGAAATAAGGATATTTTTCTCTTACTAGAATTCAGAAATCAGATGCTGCTTTTTTGTACTTTTACGTGAAGACCTGTTTTACCAATTCTTAATAAACTTGAAAGATGTGTAAACTGTGAATACTTCTTTTAACAATGCAAGAACACTTTGTAATATACAATAAAATAATATCTCCTGCTTGTAGAAATGCTTAACATGAACTGAGAGCTTGTATGCTATCAATTAGAAAAGATTCACCTTTGGATTTTCAGCTTATAATACCATTAAGTGTTTTATGTGATTTTTAATCTCCAAAACTAACATTTCAAAATTTGAACACCAAGTAAACAGTGAATTTATGAATTGTTTTATGCTCTTATTCAACAAATATTTACTTGCGTATTATCAAGTAGGTTTTAGGTTTGAGAGCAAGAGTCTGTGTATGTGTATGTATGTGTATGTGCTTCTAACACCAGTGCAGCATAACTAATTTAATGCCAGTGCTGTGAACTATATACTGAATAGCTCTGTGTGGGCTTTGTAGTCTACAGGATATCACATTATTAGCAATCATATCTGCTTAGGCAAAGCTGGCTTCTACAGATGGCTGCTTTCAAGTGCAAATGAACTGGTTAGACGTGTCTTGTTTAATACATACTCAAGATTCACAAATGGGTATTGATTTTTTTTTTCAACCAGTGTTTCTGATAGCAGTGGAAATGGATTAAATGGTCTCTAGAGAATTTAAAGGAACACTGTCACCTTTAATTAATAGTAAACTTGAGTCATAACAATATATATATAAACTTACATTAATATGTTATGTCAATATGTATTTGATTTAAGTTGTCTGTATAGTTTTATAACAGTGGGCTTTATATTCTCAAAATAAGTAGCATATGGCCTTCATACATCACATGTCTTTATAAAAATCATGTGAGAGAGCCTTTTAGAATATTAGAGTATCGTGGCTTTTTTAAAAATGAGCTTTGTTCTAATAGTACACATTATTAGTAGGTGATTAGATAGATAGATAGACAGACAGACAGACAGATAGATAGATAGATAGATAGTCTAGATATTTGAAAATATTCCTACTAGGGCTCTGTGATCTGGTTTGTTGATTTTAACCTCAGATGTGTGATCTTCATTCACTAAAAACCAGTGTTTTTTCTGATTAGTAGAATTACACTTGATTTGAACATTCTTATCAATATCTTCAAAAGGAAGTACTAATATTGCTGGGCAAAGGTTTCATGTTCTCAGTGAATTCTAACAGAAGAAAATACTTTTGAGAATTTTTTACAAAAGTTTTGAGAATTTTTTACAAAAGATGCTCGAGTCCTCATTGTCAAGTGGCCAGTGGTGGGGCCACGTGGAACTGTGTCGGTGTATGCAGTGTTAAACTTAGATGCTCAAGAGCCTGTTGTGCTTAGGGTAAAGTGTGTGTGCTGTGCCACAGGCTGAGCCTGGCTCCCTGGAACTGCCCCTTGTTGTGTTAAAGTTATATAAGCCGATCCCACATCTAGATCTGCATACCAGCAGGTGGAATCAGTTGCTTTCCAACTAACATACAAGTGGAAAAAATATCTGCCTTTGCAGCTCCAACCTGTTAGAGTCTGCTTGTAACTAGGGCTGTTAGTCAGTGGAGGCATATCTTGTTGTATTGTGCTTCGCTTTATTACGCCTCACAGATGTTACCTTTTTTACAAATTGAAGGCCAGACCCTCTACCAGCAAAGAGATTATGACTCACTTTATTGCAGTACTCACTTTATTATGGTGGTCTGGAACTAAACTCGTGATATCTCCATGGTATGCCTGTAATCTTCATGATGACTTCTAGTATACACCACTATTTATGGTCATTGACAGGACTAAATAAAAAACTACAAGGAAATAATTTTAAAATCTGTGCATTACCGTAGATAATACTTTCCCTTGTAGCAAACTTCCCTTTTGACATCACCAGCATCACGAAAGGATTTCTTTAAGTAAATAAAGAAGCTTTAAACTAGTTATATAGTCTTTTTTTCCTGGTTGGTTTGATTTGTTTTGTTAGTGACTTGCTGGATGTTTGCAGACACATCAGAAATGTACCATAAACAGCATGTAATGAAACTTAATGATATTGGTATAATTACATTTATCTACCAACAATTTAGTGAAGAATACATTATGATTATGTATGTATGGAAAACTGAGTTCTGCCCAAATCAGGAATACTTTGCTTTTCTCCAAGTCTAGTTTGAACTTGTGTGCCTTCCTATATTTCTTTTTTTTTTAAATATGACCCAAGAAGTATAATACTTTTTTGCATCTGCTCCTACCATTTATCTTATATATTTAGTTGTAAAATAACCCATTTCCTCTATATTTCCTATTTTCAGGCTGCTGGAAAGTACAGACAACAAGGCAGAAATTATATTGTTGAAGATGGAGATATTATCTTCTTCAAATTTAATACGCCTCAGCAACCGAAGAAGAAATAAATTTTAGTTATTGCTCAGATAAATGTACAATTTCCAAAAGGCACATGAATTTTTTAATTAAAATTTCTGAAAACTGAAGGGACAAACAAAGTTGGGGGGATGGGAATCTTCTACAAACAGAATTATTTTTATTTGTTTTAAAATTAAAATACGTACCCCCAATGAAATGCAAGTTCACTAATGTGAACAGCTTTGCTTTTCACGTGATTAAGACCCTACTCCAAATTGTAGAAGCTTTTCAGGAACCATATTACTCTCATGATACTTCATTAATCTCCATCATGTATGCCAAGCCTGACACATTTGACAGTGAGGACAATGTGGCTTGCTCCTTTTTGAATCTACAGATAATGCATGTTTTACAGTACTCCAGATGTCTACACTCAATAAAACATTTGACAAAACCAGCCTTGGTGTGTTTGGGGATGTCTGTATTGACTGACTGTAGTGTGCTGAATGCGATACGGCACCTGGTGGTTGCTGATTACAGAATTTTAAGGCGCATGTATGACACAGTAACTGGCAGTGTGGGGCAGCTGCAATTGTATCTTAAAAGTGAGTCTTTCATGGGACTCAGAAGAATAGTATACTAGGGATTTGTCTCAAGAAAGTTAATTAATTTGTAGATGGACATTTATTGAAAGATGATAGCAACAGTGTTACAAAGGATATAACATAGGTGATTGTGACCAAAAAGAAAATAATGCTGGGGAAAAACGTGCTTCAAAATTTAAGGGATTTTTATTGTTGTTGTGACCACAGTGAGGAGAGTTTCTTTTTAATATTTCCTTTGAAATTATAAAGTTATTGTGAAAACTAACCCATTCATGTCTGGTAGGTTATATTTTTGTTTAAATTCACTAACGAGTGTAAAAGTGTATTCGAAAAGATTAGACCTTGAAAATTATAAAACTATTTTCATACTTGGCTATTAAAATATTTTAGACCTGTCAGATTTTATTGCATATAAATTAAGCACTTTCTAAAATTGTAGTAGAAAATTCTGAAAGAAAATAATGACAAATTATTTGGAGTCCAAGTGGCACTTAGCCTTCTTCTCTATGATGATAATCTTAGAGTTCTTTCCTCCCTGAGCCCTCCCTTTCTCTCCATGTTAACACTTCTGCAAGACCTCCCTTGTCCCCAGCCATGGCCCTTTGTACTTCTCTGTGATCGGAGGACCATTTCAGTAGAATCCAGATTCTTACTTAGATTAGCTTTTTATTCTACTGTATTACTTTGTCACATTAAAGATAAGGAAACATTAAACACACATAAACTTAACATTGAGAAATGTACTTAATGTAGCACAAAAGGCAAGAAAAGTGATTTTAAGGAGATTTGGCTACACATAGGAAAGGATGTTTAAAGAGGATTCAGTTGAGTAATGAATATAATCTAAAAGCTCTTACATGAGTATGCTGTTCTTGAAAATCAAATATAGTAGCCCTTTCTTGTCTTCAGGGGATATGTTCCAAGACCCCCAGTGGATGCCTGAAACCGTGGATAGTACCAAACCCTATCTATATATACTATGCTTTTTCCTATATATACAAACCTATGATAAAGTTTATTAACAAATTAGACACAATAAGATTAATAATAATAATAGAACATTTATAGCAATATCTTGTAATAAAAGTTACATAAATATAGTGATCTCTCATAACCAATAACTGAGATGGCCGCTAAGTGACTAATGGGTGGGTAGGGTAGCATATACAGATAGCATGGATACATTGGGATGATTCACATCTCAGGCAGGATAGAGTGAGACCGAAATTTCATCACGCTACTTAAAATGGCTCATAATTTAAAACAATAATTATTTCTGGAATTTTCCATTTAATATTTTTGGACCTCAGTTGACCACAGGTAACTAACTGTGGAAAACGAAACCATGAATAAAGAGGAACTACAGTAAAATATTCTTTTGCAAACATAAAAGCAAAATGCAGCAGAAAAATAAGAATAAAACTAAGTGAAAAGTTTTAAAAAAAACTAAATAAAACAAATGAAATTCAGGTACGGGTGCAGTTGATCAAGTTTGCTGTGAAAATTCTTGTATTTCTGTATTGGAGGAATATGTAGATTAGTGGATTGTTAGGGATTTTACTAGCATACAAAGAAATGAAATCTTTTGATTTTGAGTCTTCTCCAAAGTAAATTGCATAGACTTCATAAAGAATTTTGAAATCTCATTAAAAGGCCTTTTAAAAAATTAAAAAATTTAAAAAGCCTTTAAGATTGTACAATTTTACTTTTGCTAACTTCTAATATAATAACTACACATTGCAGAACAGAACCATTAATCAGAGAAGTTTTGAGGTAACTGCATTCATTAGGCGCTAAAATTAAATGCTAAAACTATTTAATTTGGTTAGATGTTCTACAGCATTCTATGTTTGTGTACAAAATTGTATTTTCTATAAAAGTTGAGAATTCCAAAAACTTTTACGTGCAGATAACTGAACATATGCCTATACTATATCTTCATGTTTAATATTAGCAGTAATTTGTGTTTTTAGGATTATAAGTGAATATTTTTCCCGTCTGTAGAACCATCTTAATCAAGTTTGTAGATAAAAAGAAATTTTATTTTTGCCCAAAGCTTGAAAAAAGTTTGCGATAACATTTAATTTAATCATATTAGCCCTTATAACTTGCACTTCGAGATGCTCAGATCAGAACCAGAACCAACTGCCTCCCCCAAACGCAAAATGCTTTTCATCATTAGCATAGCTGTGTGTGAAGCTTCTGTTCACTTATAATTTGCCAGTTCTGTTTGGGGGTAATTCTTCTTACTCGTGATTAATCAACTTTCCTGCATGAAAATCTAGGTTGCTGTTTATCTCTAGTTGTCTTTTTGTATTATACTCTCAAAGCTCCTTTGTAACAACTCTAATCTCTCTCAGAGTCGAAGACAGAAAATTCCCTTTTTTCCTATCATACTTTTTCTGATTAGTCTATTTAAGTACATTTAATGCTCTTTTTTACTTTTCCAGAGACCTCAAAAGTTTTGATTGTAATGACCAACTGCTTTAGCTGGGAAAATTGATCTCACTTTATTTTAGACCTGTAAAAATACACTGTGGCAACAGACTAAGAGAGCTAGGTTTGACTTTGACTTTTTTTATCTCCTTCGAACTAATTTGGGGCCCCTTATAAAAACAATTTTTTCATTTTAATTTGTTGCAGGTATATAGCACAGTGGTTGGACATTTATATAATTTACGAAGCGGTCCCCTCGATTGCTCTAGCACCCATCTGGCACTGCACACAGACACTACAGTAATGTTGCCTGTATTTCCGATGTGTGCTCTTCCTCCCTGTGACTGTTTTGTAACTGTTAATTTGTACGTCTTCATCTCTTCACCTTTTTCACCCCGCCTCCTACTCCCCTCCCCCTCCAGCAGTCACCAATTTGTTCTATATATCTGTGAGTCTGTTTTCATTTAGTTCGCTTGTTTCTTTTGTTCCTTAGATTCCACGTATAAGTGAAATCATGCAGTGTTTGTCTTTGTCTGACTTACTTCACTCAGCATGATACCCTCTAGGTCCATCCATGTCGTTGCAAATGGTAAGGTTTCATTTACTTATGGCCGAGCAGTATTCCATTGTATATATCAACCATAACTTCTTTATCTAATCATCTGTCGAGGGGCACTGAGGTTGCTTCCATATCTTGAGTGTTGTGAGTAGTGTTGCAACAAAGTTAGGGGTGCATAGATCCTTATTAGTGTTTTGGTTTTTCTTTGGATAAATACCCAGCAGTGGAATTTTTATGTAGTTCCTTTTTAAGTTTTTTGAGGAACCTCCAAACTGTTTTCCGTAGTGGCTGCACCAATTTGTAGTCCCACGAACAGTGCATGAGAGGTTCCTTTTCTCTACATCCTTGCCAACACTTGTTTTTTGATTTATTGATGATAGTCACTCTGATGGGTGCGAAGTGATATCATTGGGGTTTTATTCGCATTTCTCTGATGATTAGTGACTTTGAACGTCTTTTCATATGTATATTCACCATCTATATTTTCCCTTTGGAGAAATACCTGTTTAGGGCTGCCCATTTTCTAATTGGATTGCTTGTTTTTGTTGTTGAGTTGTAAAAGTTCTTTATCAATTTTGGATATTAACCCTGTATCAGAATGTCATAGGCAAATCTCTCTCCTGTTCGGTAGGCTTTCTTTTCATTTTATTGATGGTTTCCTTTGCTGTGCAAAACCTTTTTAGTTTGATGTAGTCCCATGTGTTTATTTTTTCTTTTGTTTCCCTTGCCTGAGGAGATATATCAGCAAAATCATTACTAAGAGCTATGTCAGAGGGTTTTTAGGAGTTTTATGGTTTGGGCCTTACATTTAAGTCTTTACTGCATTTTGAGTTTATTCTTGTATATGGTGCAAGAAGGTGATCTAGTTTCATTTTTTTTGCATGTATCTGTCCAATTTTCCCAGCACCATTTATTGAATAAACTGTCTTTACCCTATTGTATATTCTTGCCTCTGTCATAGGTTAATCGTCCATATAGGTGTGGCTTTATTTCTGGGCTCTCTTTTTTGTTCCATTGATCTGTGTGTCTGTTCTTAATGCCAGTACCATGCTGTTCTGATTCCTATAGCCTTTGTAGAATTGTTTGGTATCAGGTAATGTGGTATCTCCAACTTTGTTCATCCTTCTCAAGACTGCCATGGCTATTCAGGACCTTTACTAGTTCCATGTAAATGTCTAGTTCCATGTAAATGTCTAGTTCCATATTTGTTCCGGTTCTCTGAAAAATGCCATGGTATTTTGACCGGGATTGCATTGAATCTATAGATTGCTTGGGGTAGTATGGCCCCAAAATGGACAGTTCTTGAATCTCTTTCATAGTCTGTGAATATCCTGAGCCACTTATAAATTAGTATCTCAGTAAAAAAGCTTCGTGTCGCAATTAGGAAACACAAAAAAAGAAGGAACTGACTTGACCACACAGGCAGCACTTCACAGAGTTCTCAACCCACACATCCAAGCCGGTCCTCGCTTTGCAGGTGTTTCCATCTCAGCTGATGCTGTGTGTAACGCTTCCCTAACCTTGAAGAGTCGAATTTGTAAACGAGAAGGCAGGTTCTTTCATTTATAGTAGAAGATGTTCCTGACTTGTAAATAACAAATGGTGGTTAAGGGCCATACTCAGGAGTCAGGAGATCAGGGTTTGAATCCTGACTATACCACTTTTTAGTTGTATGACCCTGGTTAGGCAACTGCTGTGAGCCTGCTTCATCAGCTGTAACAGGGATACTACGACCTCTCTCATAGGGTTGTTGTGAGGGTTAAGTGAATTTATGCATATAAAATGCTAAAACTGCTTAGTAGCTAGTAAGTGCTTAGTAAATGTTAGCAATTCTTTTAACTTATAATTGGAGTACTTTCTTCTAGTGTCCCTATCCACTCAAGAGACAAAATTATAAAACTGAAATTTGCTTGGTGAATACAAAATTAGAAGACAGAAATGTGAAGGTTCTTTAGGAAATCACTTCCAAAACCTCTAATGGATGTCCCTCACTGAGAACGCCTCTGTCTACCTGATCACTAAGTCGATTTATTAGTCCTGCTTCTCTGTGGTCACAGTGAAAAGATAAATGATTATGGTGTTTCTTCTAAGAACATATAAGAATGGGGGATAATGGCGGGAGAAGGGGGTGGTTTGCCTATTTAGCATTTCAGACTTCTAAGCTCTAGGATGTGCAACAGTTCATAATGAAACATGTCACATGAGTTGGAATTCTCAGATCCAACTCTTCCTTTCATTCTGAATTTATGCTTCCCAAACCAGACAATGACCTATTTTGATGCCATTCTAGGGGAACTTTTCGTATGTGTATTGGCCATCTGTCTGTCCTCTTCGGAGAAATGTCTATTCAGGTCCCTTTGTAACAAGCCCAATTCTTATATATTACACACAAGAAAACTATGAAGCATTTTTTTCTGGGGTTATCTAAATACCTGCCCTGCAGAAGAAATATTAATATTTTAATGTTGCTAAAGAATATTCTGAATGAGGAAATTGTTGGATTGAGCAATAAATGTCAACATTTTACTTACGTAGGACTTCATATAAGTAAATCACTGAATTTTTGGACTAAAAATGTCTTGTTTAACTCACCTATTCAGAAGTTAATGAGGAGCAGAAAGATGAAATAAATACTAACTAGAAATATATGATAAAATAATAAACTGTGTTGCAAAGGTTAAATTATAAATTAGTTATTTGGAAGTTGGAACTAATTTTCTGTGAGAAAATTACTAAATTTCCAGTGTAGCCACAAAATTATATTCAGCACAATGTAACCAGAAAGGGTAAGGAAGACCAGACATCTCAACTTGGCAACTGAGGCTACTGGTGATCTGGCCACAGCCTATTTCTCTCTCATTATTTTATAAATCTCTATTATTATTATTATTATTTTTCAGTTTTTTCTCTCATTATTCCTTTTCTTGTAAAGACACAAATTAAGTTGCTTCACCAAAATGGCACAGCTCATTATTTTCTCTAACAAAAAAAAATAATAAAACAAATGACTCCATAATTTCAAAACCAGTACAGTACAGCATTATTTGTATTGAATGACCCATATTGGCCTTAATGAATAGAATTTTGGGTTATATAAACTTGAAAGCTTTCAACACTCCCATGATTTTCTCGATCTAGCCTAGGATATCCATGAGCAGTTTCTAAAAATAAATGATTCGGGACAAGTAGAGATGAGAAAATACCCAGCAGAAGCATGGGATTCCCTGTTTCTTCACCTTACTCTCTCTTCTCCTAATATAAGAATCATAAAGGAGTACTTGTCCTAAAGAAATGAGGAATGTGGAAATTTGAAGGAAAAAAAAAACAGCTTAAGAAGTATCCTACTCAGTGAAAATATACTGTCCCTCGGCCTGCTATGGTGTAGGAGATACTCTGCATTTTTATCTGGAGAGCAGTTACTCAGATGTATACATAGGTAAAATTTCATCAAGCTGTACAATCAAGATTTGTGCACTTTATATAAATTATACTTCCATTTAAAAAAGAAAAAAATATATTCAATTAAATGCCCTTATGCAAAGCATTCCTAGCAATATTGAGTCTTCATAAAGCACTTATAACCTTAAATTTTTGAAGATGTTGGTTAGAGATGATAACAATTATAAACTGCATACAAAAAATTTGTTAGTGCTTAATATGGCCATGTTTCACAATTTAACAGGATGTTTATTTCAGAAACTATAATAAAAAACTGATTCCCATAGATGAGAAGGTAAATTATTTTCTGTGATCTTAACGGAAATCTGTACCAGCTATAATAAGATTCAATCATAATAGTAAGAACAATTGGAAACCATTTAAATATCTATCAGTATAGGAAAATAGTGAAACAAATTATAATACATCCTTGTAAAAGAATACCTTTGGCCATTAAAAAGAATAAAGTACATCTATATGAGCTGGCATAGAAAGATTCCTCACATTGCTTTGCGAAAAAGTAAGTGGCAGAACAATGTGTATAGTATGATCACAGAAGTGACCTCGGTTAACTGGTGTGTACCCTTCCAAATAGTTGTCATATTTACATGTAGGTAGTACATCTATATATCAGGGATTATAACAAAGCCTTATGCAGTTTTTCGCTTAAGCCAAGACTGGAGGAGTAAAAAGGATCCAGCCATCAAAAGAAGTTGTGTACAAGCATCCCAGGCGGAAGGAGCAGCAAATGCAGAGGCTGCGAGACAGGAAAGGCCTGGTGTTTGGAGGAACAGACAGGAAGGAAGCTGGGGTAGCTAACATGTAATGAGTACAAGGTTCTCAGTTACTCAGGATCTTGTTTGTATGATACAGTGCTGGAATTTTATTCTAACTTGAATGGGTAGCCACTAGAGGGTTTTAAACAAGAGAAGTATATGATCGATTTATATTTTTCAAGATCACCTAGAATCTTGACCCATCTGCCATCTTACCCAATCCTCCCAGTCATGAGAGCCAGCTGTGAGGAAGAAGCAAAGTGCCAGCTGACATGCAGAGGGCAGATGGAGCAGAGACCCTGGGAGCAGGAGAGGGGAATGTCAGAGGCCAGAAAACTACACCGGGCATGCATTACTGTCCAGGGCAGCCCTGTTCAATAGAAATATAATGTAAGTCGTGTATGTAATTTAATTCTAGCAGCCACGTTTAAAAAAAAATAATTCACCTTAATAATGTATTTTATTTAACCCAACATATCCAAATTTTTATCATTTCAAAAAGTAATCAACCTAAAAGTTATTGAGCTTTTAGATTTTTTTTCTTTCATACTAAGTCCTCAAAATATGGTGTGTATTTTATACCTACAACATATCTCGATTCAAACTAGCCACATTTTCTGTGCTCACAGCCTTATGTGGCTTAGTGGCTCCTGTGCTAGACGGTCCAGGGCTTTACTTGTCCTCCTGAGGAATGTAGCCTGAAATCTCATCCCCATCTGATTTCAATAGATCTCATAAAAACCCACTTTGCTCAGACTGGTTGTAATTTCATTTAAAGTTGAATGTAAAAAGTATATGATAAATCCTCATTTCTGGTTTGTGTTTGTTTTAAGAAAAAAGTTCAGGGAGCTTACTTATGGTAAAGGAGAGCAAGGGGGAGACCAGTTATAGTACCATCAATGAGGTTGACTCTTAAAACTTAGACTAAGTGGAAATGGAGAGGTGTTCTGCTTGGTCCAATCTGCTTGCTGGAGGAAGAATTAAAAAGACACTGAAGGATTAGATGAGAAGAGGGAAGAGAGGAATCAAGAATGACTCCTAGGTTTTTAGCCTAAGAACTGGATGCACGATGGTGCCATTTACTGAGGCGGAAAAGACGTGGGGGAGCAGCAGGTATGAAATGTGTGTGCAGAGGCGGGAATCAAGGATCTATTTTAAATGTAAGTAACACTACCTGACTTCAAGACTTACTATAAAGTTACATTAATCAGGAAAGCATGGTGTTGATGGAAGAATAGACAAATAGATCAATGGCATAGAATAGAGAGCGCAGAAATAGACCCACGTACATGTAGTCAACTGATCTTTGACAAAGGAGCAAAGGCAGTACAATGGAGCAAAGATAGTCTTTTCAACAAATGGTGCTGGAACGACTTGACATCCACATGCAAAAAAAAAAAAAAGAATCTGGACACAGTCCTTACACTCTTCACAAAAAGTATCTCAAAATGGATCACAGACCTAAATGTAAAACACAAAACTATAGAACTCCTAGAAAATAATGAGAAAATGATGACCAGATGACCTTTGGTATGGTGATGACTTTTTAAATATACCACTAAAGACACAATCCATAAAAGAAAGAATGGAGGAGCTGGACCGAATTAAAAGCAACTTCTGCTCAGCAAAAGACACTGTCAAGACAATGGGAAGACAAGCCACAAACTGGAAGAAAATCTGTGCAAAACACATAAAGACTGTTACTCAAAATATATTATATATATATGTAAACAATCTAATTTGAAAACATTTAAAATACACATTTAAGATGCTTTTAAACACCCTTGGGTAGATATTTAGTTGACCATTAGCTGCATGTGTCTGAAGCTCAGAAGAAAGTTCGAGGCAGCAGATACATAAATTGAGAATCACTCCATGGATGGCGTTTAAAACCTGGGGACTAGAGTAAACCACCTAGACTAGAGGGAGTATAGAAAGACAAAAGGAGAGGACTCAAGAATGAGCGTGGTGCAGGGGTCAGCAAAAAAGGCCAAATGAAGCAGCTAAGGAGGTAGGAACAAACCAAGGGACATGTTAGAGCGGTCGGAAGGCAGAGTTTAAAAAAAAAAAAAAAAAGCAAATGCTGCTGAGCAGTTTAAAAAAAAGGAAGATAAAGGTGTGCTGGTTGATCAGGTCCTGTTTCATTTAAAAGCAAAATGGCTTACTCCTTTGAGAAGTTTTGCCATAAAGAGAACAAAAGAAATAAGGTGGTGGCCAGAAGGAGGTGTTCAGGCAAAAGGGTGTGCTGGGTAGGTGGGCGGGCGGGTAGGTGGGTTTGGGTTTTTATCAATGGGAAATGGTAGAGCATGTCTGGGTGTTGAGAGGAACGCTCCTGGAGCAAAGAAGAGTTCGAGGCCGATGGGCAAGAGAAAGGAGGGGACAGAAGAAGCAGGATCCTGGAGAAGCTATGGGTGAGGGATTGTAAGATGCGGAACACAGGTGCAGGGCCTGGCCTTGAGCAAATGCAGGAATGCTTCTTCCGCTGGAATAGAAGACAGGAAAGACATAGGCAGACCTGTAGGTTGTTTTCACAGTGACGCCTGAGTCAAAGCCATCAGCAGAGGGGTGTGGAGAGAATAGGTTTGAAGGGAACGTAACGTAGAAGCTGTTACACAGCCCTCTTTGACTTGCCCTCTTTCATTTTTTGTTTTTTAGCCAAGGTTCTCTGGGCTAGCACAGAATCCTGGAAGCTCTATACCTTAACCATTTAGTGACTGGATTGTGGGAGGTGGAGGAGCCCTCAAGTGTCAAGTGCACCATCGGCGGCTTCCGAAGGATTCCAGTATTTCATCCACGCAGACAGGGTGCGCCCGGCGAGTGTCATCTGGGGGAATGAGCCTCACGCGCCTGCTCTTTTCCTCATTACAGGGACTGGGAGACTCCAGCGTTTACGGTCACCTCTCATAAGCGCTGCCTTTTATTTTTCTATGACTGTGGTAAGAGTTCTCCATTCTTGCTCTCAGGAAGCCTCCCAAGTCTGAGCGGTTTCTGTTTAGAGCAACTACCCCTTCGAAAGGGTTTACGTCTCAGTAGAGAATAGCAGGCATGGCCACTGCTATCGATGCTATGAATTGGGGGGCGTGGGGGTCGGGGGCAGGGTGATGTGTACTGTTCACGGCCTTTCACTTCGGTCGTTTCAAATCCCATGAAAGCGTAGACGGGAGAGCAAGCACATCTTGTACTTTCGAGGCTCTCGCCCGATGGATTTACTACCCTGCTTACTGCTACCTCTCTGCCCGCTCTGAGGACACTTGTTGTTCAGCGCTCTCTTTGCTTTGAACAAAGCCTCCTCGTTTGCTGCTCTTCCGATCACAGCATGAGAGCAAGCTTATTTGCTTTGGTCAGATTTTTGTGTGCAAATGATTTCAGCCATTGGCTTATTGTATTTGTGTCATTTTGGGGTGAATTCCAGGGACCTCGAGACACCATTCCTTTTTTACTTGAAAATGAATTTAACCTGTGTTAGATTTGGCCAAGTTTTCTTTCCTGAGAAGGAGCCTGTCCTGTGGTTTAACACCTACAAAACCACATACAATATCTGGTTTGAGGTCTTTATCCAATTTAAACAATATAACAAATGAAAGACCTATTTCCTTTTTCATGCATCCTTTGAGTAGCAATGGCCAGCTCAGGCATTGGGACCAAGGTCCTCCCTTTCACTTGCTGATGCCTCCAAATAGCACAAACACTGCTGATTGTTTACCAATAACTTTCTCATATACCCAGCTCACCCCCTTTTCCTTGCTAACCAAATCTCAATTTTGTCCACAGAGAGTGGGAGTGCCCAGCTCCAGGAAATGAAGCATTGTTGGTTTAAACTCATCACGGAATCTCTCCTCTGCCAGGGGTAGGAATAGGGAGGAGACCCAGCTCTGACCTGTGAAATGTGAAGAGGTCTCGGGAAGGGGCTTGGCAGAGCTTTGGGGGATAAGTCCTCCCTGGTTAAAAAGAGAGAGACAAGAAGAGATGGCCACTGTCATTCTCCTCCTGCTATGAAGATGAGATTCCAGGCTCTATGGACTTCATTCTTTTTTTTGAGAACAGGTTTAATAACTGTATTAATGGAGTTATGGAAAAGGAAAGCCAAGAGATGGGCAAAGAAACATCCCTAACTGTTGTTAGCCAACGCTGGAGCAGCCTCCCTCCAGATTCTTGTTTTGTGCAAGAATTAAATGCCCTCATTGTTGAAGCCACTTTTAGTTAAGTATTCTATTACTTGCAGCCAAAAGCCTCCAGACATATGGGACTTCACAGAACTTACTATTCACAAGAGCATTTATAACTAACACTCTTTGTCCCAACTCTGCATAAATAATTCCCCATCGTCTGCTTGGCTGTGAAGCCACCGGTTCCTTAACAGCTCGTTAAAGTTAAAGATCCGAAAGTATTATAAAACCAGAGTGTTTTAATTCTTCTGATTTTCTAGCACTCTTTGGCTAAATTGATTAGTACATATAAAATGATTTTTCAATAATTCTATAAAAAAGAGAATGTCAGTATTCCCAAACAGCCATTTTAGAGTTTTCTTCTTTAAAATGTTTTTCAACTTTTCTGGCTTGGATTTTGAGTTCTTAATTCAGTCAGCCTTGGGGAATTATTGGAGACCAACCTCTCCTATTGACTAAGGTCGTCACTACATTTGTTGTTTTATTGCTATAAAGGCTCACCCGCATTAGTCAAACCCCAGATAGTCTTCATTCTTTATGGCTTGGCATTTCTTAAACTTATTTGTCCATAATTTCAGCATTTTTCCATTTTTATTGTGAGAGGCTTAAATTTGTTCTGGATCTAATATTTATCTCAGTTTTTCTCCTTCCCAACCCATTCATATCTTTACACCTTGTGTCCCTAAAAATGCAGGAATATGGCCAAGCCTCATTTTGGGGACTGCTGGGTCAAATTGGCCAAAGACAACACTATCAGTTATAGAATTAACGACCAAGTGTATATCTTCAGTTGACCAGGTTTTCTGTTTTCCATATCTTTGCCCGAGAGTACAATGAAAGTGTTCGTGTTAAAACCAGCTCCAGGAAATTCCTGACATTTTGTAATAAGCAAAAACATTCATAAACTAACATTTGCTCAGTGCCTAAAATAAACCATGCAGCTAGCCTAAATGGAGTAAGCACAACTTCTTCTCATTCTGAGTTTTAGTTTTGAAGTTGGCTAAGGCAGACTTAGTTATTAACAGTATATACAAGGCAATTTACTAACTACATGAATTGATGTGGGGGCGGGGAATGGGATGTGAACTACTGGGCCCTGGGTGAGCAGGAAAGAATGACAGAAGAACAATGACCAAGTTAGGGTATGAGTACTTCTAGCAAATTAAGTCGGTGCAGAATCTGTAGGCCAATGAGCATTTCCACAAGTGGTTTATTGAACCTATTTTCAAATTCCATGTAGAGCACTGATTGCATCAAGCAAGATGAATAATTTATCTCCTGCATCACTAAAGCAAAAACCATTAGTGTAAAACTTGTTTATTAAATTCAGCAAGCACATATGAGCCAGGCCTGCATCAGCAAGTCCTTAAAGAAGGCTAGGATGAGGAAGAGGGGTTTCCAAGTTGTCTCATTTTAGACGCACAGGATTTTAATTTATGGAGGTGACTGAGTGACAGCACAAAGAGCCCAATGCCTTTGAAGGAAGGTTGTTACTACTTACATTTCCCAAGAGAAGGGAACATGCCACGCCCAAAAGGGTCACATGGGGAAGCATCAGATTTTGGTCAGCAGGCGGAGGCAGTGAGGGGAAAGCAAGGCCCAGAACCGTTACTGTTCCCACGGGAGACACGAGGCGAGGCAGGGGGAACAGCCTCGGACTGGCTAGTTTGAATGATGTCGGCAGCTTCTGGACTAGAGAGGTGGTCTTTAGCTGTGTACTACCTGGTCCTAGGTGAGTTAGGCAGGGAAGCATTGGCTGGTGTGTGAGAATTAGATAAAGGAGGTAGTTGGGAATATGGACTGGTAATTGCTTGGAGGTTTGTAATATGATATTCATGTACCCACAAAAGCCGGCTCACAGGGGAGATGTAAATAACTTTGGCACCGTAGATAGATGATAGGTACATGATGATAGATAGAATGATAAATAGATGATTGATAGATGATAGATGATAAATAGATGATAGATACATAGATGGATGGATGGATGGATGGATGGACGGACGGACAGACAGACAGACGGACGGATAGATGATAGAAGATAGAGATAAAATTTTAAAGTAAAGAAGGTATTCCATAAAAGGAAAGCTCTTCTCCCTTCTCTGGCTTCACCAGTCCCAGTTCTCCAGAGGATCCCACTGTTAACTTTCTTTCTGGTTTATCTTTCTAGACATTTTCTGCACAAATGTAAACATATATACACTACTATTTTTCATCATAAATGAGACTGTGCTCTGTAGCCTGCTCTGAAACTTCCTTTCATCCTTTCTATTCCACAAGAGGTGTTCGTGTGAGCACATCTGGACTTACCCCTGTGCTTTTGGATGGCTGGATGGTGTTTGGATGGCTGTACCATCGTAAGAAGATATTCAAGTCTCGGGTCTTGTCGGATCACGTGACTTCACATAGTAGAGCTCTTAGTTGACACAAAATCAGCAACCACTCCATGTGCTTGTTACCATTTATTTGTTTTGTTGATTTAGCCAGCCCTCTACTATGTGCATAGCTATTACTAATTTTCCCATTATTTCTAACAAAGCTGCAATGGATATTCATTCACATTTAGAATAAATTCCCTGGGAAGGGAATCACTGTGTCAAAGGGTCTGTACATTTAACATTTTGCTAGCTGTTGTCAAATTGCTCTCTAGAATTATATCAATTTACATTCCTACCCCTTGCCTGTGAGATGCCTGACTCTCCTTACTCTCGATTACTGAGCATTATCAAATTTTTTAGCAGTCTAATAAGGTTTTAAAAATTGCAACTTTTTGTAGTTTAGTTTGCATTTGTTTAATTATTATGAGGCCGAATATCTTTTTTATATATTTATTTACTTTACATTTATAGTACTTTTTCTTCTAGCTGCTTAATTGATGTGCTTTAATTTTCTGTTTGATTTAAGCAAACTTCTTATGCCATTTGAAACTGACGCCTTGAATGAGAATCGGGCAAAATGAAGGATACCAGGACGGGCTCCCAGCTAGCATTCCACACCATCATGACTCCCACTATGATTTTAAACTTCCTAAAAAAGCAAAGCAAAATGAAAAACAATAGGCAGAAAGAGGTACTAATTTTCTCTCATTGATTGAAGGGCTTTTGTTTGTTTGTTTATTCCTCTCAACTAAATAGAAATCATTCCCTTCATTTCAGCTTATATCCATTTCTCCAGCATGGAAACTAACCCACCAAGAACTGAATCTTTTTATTCTTTATTTAAACCAACACAATAAATAAATGTTCTGTTATTCCTCACCCAACATAAGTGGTGGTAGATAGCAAACTGGTAACAACTTTGATGTGTATTGGTAAGTTTTTTGCACTTTTTATAAGGCTGGATTACTTTACTAAAAGCAGGTTGACTTGTATATTGTTCTAAAGATACATTCCTGATTTTCAAGTGAATCTAACATTTTACAAAGAACATTTGAGTAATCTCAGGAATTTTATTTCTCCAAAAAAGGAGAGACTCTAAAACATGGTCCTGTCTTTCTTCAGATTTTTTCTTTCAAAATCGACCTCTTGAAAGCTTCCCAAATGGGACTTCTTGTTTTTTAACTTCTTTCTTCCTTCTTCCCCATTTCTCAGAACTTATAACAATCAGTATCTAATTATACATATACTGGCTTGTTTCACATATTTATATATAGCTATATCCATCTTTGCTCTCCTGCTAAGTTATAAAACTCCTACAGATTAGGTACTCTATTAGTAATAAATTTCTACATAACAAATCATCCCCAAATTAAGCAGCTTAATAACAACAAACATTTATTATCTAGCAGTTTCTACAGGTCAGAAATTTGAGAATATCTTAGCTGGGCTGTAGTTATCTAAATAAAGTCTTGAGTAGAGCTGGAAGATCTGCTTCTAAGATGATGCACTCTCATGGCTGGCAAATTGATACTCCACACTCTCTCACCAAATATACTTCTCCATAGACCTACTCAAGAAACTTCATGACACAGCAGCTGGCTTCCCCCAGAGTGAGCGATCCAAGAAAGGGCCAGGTGAAAGCCACAATGTCTTTTATGACCTAGCCTCAGAAGTCAGATACTTGTTCCCAAATTTCCTTTTGGTCACATAGATCACCCTTACAAGGGAACGAACACCAGGAGGCAAGAATCATGTGTGGCCACCTTGGAGGTTCACTATCATGGGGACCCTGTCTTTTACTCGTTCTTTGTGTTAGGCCTTATAGATCATAGATCTTGGCATAGGTATAATCACTTAAAAGAATCCAACTATGGAGAAATACTGCAATGAATCAGGAAACTGGTTATTTTAACTATAACTGATGGTACATGCATAAATGGACAAGTCTTAGGTCAGTTTACATAGGAAATATCTCCAAGGCAGAGATGTACATGGGAGAAGTTTATCGTGGAGAGCTTTGTGGATTGCCACCCCTCCATGGGGAATAAAGGCAGAAGGCTTCTTGGGGTCAGGGAGTTGTAGAAGTATGACAAAAGGCCTCAGCTAATGCCCAGGGGATGGAGCTAGGATGGCCCTGCACAGTGTTTACACCATGGAAATTGGCAAACATTACAAATCAGGGGTTTTAATCCCTGATTTGATCTTCAAGTCTGTTAATGATCATTTACCAACACACAAGTGCCCTACTGAATCACTTTCTCTGAGCTCCAGATGTACTATTTTAGCATATTAAAATTTCTGAGAAGTCCCGCAATAAGGAAGTGCATCTAACTTTACAAAATTACCATTTCCCAAATATATGGCATAGATCTAAATCTAAGTCCACAGACTCAAGGGTACAAGAAGCTATTTAATTTCCGGTTCTGAGTCCCTTTCTTTCCGATTAATGGGGGAAGGGAAAACAAAACATAACCTGCCTCCTTCCTGGACTCTCTCACCACCCTCCACCCTGAGTCATGCCCCAGCTCCAGGTGGCAGGCAGAGTGTGCTTCTGATTCTGATTCTTACTCATTGGTCCACCCAAGCACTGCTCAGATGCTCCAAATCCCTACCTACGCGGCCCTGCCAGGTCTGCAGTCTGGGCTAGCCCTTCTGTAACACATTGGGTTAAAGGAATCCTTGTCCTTTAGGCGGGTTGCACCCTCTCTCCAGCTCCTCTGTCTGCACCACTTCCTGTGGCTCTCAGGCCTGCTGCACCTGCTCTGCCTGCTCCTGAAAACTTCTGTGTTGAAACCCTCTGTCTAGGCGGCCTTGCAAACCACCTCCTTTGCCCCTTCCCCGAGCTCTGCTGAACCGCGCACTGAAATGGGCTTCCTCCCTCCTTCCCCTTCTCTTCCAGATCTCCTCCTTCCCCTGCCTCATTCCTTTTCCTCCTCCCTCCTTCTCGACCTCCCTCCCATCCTCCCTCTCCTCCTTCCCCCCTCCCTTCCCTTTCTCCGCCCCATCTCAAAAACTTTACAGGCTGAAATAAATCCCTCTCTGTTCATCCAGAGTTTTCTTGAGAATCAGCTGAATTCTCCTAAGAATTTATGTTTTGAATAACAAAAGCCAAAAAGTCTGGCTATTTTTTTTCTATCCTAACAGAGAGACTTCCCCTAAGGCAATGAGCACATCCCCCCTATCTGCTTAAATGGGGAAGAAAATATGAAATTGGGAGAGATGGTGTGAACAGACTCAAACCTTAAAATACCTTTTACTCCATCACATATCACAGTTCAGGGAAACTCTGTAAGTGGCTTCCCAGGTGGCGTGTGGAGGAGCCTGCTGGGTGCCGAGGAGGTGCCACAGAATGGCCTCAGGGCTCACAGTCTGGTGACAGACGCTCCGCAGTTGGGAAGCACTTTCACCGACAGACTTGTCTGCCCTTCCAGAGCGTAGGTGCCATAGGGGAGGGAAGGAGGAGCCGAAGGAATCCAGTCAGCCTGGAATAACTGACCTGGCGCTGCGGAGGGTGGGAGGGGACGGGAGGTTGCTGTTCCTGATGGCTTTGAAAGCTTTCTAACAAGATGCATCCTCACCTTTGCACTTCTGTTCCTACAGGTCTGCTTTCTGAGGGGCCAATGGCACTCTGGAAAAGATCCTGATCCCTATTGTGATATTATAGGGCTCTCGTGGCATCTTAAATCCTTTGGGAAATTAATACATTGATTTAGAAGTGACACTAAATGTGAAGACTCCCCGGATTAAAATAAATTCAACCAGTTAAATAAAAATGATGTAATAGCAGGCTATTTCTAAATTGTTTATTTCACATAGCATTTTTATTGGTGGCAACTAAGATAACAAATCCTAAGACCTGATAAAATCAACAAATTACTG
Source organism: Eonycteris spelaea (assembly GCA_003508835.1). Taxonomy (NCBI): domain Eukaryota; kingdom Metazoa; phylum Chordata; class Mammalia; order Chiroptera; family Pteropodidae; genus Eonycteris; species Eonycteris spelaea. The sequence goes on along the minus strand of PUFA01000024.1, from coordinate 9,488,683 downwards.
AGTGCTAATTGTTTCCGCCAGGTGTAAGGGGAAAGATAAATAGCTTATAAATGAAACAGCAGGGTTTGAGGGTGCCTTTCCCGGACTCATGGGCTGTTCTGCACTCTCCAGAAAAATAATTTCCTCTTATCCCATAATTAGGCACTTTTACCTTTAAAAACTGCACTCGTTAATGAATATGTTATCCTTCTATTGCCAAATTTAGAAGAGAAGAAAAAAGATAACAGGGTCAGTAGTCTAATAAATTAAATGTCAATGACATTTTATCCTTTTGTCATCATTGAAACACAGACTGTCTTAGATCATATTTGGTCGTCTATGTAATTTTTCATAAAGAGCTACTTTCCTAGAACTAAAGGGAGATGATCGTCGTGTCTGGCCCTGCGTGGCCTGGCATCCTTCAAAGCCTGCTCGCACGCCACAGCTGGTCACTGTCATTTAGTATCTTACTTCAGATTCACTTATTAGTGCTATTAAACCATCACATTTAGTCGATGCCAGTTAATATGTCTTAACTTCATCATGAATGCGAGTTGCTCCTTCCGTTGCTTCCCATCTCAAGTGAGAATTGCAGGGTTGAACATTGCCGCCACATTATTTTACTGAAAATGCAGATGGAGCATGCAGTGCAGTGCGAAGGCTTGTTTTCTTTTTTCTTCAGCCTCTGAACATCTGGTTAGAAGAGTGTTATCTGGATAAGGTTATTTTTCACTCTGCTTGAGGAATGATATGTCAAACATGTTAGTAATTCTAAGGACAAAAATGTGTCCATTCCTTGTTATTCCCTCCTTCCTTCTTTCCATCCATCCATCCATCCATCCATCCATCCATCCATCCATCCATCCCACTTATCCATGCATACATTTATTTCATCATTGGTTCTTCTCATGTTTACCAAACTCTTTTGCTTCAGACCCTGTGCAAGGTGCTAGATGAAAGACAAATGTGAGTCCGACACATTTCTTTCTGCGTAGCTTGGAGGGAGAGGCCGAAATTGTAAATATATACCGATTACAGTAAAGAGCTGCGGGCAGGCGCAACCCTGCCTGGGCTTAGCAAGGAGATGCTAGTGAGATGATGAGGCAAGCAGGAACAGCGGAGAGCAGCAGCTTGCAGGCCCCTCATCTGGGTTTGCCTCGGGAGCAAGGCAGTGCCTGCCACGTCTGGGGTGTGAAGACGAGGTGCAGCACTTGACTGGGTTGTCCCCGCGTTGTTCCCTCAGTAGCCCCATGGTGTAGGGCCTTCCCTAGCTGCTCTGTAGTGAGGAGCAAGAAGGAAGAAATCCCAGCTTGCCCTGCCCTCTGTGACCTGGGAAAGGCACTTGACCTTTCTGGGCCTCAATTTCTTTCCTGTGCTAAATGGAGATCAAAACAGTTCTCCCTCTCAGGCTTCTTGTGAGGATGAAATGAACTTATACAAGTAAATATATACTTGGAAGGGCATGAGTTCAATAAATAGCAACTATTATTACTAATCCCACTGAATAAGTTTAGAGGTATAATTAAGTGACCCAAATTACCCAGCACACACAATACTGTGTGGAGTGTACCATCACCACAGAGGATGATCACCTAATCAAGACTCGGTGCAACCAGGAAAGGCTTCCTGGAGGAGGTGGCATCTGTGCTACATTTGAAGGAAAGGCTAGGAATTGCCAGGGAAAGAAGTGGAGAGACATTTCAAGGAGACAGAGCAGACTGTGTGACTCTGAAGGCATGAGCAAGTCTGGTGTGTTGGGGAGACTGAGGAATGGCTGGGAAGGGGCCCGGGGAGAGGGACGATGGAGGAGTGAGTAGGGCCAGAGCATAGATGAATCCCAGCTGAGGAGTTTGGACTGGATCCTGAAGGCCTTGCAGATTCTTTGTTTTGTTTTTTGGTGCTAGTTATGTATTTATGTGAAGGGTGGGAAAAAGTTAAAAATATAGGTCATCTGTACTTACAATTTACTTACTGTTTCTCTTTAAATGACTTTCCCTTTTTTCATAAATTTATTTTTAAAGGGAATTTTGTATTACAGCCATAGATGGTAAGCTCACAATGCCAGATGTATTTTGGAATTCAGATTTTTTTCTGATTTCGAAAGGTAATATAGTGCAAATACCCAACATTAATTAGCACCCCTAGAGGGGAAAAGAATTAATGCATATTTCTGCAGAGAAATGCATGAATATTTACACAAAGTAGGATAAAGACTATACATAGCTTGCCTCAAATCAGCCTTGGCTCCAAACTTACCAAAAAAACCTTTCATTTTTCAGAGGTTTTTTTTTTATTTTTTAATTTTTATTTTATTTTTTTTATTTTAGAATGTGGATGAGTAGTATAACTTGCTCAAAGTAGAAAGTAACAGTAAATGTATTCAACACAAAAGAAGCAACGTGATGAGAGTCCAGCCCACCCTCCCTGCTGTGGGGCTACTGAAGAGCTCTTATTGGAAAGGAGAGTCACAGCAAGGTGGTCACAGCCTCCGCTGTAACCTGTGGCAATGTTAACAATGCGGAACTGGGTGCAGGGCGTACGGAAACTCTATGGGATGTTCTTGCAAGCTTTTCAGCAAATCTAAAACTATTCTAAAGTTAAAAGTTTATTAAAAAAAAAAAAAAAACAGACTAGCACCAAACCAGACTTTCTCCTTGACATTGAGATCTAAGAGAGAATAAAAATGAGACTCACTTTCTTATTTTGTCATCTCATTTTTTGATGCTTCCTCCTCATTTCACCTAAAATCATTCCATAGACCTCCACATTCCCAGAGTAGGAGCCAGGCCCTGGGAAGCCCTCAATGGGTCTGGGCTGGGCCCTTCTGTCTCTGAATGCCGGACAGAAGCTTGGGCTCTTTCTATAGACAATGAAGGGTTTTCGACATAGGTGTATAAGTAGATTTGGGAGGAGGGGTGCCTTTGGAAGTCTCATTTAGGGACAAAGGTGAACAGTTTGGTGGGAGTGAAAGCTGGGCAGAGGGAAGGAAAGGTTGGTGGTCAAGAAGAGACAGATATGGTACAGATGTGGGTGAACCAGAGGGTTCCAAGTGGCAGGAATCCAGGCCCGCTGGATGTCCTGCTGGGGCAGGATGCTGACTTCGAGGAGGCCAAGGACACACCTGATAGAAAATGTTCCTCGTGGGGCTGGAGGCCAGAGCTCAGAGCCAGAGACAGGTTTAAACATGTCCCTTTCGCAGATCTTACTAAGGCCCTGGAGCAGGGGGACATCTCCAAAAGAGAGAAAAGAACAGTCCTCTTCCCCAACACTCTACCTCCCTCCACCTCCACCCCGCTCTGGTTTAAATTGAGGAGGAAATAGAAGAGACCCAAGTTTCCTACAGGCTGGGACGTCGGCAGAGGTGCGCTCATTCCTGAGCTTGGTTCCTGGTTGTTAACTGCAAAGCCGGTGGAATTGGGATCTAATTGGCCAAGGACGAGATCTTCCCCTAGAGCAGTGGTCGCTCAAACTTTTGACATCAAGGACCAGTGCTCCTATGAGAATATAATGCCTGATGCTCTGAGGTAGAGCTGAGGTAGTGATGCTAATGCTGGGGAGTGGCTGCAAATACAGATGAAACTTCCCTTGCTCACCAGACACTCACCTCCTGCTGTGCAGCCAGGTTCCTAACAGGACACAGACCAGTACCGGTCCATGGCCCCTGGGGGCCGGGAATCCTTGCCCTAGAAGACTCCATGCCCAAGGCTGCCGAAGCAGGGAGCTGGTCTACCAAAGGCAAAGGAACCAATACAACAGTAAGGAGAGATGCACATGGAGCAGTTTTAGTGAAGGCAAAGAAACGGGGCTTGCCCCTTGAGAGTCTGCAGGCCTGTTTGCACGCAGAGGACACCATCCTGCCCACGTGCCTGTTTTTGCCCCCTAAATTCGCTCCTGCCCATTAGCCCCTTGCCTGAGCCTCCAATACCAGGGACCCTGTGCCAAGCCTATGCCATACTGGGTCTTGCCCAGTTGCTGGAAGCAGGAGAGAAACTGGGGCCCAGAGCTGGTGACCAGACCTGGGTCTCAGCTGAGGGGAGAGCAGCCCTGAGAGAGGCCACCATGGCCTTGGCCCGCCCACAGGGCCCTGGTCCCCTAGGGTCAATCCCCTGCCCCCTGGGGTGGGAGGAGTGGCAGCCGACTGTGGGCCTGCCCGGGAAATTGGTCAGCCTGACATCCCCAGCAGATGTCAGTCTGGGAACAGGAAGCAGCTTGTTTGGGTTTCTATAAATAAATAAATAAATAATAACCACAACCACAAGAACAGTCTTTTATTCCAAAGTAAAAAATGCTTTAATGACTAGAGCATTTAACACATCGGGGGTTTTTATTGTTTTCAATTATGTGCAATTCTGAAAGGAGAGCACAAATTCCGAGCCTGAATGGAGAATTGTGGGGCTTCGGATTTGTGCTGTTTCAAACATTTGCTTTACTACTTTAAGAAGAGAACTGTAAAATGGAAATAATGATATATTATTACAAGTAAATTACACTGTGGAGTAGCATTAATATTGCAGTTGAAACCTAGAATTTGAAATAAAGATGGAAATATTCATTTGTACATAGTTTTTGTTCTTAGAAAAATGATTTGGAATTAGGCAAGAAGCTTCCTTCTGTGTATGTGCACCCAGCGGGGGCGGGAGGGTTTGGGCGGGGGCTGAGTGCTTCCAGGCCCACACTACCCTGCTGGGGGTAGGGGCAGGGCCCTAGCCACCTGTGGGACAAGGAACCTGAGTCGTCAATCCCCAGGGAGAGGGAAAGGGCCCTGGCCCGGAATGGGGCCCCCATTTTCCTTTAGCAAGGGGGAAATTAATTAACTATAGAAATGGGTGATTTAAAAAGGAGAAATCTCTGGAGTCTGAGGTGGTGGAAGAACCTCATAGTTCTAGGTGCTTGGGGACAAAGACTGGATGAGAAGACGGTGGCTGTAGGTGACAGACAAGCTCCACTGCGAGCCTGCTCAAAGGTAGGCCTTATTGCCACACCTGGTCCTCGCATCCATATCTCCTCTTCTGGGAAGAGGGGTGAGAGAAGGGTGACAGGAGAAAGTTATGGTCCATAACTTCCTCTATTTATTTGTCAGGTCAAGTGTTTTTTAACCAATATCATATAGCTGAGCTCCCCTGCCAAGGTTTTTCTGAACCGAACATCAAGGCCTGGCGTGGCCAACAGTAAGTGATCTGTGGAAATGAATCGTTTAGAGGTACCCTGTCATCCCAGACCAGGCTCCATGCTGCTCACACCCCCCTCCTTTTCCCGACCTGGCCCTGCCCACTCTGCCAACTCTCTTCCCCTCTTTCCTGCATGTGTGTCCTGAGGTCCCTCAGTGCACATCGCTCTCCTTCGTCATCACCCATGCAGGCCACCGAGCTCACCATTCCAGACTGTACAGCGCACATGGAGTCTTCTGGGGTATCCCCTCATTCCACCCCACACCTGTGCTCCCAGAGCACCAGCACTGATCTTTTGGCATTTACCACAGTGAGTCCTCCTGCCCCCCACCGATCGTGAGTTCCCTGGAGTAACTGGATCCATACTTCTAGCCCCTGCACACAGCAGCGAATAACAATAAATGGTTATTGAATGAATGAATGAATGAATGATTTAGCAGTTTGGGAGGTGGGACTAGGAAGTATGATTTATTCAGCACATTACAACAACCCTGCAGGGTAGGCATGGTTTCTCTTTTCACATGTGAGGAAACTGACGGTCAGAGATGTTTAGTAACATCCCTAAGTTACACAGCTGAGAAAGGGTAGAGCAAGGATTAGAATCCAAGTCTGCCTGATTCCCAACCACCTTTTTACCCTTCATAATGGAGTCAAAACTGATTCAAAGCATCCCCAACATGTACACTGGTCACCACTAAGAGACCTTATGATACTTATGTGTTCCTTGAATCTTCCGGACAGCCTAACAAATCCCAAGGAGCTTCCTTGTGGAGATTTGCACTAAGTTCCTGATAACGACCTCCCCTGCTCCCACCTCTATAACCTTTTATTTGAAAAACTGTAAACCTAGAGAAAAGTTGAAAGAGTAGAACAATGAACACAGAGTTACCCTTCATATTTGCAAACATATATACTTACAAACATATATATATATATACACATATATATGTATGTATATTAGGGGTTTCAGTTGTTTGAGTTGTTGTTTTTACTTTTTTTGCTAAACTATTTGGAAATAACTTGCAATATCATGATACTTGACTCCTAAATATCTCAACATGCCTCTCTGTTAAGGAGAAAGATTCTCCTCCATAATCACAATACCATTACCACACTCAACAAATTTAACATACACTTACTAGTTAGTATATAGTCTGTATTCTAGTTTCCTTATTGGTTCTTTTATAGCTCTTATTGTTTTCTAATCCCGGACCCAATTAAGGATCACTAATTTAATTGTTATCTTTTCTCTTTTGTCTTCTGTAACCTCCAACAGTTTCTTTCTTTTTCACGGTACTGATTTTTGAGTCCAGATCAGTTTTCGTGTGGAGCGTTCCACATTCTGAATTTCTCCGTTTGCTCTCTCACATTTCCTCACCAACAATATCGCGTAGGCGACACTGGGTATTCCCCCCCCCTGCATTATACCAGGAGGCACGTAATGTCGGTTCGTCCCATTACTGGTGATGTCATTATGTTTGACTGTGTGGTGTGGAAGTCAGCTTTGAAGACGGCTCCTTGACGGTCCCTGCCTCCCAGGACTCACATCGTATGTGTCCCCCTCCCCTCGAGCGAGGGCGGGACTTAGTGACTCACTTCGAAATGACCCTATGACAGAAGACCTAGAATGCCACTTCTGAAACCAGGTAATGAAAAGACTGCGGTTTCCGGTTTTCGTTTGGAGAGCTCTCATCCCCTCTTTCTGTTTGCCTCACTTGCCCTGGGGGGAAGCCAGCTGCCGAGCTCTGAGGTGGGGAGAGGCCCACAGGGGTGGTCTCGGAAGCAAATCCTCGGAGGCCTGTCAACAGCCACCTGAGTGGTATAATGGACTCTAATACCTTCTTTCTGATAGTCCGTTCGTCCCACGTTCGATTAGTAGAAGTTCCTTCAAGCTGAGGTCTGTATCCATTTGACATGTCCCCACCAGTCTTTGAGTATTTTCTTTCTGGTTCACTTTGTATTTTTCCTGCCCCAGAGCTGGAATCGGCTCTCTCTCCAAGGTTTCTTTTAGTAGAGAAGGGCACTCAGAAACCAAGCTCTGGCCACTAGGTTTGCTCTCTGCTACTGGGATATCACTGCTTATAGACCCTTTCAGTAGACAGAGCTAGGAAATGCTTTTTTCTTTTTGTTTTTTTAAGAAAAATTTTTAAAGAAATTCCTTCCAGTTCAAGTTCAATTCCATAGAGTTCTTCCTCTCCTTCTCGTTCCATATTTGTATCTCTCTTCCTCCACAGTGAGAACTATGAGGTCCAACATCAACCTATTTAATCGTTTGCTCTATCCTACAACTCACTCAAAATCCTTTCCGAATTACTACCCCCAAGCCATTTTCAACAAAAAGCATTAGAAGAAAAATCCAAGATTTCTTTGTGAATCTATTTGTTTCTAGAATGTATCCCGCTAAAGGTATACGGTCAGTATTCACAAATTATTGAAATTCACTGTGTGTTTCTATTATCAATTCAATATGCAGTTAGATTTCTTTGTCACTGTGCAATTAGATTTCTTTGTTTCTATTTTCCTTTAGTTTTAGGGTTTACTTTCTTCAAATCTTTTAAAATTTGATTGTTGCTTTTAACATATAAAACTTTTATGTGGTTCAAAAGTCAAAACTGTATGTAAAAAAGTATACTCAGAAGTCTTACTCCTATCCTATTCCTTCTACTCTATTTCTACACATCCACTATAGGCAACCATTTTTCTTAGTTTCCAGCTTATTCTTCCTGTTTCCTTTTCTTATATAAAAAGTAACATTCTATATCAACTCTTTAGCACCTCGATTTTTTCACTTAAAATATCTTAGAAATCACCACATGTTAATTCATAGAAATATTCCTCAATCTTTTTCAGCTTCATATTACTTCATTGTATGAATTTATCATAGTTTATTCAGTTAGTATCCTAATGCTGAGCATTTAAGTTGTTTCTAGTAGTTTGTTATTATAAGTAACGTCTCAGTGAATAACTTTATAAATGTATTGTTCTGTATTTGTAAAAGTGTACTTTTAGGGTGTATTCCTGGAATTTAGGTAAATGCCTATGTAGTTTTGCTCAATATTCCAACTTCCCTCCATAGGGGTTCTGCCATTTTTGCATTCTCACCAAAGGATTATGAGAAGGCAATAAAAACTGGTATCTCAATGTAGTTCTAGTAAGTATCTATCTATAGTCTCATGAATGAAGCTGAACATCTTTTCTTATTTTTAAGGTCCATCTACATATTTTGCACGTGTGTGTGAACAGCCTGCTTTTTGCCCAAATTTCTATCAAGTTTTGGCCTTTTTTTCCCCTCAATATTTCAATGTTCCTTAAATTCCTAATATTATAGATTAGCCTGTGCCTGTGATAAATGTTACAAAGATTTTTCTCTCAGTTTGCCTTTTGCCATGCAACAAGGTTTTTTTAAATGTTGAATTTACTATTTTCTTTTATTACATCTGGCTATTTTATTTTTCACAAGGAGCATTTATGTGGGAGTTGGGCTGGGCCTGGACTGGGCGTCCATGCATCTTGATGTCCTAAGCGTCTCCCTTTTTTGCGGCACAGTAGTGAGACCACTTTACCCTACTGCAGAGAAGGTGACGGGGGCGGGGGGGGGGGCGGAGGATAGGTTTGGCAGGGGCGGGGGGGGGGTGCTGCGAACTGTGCCAGTATGATTGATTTTTAATCTCTTTCTCTCACAGAAGTTCCACATCCCTCCCTTTGATCCAAGGAACGTGGGCTGGGGACAGTCACTTAGCTCTCACTGGGGAGCGTGGGTGCCACATGGGAGAGAAAGCTGGTCAGCATTGTCTCTTTCAATTGGAGGACCAGGTACCAGAGCCGCCCTGGGTTTGCGTGGGGTTTGAATCATAGGAAGACTTTTTTCATAACCAGGGTATAAATAAATCCACCTATATTGTTTTTTAATACTTGTGGGTTTTCAGTTTTTTACACCTAGAGCTCTGATTCATTTGGTGTTTATCCTGGTGAGTGGTAAGAGGTTTGGGTTCAATTTTCTGGTAGGTAAGGTGGTCCCATGGAGTATGGGTGGGGTGGCACGTGAGGAAATAAGTGGCAATCCTTCTGGTCCAGGCCACTAGGTGGCGCGTCTTCGGAGTCATCTCTGGGGAACCGGAGGAGGAAATGCTGTAAGTGTTCAGAAGTCAAAGGAAATGACTTATTAGATTTAATTGGCCAAGAGGAAGCCCTCGTGGGAAGTTCCCCTCCATCCACACAGCCGTGCTTCTGTGACCATGTTAGAAAATATCACTTCCCCATGTCTCCGTTTCCTCCAGGAGGGAGACGTGTGCTGAGTGTGCACACAAAGGTGGCCTTTGCAATGTCTCCAGGCCCTGGGTAAGGCAACGGGGACAGGAGTTAAAGAGAAGTGAGATGGCCACTGCCCTGACTAGTGCTTCTTGAGGCGCTGGGCCTGGGTGTGACAAGACGATGCCTGTCCCAAAGCTGCTGCCAAATGGCTGTGTTATTGCAGGCATGCCACTTAGCCTAGTATTCCTCAGTGTCCTCAACTGTACAAAGGGACAATGCCCCTAGCGTGCGCCAAAGATGTCAATGGCATAATATAAGTGGAAATGTGTGCCTAAATGTAAAAAGCAGGGTAAAAATGTGTTTTTACTATCATTACGGTTACATTTTGCCACATATAGATATGCCTCTCCAGAAGATATGGTAATCAGAAGAACTTGTACTTAGAGGCTAATTTGTTATTTACAAGGTGATTTTTCCACGTATCCTCTATCTTTTGGAAGTGATACAACCTTTATGAGAAAATAGACTAGCTTAAAAAGGACTGCCTAAGAAGAGACCCTAGAAGGGATTGATGATGAGCATTCCCAAGGGTCACCAACCTCTCTGAAATTGTGTGCAGAATAACATATGTGTGTATTTTCCACAGCTCATCACAGATTGCTAAAAAGATTCATAGTTCAAAAGTGGTTAACAATTGCAGCCCCCAAAAAAGAAGCCAGACTGGGGAAGGATTAAACTGGTTCTAATCCCTCCCCAAATCCCAGATGGGGTCTTATGGTTATTAGTCTCACTTTTTAATGTAGCTTGTCTGGACAGAAAGAGACGAGAGGTCCTAAGGGCTCAGAAGGAGTCTGTAGTGTCTAGAAACCAAAGGTGAACTCTGAGGCAGTATAGCTCCAGCGGCGGCTCAGCCAATAGGTCAAAAAACAATTTCATCTTGCAAAATTCTTTATCATGCCACAGTGATCTTCTTTCTGTTCCTTAGTGTGCCAGAGCGGTTCCTACTATGGGGTCTCTTGTAAGAGATGCTTTAGATTACCTAGAATATTCTTGCCCTGGCTCTTCCCCCGACTGGCTCCTTATCATTCAAGTCTCAGTTTGAATGTCACTTCTTCAGAAAGTCCTCCCCATCACATGATCCCCTCAGCCCAAATTATCTTCTAAGAGCCTTTAGCACCATGGTTAATCATCTCTTTTATTTGCTTTCTGGCTTGTTCTGTCTGCACTGCCCCCTCCCCAGCTGAATGAAAACTGCCCTTGGGCAGTAGCTCTGCATTATTCCCAGACCCTAAGATAGTGTCTAACACAAGGTAGACATGAAACGCATAGTCCCTGAATGGATACGTGTGTGCAAAAGGAGCTGTGTTCTGGTTCAAGAGTGCTGCGTCAGCATCCTCGACACTTCTTTATCCCTCGGTGCCATGTCAAAGTGATCAGGTGCCACCTGTGTATTGTTGCTGTAAGAAATGTCCAATCTGTAGAGAATTTTCACAAGACTTTTTTGAGCCAAAACCTAGGACAATTGCCTGTAAGTAAGATCTCAAGTATTCCAGAGAATGACAATTTTGCAGTTTAAAAAAAAATCATTTATTTATTTATTTGTTTGTTTGTTTGTTTATTTTTCTGCATTTGAAACTAAGGGGTGGTCTAAGGAAGGTTACCTGAAGGTGGGAGAGAAGCAAGGCAAGGATTGGATTCCAGGACAGTTAGTATGATTACGTGCTTTCTTGAGAGTGGTTACTTATTTCAAAGGTGTGTTAACCTAGATGCGCAGAAACAATAGACAGGGCTTGCTTAAGGCAAAGATAAACCTTTTACTAAAGAAGTTACAGGCCTGAGGCTTGACTACCTACCCTGACCTGTCAGTTAGGAATTTATGATCAGATCACCCTGTGGTTTCCTTTTGTCATTGGACTTGTCAGTTTTATTACAGAACCACTTTATCATCCATAGTGTTTTCCTTTTGAGAAATGTTTCACACTTATCCCTCTGTCTCCCAGCCCCACAAAGCCACCACCAGGTTCCCTGGACACTATCAGCCCTGTATTTCTCCCCTGCTGCCAGCCAGGCTTTTCTAAAACACAGGTGTCCCCGCTCCAGCCCTGCATTCTCCTCCTTCCCTCCCATTCACTGCCCCCTCCCCTACGCACACACTCCTGGGAGAGCCAAACCCCTCAGGTGTCTTCTTGCTATTGTTAGGGCTGAATTGAAGTGTCTTTCTACAGTAACTCCAGGCTCTGCTTTCTCAGCCAACAAATTTTGCCTCTCTCTTTGGTGAAGCCCAAGCATGGCAGTGTAGGCAGCCCTGGGGAATCCCTCAAAATAACATAAGTGCCCACCCCTGAGGTGCCTGGGGTTTCTGAAGGTAGCAGGGCAGATTAGAGTATGAGGAGGGGCTGGAGTGACAGCAGAGAGAGCTTTCTGAAGATGGTTCAGGAAAATGCTGAAAAGGGCCACCCCTAGCAGACCTGGGGCCCCTAGACAGCTCATGGGAGCCCGTGGGCAAAGATTCTGTGGCTGGCCTGCCACAAATCAGTCAGGCTTGGAAGGGCTGGGGTGGAGCTTTGCCCAGGAGGCAATATAACCTTGTCCCTACCTGTTACACAGCTGTGGGTATGAATCCACAGAGGAGTGAGTGAACTGTGTAAAAACTTAGGAGATGAGAAAGCAAACCTAGTGAGACAGGAGAACTTGCCTTTGGTGAGAGAACAAATACTGACCACAATTGATAATTGACCCTTCTCTTTCCATCAACAGCTGTTGCCAGGTGTGGCTGGGCAGGAGTTAGCAAGCTACTTGTACGTCAGAAGAACCCACATTAGAACTGAAGTGGGAGAACTTTATGTAGGCTGTTTAGGTAACAATATTTAGACATCTTTCTTATAAAAGACACTATATTCCCTATGAGTTATTATAATTAAGAATATTTATTTTTGATACCAAATATCTAAATTCATCTGCCCTCTAGAGATCTTTTCATCTTATGCTGTGTGCTATCTCAGCAGAAAAAAATGTGTTCTCCAAATGTGTCAGTTCTATTTTTAAAAAGGTTCAGTGACCTATTTCCGTAATTCTTAAAGACACCGAAAGAACAGCAGTCTATTTAGGCTCAGTTTTGTCACCAAAACGTTCCCCCTGCCAGGTGTTGTTTAGAGAGGCACCATCTTACTTTGAAGTAAAGAAGCATAAGTAGAAGGAGTATCTTCAGAGTGAGGTCATGAGAGCATAAACACACACATACAGACACAAACACACTTCTCCATTTCTGAACAATATTATGATGACGATAGTTCAACTTTAGCCAAACTCAACATTCAGAGATTGCTTAATAATCAACCATTTCTTGGACAAAGAACTTGGAAAAACAATTTGCCAAAGAGCTACGATTCATCAACTAATACATGGAACTATGGTTAGTTCCTCTAGTAATCAAGAAAATGAAAATTAAGAATGCCACTTGCCCAAGCTAATGTATGGTGTAAAAAGTCAGGATAGTGACTACCCTGGATGGGGTGAAGGAGGGTGAAAGGAGGCATGACAGGGGCTGCGAGGGTGCTGATAATGTTCAGTTTTTTGATCTGGGTGCTGATTACTTACTTTGTGAAAATTCACTTATAGTTTGTGTACGTCTCTGAATGTATGATAAACCTCACTATGAAGTTTACATATAAAAGCAAACTCACTTCCTACCTATTAAGTCAGCAAAAAAATTTTTTTTGTAATTATAGTGCAGTCGAAGCCATCACGAAGCTGGAATTTTTGCATGTTGCTGGTTGCAGTGCATTAATACAGCCCTTTTGGGGGGAGGAATGCGGCAATACGAATTTAAAACTCTTTAAAAAATGTTCATATTTGTTAACTCAATAACTCAACTTCTGAGAATCTATCTTAAGAAATACTCCTAAATGTCAAAAGAGGTTTATGTGCACATATGCATTGCAATAACATTTATAACTACAAAAAATTATAATAGCAAAATATCAACAACGATTTAAATGTCCAACTTCAGAACATCGTGAAGGGAAACCCTATTCTACAGATGAGTGAATCGAGGCTCAGATTGGCTGGTAATTCACCCAAGGACCCACAGGAAGGAAGTCAAGGTGCAGGGATCACACTCCAGGCTCCATCACAACACTGGATTACTTAGAAATTTGAATGAGGCTGGAAAAGCATCCCTACCAGATGGTTCTAGGAACCTCAGCAACGTGTCAGTGATGAGGCTTTAGTCGAATTGCAGGGGAGGTGGTCAGTCAGCGAGCAGCGAAGAAGGGAGACAGGCAGGGACTGTTTCATGAAGCAAAGGGGTGTTTGCAATTTCGCAAGTACATTTCTTATTTTCCCCATAATAAAAGCACCTGCCAGTTCATACTTTTATTTAATGTCTTTTAAAAAAATTACCTTAAGCTGTTTCTGGGTAGCATATGGGGCTTGAAGTTGAGAGCTGCCCTTGCAGCCACCAACATGAAGACTTTGTACCAAGCCCCATTCCTAGTGCTCGAGTGTCCCCGCCTGAAGCTGAAAAAGCTGTCCTTAGGTCACGACCATGATAGTATATGCTCTGGTGACACGCTGGTGGTGGTGTCTTACTTATCACAGGAGGTATACTTTATGTTATTGTCAAAACCCCAAGCGCTAGCCCTATGACAGATGAACGTGGTGTCAGAGGCCAGTAGCCTTCATGGCCTACAGAGCGAGTGGACACTGTACTGTGGAAGGGCTCACATCCAGCTTCCTGTTTCCACTGGGAGGTTTAGGTTTTATAATCCTGCAACAAACAGTCCAAAACATGATGGATTTCTTTTATTCCTTGGATTTGTGTCCTCTTGAGTTTTTTCATGGCTAGAGCATTCATAAGAATAAAACTGCTGGGCTATCTGAATGGTTAGTGTTTTTTGAGAAGAAATCAGTGGATAACAGATTTGCTCCTGTTAACAAAGTTGTAAGGCTATACCAGGTACTCTAATGTGAAAAGTGGAGAAAGATGAAAAGCAGCAAAGATATGAAAAAGTAAAAAGCACCTGTGAAAAGATAGGAAGCGTATTAAAGCTTGGACGAAAATGTCTTCTTGGTATTGAAGAAAAAGCTTATCACAGTATTTTGTCCTTCTGACCTATACTAATGTACCAATGATGTAAAGTGCCATTTCCTTCTTCGCTTTTGATTTCGTAAAGAAAATTTACTCCATTTCTACAACTGTAATATCGAAGAAAGTGAATATTTTTTACAGCCCTTTAACAGCTTTTGAAGATGACATTTCTGATTTTCAGAAATGAACGTAAAATCAGGAAGCAAGATCCCATAGGCTGAGAACTCTGGGTGGCTGCTGCTCAGCTTTACCTCCGATGCCTTGCTTTTAGACAGAGTGTGTAATAGTACATTGTTTCATATGTGTATATAGGATTGTTTTCTGAACAATAGGACATGTGAAAGGAGCAGAAAAAAGTATTTTTTTCTAATTAAAAAATTTACCTTTGAATGTAGCAATGAAAATCTAAGCACTGCTTCATTACTTGTCTAACTTCTTCCTTAATTCAGAACTGGTCACAACAAACATTGCAGGTTTCTGTTTGGTATTCAATGTTATGGATTGTCTTGTATTTTCTTTGTCCACACACCTTCGTCCAGAGCTATACCATGTGCAGAGCCACCTGGAAAGCTAAAGAGGAAGGGGGGGTGCTCTATCCCTCCTGGACCTGGGCACTCTGCCTGGGGGCCTTTGCCCTAGATAGTCCCTTTGCCTAAAAGTCTCTTCCCTTGGTGTCTGCCTGGCTAACTTCTCTGCCTCCCTCCAGTCTTTGACCATCTCAAGGAGACCTATCCTGACTATCCTTTGCATAATGCTGCAGCTGGCCCCTGCCTTCAAACTGCCAGAGCATCTCATCACCCTTTCCCTACTCTCTTTTTCTTTTTTCCATAGCAATGGTGAGTGACTAGGTACATGATACTACTTATGCCTTATTTTTAGTGTTTATAGTACCAAATACCACACTGCAAGCTCCTTGAGGGCAGGCATCTTTATCTGTTTTGTTCTCTGACTTATTCCAGGTGCCCAGAGCAATTCTGGGCACATTGTAGGTTCTCCATTTATCTTTTTGGGTTAAAAAAAAAAAAGAAAAAAAGAAGTTATGCCAGAGGGCTGTGACTCCTTCATGAAACAGAAAGGGCTGTAGTCAACCTTGGAAGATGGGTAGCCTTTCTCATCTTAGGAGATGGGAAAGAGAAGAACAGGGAAGGTAACCCGGTAGAGGAGTGACATTAGCAAACACTGGAAGACAGGAGCAAGTGAATCATTTGGGAGGCAGTAAGCAGACCGATCTGGGGGTGCTCAGGATGTGTGGCATCGAGTGCCAAGACAAAGGGTGTGGATTTTCTTCTGTAGACAATGGGAGGGAAGAGAAGGGCTATGGAAGGGTTCTGAGCGAGGAAGAGACTCTTGATGCCAGTGATGTTTTAGAAAGATTAATCTGAAGATGAGGTGCCTTTTGGGTGGGAATGTTCCCTTCTGAAATATTTTCTTTGATCCCCACCCTTTGTCTTTCCCTTCCTCGTGAGTACTCCCGATCAGTCTTGGGCTTTCCTGTGCCCCCATCTTCTCTGTGTTCTCACTGGCAAGCTAAGCCAGAATCAGAATCTGAAGGTATGTTGCACATCTTAGATTTGGAAGGAGGAGGCTTTGGCTCTGCCTACTCTTCTTTCTCTAGGTGAAGTCAGGGGAGGCATTATGCCGTGGTTAGAAATGGCCTGCAGCACTCCAAATACTTCCTCCTGCTTCTCTATCTTCACACACACACACACACACACACACACACACACACGCACACGCACACGCACACGCACACGCACACGCACACGCACACTCTCACATACACACATTCTTTGGGTCCTGGAAAGATCAAGGCCAACTGCAAAGCACCTATTCCCTAAGACTTCTAATTTATATTGGGAACTAACTATAAAGACTCCCCCAGCCCCCAATCTACCTTTGCAATGATAAAGAGCATGTCACATCACACTAAATGTGACACTTAATCAAAACCCATCTTCTTTAACAAATCCTTAACCTCTAGCGCATGAGAGTCACCAAGGCCAAGGGATGAGACAGAGAGCCGACTCAGGTGGCACATGCTTTGATTAAGATGATACAGATTTCCTTTTATTTCACTTTCATCAGAGTTGTGAAATTCCAGAGCTGTCCCCTTTTTGATTTGACAACAGCACATTTCAGTAGAGGTTGACACCAAAAAAAAAAAAAAACACCAGACTTGCTCTCTCTTCAACCAGGAGTAGGCGATAATTTCTCTGAATCCTCTTCAGTAATGATCCTGAGAGCTTCTGATCTTCCCATAAGCAAGTTTCGCAGGGAATGTGGTTAAACTAAAGCACAAACCTGGCTGGCATCTTGGTTCCCTTCTTAGTGGCATCTAAATACCCTTAATCTATGTGCCCTGGAAGAGACCTTCCTTTCTTAGCCTCCTTCCTTGGGTCTTTTTCTTTTTTTCTTTTTCCTAAGACTTAAATCCTCAAGTGAATTCTTTCACCAGATTTCTGGGGCAGGAAATTTACTTCCCTGCCACACAGTACTTTAGAAAATTCTAGGGGCTCCAGCAATTGTCCTTTTTTACAGTATGGGCCATGGCTTTTATAATGACCTATGTGGGATTTCCTTTTAAAATGATTTAATCACTAGCTAGTTCTATCTGTTCAATAAACATTTACTGAATCCCAATTATGGATGACTTAGGTGCCATAAGAAAGAAAATTTTACGTCTGCTTTCAAGAAGCCTTCAATCTCAACGTAAAACGCGATAATGAGAATACATGATAGAACGTGGCAAGGGGCTACGAGAATCCCAAAGCACAGGCAGGTCATGCGTCCAGTAAGCATTAAGCGTCCAGCGTGCACCTGGCCTTGTAATAGGCGCTGGGATACAGCCATGGGCTAATGGCCAACGTTCCTACCTCCACGGCGCTTACGCTCGAGTTGGGTCTGAGCAACATTGTCGACTTTTGTATATTTGGCTTTTAAACAGCCCACATTTTCGAACTTTATATACCGCCCTTCTCCAATCACCTTCCATGGACTGAATTTGGATTTTCATGTACCCGCTGACAAGTGAGACTGAGCTCTCGCGTGGCGTCACACCAGTGGGACTCCAGCTCCGTGTGTGCGGTGTTGGTGGCCTCATCACTCACGAAAAGTGAGAAGAGGTTTAAGAAATCGAAGGGTGTGTGCAATTGGTAAGACCTGTAGTTCTCATTAACCTACTACAATTGAGACAAAGATGGAAGCCATTAGGAAGGAAAAAAAAAAACAAAATTAGAGAGCCTCTTTAAAATGTAGAAATATCAAACTTTGAGTCTGACGACGTATAATTAGGATTTTTAATTGATTTTTTTTTTCTGTTTCTGTGAGAGCAGTCTTTCTCATAACACATGTTGGCAATAGCTTAGGCAGGTTTTCAGCAACAGCCTTTTTCCACTCTAGGAGCATGGTCAGTGCTTACAAAGGACCAGACCTAGCCCAGCACCAGTAAAAAGCACTTATCTTTTACTCAGCACTTAAAGGAAAATAGACTACCCAGCATATTTTAAGGCAGAAGGGAAAAAATGTTTTATAGAAAAGCCTGTATTTCAGCCAGAAATACAGGAGATAAGAAAATAGCAAAGAGTCGTCTTCTCCCCAGGACCAGCTTAAAGCTAGAGATTGTAGACTAACTTAGAATGGGAAGGTAGAAAGGCTAGATAGAGCCTAGACGAGAGTGAGTGTCAGGCCTGCTTTTTGCCTCTTCTAACTAGAGGGCTTCTCCATTATCCCCAAAAGATGCCTGGATCCTGCCCCATGCCTCACAAGGAGACTAGTGTGAGATTATTCCAGAAGCCACGTCTGTGGACGAGTCAGTGCAGGATGACAGCCACCACACGTATGAGACAATGTAGCATGTTGAGGGGTGAGGGCAGCAAAAGCAGCTGGAAGCTATAATAGCAGGACCTTTAGGATAGAAGCAGAACCGAGAAGGAGAGCACACACCCTGGGACCAGGCAAAGGGGCTTCATTTGAGGCTTGCTGAGGAGCTGGGCAGCTACCCATCTGGGTCCTCTGGTGAGCACTGCCCCTGACAGTCTCCTTTTGCTTGTGCCCGTGGGAAGGATGCCCATCTCTGCTGGGAGCACTGTGCAGTCAAAGGCCCACAATGTGGGGAAGCCCCTTCATGAAAGTGAGGCCCGGGCTGCCTAGAGACTTCGTGGTGCTTGGAAGGAAGTCCTTCCTCCCCTCACCCTCCCCGCTAAGTCGGCTAGCCTGTGGTGAGGTCATCCACGCAGCTGGGCCGGGTGACACACGCCCCCTCCTAGGACTGCCTAGTAACTGGCATGCTCTCATGCTCCCTCTGAGAGTTCGGCTGTATACTAGGCTGGTTTTCCCTAAGTCTGAACTTTGACCAAAATAATAGCACTTCTTATGTGAGAGTGGGGACTGCATAAAGCTTGAGCTTTGTCCCTTAGTACTGTATTCAAGCTGAACCTGTGCCCTGGACCTCTTGGCCCAGAGCTAACCATGCTGGTGAACATGGTGGAGTGGCTGTGAGCCAACACCCAGAAGACAGCTGCGTTCTTGGCCTGGGCCATTCCAGAATGCTGGCTGCCTTTCCGTTTGTGTCTGCATGAACACTTCCTGAGGAGCACATTTGCGGGACATTCATCTTCTTTGATGACCCAGTTAGTGCTCTTCGGGCTCTTGACTGGCTTTTGGGGCAGCGATGCTGGGCAGGCTTTGTTCTCAGAGAGGCTTCCCACGGGACGTCCAGAAGTCCTGACGGTACCAGGATGGTGGGACCATTGGGGAGATGCTGCTCTGCTGGCCTCCACATGTAGCACGAAGACCTTGACAGCTGGCAGTCTGGTCTGCATCTGATCAATTTTATCTGCAAAGCATTTAGAAAATTTCTCCCCCAAAGAAACATGTTGACCCCCCTGAAGGAGGGCTTGCAGTGTGGCTTTTTTTTGAGACATTTAGTTTTGATGAGGGCTTGTGCAGAGACCCAAAGATAAAGCCTCAGACGTGAGCCAAGCGGGTGGGAAAGGGGGCTCTCTGGTGACAAAGCTCCGCATACTACCTCCTCTGCTTTCCATTTTTAACGTGTTAATACCAATTGTGGAAGCAGATCCAGCTGTTGGGGGGAGGAATTGCTTCCAGATGACATTATGGGAAAAAGAAAACACACTTATTAAAAAGCTGCAGAATAAAAAGCAGAACATGTTACGCTCTGTGGGCCAGGATTTCATATGGACTATTTCCTGATATTGTGCAATAAGCCAGCTCCTGGGGTAATAATAACAGAGCAAATGTTCCCTCTACTAGAGTCAGGAGACCAGAGCTGGGATGGGACTTGGCAGAACTTGGGGAAAATCACTTGACCTGGCTGGGCCACTGTATTTTTCTCCCTCTCAAGAACTGCCTCCCACCTTCGCTGGAGATCCCTGTGAAAGACTCAGAAAATATCTTCTGTATGCTGAATGACATGAGAGAAACCATGAGAAAGTAAGGACATTTTGCTTTTGAAAATGGGATGCATTTCTCAGCCCCCCAGAAATTTGCTGTGCTGGCTTTCTCAAAGATTTTAGAAGCTCTCTAGTGAGCTGGAATTAAAGTGTCCCTTTACTAATTTGGTTTTACAGGTCACTGGATAAAACCTACTTAGAGTGGTTTGCAAGAGGATTAGGACATTTGCGTCTCTTCCAAGTTGACTTTCCAGGCAGGGTCAGTCAGCAGCTGGAGACTCCCCTGGCTCGAGGCCAGAGCTCTTTTGTAAGCTGCAAGTTTCTAAGGGCCTGGTGAGCACACTATAACTCTATTATCCAAGAAGCAGAAAGTTTGCAGGCAAATGAACACGTAAAAGTATAAAAGCAAGGTACGCAGTTGCCAAGTTTGCCTGCAAGAGAGAGACTGCCAGAGAGCCAGCATTATGGTTCCGCAGGGCAAGAGAAACAGTCAAGGCCATTGAGTTACTCTCTTAACCCCTATTGGGGCAGACCGGACTTCAGCAGATAAGGAACTGCCTTATGCTGATGAAATCTCCTTAACCAGCATTGCAGCCACTAGCTACAGGTACCATATGAGACAGTATGGATAAAATGAACATTCACTCTTTAATTCAACAAATGTGTATTGAGTGCCACAGCAGTGAAGGAGGCATACGAAATCTCTGCCCTCGTGGAGTTGATGTTCTAAAAGGAAAGATAAACAATAGACAAGAAACATAATGAGTAACTTTTTCCATCAGTTGTGATCCCAGCGGGAAACAGATGACGCACCCCCTTGCGTAATGGCGAGGAGTTTGATAATGGAAGGATTTACCAAGACGTAGGTAGACTTCAGGAAGACCAACAAGGAATAGGGGAGCACCCCCAAATTGCCCACTACTCTCGCCCGGGCCTAGTGGGGCAAGAGGAGGGGCGATCACCGGAACCGAAGGAGGGGAACTGCAGCCTCTCCTGGAGGGGTCTGCCCAGGAGAGACACATGGGCGGGGAAAGGGCCTAAGGACTCCAACCGCAGCCACCTCCCTTCTCAGAGCACTGTCCCTACCTCCCACCTGCCAGCCCCAGGGCAGCCACTGGCGGGGAGACGCCTGGGGCACAGGGCAGGGTGGAAAAGAGTGGAGAGGGAATCCGGAGGGGCAGAGTATCTAGCATCATCTAGATACGAACAGACTGTTAGAGGGCGGTAGGTGCGGGAGGAGGAGCCGGTGAGCGGAAGGGATAATGGGGCGGGGCAGCCGAGGGAAACGAATTGCCTGAAGCACAGGGTCTCCGTCATTTGCTCTCCCGCCGCTCCTCCATTTCCTGTTTCTTCTGACTAATTGTGTCCTCTCCTCTAGTTTCTTCTATCATCTCCGTGCTTCTGCCACTGGTCCCATCTCTCTTTCTTTGGCCGTCCTCACAAGTCCCTTGGAGCCAAACCAGGGTAGCTCTGCTGAACCTTCAGTAAGTATGCTCTGTTTACTTTAGGAATACAAGTGGGACATTTTTTCTTTTAAATTGTAAATAGGCTTTATTTTTTGAATAGTTTTAATTTTACAGAAAAATGAGACAATAGCACAGAGAATTCCCATACGCTTCATATCCAGCTGCCCTATTAGCACAGTATATTTGTTGCAATTAGTGAACCAATAATGATATATGATCAACTAAAGCCTGTGTTGTATTCTGGTTTTCTCAGTTTTTCCATCAGCCGGAGCTGTATCCGCTACCTGTTTTCTCAAATCCCCTTCCATGCTTTCAAAAGTTAATAGAGAAAAATCATAAAATGGAGGTGAGATTTGATGAAAGACTGCACAGAAGCACATCACAAAGCATCTACACATTGAAGGTATTATCAGTAGCCTCCTAGCCAGTCCCTCAACTTCTTAGGGCTCCCCCTCTTCGAAGCTGTCATTTAGAATCTCTTAGATCCTTCATCCAGTTGCCCCTAAGGTTAATACCTTACATACCATGGTGCAGTTATCAAAACTGAGGAACCAACATTGATGTGAGACCGTTAACTAAACTATGGACTTTATTCAGATGTCGCCACTTTTTCCGCTAATAATTTTTCTGTTTTAGAATCCAGTCCAGGATGCCATTTGGCATTGACTTGTCATGTCTCCATAGTCTTCTCCAATCTGTTTCTCAGGCTTTCCTTGTCTTTAAGGACCTTTATACTTTTGAAGAGTATTGGTCAGGTATTTTGTAGAATGTCCCTCATTTTGGGTTTGGGCCAACTTGGGTTTTGCACGTCGGGGAAGAAGACCACAGAAGGGAAGTGCCTTTCTCATGACATTGCATCAGGGGGTTCATTATATGAGCATGACGTACTACAGATGACGTTAACCTTGATCACTTGGTTAAGGTGGTGATGTCTGCCAGTTTTCACCATTGTAAATTTGCTAATTATCTTAACCAGTAAGTCATTACATCCAGCTCACACTCAGGGGATAAGGAATTAAGCTCCTTTTCTGGAAGAAGGAGTATTAAAGAATTTGTTGAAAAACTGTTGAATATGTTAAAAAAACCCACCACAATAATGAATTAACATTTTGGGATAGATACTCTTAGGGTATACAAAGCCCCTATTTCTCCTTAATGTTTTACCCACTAATTGTCTCATTCCTCAGTGGATCTTGCCTGGGGATGATTCTACTTCTCTCATTCCTTCTGCACTAATAATTTGAAAACCTTCCGTAAGGACGGTTTGTTTCTTCTACTTATTTATTTATTTAGTCAAGCATTTATTTATATTGGTATGGACTCATGGATCTTCTTTCTTCTTTGTTATACTCTAACACTATTGCTATTAATTTTGTTGTTCGAATCATCCCAGTTTGGACATTGGGAGCTCTTTCAGGTTTGCTCCGGTGTGCTTTTGATGTACCCTCGTCCTTTTTGTGTTTTGATTTGTTTTAAGCACTACTTGATTTTGTCTCAGCATAAGATGCCCAAGTTCATCGTGTATTTTCAGCCCTGGCTGCTCCACCCCTAGAATCTGGCATTTCTCCAGAGGGACTCCCATGGCACTTAAAATTTCCCTGCTGATATGCTAGTGACTCTACTTCGGACCTGCTCCTCTGCAAGGATCAGAGTCCTTTCCTTAGAGGCAATTCTCACAGTGGTAAAGAGTCTGACAGATCCATCGTCCCTGCCTTGGCACTTAACAGTTATGTGGCTCAGTGTTCTCTTCCACAAAATGGGGCTTGTGTAAGAATTAAATGAGAAATGAATGTGAAGCAGTTCACATACCTGTCATAAGTATTCACTAAATATTTTTGGATGATAATGAAATGCTGCTGCTTCTGGTGGGGCGATTGGTTTTAAGGGCGTGGACTGGGGGTGACTGCCTGGCTATATAACCTTAATAGAACTCTGTGCCTCAATTTGTTATCTGTAAAATAGGAATAATAACAATAACTTTCATAGAGTGTTTGTTGTATTAAACAAGTCAATACACACAAAGCACTTAGACAGGGCTTAGCATATGATAAGTATTTGTTAACTGTTAGCTATTATTGTTATTGTGATTATTATTATAGACTAAATCTTGAGTTCCTTTGGTGTTATCCTACTTTTGGTTGGTAGGCCAAGAATTATGGTAAAAAAAGAATTAAACTGTCTATATTTTTTTAAACTATGAAATTTAAAGGTAATACATCATGTAGTTAAAATTCTTAGAAGGAGTACAGCCAAATTCAAATTCATAACTAGTTTGATCACTGTCATGTGCTGCTGACACTTCCTCCTCTGAGGTGTTGACAAAGGGCTGAGATGGAATTACTCAGTTCACATTTGTCTTGCTCTGATGCATGAGGCCCAAAGGGCCAGCAGCTTTTGGGGGGAAAACTCTTTGTAAATCCATCAAATTTTGCCATTAAAAATGATAACTATGATCATGCTGAGGGATCCATTTTGTAGAAAAAAGAGATGGAACCAACGCAGTTAGTGACACAATAATTAGGACGCGAGGGAGCCTGCTGACAATTTGGAGATGTTTTCTTGGAGAAAATATCCAATGACTTACAGTGCGCAGGATATTAATAGGTAATTAAATTGGCAGCCTATTGCTGCAGAGTGACAGTTGTATCCCTCTCATCCGTGCACACGGAGTCGAGCATCCAAGGACAACTCCTGCCCTGTCTGAATTGTAGGATAGTGTCGTGAAAGCTCCTTCCCTCCCACTGAAAGCCCCAGTGAGTTTCCCGGTTAAGAATGTTAGAATTTCCTTACTGCTAGTGTTAAAGTGCAGCCAGAGCTACCCACAGGGACGAGTGTGAGGCTGAGACATGAGGGAAGGCCTGCAGGCTCAGGCAGTCTGTACAGGATCCCCCCCTTTTTCTCGCTCATCTCAGATGCCCGGCCTCCCTCAGCCCCTCGGTGCACTCTTAAGTCATCCACAGGACAAATGTTTCCCCAACTACAGACATTTATGAACAACTTTGATGATTTTGCCTTATCTACAAACCATACAGGTTACCATTATATATATATATATATATATATATATATATATATATATTAATAAACTCATTTCGAAAGAACATGAATGCTCAAGTTAGCCTCATTCTAACCAACAATATTCATGGAGCCACAGGGCTCTGATGATGATGAGGTTAGTTGACCTCAGCTAATGGCTGGGTGGGGTCTGTCCTCCCTGTGAGGAAAATTCCACTGTGAGCTGGCTGGGAATAGGAGCAGAATGGACAAGAGCCTATAGGAGAAATTGGGATCTCTTCATGGAGGTGGTTTTCTCCAAAATAAGATGGTACTGGCAACAAATCCTTCTAACATCAAGAGACACGTGTCCGTTCACTATTGATAAACATTAGGATTCTTGAGATCCAAGAGGATGAAAGGCCAGGTGGCCAGGAAAAGTGAGGGCGAAGGTTGTTAAATAAGTCAAGAGCAAGGGAGAGGCAGGCAGTGGGACCTGCAAAGTCATCTCAAGGATATTGTGGTAGGGGGCTGACTATATTAGGAGGGGTTCCCTAGAGTAAGGAAGATAGGAGTCTTTCTAGGTAAAGGCTTGAGGCAAAGATGCTAAGTTGCAAACATTCGGATTCAACTGACATTAGTACAACAGTACAGTAATACTTTTAACTGGGCATAACATGCAAAGAGCGAAGCAGTGAGAAGTAATGCTGGAGAGGGGGTTATGCAGGGGCCACATCATAGAGGACCTTGTTTGTAAGGCAAAGTTGTTTCGACTTGATCCTAATGATGGTGGGAGGCCCTAAAGGATCTTAAGCAGAGAGTGATGTGAACAGATGTGTGTCCTTTGTCTTCCTGGTGGCACTGTTCTAAGTGCACGGAGAAGGATGACTTAGAGGTGTTTGAGGGTAGAGGCAGGAGTTAAGTGATGTTACGAATGTTAAGTGATGCTACTACTGAATGCCTGTTCCACATAAGCGATGAATGAAACCAAGATAGTTTGTGGAGGTGAAGAGGAAATAATGAATTACTGAGAACTTGAGGGCTGACTGGACGTGGGGGATATAGGAAGATGAGGAGTTTGTGCTGATGACTTCTGGGCTTCCAGCACAGGTAACAGACATCATAACCCAGGGCAGGAATAAAAGAGGAAGAACAGGATTGGGGGTAAAGTGATGCATCCAGTTATTCACATGAGTTTGAGGGATCTGTGGGATCCCTTCTGGAGATGTCTTGTCTTTAGATATATTGTGGATGCAGTGACCTAATGTTCAGGACAGAGGAATGGGCTTGAGAATAAGATCTGAGAGGCCTAGAGTCTGTATCATAATAGAGACTGTGGGCATGGATAACTTCATCCAGGAGGAAGGGAAGGAAAGCAAAGGTTATCTTTACATAATGCAAGGAAGGAGAGAGAGGAGCCCAGGAAGGAGACTGAGAAAGGGCAGTTAGAGAAATGGGAGAGACAAAAAATCAAGTGAGCATCATTTTAGAAAAGGAAGGATGGGTGAGCAGTGCCACTTATTCAGAAAAATACTGGAAATTAACCACTGAGGGTTTGGACAAAAAAAGGTATTGGTGACTTTAACAGGAGATTTCTCTGTGGAGAGGTGAGGGCAGAAGCTGGGCAATGTGTGGGAGATGTGGCTTGGGGTAGGGAAGGCTCTACTTTTGTAATGAAGGCGAGGTAAAGGCAGAAAGCTGACTTTACATTAACCTTGTCCGCGAAGTGGGCAGAGAGCTTGGTTTTCTGCTGAGAGACAGGGACGGGGTAAGTCTCATGGCTGTTTTACACCCTGTGCCTGTTAAACTGGGATGATAACACTCACAGCCTGCACATACTTCTCTTCCGCCTTTCCCTACTTTTTCCTTTAGTTCCTCACAAATCCAGCACCCCTTCCCAACAAGGTGGAAATTAAAATAATTTAATTTTTGGTTTTGACCAAATTAATCAACTGCCTGTTTGTTTCTTCTTGAAGTAATCTTAGACTGGCTGGATGGTATTTGGGTCCCTCTTCGGAAACCCTTCAGCATCTTTGTTCCAAACTCCATCCCTTAAAGAAACAAACAAACAAAAACTGTAGCTGGGTGACATGTTTGGCAAAACGAATACAAACTGTATTGACCAGCAGTTTTAACACAGAATTTTCAATTGCATATGTATGTGTGTGTGCCAGGATTCCTTCCAAACTTAAGTATTCCAAGGACCTATGAGGATGGGATCATAAAACAATATTTTGGATTCAGCAAGCATATCGGTTTCCCTCACCATTTCTATTCATTTGCTTTGCTTTGGAAAATTTAGAGGTTTTTTTGCTACTCAGGTGGAGTCAGAGTTTTTTGTCTTTGTTTTAGTTTTGATGAAAAGAGTTTTGATGATCTCGCACGTGTTTTTCTACAAGTTTAAATTAGCTGACAACATTTAGAAATCAGGTGATTTCACATAAAAATTCAGATTTATGGCTTTTCTTGAACGGTTGAGAGGTGTAGTAACCTGGCCTGCATGTCAGCAATTGGTGACATGCTTTACAGTGGCTCTCCCATCAGACCTTCCCTGGTTCTGCAGGCCCAGCCTCTCACTTTTATGTTACTTGTCTCTTCCCTACTAGGCATTCAAGTTTGAGACCGGACGTCTACTCTAGGCCAGCTGACAGCCGCTCAAAGTGAATGACCCATCTCATTGTCACTGTCATTATTTGTACTTGTCTCCTCCTGAGACCGGGAACTGTTTGAAGGCTGCAGTATAACCTGTTTTATGTGCTTGTGTACCTGTATCCTTATACTATGCCTGGCACATAGGCACTCAACAAAAGTTTGATTAAGAATCTATGAGGTTTAACTTGTTAGAATGGCTATTATCAGTAAGACAAGTAATACGTGTTGGAGAGGTTCTGAGGAGAAAGCATCCCTCATATACTGCCAGTAGGAATGTAAATTGGTACAGCCACTATGGAATAGAGCTACCATATGACCCAGCAATCCCTCTTCTGGGCAACCTGACAATTTTGAAAATATTTATTTATAAAGATCCATGTACCCCTATGTTCACCGCAGCACTATTCAAGGTGCCCAAGACATGAAAACTACCGGTGTTCTTTAATAGATGATTGGATAAAGAAGATGTACATAAAGAAGATGTGGTACATATACATAAAAAGATCAAATACTGCCATTTGTAACATGGATGGCTCTTGAGAGCATCATGCTAAGTGAAATAAGTCAGACAGACAAAGTTGAGAACCGTATGTTTTCACTCCTATTTGGGAAAACTGAAAGCAACAAATGAACAAGACAAACAAACAAAATCTCATAGACACAGACAAAAGTATAGGAGTTACCAGAAGGTAAAGGGGGTGGGGAGGCAGAAGAGGGTCAAATACATGATAGTGACAGAAGATTTGACTTTGGATGATGAACACAATGCTATATACAAATGATGTATTATAGAGTTGTACACTTGAAACTTATATAATTGTATTAACCAATAAAATACAATAATAATAATAAAGAATCTATGGGGTTTCTTCGCAAGCAGTTGGCTACAGATAAGGAAGTTAAAATTCCCATGACTTGCCTCAAGTCTAAAAGCTTAGAAATCTAAGTATGAGATTAGTACAACCTGTGTGTGAGAATGTGAATAAAGGATGGGCTTGGTGTTGAAGTGTGTTTCTTGACAGATCCATCAGTCCTGAAATGGAGATACCTGGGAGTTTCTTGTGAGTCATAATACACATACCAAAGGCTCTGAGGAATTCTGAAGTAAAATAACCTGTTTTATTTGGTTCAACCGAATATTCCTAATCTTCACCGAACTTTTCACTATTTTGATATTTGATCTTTCATTCATAACAGTCCCTCTTCTCAAGCTAATTTTTAGTGGTGGCGAAATATAAAAGTATCGTGGTTAAGACAATTTTGCAAGAATTTTGTGACAGCCTCACAGGTCCCTGGAGTCTCCTTCAGGGTATTATTGCTCAAACAGTGTTGGGAAATATGGCTTTCACCCGCTGTCTCCTAGGAAGTCAGGGTTAAGCTATTGTTTCTCTCCTTAGACTGGGCCATAAGTTTCTGAAGCTATAATAGATCACATTTGTATGGCATTTTACTTTACATTATCATATGCATTATCCCAGTTTCTCCTCACAACAGCCCTGAGGGTAGGTATTATTATTCCATTTTATAGATGAAGAAATGGTTTCAAAAACTTTAGTGATTTATTCAAGGTCTGAAACTAGCCAGAGGCAACACTGAGATTTAAGCTAATCTTTTAACTAGATCCTACCTTCCTGTACTGCCAACTGAATTTTTTCTTGAGCATATCATTTTATTTTTTGGTTAAATCAGAATGTTGGTACTAAATTCCTAACATTTGGGGTTGTAATCCCCTCTTCCAACCTAAAATACTGGCTCTACTATTCTCTAGTGAAGCCTTAAGGGCAGCAGGGGAAGGCCCTAAAGATAGTTCTAGCACCTCAGGAGTCTGGAAGGCACATGCGGGACGTCCAGGAGGCTCAGATCCCCTTGAAGACGCCCAGGGCACAGGTAAGCTGGGTCTGACCTGGGACTTCTCCTTGACCTCAGCTCTTTCCACTCTCCACCGAGCCTCAGGGCCCCATCTGCGTCCAAAGAGTTTCTCTAAGGAGTTGGAATCTTGCCTCTTAGTTCCCCGGGCCCAAAGGAAGGAGACACTCGTGTGAAAAGCTTAACTTCCTTTAACATCCTCCTCGGAAACCCATTTGCGCGCCCTTAGCCTGCTTGGCGGGTGTCACTGGCTCAGCGTTTGCTGATTCTGGGTCCGGAAGCGCCTGGATAGAGGCGGGCAGCGCGGCCAGGGACTGAAGTTCCGCAACTTCCAGCTCCCTGGGGACGGAAGGGGGGTCTTACCTCCGCCCACTACCCAGCAGAGCGCCGGGGAAGGGGGAAGGAAGCTGGGAGGGAGAGGGTGGCGCAGGGGAGGTGATAGAGACCCAGGAAAGCCGGAGAGGGTGAGGGGTTCGAAGGAAAAGGGGAAGGACGAAGAGAAGGGAGAGTGGGAGGTGGCGGGTGGGGGAGGGGCGAGAGGAAGAGAGCGGGGGAGGGGCGAGGGCCGGGTGGGGAGCGGCGCGGAGAGGCCGGAGGCGGGCGGAGAAGCCCGCCGAGATTGCGGGGCCCAGAAGGCTGAGCGCCGGCGGCGGCGTCCCCGGGGCAGGGGGGCGGGGCGGCGGCGGCGAGCCGGGCCCGCCCGCGCCGTCCGCGGGCCCTGTCCCTGGCCGGGGCACGCCGCCCGCCGCAGGGCCGGGCCCTCGGAAAGTCGTACGAGGGAGGCTGGCGAGCAGACCTCGCGTCGACGGGAGCGTCCGTCACCCTCTGTTTCCCGCGCTGAAAACGCTCCGGCCGCCCGCCGCCCAGCCGCGTCCCCGGGGAGGTTAGGGGAGGGCGCTGGAGGCCGGGGGAGTTGGCGGAAATCAGGGCAGAAACCGCGGAAGCAGGGGCGGCTGGCGGAGGGCGCTGCAGCCTCCGAGGACAGCTCAGATTTGCCCTTGCCTCGTAAGCGTGGGTGGAAGACCAGCGTGGCGGAGCTGTGCTTTCCGTAGAGAACGGAGGCCGAAAGTGCATGTCGCTGCTGGTGCTCAGGTCGGAAGGGCGAGAGCCTGAGGGTCAGGGTTTCAGTGCGACTATATCCGAATCCTCCAACCGCACCCCCCAAGAGGCTTCTGGTTCTGGAAATGAGGTCTTCGTTTCGGTGTGCCCCATGTTGGAAATTTACAGAGGAAAGGCGTGGGGATTCAGTCCTCCAGGTTGGAGGTATGTGAGCAGGAGTGACCGCCCATGAAGGATGAGGGCTTTTATTCCAGAAACCCTTCTCCCCAAACCTCTAGTAAGTGCTGGGGTGAAAGGTTAGGGTTACCTGAAGGCCACACAGCTGGTCTCAGTTCAGAAGGGCAGGAGTTCCCCAGGGAAGTCCCATTTTCCAATATAACCCAAGTGCTGAGAATCTCAAATAATGGTCCAGAAACTTTGCCTTCCGTCCTGCGTCCTGCGCTGCTCATGATGATGTCCTGGGAAGCTTATTAGTGGCATCTATTGCACTTATTCTCCCTTCCCTTTCTCTGCTCCCATTCCCAGGTTTTATGTGAACATGCCAGATATTAGAGTTGATGTTCTGATGTAGCAGGATTACAAATCGTTATTTTTCTCTCGTTTTATAGTTTTTGTTCCTTTCCAACTTTTCCACAGTAACTCAGGAAAAGTACTTCAATTGTAAGGAAAAAATCCTGAGGAAAAAAGCAATAGTTTTCCTCTAAGTTTTTTTCTTCTTCTTCTTCTTCTTCTTCTTTTTTTTTTTTTTTTTTACAGATCAGCAGTTTTCTGATTTGTGCTAGAAAATCAGCCCATCAATTTGAATTGTAAAGACAAATCCTTTTCAGTGACCAGAACACTTGTCTTGCCTATTTAGGGGACTTTTTTTTTGGAAAAGTGTCAGGTAGGGAACCAAAATCATAGAAGGGTTCATATTCAATCCAGAGTCAAGACAAAGTGAGTGGAATGGTCTTAATGGTTATTTCAACCAAGCTGTAAGTTTTGTGAGCTTTTGGCCTTTCAGGTGATGCACCAGTGCCCTCCTGCCTCTGTTATTTTTCATTTCCAAATTTCCAATTTACTTTAGTTACCTTTTAATTGAAAATTAAGACAGAACCTTGATTTATCTGTGCATAGTGTTCATGCAACAAAAATTTAGTAAGCACTTATCAAGTGCCAGACCCTGGGCTGATGCCAGAAACACCAGGCTAGACCTTGTCCTGTCTTTCAGGAGCTTGGGACCTAGTTGTCATGCATATAAAAACAGTGATGTATAGAGGATTATTCAGGGGTTTTGATAGGTCCCTCGGTAGACAGACTTATAGCAGCCAGTAGAACACAAAGGAGTAGCCAGTTCTAGTGGGGCAAGAGGACAGTGCAAAGGAGGAGGCAGGAAAAACTTCATAGAAAATTAGTTTTCTGGGCTAATTACGAATCCTTAGTTTAAATGGGTAGTCAGTCCTTCCCAATGTGAGACTATTTATTTTCCCGTACTTTGCCCTAATCACATCATCATGCTCTTGACACATTAAGGGTATGCTTTGTGATTTCTTCCTTCCTTGATAGGTGCAGTGAGTTTATAACATTCAAATCCTATTTCATCATATTTCAAGGGCTGGCCAAAATTTTTAAATATGAAGTCCTTTTATCAAGTACCATTGAGATTATAAAACGTGTTAAGCCTTAAACTTTTTTTTTCATGTAAAGTACATAATTGTACATTAATTCCTCAGTCTTTAGGTGTTGGGCTCACTGTATGTGAGTGCTGTGATTGAAATGACTCATCGTTTTTCTTGCATTAGCCCCACTCTTGATATATTGGGCTTAGGATTCCTAGCCTTTGTTTTCCTATAGTGGGAAAAGAGCTTAAAGACACTTGTAAAGCAATATTAGCGTGGAGTTCTTAAAGGCTTTACATTTCTTTCTTCATCTTTAACAGTTTTCTAGCTCAGTGAATTTAACATCAGTTTTAACAATTTTTCCCCCTCCTTAATCTGCCCCCCTTACACCTCTGACCTGCAGATGTTGCCCTCTCCCCTTAAGAACTGGGTCTCTGAAGATGGGGCGTCTCCTCCCATGGGCCTGGCACACCAGGGACTGGGCGCTCGGCGGGTATGGTCCATGGCTCCACCTGGGAGGTGAACCCAGGACCTGCATGTAAAGCAGACGAGCTAACCACTACACTATGGAGCCACCCCTTTTCTGTTTATTTTTAAGTGACCTTCCTTTATAGTTGTTGCAAGACATTCAAATTCATTTTCATATCATTTTCATGTGTTTTTTATTTCTTTTTTTCACTCACATTTCATTATTTTATTAGGCATAAACATTTTAGAACAAATAACTGATTCTAAGCATTCGATTGAACCGTTCTGTACTGTTTCATTTAAAAAATGCTAGCATGACCCAGTGCATTTAACCCAGCTAATTGGTACGAAGACTGACAGTTTGAAAAACAGTGTTGAAGAGTAGCCTCCTAGCCTTCCGCAAACCTGACATCAGTGGGTGTTAGAGAGGGATAGAGAGTAAAGGTTAATCCAGTGAGTTGGCGAAGCAGTGTTCCTGTAAGAGGGCTTCTAACTGCATTAAAATTTTGTTGGATTAAGATTCGGGGCCAACCACTAGGGTTTGGAAATTTCATTGGACTCAAGTTTTGGCTGCTGTGGTTTGAGTTTTAAAGAAATCTGGCCTGGATCGAAAACTCAAGTTTAGAGTTCATGTTATGTATTTAACCAACCATAACTGAGCCTTTTTAAGGTCATTTGATTATATCCTTTTCTATGGATAGAACAAGGAAATTAATTGATAAAATGTCTAAGCTAATCTAAGAAAACATTTTTCCTAGTTGATGACAATGTCTGGGGCTTCTAAGAACCTCCACTAAGTCTTAGCCCTGTATTCTTTTCATAAGACTTGAAAGATGTTTGATGAAGCCAGGAAAAGATACTGGCAAGCAAGAATATTTGTTTAAGTTGAAAGCAAGACCTTCCTTCTTTTTCATGGAGGCTCCCACTTACAAAAGGTCTTGGGGCTATCTTGTTGAGAGTTCAGTAAAGGAGGGTGGGTATTTTCCTAGGTTGACAGCTTTATTTACCCTGATCTGCAGGACAAGCTCTCAGATGTTAACCCCTTTACAAAATGCATATTGTTCAGGGAAGATGAGCCACTGAAAGGATAGACTGTCTGTGGCAAATATCTGAGAATCCCCACCTGCCACTCAGGTACTTCTATTTCCTTTGTAATGAGGGCACACAGTATGATATCCAGCATTTTTGAGGATGTCAGACCTGGAGCCTGGGAAGTAGCTTTGCTGTGGAGATTGTTGGGAAACTGCTGGTGAGGGTTGTGCACTGGGCGCATCTGGCTTTGCTAGCTGTTTCTCTGAATCTTCTAAGAGGGGGCTCTCCCTTGTAGTTAGTTATAGTGAGGACACCATAATGTCAGAGAGGAAAACCAACCAATTCTGCAAACAGGTCTAATGAGGGTCATCACAGTTGTGTTGTCCCCAGAACTCACAATACCAATGCAGCTAGGGTGATGAGGGCCTCAAGGACTGATTCATGCTAGCCAGACTCACTGAAGACTCAAGGAAACAGAATGGCCATTCACAATGGGAATGTTCATCTCCAGTGACCAAAACCCTCATGTTTCTCCAAGACCCTCACTGCTAAATTCTGATACCTGGTGAACCCTCCTAGTAACCAGAAAGTTGTCTGTTGGTCTCAAAATCACAAGAGAGAAAGGGATGGTATTATGGGTCAGATCATGCCCTCTGCAAATTCGCATGTTAAAGTCCTGATTCCCAGGACCTCAGATGTGACCTTATTTGGAAATGGAATCATTGCAAATGTAATTAGTTTAGATGAAGAGTAGAACAGCTCCTAATCCAGTATGACTGGTATCCTTATAAAAAGGGAAAATTTGGACACAGATGCACCCATGGAGGGAGGACTCCATGTGAACGTGAAGGCAGAGATCGGGATTTATAAACCCAGGAACACCAAAGATTGCCAGCAAACCACCAGAGGCTAGGGGAGAGGCGCAGGCAGATTTGTCCTCTTAGCCGTCACTCAGAAGAAACCAATTCAGCTGACACCTTGATGTCAGATGTCTAGCCTCTAGCACTTTGAGAAAATAAGTTGTTTAAACCAGCAAGTATAAACTTTTTGCAATAGCCCTGACAAACTAACACATGTGAATTTGCAGACTATTTCTCATTGTGGAGCTTGAAGAAGTGCCTCATAACCCTGTCTAGTGACATTATCTGTAATCCCTAAATCTAGTCTTTGTCCCTTGGACAGTACTAGAAAAACACTCTCCAAATTTTGGTCTTCAGGTTTTCTTTTCCTAAATGCAAAAACATATCCTTTATGCATTCTTTCTTCTGTTAGGTTAATACCACTTATATCTCAGTTTCCTTTGTCGTATTCCAGTTATGTCTCACAGTACACTTGTGACTCTCCTGCCAAGCATTTATACACTCCCCAGACTGTTCTCATTTTAAGTAAATAGAAGAATCACCCTAGAGCTGGTGATTAAAAAATAAAAATTGAAAAGAATGAGAAAGAAAGAAAAAAAATAAGAAGGGCAGATTTGTGACCCCTGCCCTTCAAAATTTGGTCTGTAAGTTTGTGGTGGGGCCCAAGAATAATCATCTTCAGTAAGCACTGCAGCTGATGTCACCCTCAGGATCTGTCTATTCTTGCCAGTTTCTTTCTTAGACAATAATCTAGATTCTAAGCTCTGGAGACACCCAGCTTAGTCCAGAGCTGGTAGGCCCTACTCCTGGCTTTAAGGATTTATAGTCTGGCGAGGAGGAAAATGAATATACTAGGTGAGCAGTACTATGAGAAAGACTAAGCAAGGTAGGGGACCTGAGTGCTTAGGGTTTATGGGAGTTGCAGTTTCCTCTGAGGTGTCCTAGGTAGACTTCACTGACAAAGCGACTCGAAGGTGAGCCATGCGGCTCTCCCGAAGAGTAGTCCTAGGCAGAGGGGACAGCCAGTACAGAGTCCCCAATCAGAAGCTGAGCACATCTGGCACGTTAATAGAAACAGGAGGCCAGCGTGGCTAGAGTGGAGTGAGAAAGGGAGGAGGGTGGCGAGAGCTGAGGTCAGAAAGGTCACAGGGGAGCCACATTATGACCTATAGGTTGTCGGCTTTTACCTGGTGACATGAGGAGCCATTGGAGGATTCTGAGCAGTGATGACCTGACTTATATTTGTAAAATATCATCCAGACTGCTGTAGTGGAAATAGGGGTGGAAACAAGGAGACTGGTTATGGAGGACTCCAGTAATCCAGTGAGATGTTGAAGGCTGATGATAGAGTGGTAGCAGAGGGTTGGTTGGAGGCTGGACATATTTTGAAGGTAGACCCAAATAATTTTTTCTGACAAGCTGGATGTGGAATGTCGCTGAAGAGAGATGTCAAGGAGAACTCTAATCAGGGCGAATCTTGGGATTCTTGCTTAGAAAGCTGAGCAGAAGCATCCCCAAATGAGGAAGCATGTGGCCTGCACGTTGCTGGCAGCCATCCTACGCCCATGAGGAGCACCAGCCTAAGGGTGGAGCCAGTGCTGTGTTTGGCAGGGCAGAAGGGCAGAAAGAAATTGTTCTGAGGGCAGGGCAGAGCCGCTGGTGCACACCTAAAGCCTGATCCACTTCTGCACCTCTAGTTACGAGAGCCACTGAGTCCCCTTTGTTACTTTGTGACTTGCATCCAAAACATGCTTATTGCCACTCCGATCCAGACTCTGAGATGTCTCTCAGATGCACTATTTGCCTAAAGAAACTTTTCACAGTTCCATCAGAGCTAGTCTCCAGACCTCGGGAATGATTTGCCCAAAATGTTTTTTTTCTCATGCCTCTCTCATCTCACTGGTCTCTTGGGATATTGTAAGCCCCTTAGAGTTTTGTGTCAGGAGGGGGCCAGACAGACCCAGCATGGCCGAATGCCGGAAATTATTAGTACAGCATCCCTGCTGGCAGTAGTCATGATGGTGGTAGTGTTAGTAGTAGTCGTAGCAGTATTAGTATCCACTCGTATTTTAGAAAGCCAAGAGCAGAGTAAGTCCCTGAGTAAGGGACTTACCCAGGACCAGAAAACCTTTTACTTCAAATCTAAGATTGGTCTGTTTGATTAACCGATAACAATCCATCTGTCACAGAGAAGAGATAGAGCTTTTCCGGAGGAGGCATCTGTCTGGCCATTTCACTGACTGGCAGTACACTGATACAGATGCCACAGATCTGATCCTCAGCTTCGCAGATTCAGGAACTGCTGGGCCCCTTCACTCAGGGTGATGAAGCTGGAAAGGATCAATTCATCATAGTTAAGCTTATAACAGACTAATGTATAAACCAGATATCAGATTATTTATAATAGGAACTGTTTCTCAAAATTGAAAACTTGCAGACTCTTGAATATTTCCTAGTTTGAGAAATATTAAATTCACACTTACATTATGAGACTTTAAAAACAGTTACAAATGCAAATCCAGTCTGGGCATTGATATTATATGTCATTACTCTGTAAAAAGGTAGTGATCCAGGTGATGCTGTTTTAAAATTTTTTATATATCTTTAAAATGAAAACATTAAATTTGAAATTATTCTAAACAATTCATGGGTATCTGTAGATAGCTGAGAATATGATTAAAGACTCCAAGCTAAAAAACAATGTTATAGGAGAAAGGCTTTGTTTGAGAACTACAGCTGGTTATGTATACAGGATGCTCCAAAGCAAGCCCACTCAGGAAACCGGATTGCAGATCAGAAGGCAGATTGGTGGGTGTACAATAAGAACAGAGGGAGTGGGCTGTTGTCAAGAACACAGCCCTCAGACAAGGGTAGCTAGTTATCCTACCTACATTTGCTCTACAGATAGTTCTGTTTAGGACTCTACCAGTCATGGAGAACAGAGCATCAGTTTTCTTGCATTATGGTACAGAAGCACTGAGAAATTATTTGTCACTGACTTTCCTTTTCCTAGATTTCACCTGAATCGAGGCACAGTCCCTGCCGGTGCATCTTTCTAGGGAAATGGGAACTGTGCTCTTCTGACAAGGAAGGGACTTGGACTAGATCAGTAGAACTCCAGAGCCCATCCTCTTCCATTTAGCATATTGCTAGTTTCTGACATTGAACAAAAATTATAAGGGGCCCTTATATACTATAGAGGATGGTAAAACAACTTTTTAAGCTCTCCCAATTGTCTACAGCAGACTCTGAGAATCCATCATACTTCTCAAATGACTTCTCACAGTGTTTTCTCCCTACTCATAGTTTAGATCTGCCTTTACCCAACCCTCCCCTTTCCCACCTCTGGCCTCAACTGAGTCAGTGCTAGGAACTGGGGAGCACCCACCGCCCGTGGCCACGTACTCCCTTTTGGCTCCAGAACTAGATTGGATTAGAGCCAGACACTCAGTGCTGGGCTGCCTCCAAGCAGGCTGAGAGAATGCATCCTGTTCCCAGGCAGCGATTCCAGGGGCAATATTAACTTGCTGATACTTTCCTGGCCCTGTCAGAGCCAGGCAAGGGCATGTAATCCCTTAGGCCGGTTGGCAAATGCCTGCTTGTTCTTTAGTATGGTCAGAAAAGGGAGAGAGGCGCCTGGCCAGTTTAGAAATGAGAGGGCTCCCAGAGGATGCCCTGAATCCCAGGGAGCACTACTCACGTGCCTGCAGTGGTTGTTGACCTCTCCCTTACCGTCTGTCACCCCACTCCATGTTGATGCCCGCGCATATGCCTCTGGCCAGGCTGGCCTACAGCTGTTGCCTTTATTTACTTTTCCATTTCTTACCTATGTATGCCACTTCTTCCTCCAGCCTGGAATGCTGGAACCTTTTAGCTCTTCCTCACCAAATCTTCCCCACCCTGTAAAAGCCACAGCTAAAATAAGCCCTTCAGAAAGCCTTCCCTGATCTACAACCAGAAAGGATTCCCCTTTTTTCAGTCAACTGCCATACCCATTTTCCTATGTTTTAACCTGTTTCAAAACACAGATAACTTTCTGGTTTCCAGGATGGCTATTGAGGTTTATTTCTTATTTATTCTACCAGGAAATAAGGACTGAGGGTGTGTCTGACTGCCTTTGTTTTGCTCATAAGATTCTGCACACTGAAGGTACTTAATATTTGTTGAATGAATAATGAATCGGAAGCATTGGCCACATGGTATACAAATTATAAAACACTGGGTCCTTCACAAGTTTCCCTTCTGAAGCTGCCCCTAAGCAGGACTTCCCTGGGATCCCTCTTAATCCCCCACCCCACTACCCAACTACACTTGCAGCTAAAGTGGTCTATTGCAGGGGTAGGGTAGCCTCTGGGTCCTTCTGGTTGGTCCGTGCGTAGGCTATACCAGTTATATATTTTGGCTATCAGCCCTGTATCTAAGACAGCACTCAATCAAAAGACATAGATGAGACACTTTATACAAATGCACGTTACAGCAGAAGGATGTTCCCATTGCATGTGAGGATATTATTATTATTAATATTATTATTGAGCTGAATGAGAGAGGGCGGGAAGTTGGGTGTTGCTGGAAGCTGGAAAGCAGGGACTCACTTCACCTTTTGTTAATTACTTTTGTAACCTCAGGCAAAAAAGCACTGGCCTGGCGCTCAGGAGACCTGAGAGTTCTAGTTCTGCTGCTGACATCTGCGCTTGCATCTTGGGTGTATTGCTTCATCTTGTCACAGTTAATTCATTGACACAATGGGGCATGGAGATTGAGGTTAGTGAGATACAAGGTTGCTCTGTGATCGTAGAAAGTCATGAATGGAACCTCGAGAACGGATAGGTCAAAGGGAAAGCATTTATATGTTGAGCCTTCCTGTGGAAGAAGACATCCATTTTCTTCCTGTGCCTTTAACAGGATATATTTATTGGTTCTACACCAACCCTTGCAATTGAGTGTCTGGAAAAAGATGGAGAAAATAAACAGGTATATTCAATACAACCTGACAATGTGCCCAATGTTCCGAAGTATTTTTGCTTGAAGCGGGAAATGTTTCTCGTCAAATCACAATTAAGCCATGCCGCTTCTTTCCTTTTTTCTTTTCTTTTCTTTTCTTTTCTTTTTCTTTTCTTTTCTTTTCTTTTCTTTTCTTTTCTTTTCTTTTCTTTCTTCTCTTCTTTTCTTTTTTTTTCATAAAGATGATTTTTATCATTTAAGTTCTTTGTTATTTCCCCTCTGAAAAAACTCACAATATTGCCAAATGTCCTCAGTAACCATGGAGTTTTGTCTGGCATAGTTTAATAATTATTTATTATTATTACTTTTAGTACTTGGTTTGAGGAAAAAAAAGTCACTTGTTGGTTATATTTTTTTTTCTGTGCAAATAGAATTGCTTAATAGAAGTAAAGGAAATAGAGCAACTGTTACTAAATGCCCAAAAGCAGAAGTTGAATTCCTTTCACATGAGTTTTCAAAAGTGTTTCAGCCATGTAATCTTGTCTTGGCAGCTCGGATTTGGGGAAGGCCTGCCTTGTGTTGAACAAAGTCAGAAGTGAAGATATAGGAGCTGCCAGAGGAATGTAGGCAGGAGGCAGACACTTGGAGGTGGTAGTATTGGGGATGAATGTTTGAGTGGAGCCACTTAGTAGCCATGAACACCACTCACAAAACCAGCTATAATCAGGTAACAGAAACACATGCTGTGGACTTGCTAATTTCTCAAACACACATTGTGTTTCAGGAATCTTGAAAGCTTCCCACAGGAATTTTCTCCGAATTGGTTCTGTTTAAGATCAAACCCCGGACCAGTAAGATAATTTTCTAGATTTGGGAACTATTTGGAATCTGAAAGTCTTGAAAATAAGCATATTACAATAACTTAGAATCTGAAACAGAGATTTCAGTTTTACCAACATGTACTTAAATATGATTTGTTATCACTGGTTAGACAGATATCAGAGTGATAATTCCCAGCCTCCGTTTTCCCCCCAAAAGTATAGGACCAAGTGGGAAGTAGAGACTGCTGGGTGAGTGGTAAGACAGCTGGTTCTCCGGCAAAGGGAATTTTCATAACTCGATCATATACCACTGAATTAATGTTGAGACTTGCTGTTGGCTATTAATTATCTCCTACAAATTATAGTTTCTGTTTTTAATCTTGATAAGAGAGTAGTTGTTATTGTAGTCTTTAGAGAAAGTGTGGACCCTAAGAGAGAGTGTCACTGACAGGTAGGGCCAGAATTTTAACAAAGGGGAGCTTCGTTATACAAAAAGCACATCTTTTTTTTTTTTTGTATAGTGCATTCTGCCTCAGAAAAATTAAGTCTTCTGATTGCTTTTGTTGTTAAAATGCAAGTGTATAAAATATGTGTCTGATTAGCTTCATAATAAGAGGGCCAGTCCCCAATTTGGCTTATGCCAAATATAAGCCGATGCTTTACTTTTACCTTAAGTTTGATGTTTTAAGAAAGACTTTACGTGTTATAACTGAGGGACAACATAGACAGTTATCTCCTACAGGTCTCTGATCAATGTCATAATCTCAGTGAGGCCTACTTTAACTATCTTATTTTAAATTGTGATACTGCCTCCCACACTTTCTTTTCTCCATAGGACTTATCACTTTCCAACCTACTTATTTCCTTATTTATTAGATTTATTGTTTATTATTGTCTTCTACTAGAAGGTAACCTTCACAAAGGCAGCATTGCCTGTAATGTTCTCTGATACATTTTTAGTGCCACGAACAGTGCCTGGTATATGGTAGGCACACGGCAAATATTTGTTAAACGATTGAATGAGCATCTATATATCTGCACTTTCATATCCTCTTCCGTTCATAGAATGCACCAACATCTAAGAACACTAAGGTATACTTCTTAAAGGCAAAACCCCTGTGGGTGTATGTGATCAAAGTATAGTCAGAGAACTGACGTTGGGCACGAATGTTTGAAGCTCCAGTTGCTCTTTGAGCATTTACTAGAAGCAGCTAAGCGCCAACTCTGTGTAGGACTTGGAAAGAAAGCCCTCTCAGTTATGAGGAAGTCAAGGCAGCGTGCACTTGTGAAGCACTCATTTCTCTGTGCCCAGTGCTGAACCTACTGTGAGATTCCCCCGAAAGGAGAAGGCCATGCCCTTGTTCTCAACCAGCTGGCCCTCTGGCTGGGGAAGTTTCTGCAGTAATGCCTACCTATGGTTTATGACTTACTAGCAAGAGTTTTCACCTAAGTTTGACAAAGGAACAGCTTTTTAAAAAAATCTCGTAATAAAGATTATTAAAAGCACTTGCAACCACTTGCTCAGACCAGTAGCCAATTCCTCTGACCTGGTGACCAAAGATTTTAAAAAGTAATTATTTGTGCAGTGAAGCTGTGCTAAATATTTTCAGAGTATCTCCATATCCAAGTGTGTTTTTGATAAAGAGAGATCGTATGTTTCTCTGCTGCTTGCTAGACACAATTTAGCCATGATGGGATGCCTAATTCTCTTGTCTTTTTAACTAAGACAAGTCTGTGTTTGCCTTTTACCCCAGCTCACTAATCAGAGGCCCAGGTCCTCCCTAGTGAGTTCCCTAGTGTTCTCACCTGACTGAAACAGTCATCTGCTGGTCCCTCCACCTCCAGCCCCTCCTGCTCACCAGATGCAGATCAATCCTTCTAAATGATGGCTTTCACCTTGTCGGTCCCCTCTTTAGGAATTTATTTTACACACGCATAGAACTAAATCCAGATTCCTCACGCTAGGATGTTAAACCCTCCATCAAATTATTCCACCTGGTCGAGATTATCTCAGCCCCTACCCCTTGCCACAATGAACACTGTGCTCCAATCGGCCTCCTTGCTCTTCTTTCCCAGCCCTTGCTCTCCATCTTTATATCTATCTCCTTGTCTTTGTACGGTTTCTCATTCATTCATCCATTCATTCATTAAATAAGTATTGAGCTTCTACCATATACAGTGGACCCTTGAATAATGTACCAAACCCACACAGCTGAAAATCCACATATGGCTTTTGACTCCCTCAAAACCTAACAACGAATAGCCTACTATTGGCTGGAAGCCTTATCATTACCAAAAACAGTCAGTGAACATTTATTTTGTATGTATTACATACTGTATTCTTACAATAAAGCAAGCTAGAGAAAAGAAAATGTTATTAAAAATCACAAGGAAGAGAAAATACATTTATAGTATTGTATGTATTTATTGAAAAAAAATCTGTGTATATGTGGATCTGTGCAGTTCAAACCTGTGTTGTTCAAGGGTCAACTGTACTAGGCAGTGTTTTAAAGCCCAGGAGATATAAAACTCAGCAACTTGGAATATACCCTCTCATCTCCCTTGATCCAAGGCAGTCCCAACCATACTGCCCTCAAGAACCAATTTAAGCCTCACTTATTAAAGGTCTCCCAACTGACCCCTTAGGACAATGGAAGGCAGTCAAGTGTAATGGTTAAAAGCAAAGGCTTGGGAATGAGATAAATTTGATTTGGAATTTTTCCTCTGCCACCAACTATCTATGGAATATTAGGCAAGTTTCTCAACCTTTCTAAACCTCCTATTACCTCATCTATAAAATGGGGATCATAATACCTACTATTTGTTGTGAGAGTAAAGAGAGATACTATTCAATGGTGATGTCACTGTTACCTTATAGCAGATCAATGATGCTTGGTCACCTAAGAATGAGTGAATAATGCTTGTAATGCTTTTCATGAAACTCCTTTTTCACTCAGCAGGATTTAACAAGTGTACAGTGAAAGGATGTACAGTAAGGGGACACTTAGCTGTCTCATAGTCTCTTTCCTTTTGGATCCCCATTTCCTCAAGGGCATTGGCTCTTCCTGTCCTTTCTATATCACCTCCCCATCAAGATGAACCTTTTCTGTGGACTAAAAACCATCAAGTTGAAATGGAGATACCTCTGTCTGATCTGGGGCTAATAAAAGAGTAGAAACTTCTACAAACTGGAGGGTGCCTGAATTTCTAGCTAGTGTTAAGTGGCCATAGCAAAGTATAACCCATGGCTTCAATTTGGTCTGTCAAAGATGAAATTAAAAGTAAATTTGAAGTTTCACAACATAGTTCTCTCTATTACGGGTGCTGCTGTGCATTAAAATCATCTGTGTGAGGCTCATTGGGATGGGCAGAGATTCAATCACTGATAATGACTCAAGGAAATGGGGTGGTGAGAATTAGGGTCATCCATCCCAATTGGGGCCAGAAAGAGAACCAGGAAATGTGTTTTTCAATCTTGACATCTTGCCAGCTAGAGCTAGAGGAAAATGTTTTCTTGAACTCATTGAGCAGCCTACTTACAAATCATATAGATAGCTGCATTCAATGAGAATAGATATAATTTTTATGTGGTCTAGTTAAAGATTTGCACCACCCACTCAGAGTTGTGCAGAGTACCCCTTAGAGATTCTTAAAACCATACTACATCACTAGGTAGAAGCCACTTTAGCAAATGCCATGATAACTGGTTTTATGCAATGAGGCTATTTACATATCCCCAGTAATAGTTTGGAATTTTATAAGAAAAATACAATATAGCAGATGTGCCCATAAAATCCTATATGTTTAGCCATCAATAGATAAGTAAGATGTTATTTACTAGGTATAATACATAGGTGTGGTATCTGGTTTTGAATATTGATGTAAAGAGTCTTAAAAGGAATGAGCATTTTCAACAGGTTACAGATCAACATTATAGTGTTCAAAAAAACTTTCACATAATCTCATCTGGTTCTTATGAACCCTGGGACTAGGGCAGGGAGATAATTGTCATCATTCTACAAGTGAAGGAAAAGGGAGGTTAGATGACTTGCCCAAGGTCACAAAGCCTCTAAGTAGCAGAACTAGGATAAGAGTCCTTGTAGCCATTATTACTTTCGTTATTATCATGATGATTATTATATCAAGTGTCTGACACGCTTCTCTGATTTTTCTGCTCTTCTGTCCTATACACAGAAGTTTCTAGAATGTATGTACTCCTGAGCTGCTCCTGTCCCCCCCGCCCCCAGACTGTGGAGTAGAGTGTCCCTGACTGGGTCCTCCCATTTCCTGGTTTTGCCTGGGTCTGGTTAGAGTGGGAGAGTTAGAACTGGAGCCCTTCTACATTTCATGTTTTTCTGGTTTCTAAAAATCAAACAGGGCAAGAAACCCCCGCAGCAGTGGTGTTTGTCCTGGCAGGGCGCTCCCTGCCAGTCTCCTCCCGCTGGAGGAGCTGCCTTTGGACTTTCCTGCTTCCCCACCCTGGTATGTGATCACTCTGACAAGCCTTAAAGATAAATCACATTCAGCATCCAGATCTGACTTTTGATTAGAATCAAATACAGTAGGTTATATGTTTTCATTTTATTCTAGAGACTAATCTTGAAGTTGGGAGGCGCACGTATTTATTGATATTACACTGATGCTTTAAGGAGGGACTGCCCCTATCCCTCGAGGAATTGGGCTGGATGGCTTGAGCCTCAAGCTGACACAGACTGCTTTGGTGGTGGGGC
Organism: Eonycteris spelaea; assembly: GCA_003508835.1. Classification (NCBI taxonomy): domain Eukaryota; kingdom Metazoa; phylum Chordata; class Mammalia; order Chiroptera; family Pteropodidae; genus Eonycteris; species Eonycteris spelaea. The sequence continues at coordinate 9,444,298 of PUFA01000024.1, read as the reverse complement.
ACAGCTCAAGCCAGGGCTGTGGTGGTTCATTATCTGAAAGGCAGATCATTTACTCTCCTTTGGTCTTTGCTTGCATTTCTTTTGAGAAAAAAAAAAGAAAGAAAGAAATACACCCCAAATTCCAAGTAATGGAACTTCACTTAGCTGGAAGCACCATAAAGGGGGAGGGTTGAACACGAAAATGTTCATAGCTGAAACTCATCCCTTTTGCACATCTGCCCGTGTCCTGCTGCCTGTGCCTTTCACGGTTGTTTCTGAGGGCAAGGGCTTGAGTTTTGGATGCTCACAAATCAGAACTGTGTCAGGGGAAACCGAGAAACATTTAGCAACTTTACCCAGAGAATGCAAAAGAGTCGCACACTCCCGTTGAGTCCCGTCACACACAGCCCAGAGACGGGACTCAGGAGACTGCAGGGGAAGGCCTGACTTTGAAAGTCTCTTTAATAGGCTGTCAGAATGTGCTTTCCCACATAAACTCTGCAACATCTGGGGGAAAAGAAATTGGAAGAAAGATGGGTGGAGGCAGGGAGATCTTCTCTGTATAAAGTAAGCCAAGAGTGCAACAGCAGCCGTAAACGTGCCAGAGGAAGGCAGGCAGATAGCCAAGATTCTCTGAGCGAGAGCTAAGCAGCAGGGCACGCCCCTCTCTCAGAATCGCTGGCCTAGAAGAGGTGGAGGGTGCCTACCCATTGCCAAAACAACCAGGGGTTGTTTGAAGATCCTAGGGGTTCGTTAGAACTCTGGGCTCCAAGGAGGATCTTCTTTCCAAATTGTGGGATGAGCAGCTGGAGGGTCTGAAGGCAATGTGCTGGTTTGGGGCTTCAGGAGCCGCTTTCGCCCTGACGAGCTGAGTGAGTCCCTGGCCTTTGTGGGACCAGGAATGGACTGCGTCGGCAGCAGCTGCGAGTCTCTCCACTGCTTGTACAGTCATACTTGTTGTTGTATCCTAACCCTTCAGCATAGATGTGACTAAATTTTTAAATTGTCCTTTGCTGACTGAAAATTGTCTTCACGCACCGCTGTTCCTGAGTCTCTAGTGTCCTCCACAACTTAGATTTCCCTCTTCCATCCCAGCACGAAAAAAAAAAAAAAAACTGAGCATGGTAAAGTTTAAAGAGTCTCATCTGCAAGTCCTAGGAGGACCGGGCCCTTGGGAGAGGAGGTGGGGTGGTGTGCGCCAGCTGTGTGCCGTCACATGGTGGGGTGGTGGGCCAGCTGTGTGCTGTCACATGGCGGGGTGGTGGCGGGAGGAGCAGGAAGCCAGCCTCCTCCCTGACTCGCACCACCTCTCTTTTCAACCCTCCTTCTCTTCTGAAACTAAACTGCATTCCCTAGGCCATACTCTATTTCCTGGCTCCCAAAAATCTTGGGTGTGCGAACAGGCGGAGGAATCTCCTGGGGTACATTTGGAAGAAAGGGAGTAAGCTCAGGGTTGGATAACGTCCACGAGCGGAATCTAAATCAGTGGTTCTTAACCCTGCTGCACAATAAAGTCATCTGAGAGCTGTTAAAAAAATTGTGACGCCCAGGCCCAGGCGTGGAGATTCAGTTCAACGGGCCTGGACGAGAGATTTTTTTTTTTCTTTTTCTTTTTTGACAAAGATGTTTTTTGAAACCATTCCCAGGCAATTCTGAGACGCAACCAGAGTTGAGAACCACTGATGTAGAGGTGAGTAGCTTGGGCACCGGGCAGACAAGGTCCCTGTGCGCTACACAGCAGGTCTCAACCTTCTTCTACAGGAAGGCCCTCCATCTGAGCCTGCCAAGCAGCTGTGCTGGGTGGTGGAGATCTCTTTCCTCCTCTCTTTATCTCTATCAGAGAAGCCCTCTAACTAGTTCTAAACCTGGGGAGGTAGTCCTAGGTAAAATGAACCCATTTCTGTAGCACCATTACAGTAAAGAAGCCCTTGAAAAGTCAGCAGGGGAGAAATACAACTTCAGAGCACTAGGGAAGGGAAGTGGTTGGTTAATTTTTTTCTTTACATCTAAAATAAAACCCAGAGGAGGGGTAGGGCAAAGATAAAAGGAGGAAAAAAACCAGAAGTGAAACAGCAGATAGAGCCATGAATGAAAATGAGAGAAATCCACCCGCACACCTGTTCTTCGAGAATCTCAGAAGGTGGGGCTTTTGACTCAATTAAAATTGCAGTGGCCTTCCTTGGAAATCTGTCCCAAACCTCTGGAAAGGAGCAAAGTAGCTATAGGTCTGGCAGCTGCTTTAGGATAGTTATTTCAGTGTCCCAGAGGAAAGATATTTTAGAATTTAGTCCTTGCCAGAAATAAGAAGCTGAGGGGAAAAGAAAAACATTACAGAATTTCCAAAAATATTTTGATAGCAACGCAAAACTTTGTGGAGCCTTAAAGAAAAATTAGAGTACACTCTTATTTGAAGAATGCCTGGTGGACTGGCTTTGTATTTTGGCTAGTAGATTAATTATGTTACCCAGTGTTGTCAGCTGCAGAAGGGTCTGTAAGGTGACAGACATACATGGGAGCACATGTGCATATGTGTGTACACTTATTTATATGCTTTAACTTTGTTTTGTGATTTGTATATGTGGAATAGATAAGTTCTATTTGTTTTAAAATAATATAGAAATTTCCCTATTTGAGAAAATAAGGGCGATGACATCAGGTGTAAGTCTGGTAGGAAAATGAAACAGAGGAGGCTTCAGTTGGTGATTTAAATTTGGACTATACATCTTGAGAAACGGTCATCTCAGATATGGCCCTGCTTCGCTATGGTTATCAGGGCAGTACTGGCCCATTACCATAATTCAGGGACCTTTGGTGGGCCTGCTGGGAAAGAATGCGCTCCTAATAAATTCATAAAGCTTGCTCTTTGCCTCCTCCAATCCTTCTTCCTCTACCAACTCTTGCCAGCATTGCGTTGCCTAGTAAAAGCCTCTTCTTTTTAACGCCTCCCAGTCTTAGTGGTTAAAGGAATTTGCTCCTTTTCAGTGGCCCAGCAATAAGAAGACTATTTTATGGGTTCTTATTTTTAATTATTTTAAGCTATTAGTTGTTATTCTGTAATATTTTCCTTGTTATAATGTGCTCATTTTCTCTACAAGGGCTATGTTGCACAGGGTACAATTTATAAAATCAACTCAAATCATTATGCCCTGGAGGTTGGCAGATGTGGACTTAAAAATTATTCCTTTGGTATCCCTCAGTTATGCGCATCCTCAAAATGTCTGCTCATCAATCAATGTGTCCAGGCAGCCAACTCTGTAGAATCAGTTTAGGATCAAAGGTACGAAAGTGACAAAGCTTTGCTTATCTCAGCAAAGAAAGTCTTCATGGAATTTGGAACCAAGTAACAAGCATTTTCTTGTGGAAAATGTGAATAGAGGATCTGAAGGAACAAGATTTTCCCAGCAGTCCAAAGTGTGAGCCCTTTTGAATGATGAGCAGCTAATACTGATTCTTGTTCTGCTCCAGCACTCAGCAATTAAGGAAACAATATTCATCTGCTCCATAAAGTGTGTATTAAAAAACTCGCTCAAGTGACTCTTTTTTAAAAAACTGTTCCTTGATAAGGGAAAGAAATTTTATTTTTTTATTTGAAAAAGAAAGAAAAAGTATTTTTATTCATATGATTATACCTGTAGGAATTTGTGTTGTTTCCCCGAATTTTAAAACATTGATGTTGGTAGCATGTAAACCTCAAAATATCAAGTTCGTACTGTTACTAAATTTAAGATTGAGTTTAATTAAGAAAATCTTCAAGATGAATGTTATTTGATAACGATAATTAAAATTTTATAGTTCTTTACAGTTTACAAAAAGTGTTCACATGCCTGCTTATTTAATTTTTGCAACATAGAAAGAAAGACGAGGCAGGTTTTATTATCTCCGCTTTATGGGTGGAGAGGCTGAGAGGCTCAGAAAAATTAAGGATTGTGCCCCAAATCATAAAACTGGTGCATGAAGAATGTAAGTCCTCAGATCCCAAACCCATGCTCTTAATTACTTGCTAATTGATTAGTTAGTAAAGATTGTTAAAAGCTAATAAATTATGGATATGTGTCTTTGATCATATGGTTTCTTATTAAAGTTAAATTTGGGGGGGTTCTCAAAATGGTAAGCACTTCCTATGGTTTCACTCTCTCTGACCCATATTCTCAGCCTTGTTGGCTCAGGCAGCTGTTGTTCCTAATCCCAATATTGAATGAGTTCTAGAAAAATTCTCTTTCTTCTCAGTGTAGCCCAGCGCAGCTGTGACAACATTGGATCAAAACTGGCTCATCTTAGTAAACAGAAAATAATTATTAAAAAAACATATAAGTGGATTAGTTTATGGGACACAGATTTTTGAATTTTTACTCAACTATAGTCTGGCCTGTAGCCACAAAAGCTTTTGGGACACCCAACTCCAGTTAGTATGCCTTGCTTTAATCCTGTTTGGGGTGAGTGGGCAGATGTGACACCAAGGTACTCAAACACCTAGGTGGATATATCAGGTCTAAGAAGATAAGTCCTCCCTAGTATTATTCTCAATTGTGAGCTCTCGCTGACCATGCCTCCTTCTGCACCTCTGTTCTGTAGCTACTTTTAGCTCTTTTGGCCTGTTCGATCCCACAGGGTGTGTCACTTATGATACGATGGAGGAGCACTAGGCTTGGAGGAAGGGGCCAGGGATAAGCCCAGTCCCCCTGTGTGACACTGGCATGTCACTTTGTTTTTCTGTATCTCAATCTCCACATCTGGGAAGTAAATGGGTTAAACCAGATGATCTCTCCTATTTTCCCCAACCTCTGGCCTGGAAGCCTCTCTCCATAGCCACACCTTCCCAGTAGCTAGAACCTAAGAAGATACAGACTGCGGCGGTGAAGGAAATGTCATATTTAACCAGCACATGTGCAGATAGGAGAGGGTGAGATTGGACCTGGGACCCAGCAATGTAGAGATCCTGCTTCTCCAAAGACTTAGGGAGCTGAAAATAAACTCATCTGGGGCCCAGAGATGCAAATAACAGAAAAAAGCAAAATAATGACCTCCAGGAGTGCAGAGCAAAAGCAGATGTGAAACTACCACAAGGATTGACAGATGATGCCCAGAGGGGACCCTTTTCTGCTAGAATGTAAACTTCACAGCAGGGATTTTTGTTCTGTTTGATGATGAATTCCACATAGGCACTTAATACATGCTGTTGAATGACAAATAAATACTTTAAACTTGTGATAAGCTCAATGAGCAATGTGAGATTTTCTAATTTATCAACCTGCATCCCCCCTCAAATTTCCCCTGTGTCCTAGGGCCAGTCTCTGGGTATTAGGGGTTAATTTAGAATCACTAGCTAAGCTATTAGCCAGGTAGCTAGCTGCTCATTGGCTTAGTCTTTTCTTCTACTACTTTCACTTTCCCTAGTTTGACCCTTGCCCATGGAATGGTTTGACATTTATGACTCTGTGCACCATCAGTTAATAAACATCCCCAGGATAATCATGAGATAACAATTCAGTTATTAAGCTGAAATGGTCAGCAAGATAATACAATCCTCTCGAGACTTTGACTATAGAGAACTAAGGGTGTGTTGATGTGTAGGTGGGTATGTAAGTAAACATTAAACTGAGTAGAAAAGAAGAAAAAGGGGAAAAATTGCCAGGTCTTTGTGTGTGCCTCTTTCTGATAATCAGGGATGTGCTCAGATTCTTTTAAAAATATTCTGCTTTGCCTTTATTCTAACTCTGAAAACAGACTTACTACATACTAAAACAATTTCATTAACATCGTTTTACATGTAACAGTGCAGTCAAGGATTTTTGAATACAAGAAAAGCCTGACACAAATAGGAAACAAACCAAATAGGTGCTAAGGCTACAAAAAACATGGCAGCTTTTGCCAAATCTGAATGGAGCCAAAGCCAAAGAATAGTTGTCCAGCCACACCCTCTCTGAGACTAGGCTGTTTCTTATTTGTGCTGTCCTTCAGACAGGCTCAGGCTGTTCTCTTTTTGGTTTACCTCCTCTTCAGAATTCAGTCCCAGAATCTGATGATTTTACTCTTCTGCTTAGTTCCTACTAATTGTGTGTGTGTGTGTGTGTGTGTGTGTGTGTGTGTGTGTTTTCTACTAACCTCTATTCTGTCTGAGCCTGTGTCTTCTTATAAAATATTTCCTCACGGGTGTACTGGTCAGGACACTGAACACGCTGGTTAGCTTAGCGCAGCATATTTCTCCCAAGAGGCAGGAAGGTTTACATATTTTGGGTTATAGGTGATCCTTGCCCTCTAGGCAGTTTGCAACCAAGTAAACAGATAAGGCAGGTAAATACAGGATGATGTGTGAAAAAGTAAATCAATTGACTATGACAATATGAATGATAAGGAACACATTTAAAATGCATAATTTGCAATGAAATGGGATAAAAAGGTCTGGGCAGATAGGATGGATTGATGATTTGTTCATTCCCTCATCCAACGAGAACTAAGTAAATATGCTGCGTTGGACACAGTGAGAGAAAGAACATGGGTAAAACATGATTCCTACTCTCAAAGCTTATAGCTTGTAGAGGAGACAAAAAAGATGTGTGTATGCATATCTAAAATACAAGGTAAAAAGGTGTTAAGTGTTGTGAGAGGTACACAAACAAGACTTAGGCAAGGGAGCAATGATTTTTGGCTGGGGAGGAGGTGGAAGCATTTGAGGTGGGCTTGAAGCTTGGGTGGGATTTTATATTTTCATATAACCAGTGTCTTACCAGGTTACTGATGCCACAAGGTAAATATGTCACATTAACTGAAAAAAAGAAAAAAGCAGTATTTTTCTAGCTTTGGCCCATATCTACCATAGTGGCATTCTCAGAATCTGACAAAAACTGCTTGCCCCAATATTTTTTTGGCAGTTGTCAGTTCTTAACCTTTTGAGGATTATATCATTTTTTCATAATCTGAGAAACTTACAGAACCTATTTTCAGAAAAATAAATGTATACATCCAGTAAATTTCATGCAGTTTTCAGGAGTTCATGGACCCTTGCAGCCTGTTCTTGGACTCTCAGGGGGTCCATGTTCCCTAATGGAAGAATTTCTGATGCAGATGGTCCCTGAAGTGTGGAAGCCATTGGTGTTCAGAGCTATAGAGCAGGGCTACACTGCCAGAGCCTTGGGAACTCACAAATATAAGCCACCTTGTGTTCTCTGGAGTCTGCCATGCCCCTGGTACAGGCGGAGCTGTGTAACTGAAGGCCAATTTTGGTACCAAAGCAATGCTTCTTGCTCGTCTGCACGCACGCATGCACACACACACAGTGAAAATGGGGAATGCATTTTGTACAGAGGGTACATATTTTTTAAGTTTCCCTGGTGATTCTGATACCTGTGATGTGTCTCCCCACACCCACTGCCTTCGGATGTTATTTTTTACATGCCTCCTCAATCCCTTATGCCGAGAGACTCCTGGCAAACCCATCAGACATGCCCAGACGAATGTGAATACTGGCTCTGAGCCCAGCTTTAAACTCAGGCTGGGACATCCCTCCACTCCCCTTCCATGCTGAATTAATATTGAAGCTGGATGGCAAAGTAAGGCCACCAACAAAGAAACTCTAACAAAGCAGGCAGTTTACAAGGGTTAAAGAAAGGTTTCTCTAACATAGCTTTATCGAGCAGTTGATGGGCTAGAGCCTTTTAGAATCAGGGATGTGACCTGGGCTTGCTCACTGAATGTTGAGTTGTTCTGATCTGCAGCTTCAGAAATAGACCAGCTTCTGAGAGTAGTGCTTGGGGGTAATACTGCATCCTTTTCCTATTTTTTACACCATTTAACATCAGTGTGGGAGCTCCCTCAGGACCAAGGCTGGATTACCCAGTGAGCAGAGTAAGCACTTGCTTAAGGCACCAGGAGCACCCCCATCCCAGCTCCTTTTACCACCTACCTTATCAAGGCCATATGAGCTCTTGCCTTCACTGAGACCCCTTCTCAACCGGAAAGGACAAATCAGGCAGAACTACAGGTACCCTTTAATTTCTAGAGAGCAATTTGCATCTCTGAAGACTTGAAGACAAACACCTAGTTCATAGATCCCAGTGCTTCCCCCAAGTTATTACATTTTTCACAGCTACTCATAAACACCCACTCTACCTGGGTATTGAGTCAGGCTCTCCAGAAAGGAACCACTTATGGTGAGGTTGTGGCAGGGAGTATTCTGGAGAATGTGTGAGGAGGAGGACTTCCCTTGATCAGGACACAAAAGTAAACATAGTTTTGTTTACTCTTCTGTGGACCAGGTCTGCTTGCCTTAAGTTTTCTTTCTTTTTCATTGGCTTAAATGTAACGTAAAACTTTGGCTGTCTTAAATGTTTTCATAAAAAAAAAAAAAAGATGAAGAAGAAGGCTTTTAAATCTTCGTGGCTCTAGTAATTTTCAGTCCTGATATTTGCCCTCAAATTGTCATGATTTTAGTCATCCTAAAATGGAGACAAGGAGAAGGGGAAACAGGAAGAGGACTCCTGGTCTCCCTCAGCCTGACTTCAGAGCTCAGGCTCTCTTCTCAGTTCAGAGGCAGCAGGGGCTGTAGGGAAGGACTAGGAGGCAGGGGTGCTCACCATTCGTGGGGTTGGGGATAACTACTCTGTACAGCACAAAAGCTGTTAAAACAGACTATTCTGAGGTTTAGGCGCTGAACTGTCTTTAAAAAATGGGCTCCCCCCCCCGCCCCCACAGAGTTTTATCACTGTCTTTGAAATTTATTTCCTTGGAGGTCCATGGCAGCCTGAATTTGGCAGCTTTCAGGGCAGTGTGCTCCTAAATTCGCTTTTTTTTTTTTTTTTTCTCTCTCCTAAGCTTGGGACTGTGAGGACTCAGGGCACTGCCTCATTGGGAAAGGGAGCATGTCAACTTGCGCTGAAACTGCTGGGCTGCAGGATGCCCAGACTCATGTAAGCTGCCTCAGAACAGGAACAATCATGGTTTAGGACTGGGCTCAATAGTCAAACCAAACCCAAACCAAACCAAAAACCAAAAACAACTACCAAAGACAGAAGACAAATGGGAACAATTCACACCTCTAAATAGGAAAAATATCATTCAAAGGCAAATGAAAAACTGGGAAAAAATATTTGAAATATATGTGAGAGAAAAAGCTTAATGCCATGAACGTGTACTTTCAAATCAGTAAGAAAATAAAGAATGCCCCATAGAAAATTAGGTAAAGGGATGGGGAGAGAACTGGATAATGGGTATAAACAAAGAAGGCACAGTACAAGAAAGAAATACGAATGCCACTAATCGTGAAAATGCTCATCCTCACTAGTACTCAACAAATGCAGCCTCGAAACAAAACAAAGCAAAACATGCCATATTTTTGATTATCAAATTGCCAAAAGATTAAAAAAACCCCACCAAAACGGTGAATATGTGGAGAAATAGATACTTCTATGTATTTATAGTCAGTATACACATTGGTAAAACCCCTCTGCAGGGCAATTTGGCAGTGTATATCGGAAGCCTTAAAATTGTGTATACCCTGGATACAGCAAGTTCATTTAAAGAAATTTAACCTTGGGAAATTATGGATCTGTGTAAATATTTACCTACAAGATGTTAAATACTATATCCATATTATAAAATATTAGACAGGTATTTAAAATGATGTCATAAGTATTTAATTATGTAAACGGATATTCATGAGATATTGAAATTTAAAAGTTGGTTAAAATTAGCATGTAACAGTATAATCCAATTTTTACAAAAGAAAATATGATGGATAGAAAAAAGACTAAAAGGATGTAAAAAAAGCTTAACAGTTATAACCAGGGATTTTTCTGGGTTGGTGGAATTACAGGTAATTTAACATTCTTCCTTTATTATTTCTATTTTTCTAAATTTTCTACAAATAATACATTTTCTTTTCAAAACTAGAAAAGTAAACCTTCATAGCTTTATTTATTTAGCAAAACAGTGGTGTGTTTTCACACTTTGAAGATGGTACCAATTAAGAAGCCTTATGATTTCAAAGGTAACTTGGGCAACAAGCTCTGTCATCTTCAAAGTTTAAATAAGTTTTAGAATTTGAAGCAAATTGATTTTGCCATTTGTGGAATCTAATGCGAGAACTGTATCTAGAATAAAAAATTTACTCTGACTCCTGGACAAGTGAGTCAATCTCCTTTTAAAAGTAAAATGATGTTCTGAGGAATTTAAAATTCACAATGGCTAATGTAAACATGAAAATAAGCACTGAAATTTGCAGGGTTTAAAAATAACAGGGCCCCAAACCCCATAACACCAGTCTAAACATGAGAAAATCATCAGACAAATATAAATTGAGGGACATTCTACAAAATACTTTATAATTACTCCTTGAAAGAGTCAAGGTCATGAGAGGCAAAGAAAGACTGAGAAACTGTCACAGGACAGAGGACACTAAAGTGTGACAACTCAATACAATGTGGCATCCTAAATTAAATCCTGGGATAGAAGAAGGACATTAGTGAAAAAAATTGGCGAAATTCAAGTAAATTCTGGAGTTTAGTTGGTAGTAATGCACCAATGTTGATTTCTTAGTTTTGACGAATATATCACGGTAATCTAATATGTTCATATTGTAAGATAATTAACCATCCTGGTTTGCCCAGGATAGGGGGTTTTTGGGATGTGGGACTTTGGCGCTAAAACCAGGACAGTCCCTGGGAAATTAGGATGATTGGTCAACCCACATTAGAGGGAACAGGGTTAGAAGCATATGGGTTTTCTGTATTATAATTCGAATATTTTCTTCTTCATTCTTAATAGATGTTTTAATTCATCGATAAAGATAAAGATGATTTGAAATACTTTACCTTTGACAATGTCCATATGTTATAATAAATAAAACCCACATTTAACTATTGTTCATTCCCTAAATATCCCTTTCACCTGAATACAAGATTCAGAATTATTAAATTTAACTTCAATTAATGATAGGACATCAGTAAATTTTGTAGGCAATTAATAATTGGAAATCTCAGAAAGTTTTGGTTTAATTTAGAGTTCTTATGGATTTACATCTTTTCCACCTCAGTGATGTGAAATAACCTCTGGTGACAAAGATCAGCTGAGAGAAGCCATGAACCAATTACTTGGGATAAAGCACCATGAAAGGAATACTATACAAACTAATCCAGAAGTTAAAGGAGTATGGTATAGGGATGAACTACTTAAGTAGATTAAACATTGACTTTGATATCAAAGTGTGGCATAGTTTGGAATGGATGGATTGCAAAGCTCCAGGGATCAATATTAGGACCAATTTTATTCATTTTATATGTCAATGACTTAGAAGAAGGAACATGCGGTAAGCTTGTTATACAAAACCAGAGGGAGGGACAGTCAATACAAAGAAGGAATGAAATGACTTGAGTAGACTAGGAACATGAGCAGATAAGTGGCTTATTCAATTCAGCATAGAGGAAATATGAAGGAGAAAGATTATCTCACAGTAATGTGAAATCAGAATGTTCAAAATAGTGTAAAAAAAGTAAAAACTCATGAGATGAGTAAATAAGCATGCTAGAAATAAATTTAAATAATTCAAATGTGATAAGTAAGGTAAGATTTTAATATTAGAATTTAAATATCAATATAAATATTACTATTTTAAAAAAATACGTATATTTTTAATACATTAGACTAAGAAAATAACTCATGGGAATACGACACTTGCTGTCAAAGATGATAGAACCCTTAAATTATGCATAGTTATCAATACCAGAAATATTTTATTTTTTTATTTTTTCGAGACAAATATTTCAAATTAAGTGATGAGGCCACTTAATTTATTATTTGTTAGGATTTATAATTAACATATACATTACATATCAAATTATATATTACACACCACGTATACATTACATATAGCAAATGGATTATAATAAAAACATTTAAAGATTTCCTTATAAGTTTTTGATAATTTATTCAGCTGGTGAATACTAGTTTTGTGGCTCCTTTACAATTAACTGGCTATATTACTAGCAGTTTCTCCATGAAAATATATGAAGTCTGAAACTTTAATCAGAACTCAAATTCATGGTTTATTGAGATTAGTGATTTATTCAGTAGATATTTATTACCTTCTATTTGCTCAACACTGTAGAATAGTTTCTTGAACTCTCGTTTAACAATATGTCTTTGGTAAAGCCTAAAATCTAATGTTTTCCTTTAATACTTGAAATTCAAATAAGTTAATGTCATAGTTTTAAAAAAAAAGTCCTGGGGGACAAAGAAGAGCTATTTTGTTTTCAAATTATACCACTCTCCTTCTTGAGAATCACTGCTTACAAGCCAAAGAAGGGTGACATCATGCTCATGCATAAAATGCTTTTCATTTAAACAGTGGTGACAATGCTGTCACGAATTAAGTGTCATGTTAAGGGTACATACTCTTAAGTGTAACAAAAAGTTAAAGGCAAGAGAGTTACTAATTGCTGGAAGCAATGACTTTATGAAAGAGATTAAGACTTGAAGCTTAAAGTTTTGTTTTAATTTGTATGAGCACAGGAGAGAGGAAAGGACAGCCTGGTGGCAGGGTGAGTAACCACTCGGGTAAGAGTGATTAAATAGAGGGCAGTGAGGAGTTTCTAAGACACTTGCATGAGGTAGACCATGGGAATCACTAATGGTTTTAGAATAAGGTAAAGGAAGATTAATTTGGTGGCAGATACAAAACAGAAAGGAGCAGGGAAGTCTGGAGTACCATGTAGAGCTTACAGAGGTCTAGCTAGGGCAAAACATGGTTTTCTCTCTTTCAGAAGGAGCTGACTGATCCTCAGTGATTTCTGAATTTGGAGGGCACTTCTTTGGCAACACATTTAGTGTACTTTTAGACTTTGTTATTTCTCTTTTATATTATCTGAATTTGGGTATGTTTCTATTTAGTCTCTTAACTGGATTATCTGCTTTTTTGTGGCTAGGGGCCATGCAGCATCTTGCAGAGTTGGGTTCAATAAATTTTGTGGTTTCAGTGAATGGGTAGCTGAGAAAGATTCCGCATGAAAAGTTGTTAGCACCTGGTAAACTGCTACTGATAGGAGAAGAAAGAGAGAAATGTGCCAACGGTAATTTCACGTCTGGGCGACTGCGAAAAGAATGAGGATACTGCCGTACAGCAATATCGTAAGGGAGAGGGGTGCTGGTTCTGTAGAGAAAGTTATGGATTCAGCTTTGAAGGATCTGAGTTTGAGATGAAAGTGACATTCAAGAGGAATTTACAGTGCTTGAGGATATGGAACTGGAACTCAGGAGACAACTAAAGATAAGATTTGGAATTGAATTTAGAGACAAGGCTGAAGCTGCAGGGATAGGTGAGCTTCCAGGGGATGAGCTTGTAAAGAAAAGTTCAGGGAATCAAAAACTGAGTCTGGATTAATGCTCATATTTAGGGACTGGAAGGAGGAAAAGAAACCCTAAACCATACTGTCCAATAATGTAGTCACTAGCTACATGTGGCTATTGAAATTTAAATTAGTTAAAATTAAATATAATTAAAATTCAGTTTCTTGGTCACTCTACCCACATTTCAAGGGCTCAATAGCCACATGTGGTTAGTGGCTACTGGAATGGACAGTGCAAACAGTGTTTCCATCATCACAGATTTTTTTACTGGATAGCATTGCAAAGATACAGAGAAATGCTCATTTGAGAGAAAACCAGAGAGCAGATGACCTTTCAAGGGAAGACAGAGTTTTAAAGAAGAAATGTTTACAGTTTCAAATGCTGAGAAAAGCTGAAAAGGAATGGAAATCAAGGTTGGGGGAGGGACAGGGATTCATGGGTTTGACAATAAGGAAGTCACTGGAGACCATTAGGATAGCAATTTCCAGTAGCATGGTGGGACAGAAACTGGGTGTAACATTAAATTAGGAAGGCCATAGGTAGAGAAGTTATTGAGATGTTGGAAAAGGAAAGGAAGGAAAGAAGACCATAGTTAGAGAAAACTGCAGAGTCACATGGAAGATTTTTAAAGATGGAGAGATTTGATCATATTTGAAGAGAAATGGACAGAGGCCTATGAAGATGGTAAGAGCTCTGTTGAGGAAAAATTCCCTGTTTTTCTCTTTACTCTCACACAATACAGAACACTTACTTCACTTCTGGTCAACAAAGGTGTGGGTTAATTACTACACCAAACAATTCTCTGACACCAGATGGGTGTCCTACAATTCAATTCCATTCTGACACTACCTGGAATCGGTATCAGATCTTACAGGTTAAGGCCTCAGTCCCACAAGACAGGCTCCACTTCACAGACCAATGGCAAGTCTGAGATTGTCGCCAGTGACTGGCTACAAAACTGGGGTTCCCAAAACCCCTTCCTTGGGTTCGATAACCTGCTAGAATGGCTCACAGAACTCAGGGAAACACGTTTACGAATTTACCATAAAGTATATAGATGAACAGCTGAATGAAGAGATACATAGGGCAAGGTACAGGGAAGGGGTGCGGGGTGTGGAACGTTCATGCCCTCCCTGGGCATGCCACCTTCCTAGCACCTCCATGTGTTCAGTAACCCGGAGGCTTTCAGACTGAGTACTTTAGGGATTTTGTATGGAGATTCTATCATGTAAGCATGACTGATTATTAACTCATTTTCCAGCCCCTCTTTGGAGGATGGGGGAGTGTAGGACTGAAAGTTCCAAGTTTCTAATCCTGGCTTGGTCTTTCTAGTGACCAGCCTCCATCCAGGAGCCCACCCAAAGTTGCCTCCTTAGAACAAAAGATGCTCCTATCATCCAGGAAATTCCAAGGGATTTAGGAGCTCTGTGTCAAGATCCAGGGTCAAAGATCAAATATTTGAACAAAAGATGTACCTAATGGTCTTATCACTTAGTAAATCACAAGTTTTAGGAGCTCTGTGCCAGGAACCCAGGACAGAGACTCTTTACATATTTTCTATTATTCCACAGGCTCCCAAATCCATGTCCTGCACTAGCTTTTCTTTTTAGCTCTGGATTCAAATTTATAGTAGTTTATCGGATATGTCATAGATATTCTGCTAGAACCTCCAACTCAAAACATCTAAAACCAAACTCAGGATTGTCCATCCATACCCATTCCCATTTTTTACATTCCTTATTCCAGTTCATCTTTCCAGTTACTAAAACTGGAAAACTTAGTCATATGTGTATCATCCTCTTCCTCCCCTCCACTCCTTCAGTCAATCAGTTGCCTGAGCATGCTTATTTTACTACCTTTGCCATGGGCTCGTTTATTCTTTTCGTTTGTTTAAAATAATGATTATAAAGTATTTCAGACAAACAGTAGTAACAGAGAACAATATCATAATAATATCCTTAGCCTAGTTTAAGGAAACCTTGCAAGTACAAAGACCTGTGGGATACACATTCAAATCTCATTCTCCTCTCCATATCAAGGGTAATTACCATTTAAAATTTAGCATTTATTATATCCATGTAAGATTTTATAGCTTTATCCCACAGGTATGCATCCACATATAGTGTAGACTATAAATTTGTATGTTTTAAAACTTTACATAAATGGTTTTACACTGTTTGTCCTGCTATAATATTTTTTTACTCATTATTTTTGAGATTTATCCATGATGAATCATCTCTTTTCATTTATTTTAAATATTACTTAAGAAATATAACATAATTTATTTATCACTGTGGGTTATACTATATATTACACATATATGTACGTGTGTATGTTTAATTGCATTGATTTTTTTTCTCTACCTCTTGAGTTGAAATGAAGTGATGACATGGTGCAGCATTTCAGCCATTTTAGGGGTAACTGGAAAAATTCTATTCCTTCAAGGCAGATTAAAATGTTTTTCAATATTTTCTACAGTTCTATTGAACTTTCTCCCTGCCACCTCATTCTTTATTTTTTCTCCTTCTTACCTTCTCTAACTAGGCCTTGGGTATGGTAGGCTCTTCTAGGAATAGTTGATGGATATGTCTGATTTATAGGATTGAAGATAGAAAAAAATTTCCATTATAAGATAGAAATTGAATCATGAAGTAAAGTGAAATATACTTCATGCTGAAGGTTGTTGAGCAACGTTTAAGGACACCACACCTTAGTGGCATCTAAGGTTATTTATTAAATAACCTTAGGTCATTTATTAGTATTACTTGTTAAGTAAAGCTCCTTGTTAAGTTTGTTAATTTACAATGAAAAGAATTTCTAGCATTCTCTATTATTCTAAGAATGGTAATTAACAAGACACTTTCTAGCATTCTATATTCTTCTAAGACAGATTGTTAACAAGGTAGAAATATGTAAACCATTTTTTCTCAGAAAATTGCAGACTCAAATTTGTCAAGGGACTAAGCTTTTTGGACTAACATAAAGATGGCTTTAGCAGTGATACGAATAATTAGAAAATTTAGAATACCCAAGGATGTCAATAACCTAGATAAAGAGAATGGGATTTCTTGAATTATAAAAACATCATTCCCTTGCACCATGATGATATCATTGGTGTGGAGCTTGAATGAAAATGAGGGTCTAAATCATTTGGGAAAGATGATCTTGAAAGAGGTAAACTATTCTAAGGTCAAAGAAATATCATCAGACAGTATTTATTGGTTAATTGTAATTTTTAAATTGATCTTTCATTTTCTCACAAGATAACTGCTTTGACATTCTTTCTGCTTAATAGTAAACATTCACAACATGTTAGGTATTGGTTAGAGCATTCAAAACACATGACCCCTAACACAAGGAGCTCACATTCTAAAAAGACTTGCTTTAAAAATGAACTTCCTTATACATATGAACCTATTTTACCTACTTTATTGTGTTTTACCTTTCCTTTTTTCTTTAGTTTTTATATAATGAGCAGGTGAATCTACAAAACTGATCATTTTAGAAGACTAGATGTTGTTGGGTGAGACTGACACATGTTGGTTTGAATCTGTTACTATATGAAAATGACACTGAGCAAGTCCCATAGTCTTGCTGGGCCTCAATTTCCTCATCTATAAAAATGATGAACCTATGATACTTATTTCCTAGGGTTGTAAGAATTAAAGATATGAAAGAGTTGGCACATAGTAAAAGCTCAAAAATGTTACCTCTCCCTTTTGGGAAAGTAAGAAAAAATAAGACAAGAGATATGGCTTTTGGGGTATATTTTTGAGAAAGGGGAGATACAAAAAATGAAGGGGGTTAAGTATATCTAGTTAATGTCAACTAGAATGCTTCTGGAATATGATAGTGATTATGTAACTAGAACAAATTTGAAGATTCCCGAAATCCATTGTGAAGAGATTAGAGAGACCCCAAAGTGGGTCAAAAGAGGGTTTATTAAAGGTTATGGTAAAGAAACATTGATTTAAGTGGAACTATACAAAATTGCCAACTTTTCAGGTTAAAAAAATGCTTGAATATTGGCAATTTCACATGGTTCACTTAATAGATGCTCAGGAGAGAAAAGTTGTCGGGGCTGTGAAGGAAAGACATAGTCCTTCAGGTGTGGTGCAGTTAACCAGAGGTGTGGCTGTTTTTAATACACAATAGCTAGGCTCTTGCACATGTGAGTCAAGCATCATTTAGTGGCTGCTTCTTTGTAGAGAAAAAGGGGGTTGAAGATGGATGAAAAAGGTCATGTGGGTCTTACAGAAGTCTTTAAGGGCCTTGATATTTATGCTCCCAAAGATTTAAGAAAATTTACAAAAACACTTATGAGATTTAAAAAATAATAAGCGAGGAAATTGGGAATAAGGGAAAATAAAGCCACACCCAAATGTCCTACACTGATGTAAATAGTGGCCAGCACAGAGCTTCCTCAAATCATCTTTGGAAAGGAGAAAGTATAAATAACATCCAGCACAGTGCTTCCCTTTCTGATAAGCAACTGCAATTTTGGATTCCTATGTAATTAGCAGTCGGTGCCAGTGAGAGGTGACATCTATTGAGAAAATAGATGCCTTTTTATTAACATAAACTGTATTTCAAGATTTGACTGTAGTACTGGAATAACTTAAAAAAGGTATTCTTTCCAGACTGTTTCCAGCCTTTTAAATATTCCATGACAGTCACTCTTTTAAGTGTGGTCTGAGAGGGTCCTCTGAATCTGATTGTGTAGTAGTGATAGTTTTGTTATGTCTCTTAAAAGCATTGCATTAAAAGCAGAATTGTTTAGGTCCCCATTTTTAGAAAAGCACCTGAAATATCTCTTCCAGGGAGAGCTATCCTCTCTCTAACACATCTTTATAACAAGAGTGACCATACTGTGACTTCCTCCTCTCTCTCCCACTCCACTTGTTTTCACTTGTCCTCTTCAACCTCCCTCTTTTTTCTAGCTTCCTCCAAATCAGCTTATTCTGTAATACTTTAATTTTCCTTTAAAATTTAAGTGTAAAATAGTACAGCATTCATACTATTTACCTTTTAAAGTGATCCTTCTACTTAAATATGAGACTAAAAGGTCTTACTTTTAGAGGAGGTCAACCCCATTTTCGGATTTCAGTTTTTGCCTGTGTGTGGTTTTAGGTCACTTTCCTGGAAACTCTATCTTTTGTATAACTAAGTGCCAACTATTCAAGGTTTCTGATCCTGTGAATACAGGTTCCAAGTGTTTAGTACTGAGATGCAAACTCAGTCTCTCACAAATGGATTAGGAATTTTTTAGTTGGCGCACACAAAATCTAGTTCAAGTGTTTAGAACTTTACAACCTCATCCCCCGGCACAACTTTAACAATCACAATAATTGGAACAATGGTTCTTATGAGTCAGATTTCTGTAAAAAGTGTATCATGGACAGCGTTTCTTGGCAATTAGATTAAAGGTAATAGGCAGAGATGCCTCTTAGTTGGCAAAACACACACGTAAAATATAAGCACGTTCCTCCCCAGGATGACAGCAAGATATCAGGGATGCCAAAGAGCAAAGGGGTGTTAACCTAATCCAGTGAGACGAGATTTTAAATTAAGTATAACTGAAATGTTCCAAGAAAAAAATACTCGCTGAGATTCACTGTTTTAAAAATGTTGGCAAGTGTTCATGGGCTTTTTCAGATGTTTGACTTGTTACCAGGACGACTGAGAAGCAGGGAATAATATATATTTGTGCAGCAAAATGATTGTGACTAGACTTTTTTATAAAAAAGGATTCTGCACCTTTGAATATATATATATATATACCCACGCTAAGCGCCTGTTTTGGTGCCATTGGCCAGAAGGAATGTTCTCCTCTGTGTGAGGTGAAGTGAAATTTCTTTGTTTTAAACGCCTGCCTCCAGGGTACGTAAAAGTGGGAGATGGGTTAGAACTCTGGGGGATGGGACTGAGATGGCTCAGACTGTGAAATCTCTGAGCTGAATGTGAGAGAAAATCCTCCTCCAGCCTCGGAGGGGGTGTCTCCCCCAATACCAGCTCCCTCCCCCCGGGCTTGTGGGGCGGGTCTGGTTTGCTCTGTAGCAGCAGCGGCCGCAGCAGCAGCCCTGGGGCTGAACGGCGGCGGCCTCCAGGCACTGCAGGAAAGCGGTGGCTCCAAGAGCGTGAGGCCCTGGGGAGATCCGGCCGAGGCTGCCACCAGGATGGAGGAAGCGTCGAGTGGAGCCGAGAAACGGGGACGGATTTCCTCCCCAGCTTCCCTACAGCTTCGCGGGGCTTGTTCCGTGCGCCTGCGAGGTGGAAGAAGCCTGCGCCTCGGGTATGGCAGAGGCAGCCGGCGAGCGAAGCGGGCACAGCGGGTAACTGGCGAGCCGTGGCCGCTTTCGGGAACCTACGCCGCCACGGCCGCTCATTGTCTCTCTCCTTCCACCCGGGGGCAAACAGGAAGCGCGCCGCCAGGCTAAGCGACGGATGGGCATCCTGGCCAATGAGCACTGCCAACAGAGAGCGTGGTGGCGAATGAACACGGAGAAGAGGGGCGGGACTTCCGGGCGGGCTGTCACCCTCTTCCCCCCTTTTGGGTTGGAGGCTCCACCTTTTGTGTTTCCCGCACAGTCAATCAAAATAGGAAAAAAAAAAATCCCCGGACCGCTCCGGCCGTGTCCGCCGCCGCTTCCCGCATCCTCACCCACCGCCGCCGCCTTCGCTCCTCACCATGTGTAAGGCGGCGGGGAGCCCCGCCTGAGGTGCCCTAAACACACTATGACCGGTACGTAAAGCCGAGAGAGCAACCCTTGCTGCTGCTGCCGCCGCCGCTGCCGCCGACCACAGCCAGCCCCGGGCCGCTGCCACCGGCTCCCGGCCCCGTGTGTGCGACCGAGTGTCTGTGAGAGGCAGAAAGCTGCACTCCCCTCCGCCTCCCTCCCCTCCCTGCCAGCTACCGTCCACCCCTCAAGCCCCAGCAACGCTGTGTCCCCGCCGGGCCCGGGGCGGGCGGTCCGGCCCGCCGGGAGCGCATCCCCCTGTGTGCGGGTGCGGGCGGCGGGCGGGCGGGCGTGTGTGTGACTGACGGTGCGAGAGGAGCGAGCGCGAGTGAGAGCGAGCGGCGCGAAGGGAAAGGGGAGGAGAGGAGAAGAGAGGGGCAGGGGCAGCGCGGGGAGGAGGAGGAGGAGGGAAAGAGGAGGAGGAGGAGGGTTACAGGCAGCGGCGGGGGGGCAGCAGCAGGAGGGGAGGAGGGAGCCGCCGCCGCCGCCGCCGCCGCCGGGGGGCGGGTGGGGGAGGGGAAGGGGACTCGGTCCAGGCTTTCGGAATAATTTCGCCTCGGCCCGCGGGCCCCCTCCCTCTCCTCCACCCGCCTTCCTCCCCACCACCCCCCCGCGCTGTGCCTGCAGCTCCCGAAAAGCCCGTGAAACAAGAGGAAATGGCTGCCTTGGACGTGGACAGCGGCGGCAGCGGCGGCGGCCACGGCGAGTATCTGCAGCAGCAGCAACAGCAGCAGCACGGAAACGGCGCGGTGGCGGCGGCGGCCCAGGTGAGGAGCGGCTGAGCCCCGGCCCGGCTCCCCCCTCGCGCCGCTTTCTCCTCCCCTCGCCTCTCCCCTCCCTCCGCGCCACTCTCCTCCCCTCCCCCCGCCCCGGGAGCTGCCCGCCCGAGGCGCCAACGCTCCGACCCCGCCTGCGCTACCCCTCCCGCCGCCTTTTGTGTGTGAGAGATTGTGTGATTTTGTGTGTGTGTGTGTGTGTCCGTGTGTCTGTGTGTGTGCGCGCGAGTGCGCGCGTGCGCCCTCCGGGGGTGGGTGTCCGGGCGGAAGGTGGAGGCCCGGCACGCAGCCCGCCGCCCGCCTTTCTGCGGACGGTGGAGCTGGTGCGCGTGCGAGCGGGAGTCGAGGAGGAGGAGGAGAGCGGGAGCGCGGGCTGGCGCTCGCCAGGGCGCAGCTTGGGGGGACCGAGTCGCACTTCCTGTGCGAGCGGCGGCCCGGCCCTAACTGCCATCCCCTCCCCCTGTCTCCTCTCTGAACCCGCCCATCGGGGGTAGGACACTCAGCCGTCACCGCTCGCTCTGCTGGCCGCTACCTGCAGCAAGATAGGGCCGCCATCGCCGGGCGACGACGAGGAGGAGGCGGCCGCCGCAGCCGGGGCCCCCGCCGCCACTGCCGGAGCGGTAAGTCTCGCGCGCGCGGCCCGCCCCCGCCGAGGCCCAGCGCCCGCCATCCCGGGCCTGCAGCGCGCCTGGCGGCCCAAAAGGCCTCCCCGGCCCCTGTGCCTTCCCCGATTCGGACCGATCGTGCATCCAGGGCGCTCTTTCCTGCTTTTTCACGTGCCAGTTTGGATCAGATGCCAGCCCAGGCTTTCTCTAAATTGTCACTGCGGAACCTGGATCCAAATTCACTACAAAATGAAGTCTGAGAGGGCGGGGGTAGAGGACTCCAAAATGGATGTTTGAGCAATTCATATCACTGCTGAAAACTCCTTCACCGAACACTAAAAAATTTTCAAGCACAGCCTATCGGCCATAGATAGTATCAACTACAGAGGCAATGTTTTTAGCCTTTATTATTTTTGAACATGGAGCTTTTTCCGTTGGAAGTTAATAGATCTTACTGATTTAAACCGTAAATCGTTAAAAAAAATGTTTATTCTTTGAGTTATCATTTTGTATGCTGGAGTGAACACTTTTTGAATGCTTTTTCAGTATCCATTCTAAATAGTTGAATTGTATTAGTTTTTGCAGACTTCTTAATTTTGCAGTAATTTTTCTCGTGTAGTAAGTGAAACATTTAATTAGCGACCATTGAAATCGGTGAAATTACTTAGTACTTTAGTTTTTGAAATTGAACAGTGTTAGAAACAAAAGGACATTTAAGGAATTGGCGAAGTTATATTTTCATTTTATTATTAGTGTTTTCGTAGTGTTTTCACTGTCTGGGGCAGGGGGAGGAGCTTGCCAGTGTTTTATGAGGGCTTAATACAAATGATCTAGAAACAGGTTTTAGGACTGTTTGTGAATTTTATATTTGTTTAAGTCATTGCTGTTGCATTAGTTTAATATATAGATGAGTTTGTTAAAATAATTGAAACCTTGCTCAGTTCTCCTTGAGGTGGATTATAGGAATTAGTTTGTGTAGTGATATTTTGAATAGTCATTGTAGGCAAAAAAGTTTGATGTTTGATAGTGTGCAGGAAATTCTTAGTATTTCTAGGCATTAAAAGTGAAGCTAAAGTTAAGTTGTATTAAATGTAATTTTAGTGCTTCAAATTATACTGTCAAGGGACATGAATGGTTTTACAGTCTTAAAAGTATGATTTTTAGGTTTTGTGCTTTTGTAAGCAGATTAAAGTGTAAAAGCATAAAATTATGTTTGTGCGAGGCATTGGTATTTTTAAGTAATTTATGGATTGGTTAACCTTTTTCTATGAACTATATCCTAGACCCACTGTACCAAAACAGATTGAAAGGACTGCATAAGTAAAATTGCAAAGCAAATTGCTTCTACTTACCTTTTTAATATTTTCAGTTAGAACCAAAAACTTATTGTAACTGCAGCTTGCCAAGTTTAGGTATCAGCTTATTGATGGGGGAGAAGGGAGAAGTGAAGGAGGAAGTTGTGGGGGAGAAATATGTATATGTACATGTATGTGTATGTGAATCTCAGCCTCAGGAATGGAATATTTTCAACTTTAGCCTACTGTGGCCATGTATCACTTGTATGAAAGTTGTTTACATACCTCTTCAGCTCCTCTGAACTACCAAATCTCTCCCGACATCACATTTCGCTCCAGATAAGTATGAGCTAGAATCATTTGGAGCATTTTTTTTTTCCTTTGGTTGGTACCTGTGCATAAAATTTTTCACTGAGTTAAATTGGTTAAGATTGGCTTGAATGTTTGCTTTAGCAAATGGAAAATTATTTTTGTAGCTGAAATGAATTTTAGACATGTGCATCTCAGAAAATTAAAAGAAGTTAAGTGATTTAATGGGCATTTTTTCCCTCACTTAAAAATATGCTTAGATAATCTTTACTCAATTACCGAGAATCCTGAGAGGTCTATAAGAGAGCTTTTTTTGTAGCTATGTTTCTTAAAATTTTTATTTGGGAAGAATTTTAAATTTACTGAAAAGTTGCAAAATTAGAACTGAGAGTTACTTATACTTTCCACCCAGGTTCCCTAATGTTAATATACTCATGGTATATTTTTCACAACTACGAAATTAACAGGGATATGGTATTATTAACTACAGGCTTTATTCTAATTTCACCAGTTTTCCCTAATGCCCATGTTCTGTTCCATGATCCAGGCCAGGATAGCACATTGCACATAGTTTGTGTTTAAAATCAAGTGAAATATATGCATACAATTTAACTTTATGCCATTTTAGTTTGATATTTTAATATTAAAAGGTCATCGAAAAGCCAATCTGCTGTGAAGATTTGCTTTAAATATTTTGAATTTAGCATTTGTTAGGATATGTGTTTATCTTGGATCCTGACCAAGAATGTTTGGTTACCCACAATACAGTACTGAATGAGTCTAATCACAAACAGTCTCACCTGTATTGCCCTACAACACGGTTTGATGGCCAGACTTTTTTGTGCTGTATTATTAAAAGTTGTATAGTTCATTTTTGTAATAAGTAAGGAAATGGAATAAAGTAGACCATTATGCAATATTAACTTGTGCATTTTGCATTTGTGTGAAGTTGTGGATTAATTTATTTCATTTGTACGGCACTGTAATAAACTGCACAAGTAAATATTATGAAAGTCATTGCCTAATCATCAGTTCAGGTTGTAAATTTAGTATTCATTAATTTAGTTATATAAATGTTGGTGAGCTAAAAAATAATTAGTAGCTTGTTTCAAAACAAGGTTATCTTTTACCATTACTTAAAATAAGACCACTGTCATTGTAGTGAATTCATTGAGTAATTGTTTTTATTTGAAGTCTGTTGAAGTTCTTTAGTGTTTCTCCAAGATTTTAAGAAACTTGAGTACAAACTTGCTTAAGAATGGTTGTTAGTGTGTTTCCACTTTAGCTTCACACTTATTTCCCTTTACTCCTTTCTTGCCTGTTTTTACCTTTTGTGAAGTCATTTGTGGGAACTGAGAAGTTAATAATCCTTCCAAATGCTATGCAGTAACTGGTATGAATTTCCCCCCTCTTATCCACAGGTATTAGCAGAGAAGATAACCTCTTTTTTTCTTTCCTCTCACTCCCAACCCCCTCATCCCCACCATTTTTATGCCTGGTTGTACTGGAGAATGCCCTTGTAATGAATTGCTATGGCAACATCCCAGGGCTACTCTTGGTTGTAGTCCTTTTCACTGTGATTGTGTTCATATGCAGAGGGAGGCTTAGAGTACCTTCAGTTAAAACTTTTACAATAATGCCAACTTCCATGTTAAATGGTATTTTGTTTGTTGTCCAATGAGAATGTTAAAGTTACTGAGAGAAATACTGGTGGATTTTTTTAGTGTGAAGCTTATGTATCTTGAACCTAAACCAAATACTAGTTCTTGCCTGGATAATGTGTTTTTGTGTCTGTCTTCCTTTTATTTGTATGGTGTTTCCAAGTAGCCTAACAGCAAACATTTTGACAACTTTTTTTGGTCTCAGATGATTTTCTAATTTATACCTTTCCCATTTTGTATTTAGTGTACTTACCTATTTTAGCGGTATGCTGCTGCTGATACTTCTCTTACAAATGAATGGGCTTAGTAGGAGTTATTTGAAATATTTGGGGCTTATTCATTATTGAATTATGGAAATAAATAGGTTTAATTGGTGCACAGTTTTCCACAGAAGGCTCATCTCAAGATCAGTTTTATTGGTCTGTTCTATCATTTTGCTTGCAATGATTTTAAAGTAAAATATCTTTAATTATTAATTCAATAAATATTTATGATCTTTGTGCCAGGAATTGTGCTAGGCATCTAATGGATGTTTTTCAAATCTGTCTTTGTAATCTTAGTAACCATAATGATATCTTAGGATTGTATAGTGTTTTATAGTTTATGAAGCTTAACATTTTTGGTTCTTATAACCCTGATTCTTGTGTCCCTGCAAGGTAATATTTTTCCCATTTTAATGTAAGGAAATTGAATCCTGTTATAAGTCACACACCATTCTACAGCTTTGGCTAGGATCAGAACTCAGTTCTAAGTTTTTTCCTTTCTAGTGTGATATACTCCACTTCTCCAAACAATCTTAGTTTAAATCATAAAAGTTTAGTAGTTTTCTGATTTTGTTTTCCCCCATTCCATTAAAAATATTAACACTTAGTAAATCTTTTAAAACTAAATTTATTTCATTGAAGAAAATCTTTTTTGTTGCATTTTTAAAAATCTTAAATCATCTTGCTGTTCCCAGTTCCTCCCCCAGCCCTTACCAGGCTGTGCTTCATTTTTTATATATACTTTTCACTTTAGATTTATTTAAAGAAGTTCAAATACATCATTTTGTCATAGAATTTCCCTTCAGTTAATGACCTGTGTTGTTGGAAAAAGTGGTACTGTGGTTTATTTTTATTTAACTTCTCTATTTTTGAGAAAGGGAGGGAGTGCTTACATTTACTCATATTTGTCATTTGAGTAATTGTATTTATTTTCAAGGACTTTTTTGACTACAAAGCTATTTACTGATTGTTGATTATCTGCCCTTTTTACTATTTTGTAAATAAAATACTTTAGATGCCATAAATGGACTTTTTTGAAGATGAAAAGGGGACAGAAATGCCAGTATTGTAAAATTAATATTAGCTACTGTATTCTTTAATATAAGTGGAATAATTGTAATATTAATGCTAGTCAAAAAAATTGATGTTGATTCTTAAATTTTATTTATTTAGTTATTTATTTTTTAGGTGCGGCAACCCTTAGTTGACCTCACAGATTGCAAAGACCTTGTCAGTTTACAGTCCCTTATTTTTAAAAAATTTTTTACACCTACAGCACCTGGTCTTCCTAGAGGGTCTCCCATTCAAATACTAATCAGGCCCGACCCTGCTTAGCATCTCAGATTAGACAGGATCAGGCTTGTTCAGGGTGTCATGGCCATAGACTTAAATTTATTTTTAACCGTAAGATAAGGTTGGATTTTAGACATTGTACTTCAGTGTAGAATTAAATATAAAGTATAGATTTAAATATTTTTGTTTAAAATGCCAAGAGATTGAAACGAAACATGAATCATTACTCATACTGGGAAAGATGACTTAGGCTTGTAATTTCTATAGCAGATAAAAGTTGAGGAATGACATGTGAGTTTGACGTTTGTTACTTCATTTTAATAATAAAAGTTTGATACGTTTAAAAAATTATTTAAATGATCATTATTATTTTAGTTCAGGCTTAGCTGTTTTTGCTGGGTCCCACAGTTTCCTTGCCTTTGGTCTCTTCCATCTTTCTTTCAGTCTCCTTCACTGGACCTTTATCTGTATAAAACAGGAATCTGATGGCACCATTTACTCCCTTTAAAAATTTTATGACAATAACTGTATGGATGTCAATTATAATGTACACTGAAACTTATATAATTGTATTAACCAGTGTTACCCTAATAAACTTAAAAAAATAATAAAATAAAATTTGATAGCTTTCATTCACTATCTGAAGGATAAAGTCCAAACTGCTTAGCAGGATCTACAAAGATGTTTACAGGCTCTGATAAAAATGTCTAGTTCTATTCTCCATTACTTTTCTTTATGAATATGAATGAGCCTTTTCTAGATCCTCTCTTGAATTCGAAACTACATATTTTTAAAGTTTC
Organism: Eonycteris spelaea; assembly: GCA_003508835.1. Lineage (NCBI taxonomy): Eukaryota > Metazoa > Chordata > Mammalia > Chiroptera > Pteropodidae > Eonycteris > Eonycteris spelaea. The sequence goes on along the minus strand of PUFA01000024.1, from coordinate 9,417,245 downwards.
TTTTTGTCTGTGACTTTGTTTCTGTGCCTTTATTAATACCTCTGTCTCTGTTTTCTAACTGCCTACAGTGGAATCTTAAATTTTATTCTAAGATTACTTTTAAATATCTTTTATATGAAATCTTTTTTTCAATCTTGTTTGCAAAAAGCATTTTGATCTTATGACTAGTGTACACCACTATTCACATAACAGCATGTATGTATTTGGATAGATTGTGAACCATTTGATGAGAATGATTGTATATCTCATGGGCAAATTATGCTCATTTTTCTTGGCAGATATGTGTAAATATCTTGAGGCATTAATACTGTGGCTTATCCATGGGCATATACTTTTCGACTATGCATCTACATGAGAATTAGGAAGTGTTTTCTTTAGAAACTTTTAAGGTCTTCTGTTTTTACAATATTTATTAAAAATACAGAATGTTGATAGAATAGTATTTATCTAATTTTTTTTTCTGTGGTCACAGACCTCCTTTGAAAATATGATGAAACTCTAGATTAATGCATACCCCCACTCCCCCAACCCCAGGCCAATTGCACTTTCTTAAAAAGTTGGTGTGCTATTTTAGAGGATTCAAAGATCCTTTGAAGCCTGGGTGTGGATCCAAGGTTGAGAATGCTGGGCTAGATATGCTTATGCTCTCAATGACTACTGATGTGTGGAGTTTCAGGAAATCACATATAGATCTAGAGGGAAATGGGATAGGAATGGTTTTATTTTGATGGTGAGTATAGGGTCTCATTCCCCATGTCTTTACCCCTGGCCTCAGTGGGAGACAAAGTGTGGTATGGCATTTAAGGGCTTGGTTCTGGAATTAGACTGGGCTTAGTTTTAAGTCCTGTCTTGGCATTTGATTGCTGTGTGATTTTTGTCCCTCCATTTTCTCATTCTGAAATGGAGATAATAGTAATACTTACTTCATAGGATTGATTGTTGTAAGGAGTAGATGATAAAATCTTACAAATCTCTATCATAGTACTTGGCATATAAAAGAAGAGTTCAAATGTTAGATATTACTGTTTCTATTCCTTTAAAAAAATCTACCCTTTGACATTGACATGGAGAATTTTGGTTTTTGCTTTCCTACATTGATATATTTTTAGTCTTGCTTAATCTATAAATTATGGGATGGTACCTGAGATTCTGGCAAGTCACAGAATGCAAACTGTATATACCTAGCACATTACTGCAGACTTAAGTACACTAGTAGGTAAAGCCATAGTCTAAATCTTCCAGCTTTTAGATTCTAGAAAAACTTTTCAGACTTTGCCATGTGGTCACAGGGCAATAACCTTTTTTCATTAAATTTTTAAAGGTCTCGTCTTTTTTTTTTTTTTTTCAAGTAGTTCATGGGAAAAGTAAAGAACTGCTAATGGAATAGCCCTAGCCATAAGTAGCTTTAATTATTTGATTTAAGGTTTGTACCAATAATACTCAAATCTCAATTTTTCTAATTTAGATGTCTTGATAATACTATACTAATAATGTTTCTTTTTAAAAAATCAAATATAATGCATCTGATTTAGCGATATGTTTTTAGTGTGTTGTATACTTTTTGAACTCTAGTGTTTGAGGTATGTTTGGTTTGAGCTGCTCATAATCTTTTTTGGTCACTTCTACCTTATTTTTAACTGTAAAGGATTAGAGATCATAGATGGGGGATTAAATCCGTTTGTTGTCATAAGACCAGGATTTCTGATTGAAGTTTATTTTTCCTGCTCAGATAGCACAGGTTATTTTTGCAATAACTAACAAAATCCGGAATGATAATTATTGTAATTTATATAGTGCTGCTTCTGTATTTGAACTCTATTGTATTCTTAAGAGAACATTTATTTTCAGGTAGTAGGATTTATATCAGTTTTTAGAGTTTTTTTGAGTATTGGTTTAAATAAACCACAAATACATATCACATAGCACGTTTTGTTTTCTTCCTCCAGACAGGTGATTTGGCTTCTGCACAGTTAGGAGGAGCACCAAACCGATGGGAGGTTTTGTCAGCCACTCCTACAACTATAAAAGATGAAGCTGGTAATCTAGTACAGATTCCAGGTGCTACTACTTCAAGTGGGCAGTATGTTCTTCCCCTTCAGAATTTGCAGAATCAACAAATATTTTCAGTTGCACCAGGATCAGATTCATCAAATGGTACAGTGTCCAATGTTCAATATCAAGTAATACCACAGATTCAGTCAACAGATGGTCAGCAGGTTCAGATTGGTTTCACAGGCTCTTCAGATAATGGAGGTATAAATCAAGAAAGTGGTCAAATTCAGATCATTCCTGGCTCTAATCAAACTTTGCTTGCCTCTGGAACACCTCCTGCTAATATCCAGAATCTCATACCACAGACTGGTCAGTCCAGGTTCAGGGAGTTGCAATTGGTGGTTCATCTTTTCCTGGCCAAACTCAAGTAGTTGCTAATGTACCTCTTGGTCTGCCAGGAAATATTACCTTTGTACCAATCAATAGTGTCGATCTAGATTCTTTGGGACTCTCGGGCAGTTCTCAGACAATGACTGCAGGCATTAATGCCGATGGACATTTGATAAACACAGGACAAGCTATGGATAGTTCAGACAATTCAGAAAGGACTGGTGAGCGGGTTTCTCCTGATATTAATGAAACTAATACTGATACAGATTTATTTGTGCCAACGTCCTCTTCATCACAGTTGCCTGTTACTATAGATAGTACAGGTATATTACAACAGAACACAAATAGCTTGACTACTTCTAGTGGGCAAGTCCATTCTTCAGATCTTCAGGGAAATTATATCCAGTCGCCTGTTTCTGAAGAGACACAGGCTCAGAATATTCAGGTTTCTACAGCACAGCCTGTTGTACAACATCTACAACTTCAAGAGTCTCAACAGCCAACCAGTCAAGCCCAAATTGTGCAAGGTATTACACCACAGACAATCCATGGTGTGCAAGCCAGTGGTCAAAATATATCACAACAGGCTTTGCAGAATCTTCAATTGCAGCTGAATCCTGGAACCTTTTTAATTCAGGCACAGACAGTGACCCCTTCTGGACAGATAACTTGGCAAACATTTCAAGTACAAGGGGTCCAGAACTTGCAGAATTTGCAAATACAGAATACTGCTGCCCAACAAATAACTTTGACGCCTGTTCAGACACTCACACTTGGTCAAGTTGCAGCAGGTGGAGCCTTGACTTCAACTCCAGTTAGTCTAAGCACTGGTCAGTTGCCAAATCTACAGACAGTTACAGTCAACTCTATAGATTCTACTGGTATACAGCTACACCCAGGAGAGAATGCTGACAGTCCTGCAGGTGAGTCTTAAATCATGTCATACTATAGTTACGTTCAGTGATTTAATATGTAGGGAAATTTTTTGCCTTTGGTGTTTATCAGTATCTAGCCATCTTTAGTGATGATACATTACCCTCTTTGTATGGAAAGTAGACACCTAAATGTTTTTCAAATTGTTCTTCATTGAAAGTTTGCAGTTTTTGAAGTCAAGGATTCATTTTTCCATCATGCCAATTACATTTGTAGTTTTTCCTTAATTGTGTATTTGTTTTCACATCTTATTGGTATTGTTAAGCACTGCATCATTTTTATTTGGCAGGTAAGGTGTCTTGATTATCCTTGGTGTGATGTAAGTTAAATGTTTTATGCATTATGTTTGTTTGGGGAATCTGGCATAGTGAAAATATGTACTAGGAGTAAACACTATGCTATCTCAGCCAGTAGCTAGCTGTGTGATTTTGGCCAAGTTACTTTTTCCTCTAATAAACTCAGTCTCCTCATCATGTAATATGGGGTTGTTGGACTCGGTAGTGATTCTGTGAATGTTTATTCTTCTAAGTGTGTAGTGGGCATTGAACTTATTGAACAATATGTCTAACACCGGTTGAAATTTCAGAAGTCTACTCTTTGTTGTGCAAGAAATAGATAATACAGTTTTAAAAGAGATAGTATCAGATAGTATCATCTTATTAATATTATTTACTTAGATAATTAAATGTTTTGTTGTGTACTGAATTCTTACTTTCACTCTTCTACCTTTATTTGAATTTTTGTGGACATTGTACTGTTTTAACCTTTCAGTGAGTCAATGATTCTAAACTCTTAAATTTGGACAGTTGAATTTAATTTATTGAAATAATTTCCATCACAATAAAGACTACCGTTTTTCTTTTGAGAAATTTGTGATATATGCTTAGAAAATTAGAATTGTCTTGAATACTTAAGTCTGTCCTTGGAAAGCCTTTAATTGCATTTGAGTCTTCTGAGGCTGTGGTTTAGAGTAGCAGTTCTCAAAGTGTGGTCTGTGGACCCTTAGAGTACCTCTGATATTGTCTTAGATGTTCTTGATGTCAAACTACTTTTCATAATAATACCGACGTTTTTGCCTTTTTCATTGTGTTGCATTTTTCTGATGGAGGCTAAAACTGGTTGTGTCTTCGCACAGATCAAACTAGTGGTGCAAAACTATACCAGTTCTCTTCATGACATTGCACTTACAGTTAAAAAAATGTGTTTTACTGATGAACGACCTTGATAAACCAGTCAAAATAGTTATTTTTTACTAAATCTTGACCCTTGACTGCTGCATGTTTTTTTAAAAAATAGTTTAATTGCTATATAATTCACATACCATAAAATTCACCCTTTAAAGTATACAGCTCAGCGAATTATTTTGGTATAGTGAGACTTTTGCAACCATGATCACTATCTGATTTTAGAACATTTTTATCATCCCTCCTCCTCCACCCCCTGAAAAAACCCATACCTATTAGTAGTCACTCTTCTATCCCTGCCTCTACCTTAGCCCCTGGTAACCACTAATATATTTTCTGTCTCTCTGGATTTCATAGAATCAGTGGAATTCCATTTCATATCAATGCATTCATGTAATAAATGGCTTTTCGTGCCTGACTTCTTTTATATAGCATAATATTTTCAAGATTCATGTGTATCGTATCTGTATTTCATTTCTGTTCATGGTCGAATAATACTCCCATTATTTGAATTTTGTCCTGATTTTAAGGAATCGGGAAAGAATTTGAGAAAATAAAGTGAATGAGAATAAAAATGCCACAATGCACATAACAAAATATTTAGTAATAAAAACTAGGAAATTTTACTTTGGAGATATTTGGTAATAGGAAAACTATCCCTTGGCCAGACTATCTTTTTAATTGGCAAAAAGGAAGATTAATTATTTTAGAATGTTTTTCATGAGAAAAAATCATTAAATTATTTTAATCTATTAGGGCATAGTATGGTCAGATGAAATAAAATGGTGACATTGGTTTGCATTTTTACTTTTGGTAAATATGCAATTAATGTAACAGTTTTCCAAGGTACATGAAAACGCCACATTTAAGTGGTGAATGTGACTCTGGGCCCTTCCTCATGAGGTGTGTTGAGTGCCTCTTATCCCTCAGAAATCAAACCCTTGTCTCCTTTTGAACAGTCCATCAGGCCCCAAACTGCAACCCTGCTCACTGTTTAAATTTTGTTTGTTTCATGCTCACTGAGAAATGCATGCTATTTTAGAGAATTGGTTCTCGAACTTTTATTTTAGCCTTGTCTGCCACCACTGATTATTTGAATGGAGGCAAACTATGAATTTACATATCTTTCCAATGTCTTTTCTAGTCAGAAAATTTCCCCCCAAATTCAAGCCAAGACTTAACTCAGTCTTTCAAATTATGGCCCTCTACCAGATTTCTTATTTAAATGCAGTGTTATCCTTCAAGACTGGCCATGTTTAAAATGCAGTCAAGGTGTTTGAGGTAAGAAGAAAGGTTCATAGAAATCATTATTTCTTTAAGTGAGACACCTAGTGTTTAGAATTCCCATTATCCTGTTTGGGAATTAGAATTCCCAAATAGCTGTGGACTATTTGGTAACTTTGCTTTTTAAAATTAGTAGTGAAAGAATGGAAACACACAAATTGGATTTTTAAAACTTTATGCTTAATTAAGTATTAAACAAAAAGGAAGAGATCTCTTATGTATGTACTGTGTCAGGCACTATTTAGGTGATTTTAGAAATATTATCATAATTCTTTCTTGTAATAATTATGTTACTCTTGATATTTGGGTGGAGAAGGAAACTGCCCCAAGGCTACAACTAGTCTTTTTATTTTTCCACCCACTCTCCTACACTGTCTTTGTATTTAATTTACATCAATAGTGTATTTTGCTTTTCTTTTTTTGTTCGTTTTTGCTTGAGTATTTTTAATTTTGGCAGGAAAGATACTAGTTATGTATTTTTTTTATGGTAAGTGGAGGAAGTGTTTTCTGAAACATTTTTATTGGTGATTCTAACAAAATAAATTAATATAATCTTTATTGGTTTTCCCTAAGGAATCACATGTCAAAACCGTGATTATAGAAATGTACAATTACTACTAAAAGACAAAACCTGTTGTATGAAAAGCAGAGTGTATGGTGGAAATGCAGTCTTAAGAGCTGAAGAGTCGAGGGTAGAGGGGAGGAATGTGAATATGATCTATGTTGATTTAAAGTAATTGGTAGATCTTTTCGCCTTCTTACACAGATGGAGGACCAACCTAACTTTTGTCTTATGTAGACTTAAAGAGTTAGTCTTAAACATACCTCAAGAACATCTTAGGTATGGTAAAGTGTACTCAGCTTTGTTTCTAATTCTGATGAGATAATTACTAATAATTTTCTTGTGTTGAAGAAATACAGTCTGTAGATAAAACTTTGAGTCTTAAGCGACATGAATAAAAATAAGTTCGCACCTGATTTATACAAAAATTACAGAGATAATCTTAAATTTTAACAGACAGAAAAGATTACTAAGAAATTACAGACCTACAAATTGCCACACAGATTCCGGAAGATCATGTAGTAGTATCTTCACAGTACTGAGAGAAAATAAACCAGCTGAGGATTTATATGCAATTAAATCCCTACTCAAGAATTAGGATATAATGAAGACATTTACAATATTCAAGGACTGAGATTTTATTATTCGGAGACCCTTAGTAAACTAACTGCTGAAGGATCAAGTAGAATGGATCCAGAGGAAAAGAGTGGGAAATAAGGAAATAATAGTGATCACAGAAATGGGTAAAAAATTTCATTATTTAACTGAGTGTAAAATATAGTAACTTTTAAAAGTTATAGAAAACTTCAAAAATACACAAAAACAGGGAAATGTGTAATGAACCTTAATGTACCTACCTCCCAGCTTCAGTAGTTATTATTATTCTGCCATTCTTGTTCTCTCTTTTCTCATCATATAATTTTTTTTTTTTTTTTTTTTTTTTTGCTGGAGCATTTTAAAAGCAGATCCCAGAATTTTACCCTAAAATTCTAATGAATTGGTTTTGAGTGTGTAGTCTGGGAGTCCCTGAGACTCCTCAGCGGGAAGTCCTTGAGGTCAAAGATATTTTCATGATAATACTCAGATGTTATTTGCCTATTCTGTTCTTACCTCACAAGTAGCATATAGTGAGTGGACTTTCCAGTTCTTCACGTTTTGTCATAGTTGTGTAATCACCACTGTAGTCAAGATAAAGTGTTTCATTACTCCCCTCTTTCTCATGTGCCACTTGAGCCAGTCTCCATGTTGCCCGTTCTCTGGTAAAAATAGGTATAACTCACATAAACAGCTCCTTGAAGCTGTCAGTAATTTTTGAGGTATCAAAAAGTTTGATAACTACTGCTCTAATTAATAAGTGATTTTTAAAAACAAGCACAGTGCAATTATTTACAATATACTAAATTTATAATAATTTCTTAATATTACCTAATATTTTCACAAAGTTCAATTTTCTCCAATTGATTAAAAAATGTATTCTGAAGAACTGATTTATTTTAATTAGGATTCAGACGAGGACATGTATTTTATTGGTTGCTGTGCCTTCAAGGTGACAGCTTTTCAACTAACGGTTTTAGCAACTTTTCATTGTTGCCATTTGGATTCATTACTAAATGATTTGCAAAATGGTGGTTTTTAAATTTTTATCAATCCTTTTGTGTTTAAGAACTTCCTCTGGCTCATTAGCTATTTGTTTCAGAATGAGTTGGTGTTGGACCTGCCATCAGAGATTCTCTTTATTTTTTAAAAAATCTATTGTGTTTTAATTCATGACATTCATTCTTGATAGTTAATATCATTAAAGAAGAAATGGAATGCTAAGGATTAAAACAAATAGAGGTGTGGGATTAGGTGAGCAGGTTGGTCTATGGGTAAAGATTCTTGCCATTTTTAGGAGGGATAATCTTTTAGAGAATAGTTTTTAGACTTTATACAGAAATTTATAATGTGGATATAAGTAACTATCAAGAGGATAGAAGTGTAACTTTTGACTTCTAAACTGAGGCAGAACATAGAAAGAAGAAATGTAGCAAAGCAAAGGAGTAATAGTAAGTGGAGAAATTCAGGACAGCCCTGAAATGGAAATAGGAAAAACAAAAATTAGTAATCCCGCAGCCAGTAAAATAGGTAAATTATCTGCTGATATTTTGCTACATGATCTTTTTTACTGTGTGTATATATACTGTAATAAATTGCGGTCATATACACAACAACTTTATAACTTCTTTTTAAAAGACTATATTGTGTATAGTTTTCCACATCAAGAGTTTTATACAATATAATTATTTGGTTTCATTATTAAGTATGGTTTTTTGTATGGCTGTTAAATGGTTTAACCGATCCTCTATTGTTAAGTGTTTAGGCTATTTCTTATTTTTTCCTGTTACATAGAAATCTTTGCACACACTTCTAATTATTTCCTTATGCAGAAGAAAAAATGTAATTATTGAGTAAAGAATGTTACTATTTAAGATTTATGTATATTGCAAAAGTGTTCTTTAACCAGCATTGTATGAGAGAGGCATCAGATGGACAAAGTTTTGGGGGTTATAAAGAGAATCTAATGCATTCGTTAATTATTAAGGAACTTGAACGTTTTTTTTTTACATGTTTATCAGTTGTTTTATTTCTTTAATCAATTGCCATTCATTTTTGCTAATTTTCCCCCCTCTAATTTGTAAGACATTAAAAACAAAAAAGACATCCTTTATATGTTAAGGGCATTAATTAATGTTTTGTCAAATCATAAATAAATTTTTTGTTTGCCTTTAAGTTTGGTCATGTTGATTTTCAGTACACATAAGTTCTTACTAGACTTTTTTTTTTTTTTTTTTTTAGCAAAACTGAATTTAGAAACTTTAGAACATAGTTTTTGAGTTTAGTTTGTATTGATTTACAGGTCATCTGATGCAGCTCAACAGTTTGTGGAAGCAATTGAGAATTTCAAATTCCTATGACTGGAAAAATACCTAGAATATATTATGTGTCTTTTAAAATGAAATTGTTTCAGATGTTTTTTGTCATACTTGTTATTTTCTTAGTACTCTAGAAAATAGTGTTCACAAATCCCTGAATAAGTTCTTGAGGATAATACTTAACGTCTCAAATATCTAATTTAACATTGGTAAATATAATAATATTCTAATTAGCAGTATGATTTAAACCATGGAATCTTAGGTCAACCAATTAAGCTCAGGTACATCTTTAACAAATGGCGGCTCAATGTCTGTTTTTAAATAACTTAAAAAATTTTTTATCCCCCTCACCTGTTTCTGAATTTACTAGTTTTATTTTCTGAATTAGTATATTTATGATTAAACAGATTTACTCTACTAATGTAGTGAGTAATAATAATTTAAATTAGATTCTGGATAGACACAACAGAATGGGAATCACCTAATGTGTGATTTCCATTAGAGTGCTTTCTTTGATACGTTGTTCTGTAGTGCCATATTACTTTTAATGTAAAAGGATAACTTTATTAAAGCTAATTTCTAAATTACTTGGTCGTTTTAGTGGTTTGTGGAGACAGTTTTGTATCCAACTTTTTTTATAAGGGCACTTGACATATGACCCTTTTCACAAATCTCATTAACTTTCCCTCTAATGAATAGTGCCATCATCATCCTCCCAGCATCCTGGATTAGAGAATTCACTAATTTATTCAGTCAGCAAATGTTTAAGGGTGTAGTACAATATTCCAGGTAATGTTTTTTATAGTCTTGCCAACAATTAAAGAGGCAAAGTCCCCACTCTTTTGAACTTTGTGTCTCAGTGGATTAAGACAGATAAGCAAACAGTAATTTTACAGTTGTAATGAAGAAGATAAAGTGGGATTATATATAGGGAATATAGAAAAACTATGGAAGATGGTGGTTATTTTAGGTAAGATGGTTAGGAAATACCTCTTTATAAGGAGGTGGCATTTAAGTACAATTCTGAACATTGAGAAAGGAGTCTGTTATATTGCGATCTGGAGGAAAGGGTATTCCAGGAAGAGTGAATGAGCCAAAGTGGCTGGAGCTCAGGGAAGGAGAGGCGTTAGAAGGTGAGATTGGGAGTAGGCAGGGCCAGATAATGGAGGCTATGGTAAGGAATTTGTGTGTGTTTTTTTATTGTTGTTTTTTAATAGAAAAACACTGGAAGGTTTTCAGTAGGGAAATGACATCATTTTATTTATGTTTTAAAAAGATCCCTGTCAGTAGATAGGAATGGGAGGGGTGGTGGTCGAAATGGCAAGAGTAAGCACAAGGTTAATGCAGTAATGCTGGCAAAGAGGATAATGAGATCGGCCAGGCTAGTAATAAGGAAAGTCTGAGGAAGGGTGGAATAAAGGGAGAATTAAGACCTCTGTTTTGGCTTTGTTTAATTTGAAATGTCTATTCGATATCTGAGTGGATGGTTCAAGTAAATAGTTGGGTATCAGAATCTGGAGCTCAGATTGGGCTAGAGATAAAATTTTTGGAGTCTTTATTTTAGATAGATGTGATGCCCAAATGAAATCATTTGGGTCATAGCTTTTCAGCATTTATACTGCATGATAGAATCTCAAAGGGAACTTTTTAAAAATGCCAACAACTTGTGTTCACTTTGCTCCCTATTCTAATTTTATGGTTCTGCCTGAGGCCTACAAAAGGCCTTAAGTGTTTTAAAAGTCCCCAAGTGATTTTGAAATGCAGTTGGGTTATAAATTAGTAAATTAGTAGGGAAAGAATATAGATAGAGATTAGAAAAATAGTATTATTCTGAGCCTCAAATTATTTTTGTAGTTTTTTATATGCTGTGTCCAGCACAGAATCAAAGACAACTGGGCATATGAGAAGATGAGACACCATGAGTGAGAGCCAGCAGAAACAGCAGAAACGAGACTTCCTGTAACTCTAGAGACAAGAATTTACAAACATAGACTAAAACAACTCTTTAGTATGGTCTAACAGATAAAAGCCAAACTTGAAAAAATTTTAACAGAATTGGTGATTATAACAAAAATTATATAAGCAGATTTATAAAAGAACAAAATAGAAATTTAGGAACTGAAACTTAACCAAACTGAGGGAAATCCATAGGGCTGAATCCTAAGACAGTTTCAACATTTGAAGAGGAAGAGGAGCCAGCAAAGGAAAGAGAAGAGCTCCTAGGAGAGAACAGTACCCTGGAAGCCAAGTGAATACACTACTTAAGAAAGTAGGAGAGAGTTCTTAACTTTTCAGATACCGTGGAAGGTGTATAAGAGAAGGAGATTCTGGGTGTTGGTGACAAGTGGTTTCAGTGGAGTGCCAGGAGGAAAGCCTGAGAAGAAAAGGATTTGATTAAGGGAAGAAGGAATAGCAACAGTAATTACAGACAAATATTTAAAATTTTTTTTTTCCTGTTAAGAAGAACATTGAAATAGATAGTAACTAGAGGTGGACTTGAGGTTGTGGGAAGGTTTTTCTGGGAATGTTTCAGTAAAGGGTGAGAAATTGATGATGCAGGAGGAAGGTAAAGTTTTTAAGAAGGCAAGCAAGGTGAAATAGAAGACACAGGTATGGGGATTGGCCGCAGATAAGATTGGGGATAATCATATTTTAACTAGAAGGACATAAGATAGAGCTTTACAGATGCTGATGTTGGTAGAAAGATAGGTAATTTTTGTCAGATTGCTTCTAATTTCCTTTTGTAATAAAGAAGCTGAGATGGGTGAGGAGGGCAGGTGTTAGAAATTTAAGATGGAAGAAAGTTTGAAATGGTCATCTGTGAAAACTGGAAAGTGAAATTACTGGTGTGACACTGAATTACAGGGTTACTGGGTGCCCACTGGAGTAATTAGCATAATTGTGTATTTTCTCCAGCTACTTTTAGCTCCTGGGATGCAAGTGCAGAGTTTAATGTTTTCTATTTCTTGCTAGAAAGTTGCACGTCTTTTTGGTTTTATCTCTGCTATTTTTGTGATTTGTTCTTCCTCTCCATTCTCATTTTGTTAGTCTGGCTTTTACTGTTCTTCTGGGCTATTGTAATAACATTTAACCCGTTTTGCATGCCTCCTCTTTTTTCTGGTGTATTTAAAACTTTTTAAAAATTTTATAATCTCCTCTTATCTATAGGGGATATGTTTCAAGATCCTGGTGAATGTCTGAAACCGTGGATAATACGGAACCTCCTACATATACCTAGGATAAAGTTTAATTTATAAATTAGGTATAGTAAGAGGTTAACAAGAATAATAAAATAGAACAATTATAAAAATATACTGCAATAAAAGTTATGTGAATGTGAATATGGTCTCTTAAAATATGTTACTCCAGTATACTCACCTTATGATGTGAGATGATAAAATGCCTGTGACAAGATCAAGTGAGGTGAATGACATAGGCGACAATGACATAGCGTTAAGCTACTGTTAATCTGATATGTCAAGGAGGATATCTGCTTTGGGTGATCTTAGATCATTGAGCCATAAAGATATTGATGGTTGGGGAAATTTAATATTTTCAGACTGCAGTTAACCTCAGGGTAACTGAAACCCAGGAAAGAGAAATTGTGGATAAGGGCAGGGGGGCTACTGTATTTCTTTAATGAGCAAGGCACAAATTCAGAAAGTTTATAAGGATGGTCATTAAAATGTTAGTCTCTTTCCTTCCTTAACTGCTTAGTTCCCCTCTCTAGAGGTAGCGGTTGTTACCAGTTTGGTTTTTTTATGAAATGTCTCTGGTGGAAGGCTACATTTACTAACATTACCATACCTAGGTATTCTCTTGGCTGCTCCCTGAAATTGTACCATACCATACCCATTCTTATGCATCAAAAAAATTTTTTTGTTGCATCTCTTAATATTACAAATATAGAGCTATCTCATTCTTAGGAACGGCAATCCCATTATTCTTGAACAAATATCTTGCCATTTATTTAATATGATTCTTACTGATGGGTATTTTCAACCTTATATCAAATAATATTATAGTGAATATCTTTATACACATGTATTTTTTATCCATAGAAAAAGTATGTGTATCTGAAGGATTTATATCTAGAAGGGTTAGAGATTTTTTTGGAAGACATTGGAAGTCATTAATGTCTATCCTTTTAACATTAGTTATCTGCCCGAAACATGTTATCTTCTTTAAAATATTCACTGGCTCTTACATTACCTTTATTTTATTTCACTTTATTGAGTTTAATTGAAATATAAAATTATATTTCATTGTCTTTATTTTATGATCTGTCGAGTCTACAAATATGTGTAGAGTTCCTGCTGTGCAGATGCTGGGGATACAAAGATACTATGATACTTGCACTGAAGTTCGTAATTTAACATAGTATGTAGCATCTCTCACCTCTACCCACTAGATGCCAGTAGCACCCCCTACCCTCCAGTTGTGACAATAAAAAACGGCTTCAGACATTGCCAGATGTCCCTGGTTGGCAAAATCCCACCTCTTTCCTTTGAGAGCCACTAGGTTAGACAGACATGTAGAAAATTCTAATATGTGGTAAATGGTATGCTAGCATTGAACCTTGGTACTTAAGGAACAGAGAGGAATAGAGGATTAAGCTACAGGTTGACATCTTTCAAGGCTTAGCTTAAATATTATCTGTATACAGCCTTTTAACTCCTGCCTGCTTTGTTATACTGCTTGAATAGCACCTGTTTCCTTTTGTTTTCTGCTTTAGCTAATATGTTTGTCTCCTTCTGGAATTCAACAGTCATTCACTTAAATTTTTTTATTTTTGAGAAGAAATATCAGTAATGTAGAATAAACAGATGCGTGTGGTAACTGTAAATTTTGCCTTTTGCTTCTGAAACAATTCTTTGTTCAGGGTGTGTGAGATGCCTGGTACCTGTTTGTTTCATACCACTACCAATTGTGTAATTGTGTTAAATTTGTAGCTTTTTAAAGACTCTTGACATTTAGAATTATGTTTCAAAAACCAGCCTATAAACCCGTGAGAGGAAAAAACCAAGAGAAGCAAAAGATCTTGCTTGCATAACACTGTAGGTTTCATGTATTCTAAAAATAACATGCATGCTAGATTTAAAAAATATAAGTTCTTTATCTTTGAGCAGTACATACTGAAATATTTGTGGATGAAATGTTATATGTGGGATTTGTTTCAAAATAATATTAGGCAGTGTGGGGTATAGCTAAAACAGAATTGTCCCAGAGTTGATAGTTAAAACTGGGTGGTAAGTACATTGGAATTTGTTATATTGTTCTACTTTTGCATATATTTGAGGTTTTTCTATAATAAAAAGCTTTTGAAAATGTAGGTTTTTTCCTCTCCTCTTTTTGATTAGTGGGCATTTTGGATTGTTAATTAAAAAAAAAAGAAATTTAGTATATGAGTAACATTGTACTTTAATTATGGTGTCAAAATCCCCTGTGATGTTCAGGATGTTCAGTTTAGTAAGCCATGTTCATAGTAACAGCTTGGACAGTGTGTGAATGCTTAGTTGTTTTACAAGTGTCAAGAGGATTTTATGGTTCTATGAAAACCTAGAAGATGGATATTGACTGTTTAGACTATTTCCTTGCTTTATTGCATATAATATGAAGAAGGTAGTTGATAAATCTTTGAGAATAGGCAGCTGCATTAAGCTGCAGTGAAGTATTCTTGTTTTTTCTTGCATATGAAGGGGGAAGCTAGATACGTTTTTTATAAATGCCCTTGATGCTTAAATTTTGGCAGTCTTATTTGGTCAGAGGGATAATAAAAGTTCAGAAACTCGAGAGAACAGTTGAACAAGTTTCTTAGAGTGCAACTGAAAAGGGAAACACATACATGTTCATATTCCCAAGAAGCTTACAGATTTTGGGGTGGGGAGGTATTTAAAGCAGACGCATGGAGCAGTAATCAACAATATAAATCAATATGTAATTGACAGTATAAATCATTGTAATGTTACTAATTGCATGATACAGATAATTGTGTAGAAGTGCAGAGGAGTGGAAAATCAAAGGGGGCTTCAGTTGTCAGGAAAGACTATCTAGAAGGAAGAACTTCCATGGAGGAATTTAGGTTTGTAAAGGTATAGAGAAATGAGGGGAAAGATGTTTACTAACAGTACAAAAAGCAATATAAGTGAGTATATAGCCCGCCTATCTAGGAGACAATAAATAATAGCCTAGTGTTTCTCCCCAAAATGGTTTTTAAGATACTAATAGGTATTACGAAATGTTATGACAATTCTCATTAGTATATTAAAGTTTCTGAGAAACCTCTGACTGTTTAAGGGAAGGAAGCAGAATTCTTTTCCTTTTTTTTTTTTTTTTTTTTAAGATTATCTATCTCTAGAGATTAGTATTTCATTGGGTTAATTGTGAGGAACATTGGGAAATGCTGTAATACCATGAATTAGAAGACTGGGATATCGTTTGGGGACTAGTGACTGATAGGACACATTTGGGTAAGAGAGTGGAGAGCACTGTATACTACTAGAGAGGATTTTAATTTTTTAATTAATTAATTTTTATGGTGACGTTGATTAACGAAATCCAGTGTTTCAACAGTACATTTTAACAGTAAGGCGCATATATATACATATATATATGTATATATATATTTTTTTACACCTGGTGTGTTCAGCTCTTATAGTTAGATTTCTTTCTGTCACTACATATTTGACCCCTTTTACCCATCTAATTCCCCGCTTCCCCTCTCCCCTCTGGTAACCACTAGTCTATAGTCCATATCCATGAGTTTCTGTCTGTCTGTCCTGTTCACTTGTTGCTTTTAGGTATAAACCTAAATCCCATATATAAATGATATCATGTGATTTTCAACTTTTTCTCTCTGGCTGGATTTTAATATTTTTAACTTAAGGAGTCCTTGAAGGTTTTTGAACAGATGAATAATATGAATAAATCAGTGCTTGGAAGATACATTTTGGGAATAGATTGAAATAGGAAGAAACTAGCACTAACGAAGGTAGGGGGCTATTTCAGTTAAACAGGGATAAAGGAAGTAAGAAGGCTAGACATTTTAAAAGATGAATATACAAGATTTGGTGATTAACTATTTGGAATAAAAGATGAGTCCTTTGTTTTAAAAAAAGTCATGCATTGCCAGAGTTGGGAAGGGAAACTAACTGATCTGGAGGAGGCAAAGGGATTCCAGTTTTAGTGAATTGAATTTGTGGAGCTAGGTTGAAATGGCTGTTGGTAGCAGAGATAGAGGACTGAGCTCAGGACAAAGGACTGAAATTCTGTAAAATAGAGATGATAGACATAATTGAAGTCATGAGAGTAGACAAATGGAACAAGAGAATTATAAATTTTTATAAAACAAGTTTTGAAAGATTTGAGGGGAATGGGGTGTATAATTACCTGCTCTCTTGACATCAATGAAACATGCAGGAATTATCTATTTTCTACCATTTCTAAGATACTCTTCTAGGATTGTAAAGTTTTAGTGGGTAATATAATTTGGGGGGTAGTAGAAAAGCAGTTTTTTTGTTTTGTCTTCTGACATCAGGCATCGGAAAGTTTAGTTTGAACTCTTTAGTTTTGGTTTTGGTTGTTTAATTGCTTGTGATTTGGCTTTGTCTTATTTTCTCTCAGAAAAGCATCTACCTGATTGCTTATCAGCTAGGTAGTATCCCTTCTGCTTTATTTAAAGGAGCTTATTTTATCCTATATTCATAATTAATAAGTTAAAACACCTAACTTTGAAGTTTTTTGTGGGGAAGAATTAACTGTTATATGACAACGATCTACAAGTATACCAGTACATTTATTTTTTAAGCAAAATTTCCTGTTTCATTTACATAAGCCCCTTCTTGTGATGCTTTTTTATTGCCTATACCACTTACACCTCCCTGGGATACTTCTTAATTTCTAATACCTCATGTAATCCAGCCATTATCTTAGGTCCTCAAATTTGCTAAAATTCATTGGATGCTTAAGTTAAGGTAGAATAGAATTTAAGCATTTATTTTTAGAAGAAAGCAATTTGAGCCATAGACCTGTGAAAGTAAAGCTTTAGACTTTGAAATAATACCTTATATCTTGGGTAAATAAATAGGCCACTGATTTTTATGTTATAGTGTGAAGCGGCAGTTAATTTACAGAGGTGGTAAGGAAATCTTTTTGAAAAATGTTAAAACTATCTTCAGTTTTGATTAACATTATTTCCCTCTTCATTTTCCTTTTTTACCCCACTTTTGAGGAATAAATGTGGCTTTCCCCCTCCTATTAGATTTTTCTTCAGCTTGTACTTTGTTTCATCAGTAGTAATCCTTGGAAAGGCTTGGTAAGAGAAATTAAAGAGGATTTGAAGTACTTGTTTGCTAAAATGAAGTAAAAGGAATGGTATTTGAGCTCTGTTCACATCTTTTCAATTGCTCTTAGCAAACAGATCTTCAGAAACTTTGTTAAAGAAAAAATTATGATCCATAGTAAAGAAACTACACTTGTGTTAGAGTTCCTATTTCATTTAGCAAGTAGTAGAAATAATTTCTATTTAATCTAGCAAGAAGTAGTTGGAAAGGGGGCACTGACTCCCCACGCAGGAGAAAATCCATGCATTCTGACTCCCCCAAAATTTAACTACTAATAGCCTACTGTTGACCAAAAACCTTACTAATAACATAAAGTCAATTCACACATTTTGTATGTGATATGTATTATATACTGTATCCTTACAATAAAGTAAGCTAGAGAAAAGAAAATACTAAAATTGTAAGGAAATACATTACAGTATTGAAAAAAATCTACCCATGCATTTCAAGCCCATGCTGTTCATGGGTCAACTGTAGTTTACCACATTATCATTTTTTTGCTTTTGAAGTAGGTATGTGTGGGGGGGTGGAAGATTTAAAAGATACAATACCTTAAATATATAATGTTAAGGTTTTAAATTGTGATGTGAAAAATGGATATGGTAGTCATGAGTGCCATCTACCTAGTACTTCTGGCTTGCTTTCTAGGCAGACCCAAGTTGGGTGTAGTTATGTAGCCTGCTTTGACCAGTGAAATATGCTATAGTATCTGCTCTCCTGTGTTGATTCCCAAGTGAGGAAAGCGTGCAGTACACCTCAGCTAACCTGTGATTGATGTGTATAAAAAAATAAACATTTGTTTTAAGCCACTGAGATTTTAGAGGTTGCTTGCTACTAACCTGTGATGCTTTTTTGCACTTGAGATGTGGCGAGACTGAATTGAGATATGATTAACTGTAAAATGCAAATTGGATTTTAAACATTAGTATAAAAAAAAGAATGTAAAATATCTCAATTTCTATGTTGATTGAGGTTGAAATGTAATTATTGGGTATATTGGGTTAAATAAAATATGTTACTAAAATAAATTTTGCTTTTCTTTAACTCTTTATGTGGCTGCTAGAAAACTTAAAGTTACCTGTGTGATTTGCATTGTATTTATTGGGCAGCAAGCACCTATGTAGCCTATCCTAACTAAAAGCAAAATTGATATGAGTAGTGTGCTCTAACAAAAAATCTCTAATGTGACACTGGCTCAAGGATCAGACAGTAGGAAAGCTGATATTGGAGACTGGGAAGATGCAGTGCAGAGAACCATTTGGTTAAACTCTCCTGCAGTAAATTGGAAGGCAAGTAATATACCCAGTGCATTTGTAACTTTAGGTTACTAGGTTGGAAAACATTGTATTTTAGCTATCTTTGTCTCCATCTGACAATATTATAAGGAGATGAGCTAGGAAATGATTGGCTGGTTTGCAAGTAGGAATGAGATAC
Source organism: Eonycteris spelaea (assembly GCA_003508835.1). Classification (NCBI taxonomy): domain Eukaryota; kingdom Metazoa; phylum Chordata; class Mammalia; order Chiroptera; family Pteropodidae; genus Eonycteris; species Eonycteris spelaea. Next base: position 9,398,212 of record PUFA01000024.1, on the reverse strand, counting down.
AGAGTCCAGAAATTTGCTGATTTCTAGGATTGGAAGTAGTAACTGCTTCTTACCTCTGATCCCCAAGAAATGAAACTGAGTAGCCTTTTGAGCACATAATTAAAACTCAGTCTCATGGCAAGGATCCAATCAAGGTTATAACCATCACTCATTGTTAAAACCTCTGAATGGGTTAAGATGCTTCAGAGTAAAGGTATAAGGAAGGTGTGGTACCTTTCAGTTAGGGAAAAGAAACTAAAGGTCTGGATTCACTACTAAAGCCAGGTAAGCCCAAGGTACCCACAATTAAGTGGAGGGTAATAGACACATGGTCTCATGGTGCCAAGAAAGCAAAGAAATGTGGTAAATCTAAGAGACATCTAGAAAAAAAAACTGTGGTTCTAGACACTGGCACTTGGAACTGGTTAGAATCAAACAGGTAAGAAGCCTAAGTTTTTTTAAAGGAGTTGTACAACCCAAGAAACCACAAGCAGTGAAAAAGATGTTAACTGCTTGAGATTTAATGTTCTTTGTTCCTGCCCCCTAAACTTCTACCAGCAGGTCGAGAATTGTGCTTAACCAAGGAAGTAAACTGTTTGTGTTCACTTCATTTATGGTAGAGGAGGATAACAGAGAATAGAGTCAAGAGGCACAGTGAACCCTAGACTGACAAACTCCTTCCAGTGATCAGTCAGAGCATCCCCTGCCCTGCTCCCCGCCCCCACCCCCTCTCAAGTAGAGGGTGCTTTAACTATTTGTTCAGCTGGGTTTATGAACTACTATGAACCACTAACTGTTGTGTCAACCAGACTGTGTGTCCTCTGTTCCTCTTTTGAAAGGGAATGTTTTTTATGGTTACATTTACCTTGTTTTGTTATTGTGTATTGTGTGTATGAAGGGAGGTAGATAACTTGTTTTAGTAGATAGATTTCTGTGAAGAGGAGCTACATCTGAACCTTATAGTTTATTTCCACATCATCCACAGATCTTTGCCTTTGATCTTGATGCTATAACTAACTAGATGGGTTTTTAGGATTATCTTCCGATAGAAGGTATTCTGCTTATAGGAAAAAGAGGAAATTGATTATTTCACTAGCGGGGCATTTGGGAGTTGTGAGTCTTCATAAATAGTTCACCTCTCTTCTAAGCATATGATGAGATTGCCCATCCTATTATTTTTGAAGCCAGGCACGGACATGTGACTTATGGTGGCCAATAGAATGTGAATGGAAGTTTAAGAGCAGCAGGTGATTTACCATATTTTCTTTTTCTATCCTTGGCAAGGCAGTCTTGGAAGCATGTGTCAAATGGAGCCTAGGTTCCTGAAGGACTGTGATGAGTAGATCTTCCCAATCCAAATTGGACATGTAAAATTAGTGAGAAATAAACCTAGGTCAAGCCATTGAGATTTTGGGACGTTACTGTAGCACAACTTCACTAGTCCTGTTTGATGTTTATAGGTTATAATTTTAGTCAAAGTAGCTCAGTAGATGTTTGAATTGAATACATTGAAATTTGGGGCCAAAGGAAAATGTACAAATTCTAAAAGTGCCAAGATAGAGCTTTTTGGTTTATACTCATTAATATAATAGCCAGCCCACACAGTGACTAAGTCCCTTTTATATAGGTAATATGACAAAGAGATTATGTAGGTAGAAGACAGAAAAAAATTAGAATACCATGAAACTTGTAACATTGTAACTAGAAATAGCTGTTCAAGGCTATACATAGGTGTGGTTTACTGGATCATTTAAAGCATTGTTTCTTATTATGATAGCTACTCAAATTAAGATTGTCCAAAATCCACAGAAAGTGTTGCAGATAATTCTTAGAAAAAATAATATGTATTCCTAACACAAGATTGAGGAAAATGAATCCTTTGTTTAAAGGTAGTATTTTTTAAAAATGAGGGGTGGTAGAAAACCCCCAAACGATTATATTTTTTAGCCATGGCAGCAGTGACAGAGACATCAGTTTTGGTCCAGTGCTAAAGTAGAACCCTTTCCTCAAATTAAGTCTTAGGAAAAACTCTGGTGTATAAAACGGATCTTCTTTGGCTGCTCTGATTTATATGAGGGCCTGGGACCCCATGTACTCATCATCTCTGCTGACATTTAGAGGGTCCTTTCAGGAAACAGTTTGAAAGCTTCTTTGCTGGAAGCAGGTACAACCAGTGTGGCCATCTTCACTTTTGGGAGTTTGGGTTTTTCAGGAAAAGCCTCGGATTCTTTCTTTAAGACTAATTTATGTACAGTTTGAACAATCCTGGCTGATTTCCAAGTTTAAAACTGGCTTGGAAGATAGATACACTTTAGAAGGTATGATGGGTGTGGTTTCCTGAGAGAGAATGGGGAGAGTTGATACCACCAGATTTGGGAAGAAGGCAGGAAAACAGAAGGGTAGATAAAAAAATAAACTAGAATTCTGGATGTTTTTAGTGCAGTGTTCTAGGTCTCATCTAATACTATAAATTATTTCTAATGTAGTTATTAGAGAAAGATTAGATAACATTCTGAGCTTCCTGCTAAAGAAAGTAGGTAAGTGTATAATTTATTCTGGAGGGATTTCTATTCAGAATACAATAATCTGCAGTTACCTGGTAACTACCATCCTAAACAACTTATGTCCTAAAGGTTTTGAATTTTAGAAGTTAGGTTTTGATATATTTTTAAAGGGATAATTAATATGGAAGTAGTAGATGCTATTCTTTCCCAATGTGCACTTTTAAAAAAGATTTTGTAATTAAAACAAACAAAAAACCCCGGGTTATTTAAATTTGAGAGAATGAGTTTATATTATGTTATAGATCTTTGCATTTCAATAAATTATTAATATCTAAAATGCATAACATTTGTTCTGTAATAGCTATTTTTTAAAAAGCATTTAAACATGACCCCAAACCATCTAATTTGGAAGAGTTTTCTTGCTACATGAAATTCGAATGGATTAGCAACACAATCAGTATAGAACTTTTATTTTTGCATTCTCAGTGAATAACAAACATATATACACATATATATGCACACATATACATGCATATATATATACACACACACACGTGTGTGTGTGTGTGTGTATGAACCTGAAAGAAAATACGTTTATGAGGTAAATAGTATAAAAATTGAGAATAGGCTTGTGAGAAGTGAGGCTAAAAAAAATCACTGTTTTTGCATATTTCTCCCCCTTGGTCTTACTAAAGAAGATATAACAATAATAATAATAATAATAAACCCAACAGTGTATTTTGTCCTTAAGTGCTTAGGCTAGAGTGTTTGCTACTTCCAGTGACAGAATGTTTAGAAGATTAGGTGATAGGTATAAACCACTCTAGGATCCAATTTAGAGTTTGTATTGAATCAAGAGCAATATTATATTTCCCTGTTTAAATACTTATGTGACTTCAGACCATCTTTAATTGTCTCTGAAAATGGAACCTACTCTTAACATGAATGTTTGGTACTGTTAGGATTTGGAATGTGGGAGTTGTGATAGCTTTGGGAAACAAATCTCTCTTGCTGTTCCTTAGATGGCAGTCAGGGGTTATTGGGAACTGTCATCCTTTTTGGTATTTTAACCTGGTGGTGGTGGGGGGAAGTGGTGGAGGAAAAGTTTTTCTTTTTTAAAAAAAACTTCATTAGAGCTTTAAAATAGTCTTTTTTAATCTGAAAGAAAGAGGAAACTTAGTTTCTAAAGCTTATGTGGGAAGAGAGGAGCTTTAGGGAAAGAGTAATGTCTACAATAATTTCTTGATGTGCATTATTCATAGTTATTCTGAACTATTATTAACCTGTGATACTGAAGATTTTATGTGGCATTCCTAAAATAAGCCCTCTGAGAGTGGGAAACGAGAGATTTCCATATTTTTTTAATGATAAACACATAACATTAAATTTACCATCTCATCTATTTTTTAAAATTAATTTATTTTTTAATTGATTTAAGTTTTTTTCCTTCATCTGTTTTTAAGTGTGCAGTTTGTTAGTATTAAGTATATTCACACTGTTGTGCAACAGATCTCTAGAACTTTTCATCTTGCAAAACTGAACCTGTACTCATTCTCCCTTTTCCCCCTCTCTAGCTCTTAGCAACCACCTTCCTACTTTTTGTTTCTGTGATTTTGACTTTTTAGATACTTCATATTGGTAGCATCATTTACCTTTTTGTGACTGCCTTATTTCACTTAGCATAATGTCCTCAAGGTTTATTCATTTTGTAGTATGTGACAGGATTTCTTTTTTAAAGGCTGTACAATATTCCATTGTATGTACATTTTCTTTATCCACCGTAGGTTCTTAAAATTATATTATTTTGATTTAATCAAACTACATTTAAAATTACATATTCACATGTAGGGTGACTAATTTAAAGCTCTGTTCCTAGGAACTAGCCCTGTTAGGGAACTGATCTTTAGCAGTACTTGCATAATTCTTTGTCTCATGTCCTGGCTCCATCCATTTTCAATTGTGTGCCTTGCAAACTACTTAACTACTTTGTATTCTCATCTAGAAAGTAGGGAAAAAATATTGCTAATCTCAGGGTAGTTGGGAACATGAATAAGTTAATATGTTAGGTGCTTACAATAGTGTCCATCAAGTAGTAAATTTTATATATAAGCTGTTTTGACCATCATCTGACAGAGTAGAACACTGTTTTCTTAACAGGGATTTATCTAGTACTTGAGATTAAATAAAGTGAAGTTTATATTTCACTATTTACAGTGTATTCATTGTACGTCACAGTCTTTCTCACATAATTGTGGTATGACTATAAAATGAGCTCTTATAATAAGCCATATTAGAAAATCAGTTATTTCCAATTATGTTTATATCTATGTGCGAGTACCTTATAAAAGCTTGTATTGTCTAGATTTAATGAGAGAAATAATCCTATTAATGTGTAATCTCCAATTGGGTAGAAAAGCTTTGAAGATAATTTGGAAACCTGCTATAAAAATAGAAGGGGGGGTTAAAAAGAATAGTAGAGATGAAATTAAAGATTAATTTTAATGGAGAGGAGGGAAGCAGTCATACAGAAGAGTAATGATTCAATCCAAGGAGATGGGGTTCGTACAAAAGAAATTACTTCATGTTAAAAAAGAGATAGATGATTATATTCAATAGAAGGAAAAAATTCGGTTTTAAAATCTTTCCCTCAAATGTTAACTTTTGATTAGAGTAGTAAAGTTGTATTTTTAGGAATCCATGTCTATAATTTAGAACTATCTCTTTGAAAGAAAAACTGGGGGATAAAAGCTCAGAAGCTCTAAAATGTCCATGGGAGTCTGCATCATTAATGAATGTGAAAATTAATTAAAATAACATGAGATCTTGTGGGATTATCCTGTAATTTTGTTTAGGTGATTTTATGGCAGGTGAAACTGATTAAAGGAAACAAGTAAATAAAATCAACTTTTAGAATCAAATGAAGCAGTTTTATCAGTGCTTAAAAAATTGAAGAGACTATGAAAGCCTTTGATAAGAACAACAAAGTCCTAATGATAAGCTGTTGATAAAGGAGAATTTCTCATTTTATCAACAGTTCTATAATTCATATTTCTCTAGTGTTTATTTAAATTAAATGTGCATGTTCCAGACTTAATAAACCAGTTAAGAATTTGTCTTAAATATTCTATTAGCATTAGTGATAATTAAGTTTTAGGAGGAAGCATTTAGCATTTTCTTGTAATTTTTTTTAACTTTTTTAAATTAATTTTTTTTCAATTACAGTTGATATAACACTATTAGTTTCAGGTATACAACATAGTGCTTAAACATTTATATAACTTACGACGTTATGTAGAAACATAGGCATGTTGTCTTTTATTAACGCTTAACTATTATTGATTTTATAGATTGCTCTTTGTGCCTTCACCAATTCCATGTCAGCTGTATTTGTGTTACATGTGATATGCCCATTCACTCCCTTGCTTTTTTCATGCTTTTAGCATGCTGCTGCCTGTTACTCTTTGTCTATGCTCGGATTAAGTGGATTCATATTTTTCTGATTTTAACTGAATAACCATCAGAGTGAGTGGACAAGTAGCTTTAATATTTGTGAAAAGAAACCATGGATTGAATAGGAAAAAAATTGCAAGTATCACTGAAACAACAGGAAAATGGTAGACACTTTCTGCTATTGCTAACATTGAAACTAACCTAATATTTTGTTGTGACGTATTATTTACTGTTGAGTTATTGCAATTAACAGTACAATTCAAATAGTCTCTTATTCATCTATTTATTTTATAATATTTCATTATCAATTAGAATAGTATTATGTACATATGCTTAATAAACACATTTATGGAGTCCATGTTCAAAACTTTACTACTGGTGTTGAACAGTCAGGAAGATTTGGAGATCAGTGGCTGCTGCTGCTTCCTAATCCACAAAAGCAGTCAAGCTCTTTGAAGTCCACAGTGCTGTTTATTGGTGGCTACGGGAAGTTGGGTCTATCTGAACCCTCACCACCACACCTATTCCCTAGGAGGTTGTGCTTCTTCCTGTTTTGGTATTTATCTTCTTAAAGTGTACTAGTAATATGTTAAGCTATATCATTGTATAATTTTTTTGTCCTTTGGCTATACAAGAAAATTAGTCTTCATAACCATATTGTATATGTATTTTTTCATTTCTGTATCCCTTCCTCAAATTTGTTTTATTGGGGGGGTAAGCCTTGAAAACAACCATGATTATGGGACACAGATACTGTTAGTCATATAGCAGGCCAGATGGAAAGGAAACACATTTTGAGATAGAGTTGACATAAGAAAAAACAAGTGCTGTTTGTTTATAAAGTTCTTAAATGTGTATGTAAGTCCTGAGAATTTTGATTTCCATTGCTTAAGTTTTTTGCATTTAAACTTGTTTTAAGTACCAAGAGTTTAAATAAACACGTTCATTTTTTTATATTGCTAGTGTATATTGTATAGATATTGCCACTGAGTATAAGGGTTAGTTAATACTATTTCAGGTACTCTTGTGTTTAATCCACCTTAGTGGTATAGTTTAGGAACTTGGGTGCCATTTTTATAATACGTGTTTTCCCAGCAAAACTCTTAGAAAAATTTGTACATACATACTTGTTTCCAATTCATCTCCTTTCGTTCTCTTGAGTTTATCGTAGACATAGTTGTGTCCTCCCTTCTCTGCTGAAACAACTTTTGTCAAGATCACCAGTGATTATCATATTCTTATACCCCAAAGTCATTTCTCAGTCCTCATTTTTACTTGACTTAATCAAGCACTTGACACCTATAAAATTATGTCCTTCTTGAAATGACTTCACTTGGTTTCTGGGCACCAGTTTTCTCCCATCTCACTGGCTTGTTCCTTTGAATCTCCTCTATTTGTTAACTTTGAAGTGTCCCAGCATTTCTTCTGTACACTCCATTCCTGTTGACTCTCAGTAACCAACTATATATATGCTGATGACACCCAAATATATATTTACAGGCTATAATTCTACTTGAAGTCCAGACCCATCAACTACATGATCACCATCATCATTTGGATATTTTACAGGCACCTCAACACTTTCATATCTAAAAATGGGCCCCCAATTGGTATCCCCCCCCCAATAATCTTTTGTACCTCCAGCCTACCTTATCTCAGTTAATGGCAATTTTGTGGTCCTTTGCATATGTGCTGACTCTTAATCTCATAAAAATCTTCTCTTTATTATTTTCAGATAGGAGCATAGAAAAGTTAACATCAAAGTCTTTTCAGGGATGTTATTACCTATATTGGAAGCTCCTCGTTAGGAAAGTGTTTTTCATTTAGTCAGATTGTGTATTCTGAGCACTTTTGAGTGAAGCATTTATTATGTAAAGGGATAATATGAGCCAATAAATATAATTAATTCTATCATAGGCACGCATAAAGGAGATGACATTTGAACTAGTCTTAAAGGATAAGGAAGGTAGTTAGGTGAAAAAGGAAAGAGCCAGAAAACAGTCCAGGCAGAAGGCACGTACAGGGATGTGACATTGAGAAAGGATATGTGTTCTGAAAATTATGAGAATTTCAGTGTTGGAATACTCCCGTTGGAGCCAGATTGGGAATGTTTTGGAATACCAAGTCAATGAGTTTGGACTTTATCCTATAAAGAATTAGTGCAAGTATTAGGAAAATGATGCCATTGAATTTTTAGTTAGGAAGAAAATTCTGCAAGCTGAGTAGAAGATGGGTTGGCAAAAGAGAGAGGTGAGAGGCTGGGAATGGACTGACAGGACTCACCTGAAGTAGATAGTTTGAGCAGTTTAAGTAGCTTTTAAATGGTATGAACTGCGGGGTATGGCAAGGAGAAGTTTTGGTGTGTAGATGGGATGTGTTCAATTTGGACAAGTTAAGTCCTATGTGCCTTTGTTGTATTCAGATTCAATAAGAAAGAAGACTTAAGTTGCAAGTAACTATGTCCATGACATTATTTAAGCATATTTGTAGGTTCCAGTAAGAATTAGCAATGGGAGCAGGAATGCCCTGTAGTATCTTCATCATCTCAGTAAGGTTACCCCTCATCAGTTTCTTTTTTTGTTGTTCTCTATGTTGTCCTTAAATCTTTCTTCTCTTTGTAGACATGTTTATCCATTTTTGATATTCATATTTTGTCCTTTTTTTCTCTGCTGTCTTGTCACAAATGTAAGATGAACAGCTTTAAAAAATATTTGATAAAATTCCTCATTTTATATATCTTAAAATCAACCAACTCTGGATATATGATATCCATATGCTTTGCCTTTTATTTAGCTTGAAAAAGCTAATACTGTGCCATATTTGTGCAAGAACATATATGTTTTATCATAAATGACCAGTAAGTAACAGAAGTCAATACCCATTTAGGTTGTGTATCTGGAGGAATTTTACATATATCTAAGTCTTATGTCATTTCACTGAGGAAACAGAAACCAATTTTCTTTTAATTTCCAGTTATCACATTCTCTCTGTATCTGGGGTCTATACAGTTTGTGAAGCATAATAGCTCTTCCTCGTGTAACAGAGGGAGAGGTAGGTAGCTGTGCAACATCAGCTGTGAGTGCTCTGGATCATCATCCTCTCCTGACTTCTTAGGGACTATGCCAGTGTTTCAGCCTCTCCCTCTGTAATTAATGGCTCTTCCTCGTAAACATTTTAAACATGCTCAAGTCTTCTATCTTTCAAAACAACACAACACTCCCTCCTTTAGCTCTCTTCTGTAGTCCCCTTTAGCTTCTACTGTCATGTTTCTATATCTTTCTCAAGCCAGACTCGCAAAACTTAACTATACTTACCATTAAACACTTTCTCCACATTTTCTTCTCTGCTTCTTTGCTTTGCAGGTTTCTCTTCATCCGCCTGTTCTTAAATGTTTGTGTTCCTCATAGACCACTTTCTTTTCTCTTTCTACTCATAGGTCTTGAGTGACCTAACCTAGGGGTCACCCTACTGTCTTAAGACACTCCTCCTACTGTCTATTCTCAGTACAGAAGCTAGAGTGATCTGTAAGTGAGTTAGATCATGACTCCTCTGCTCAAAATCCTCCAACTCAGGTTCCCAACCCCCAGGCCAAGGACCGGTACTGTCTGTGGCCTGTTAGGAACTGGGTTGCACAGCAGGTAGGCAGTGAGCAGTAGGTGAGTGACGAAGGTTCACCTTGTATTTGCAGCTGCTCCCCAGCGCTGGCATCATTGCCTCAGCTCCACCTCAGATCATCAGGGATTAGATTCTCATAGGAGCACTGGTCCTCGTGCCAAAAAGGTTGGGGACCACTGACTTAACTTACTTCCTTGGATGGTCTGACTCCATGACTTAGTATATATACACTGATAACTTCTATATCTCTAGGACCATGCCTCTTTCTGATGTCCAGACTTGTAGGTCCAGCTTCTTTTCTTTTATGTCTCATAAACAGTTTAGACTCCATAACCTTCAACCTTGAACCTCCATCTGTGTTTCAACATTATTTCCTGTGTCAGTGAGTAGCACTACATTTACCGTATTGCCGAGATCAGAGACCCCTCTCTTCCCATTTCTCTTTGTAATTTTTGGTTGTGATTATTCTGATAAACTAGTTTTAAACTGTTTGCACCATTTTTCTTGATTGTTGGTATACATTCATTAGTATAAATTCAGGAGTTATTAGGTACATTTGATATTTTTAGGCTATATCCCCCAATTATTAGTGACTAATACAGATCTAAAATAATAAATTTTCATTAAGAATTTTAGTTTACATAAATCAAAATGAAAATTTGTGGATATTTTAGTAATAATTGACTTTAAAGCTTAAATTCGTGAATAACAGATTGATGTGAATGGCGCCTTTTTACATTCACATAGTATCTACAGACAGGTATAATTGATATAGATTGTGAAAATATATTAGATTTTGTTCCAATCTGAATTGAAAATTGGATTTACTAATATATCAGTTTATAATTGAAGTTTTAGGTTGTTTATGCCTCAGCTTATTCAAAAGAAATTACTTGGTTTTCTTGAGCAGACTTTTAAAAAGCAAATTCTCATGCTGACTTTATTCCCTTTTTGGCTTACTCTGATATTTACAATAAAATAGATTGTTTTGAAAGAATAAGTCACAACAAGGAGCAGGGATTATGCTTCATAAACAGATGATTTTTGACTTTTATACAATATTCACTTTAGTGAGGCTCAGATTTCATGCTACCTTTTTGGGCCAATGGGCTTGTTCTCATCTGTATTTTTTTTTTTTTCTTTAGATATTAGGATTAAAGAAGAAGAACCTGATCCCGAAGAGTGGCAGCTCAGTGGTGATTCTACATTGAATACCAATGATCTAACACACTTAAGAGTACAGGTGGTAGATGAAGAAGGGGACCAACAACATCAAGAAGGAAAAAGACTTCGGAGGGTAGCTTGCACCTGTCCCAACTGTAAAGAAGGTGGTGGGAGGTATGCACACATGAAACATTATTTTCTTTTCAAGACTGCTAATATCATCACCCTAATTTTTGAAATACTGCATGCCATATCACTTAATTATGGGATATTATTCATTACATGATCATTTCGTGTGTATATATAAGTGTGGCAGAAAAAGTTTAAGAGAAAAATTATATGGAAAAAAATTTCAAATCCTAAAGCTCCTTTTAAAATTAAAATTACCTAGTTTGCTTTTTCTTGAAAAAAGTGTAACAGGTGCCATTTAACAGGCTCATATCAGAAATTAGCCTATTTGCAAACTGGCAGTGAGATTTGCTTAAATACAGATAAAAGTTGATTCTTAGCTTGAGAATAGCAGTTGTATAAACATAAAAAGTTCAGAAATAGTTGATAAGCATAAATGTTTTCCATTTTTAACAAATGAATAATCATTAATGTCAGAATTTTTTAAAAAGTAGAATTGTATTTCAGTTCATTGTTTTTAAAAATAAACTAAGACAACATCGTGACAGGAAAAACTCAAAACACATCAGTAATTATGTCAAATGTGGATGGATTAAGATTAGTAATTAAGAAATTGAGATACATTATATTTAAAAAACAAAATCCAACCTTATGTTGATTATAAGGAATCTCAGATAAATTGGTACAGAGATGTTAAAGATAAAAGGATGAAAGAAGATTAGGGAAATGTTAACAAAAATAAAACATGGATAGCAGTGCTAGTATTGGGCAAGGTAAGATTAATGTGAAAATCATCAATAGATAGAGGTATATTTTAATATAAAGTTTTTACCAAGATAATTTAATAGTCATGCTACCTCGTCCCCCACAGCTTTGAACTATACAAAGTTAAAAGTGATAGAATTTTAAAGAATAAGTAAAACAGGCCAGACCTTGACCCTCAGTTAGACTTGACTTTCATAAACAGTTATTTTGAAAGTTCCTCTAAAAATGAGAGTAAATTTCAGAACTTATTGCCTAACTAGACTTACATGCTTACTTATATAAACTGACCAAAACAATTCAAAGAATAAATAAAATTTCAAACAACTGAATAATTACCAGTAAATACAAGTATCTAAGTATCAGATGCAAAAGCAAATCCACTTTGGAGAGACAGTACACTATAGTGGTAAAGCTCTAGAGTAAGAAACTGGGTCCAAATCCCTCTCATGTGTGCTTTTACAAGGTTGTTTCCAGCCTTGATTGTTTCCATCTCTCTATGCCTCACAAGACTGTCTGGAACACAGTAAGCTCTCAGCGATCACAGTTATTACTCATTACTTTTATTAAGAATAGGCTGACCAATGTGCAAATCAATAAGACCAACTCAAAGGCAGATAGAAAATCTCTATTAGGTCGAGCTCATTAACTGTATTAATAGTATTTTTTTGTCTCTTTAATAAACAGTGCCATTTCTGAGAGGTATGTTATAAAAGTCTTTCATCATGACTATAGATTTGGTTAGGATGTCTTTAGCCCTTTTCCCTTTAAAAAAAAAATGTGCAGCTTGCTGCCAGTGTAATTTAACATCACACATAGGAATGCTACGTTTTCTAGGATTTGCCATTTTCAGTGATAGAGGATTACTGTATTTTGTAAATGGAAATATCACTACTAAAAACAGTGCTATAAATAGAGTGATGTCATTTGTTTCCAAAGATTATTGATATACTAAAATAATACAAAAATAATTTTTAAAAAGTGATATTTTGTGGCAGATTTTGAGGATAAGGTTAGGACTGTAATCCACGAGTTACCTTGGGGTAAATGCAACCACAAGCGCCACTGGTGAATATTTTCGGGGCAAATGGGAAATGGGTTCATTTAATAGATATATTTTTAAGAATTTTATTTTAATGCATGCTCATAAAAATTCAGAAATATAGGAGAATATTAAAAGAATATTAAAAACTCCACTTTAAGGTAACTATTGTGGCATTTTAGTATATACTTTTCCAGACTTTACATATATTTTAAAGTAGAATCATCTTTTCACTGTGTTACATGTCTGCTCTTATTTTGAAAATTTTTGTGACCATATTTCCAAGTCTATATAGAGTCTGCATCAAATTTTTTTTTGGCTGTAGTCTATCGTATGGATACATAAGAATTTAACCTTTTTTTTTTTTTGAAGTTTATTGTCATTTTAATTCTTAGGCATATTTTTGCACATTTGTCTGGTTATATCATCAGTGAGTTGGCAGAAGAGGGATTCTTGGATCAAAGAGAAGTTTCTGCTAGAAAAGCTGTATCAATTTATACTTTTACCAGTGGTGTATGAGAGTATCTGCTTTCCCACAGTAATTGGTTTTATCGTTTTTTAAATGTTTTAAAAAGTCTGACAGATGAAAAAATAATATCTCAATATTGCTTTATTTAATATATTTTATTACTTTGTGAGATTGAACATTTTTTTGGTATGTTATTTTACCATTTAAAAAATTATTTTGAATTGTTTTTCGTCTTTTGTGAATTTGTTAATTTGTGTGTTTAACTCATACGCAGATATTTTTTCTGGGTGTATATTGCCTTTCAACTTTATGTCAGTGGTTTGCAAAACGCAGTTACACAAAGAATGAGTTTCATCACTTCAAGTTTGCAAAGTTTTTAAGAACAAAATTTTAGTTGGTCAGTCTTCATAAGATGCTTTGTTATGCTGTTAAAAAATTTTCCTATCCCAAGGATTATAAAAGTACTTAACATTTATTTCTAGTTTTGTGAGTTCATTTTAAAATAACTATTCTAAACAATCAAAATTGAACTTCTTAAGGAAAAAAACCCTATATTATTTCTTAGAGCTCGTTTGAACAAAATTCAGCCAGCGCATGTATATATATATGTATATGTGTGTATACATAGTAGGCACAATTATATCATTGATAGTTGATGCATCTAATTAATAAAAACATAACGTAGTAAATTCAAAATATTCCAAAGTGTTCTGCAATGGTGAGATAGGTGGTACCTAAAACATATTAGAATATTGGCCTTATTTTCTCAGCCATATTCTTAAAAAAATAAAAAAGTGTAAGGTGGCATCTTTAGAGAGTTAAATTTCATTCATTTATTTTTTTAGCAAAATGTAAAATATAATTATATTAATAGTATTCATATGGTAATTTACCCAATATTAAGCAGAACCAATCTTTAGAAACTTTAGTGCAAGAGACAAATAATTTTAATAAAGTGAAATAAATTCTAAAGGCATTATTGTTATGTAGGTTTGTGTGGATTAAACATCAATCCATATTTTTAAGTTATTTTGCAAAATCTCTTTTCTTTGTCAGTATTTCAGTTTGTGTCCCATTTCCCCCATCCCAAGCAAGAGAAAGACTTGATTTATTTAACTTTTCTTAATCCCTCTACCTTTAGTTTATTTTGTGTCACTCTGTCTTGGCATTAATACATTATTTGCAACATGTTTAGGAACTCAGTAGCAGAAACTTAAAATTCTTAGTTTTTTTTTTTCAGGTTATTTAATAGGTATTAGTGGAATGTTTATGAAAATCAAGAAGAAAACTTAAGGCTAAGTCCTTTATTACCTGGTTTGTTTGTAAATTTACTTCAATTCTTTTCCTTCTTTTACCTCACATGCATAAATTCATATCTAGCATATCTTATCTGGAATAAAATTTCCTTTTTAAGTTAAAACTTAGACCTGGGTTTTGAGCTTTTCCCTTAAATTATATATTTGTGTGTGCCCCTGTCTCCATTGTTTCCTTTCTTAGATGCCTGTTCCATTTCCAAACAATGAATATTTCTCATTTCCTTATAATGAATACCTTTAATATAAAACATCTTTTCCTGGCTTCTTGGTTCTTTCAGAACCCAAATTTGTTGCTGTAATATGGTACAATCTTGTGCTTTGTTAGTTTTCTCAAGCTAAATTTTTGTGTGCTAAATTAGTGAAATAGTACTTTTGAGTTCATAAAAGCACATTGATTCACCTTAGTGGTAGGCTTAGAAGAGAGGCAAGAAGTCTTGAGTACAACAAACAGTGAACGTGAATTGGGTTCTCTGTGAAATTGCTGTGGTGAACACAATATGTAAAATTGGTTTGTACACCAATAGCCACAAGCATTGCTCTTAGGGCTATTTAAGAATAAATAAAATAAATTTAAAAATCTAAATTAAACGGAAACAATATTGGCTTTGGTTAAGACTTTGGCATTGCAGGTGAACCAGAAAAACCTGTTTCACGCAACTCAGCTCTTTGAACAGAGAGTTGTAGAAATTGGGGGTGGACTGGAGCAGAAACTAGAATTGTATTAGATTATGACATCCTTGCCCTTGAGACAACAGCATGACTCCTCCTTGTCTTTACTTATGCTATTCCTCTGCCTGGAATGCCTTCCCTCCTTTCTATCTAAATCCTACCCACCTCCTCCACGAAGCCTTCTCTAACTACTGGAGCCCACATTGATGTCTCCCTGTTCAGAACACCTATGGCATCTAACAGCCAGCACTGCACCGTTTAGCACTGTTTGTCCTATGGCAATTTCACATGCTACTGAGTGTGAGTACATTAAAATATAAATGTGGGGAAATATGCATTTTTCCAGTAAAAATTGAGAAATGATAGGTATATTATACAGGAGGATTTTCAGGCTTACGGAAGGTTTATAGGCTATAGCTAGACTGTGAGATTGGGGGAGGAGGGGAAGTTGGGGGGTCTTAAATGTACCTTTCTTAATCTCAGAAACATTGCAAAATTTATATAATGTGATTTTGATGATGAATAAAAAATTCAAGTTTTTTTATAAATTCATTTTTATTTAATAACTAGCCTAATTTCTTTTAAGCTTGAGTATTAAGTAGTATTTAATACTATTTGGATATCAGTTCTGGAATCAAAAAATTTTTCTTCCTGCTTAGGCCTTATAAGATACTTCTGTTAACCCATCTAAGAAGCACATATCTCCCAAACCCTGTTCTTGGTATCAGATACTGAAATGTAACAAATGTCAAATTTTGCGATGTGGAGAAACTTTATAATTGTATCTCTGATGTGTAATTTTGGGTATCTTTGCACGGTTACTATGAAGAGAATTTTAACTGTAAAGATAATTTTGACTTATATGTATTTCATATAGTACTGAGGAAACCAAGACAATAGCTTTGTCCAGATTTATTCTTCGATTTTCTCTAGTGTGTATTCAGGGTGTGGCCATACAAATTCATGAATAAATGTGCTAAATCATTGTTAGTTAAAGTCTGCTTAAGGTGCCTGTCTACTTTTTATTTGTACCTGTGATTAGTTACGCATTCATACTTGATTTATTTACTTTTTAAGTTAGCTGACATCGTGACTTTGAGTAGACAGACCATTTGGTTTCCCATACAACTAAATTGGATTGGGCCTGTGTATAGACTTTGTGAATGGCCCTGACATAATAATAAATAGTTAATTATACATTATATATGACATGTCCTTTTTAAATTCTATTATACTTGAGCATATTTGCGTTTGGACAGCAATTGCATTCTGGAGTAAAATTTATATGTTTGAGATACTAATTTTTATTTAAATTGCTTTTAAATGGTCTTGACTTCATGATGATAATGTCTTCTATTTGAAATTCAACATGGGATTATATGATATATATGGTAATGTTTATTTGAATATTTTCATATAAGTATATATTATTCTGTGTGTGTTTTTTAGAGGTACCAATCTTGGGAAAAAGAAGCAGCACATTTGTCATATACCAGGATGTGGTAAAGTCTATGGGAAGACCTCACATCTGAGAGCTCATCTGCGTTGGCATTCTGGGGAGCGCCCTTTTATTTGTAACTGGATGTTCTGTGGTAAAAGATTTACTCGAAGCGATGAATTACAGAGGCACAGAAGAACACATACAGGTCACTAATATTTACTTTTAACAGACAAAACGAATTATAGGGGTGTTTACTACCTTGAAAGTTTTTAAGCATACCTTTATTGAACTGAATTTTAAAAATATGACTAATCACATCAGATTTTTATCTTCAGTAACACCAGTTTAAAAAACGCTAATTCCAAACAAGCCAGTATGGCTTGTCTTGTAAAATTACATTTTATTTTATGCAGACTTTTGTTAGCCTTTTATCTTTTTTTTAGCTAGCTTTTTGTTTTGTTTTGACATTATTGAATGTCTTAAGCCACATTTATGCTGTTGTTTATTATGTTAATATTTTAAATTAGTCGCCTGCTTTTACTCTTGACCTTATTCTTTCTTCCTCCTCTTTAAAACTTTAATAAGGAATAATTCCTTTTCCTCTGATGAATTTAGGCATTTCACCTTTTTTCTTGTTTTAATAGCTGTGAGGTAAGCAAAAGATATTTCATCGGGGAATAACTGTGGCATTGTTGATGTCAAGATTCTTTCATTATTTAATTATTTTTATATACTGTTGTATGGTGGTTACATGAAATGGACTTAGGAATGACCCAAACTGAATCTTATTTTACTATTACTTAAAGATGGTTTTCTCCTGCTACCATGTAATCATCAAGGAGTTCATCAGTATGATCAACACTGAAGAAATGAAAAATAATATAATGAACTTGAGTCCCTAGAGAGCTTAGAAAGAAGAAGCATGGTGAAATCGAAGACATTATGGATTTTGAGATCTAGATCTGGATTCAAATCCGAGTACTCTGTTAGAATAAGCAAATAAACTGTCTCTGACTCTGGTTTCACACCTACATTGCTTTAAATATAACATAAAATAACCTGTAGAGTATTTAGTAGTATACACATTAAATAATGTACTTGTTTTTGTTTCTGTCTCACTCATCACATAGGAAGACAGATGAGCTGTTTGTAACTGCAACAGACAAGAAAGTAGATAAAGTACGCTCAGAGGCAGAGATCATTATGACTTGGAATAGTAAGGCATTGTTGGGCAGTGGGCTGAGATAGTAGACCTTATGGTGGCCCTATAATAGACTTTTCCTCAGTGGAATTTGATCAGCAAGATATAAAAAGCAACGTAAAAGGAAGGAAAAGATCTGTGATCCAGTAAGTTTGGAAAACACTGGGTTAAAGAGAATCACTACACGTCCATTCAAGGCAGTACTTTCTATGGACTTTGAGCACTGTGCATCTCTTTAAGTGGGGGTATGTAGTGTGTGTAGCATTTCTCAACTATCTTTGATCATTGTGCCATTCACCATGGAACACTTCTCAGGACTGTTGTTCCAAAAGAAACTTTCTGAAATAGCTTCCCAGAAGAATAGAATAGTATGTGAATAAAAGAGGTGAGAGACAGTTTGATGTGAATGAAGATGAGGTTTTTATATAGCACATTTCTGTTAAGTAGTAGTGAGCCACAATCCTACTTATTTGCAAGTTATTCTTTCATTCCCATACCACTTGTTACAGTGGTGAAATTTTGTACTGTAATAAAATTTGATATTTAAGGAAGATATGTCTGGCATTGATGTGTTGGATTGGAAAAGGGAAAGAGTAGGTGTCATTGCAATATAGTTTAGGCATGAAGTCTGATGAGGACCTAACCTAGAGTAGAGGTGTTGGAATAGGAGATAGGTAATACATTTTGAAGAAAATAAGAACATACTAGATTTGATTGATTTCTCTCTGGGTTCCTTTTAGGCTGGTCTTTGGCCTTCTAGTAATCCTCTTACGCAGTAGATCTCCAGCATATTAGAATTCAGTCAGTCTTTTGTATTAAAAATATTTTATTCATGTTGGGACATAAATTTAGGCATCAGGGTCTTATTAATTAGGCTTGCTCTTGATTATTCCAGCCAAAATCAAGTCACCTAGCTATCTGTTCTTAGAATTACTTAGTCTTATTGGACCTCAAGCTTGCATCTTTGCTTTAATCTAGATGTATACTGTATAGTTACTTGAATTCAGATTTCAGAGTTGAATGTTTATTATCATGGATATGACGTGAGTAATAAATAGCTTAAAACTGTTTTTCTTTACCAGAGGTACAGTAATTCCTCATTTAATGTCAGTAGGTTCTTGGAAACTGAAACGTAAAGCAAAAGGACATGTAATGAAATCAGTTTTACCATAGGCTAATTGATATAAACAAGAGTTAAGTTCCTAAGGCATATTTCTGGTCACAAGAACACCAAAACTTCTAAATAAGGACCCAAAACACTTCTAAATATTAAACATTGAGATACATGTCTGCTTATGTATATACTTAAGAAAGATGAATAAAAACAAGAGAATTATTTTCCAACCCACTTATCCCAGTTCATAGTTGCCAGTGGCCAGAACCTCTCCCAGCATCTCTGGGTGCAAGGTGGAAACTGACCCTGGGCAAGAGGCCCTTCCAGCATGGGGTATACTCACACCACCTCCCATCCACCAACACACACACTCGGACAGAAACAGCGTAAACACACTAATTCACCTCAACGTGAACATTTGTGGGATGTTGGAGGAAACCGGAGTACCTGGAAAAAACCCACATAGACATGGGTAGAGCATGCAAACTCGAGAGACAGTAGCCTTGCTGGGAATCAATTATTTTTCCTTCATCATTATAACAAAATGACGTTGAACTAAATGATTTTATTCAAGGATCTGCTGTATGTTACAGATGATCATTTTTTAGCTGATTTCTTACAACAGATGTTTCAAAACTTAGTTTAGCATAGTTGAGGTATCAAAATCTTACCTGAATATCATTTGATAGTAAGTTTGAAGGTTGCTTTTCATCAAAAAGGAAAGATGACATTTACTTGGAGGAGAAATATTCTATGAGAGAAATTTGCAGAGGCATCTCATGAAACTAATACAATTTTAATTGAATTGTTTCCTGTCCTTAACTGTCATTGTTGGCTTAGTTTCTTTCTCAAGGAATGATTAGCCTATTAATGTTGAATTTTTAAAACTAAGTAACTTAATTTTATTCCTAACAGGTGAGAAGAAATTTGTTTGTCCAGAATGTTCAAAACGCTTCATGAGAAGTGACCACCTTGCCAAACATATTAAAACACATCAGAATAAAAAAGGTATTCACTCTAGCAGTACAGTGCTGGCATCTGTGGAAGCTGCACGAGATGATACTCTGATTACTGCAGGAGGAACAACACTTATCCTTGCAAATATTCAACAAGGTTCTGTTTCAGGGATAGGAACTGTTAATACTTCCACCACCAGCAATCAAGATATCCTTACCAACACTGAAATACCTTTACAGCTTGTCACAGTTTCTGGAAATGAGACAATGGAGTAAATATTACACAAATACTTATTCATTGTGGTTATTTTTATACAGTAGTGAAAAGAATATTGTTCCTAAGTTCTTAGATATCTTTTTATTGATGTGCAAAAATTTTTGGATTGACAGTAACTTGGTTATACATGACACTGAAATGCCTTACTTTGTATGATATTCCATAGTATATTAAAAATGGTAAAATTGCATGGGTTTTGTAGGTACTTTTGGAATCTAGAAGAAATGAAATTTTACCAAGTTATATAAAGAGAAAATTGAATTTAACAATGAGAATGGTAGTCTAACCAAATGCATCAATCCTGTGTGGTTTAGTGTAAAAATGAGAACATGTTGGTATTTATCTATTGTAAGATAAAAAGTTGGTGGGTGAAAGAAATCATGTTATGATAAAAAATTTTTGTAATTTTCTTGATGACTGGAATTTTTATTATGCATAACTGACAAATCAAGTTTCCAAGCAAATGTTACATAGCGTAGGCTTTACTTAGCTTATCAATTTGTCATTTTGAAGCTAATTATTTTAATTAGGTTAACTATGTACAATATTTTAAGCATTACTCTTGTAAGATTTTGAAAACTACTTTTAACATGGAACTCTAGGGATAGTCACCTTTTAAATCCTGTTGAAAAGCCATGTTTAAGATTTAATTTGCCAAAATAATGTGTTAATATTTCAATAACAGAGTTGGGCAATATAACAAATGTTTAAAATTAAAGTTTAAAATGTATAGGTTGAGGCATTTGGGTGGTAAGAAAATGTTATAGTGAAATACCCCTTTTCTTGCATATTGGAGGACCAAAAAATAAGGTATATTGCGTCTTAGCAGTGATTTTTTTATTCAATCTTGTTTCCAAAAACCATATGTCTGCCAGGGCCTTAAAAGCCATCATGTAAATTACCAGTAAAGTATAACATATGCAAACATAATAAAATCACTTCCATAGTGACGATACTCCAACCATATGGATATTAGTCATAGAAAACTAGCGGTTTTATGATATTTTTTTAAGTCTTTTTTCTTTTGTCTAGGTAGTCAGTCTGCACTTAAATATCAACATTTTCCTTTTTTGCTTCTTCCCTTAAAATTTTTATGTATTCAGTACATTTAATTGAGAAACATATGTTTTTTATTATGCTGTATTTTCTTTTTATTTTTTAATTATTGTTTATATTTTCAATTATTAAAAAATGTACAAAATAAAGTTTCATTGCTGGTCTTGTAAGAGCTATCCAATTTTCCTAAATGTATACCTATAACTGCAGCAGTTCACCTATTTCAGAAATTGGGAATTCTGTTCATTTGTTATTCTTAAGACCACCTCAAATTTAAAGGCTACCTTATTGTACGTTTAAAGTGTATTATAACAGTGTGGTAGTTAATAAAACACTATTTTTTTTTCTTTTGAGTATGTTGTGTTCCTATGCATTTAAAGTATTGCAGTGGTATGGTAAGAAAATCTGTGTGGTTTTTCTTCAGTTTAGCCTTTTATTTGCAGATTATTGATCTCAAACACTGAAGTTAAAATTATATTTACTTAAAAAGGGAAAAATAGAGGCACCATCAGATTACTAATTTTTCACCCAAGAATAAGCTTATTAAATAAAACTTCTGAAAAAATCGTTTACCTTTAGCCCACATCGAGTCATACCAATTTTTTCTTGCGTCATATCAGTTTTATCAAAGCCATTTTGCAAACCTCGTATTTTGTTTGTTCCTCCTGTTAAAACAATGGAGAATATTTTGATTTACCAAAAACTTGAATTTACATGAAGATTTTTAAAAATGATAAGACAAACTTTGGTAATAGCAAGAGCTATTTGAAAAAATCATATTTCAAATTTGTGTTATGTCTAATAAAGACAAGGTAGGAAAGGACAAATTAACATGACTGCATTTTACATATTTTTAAGTTAAAAATCCAGTTACTCCCCACATACACGGTGGAGGTAAAGATTTTCATTATCTTTCAAGTTCAATCTGACACTGTCAATAACATCTTTGAATGCATAGGACAATTCTAGATAGTTTTTCTAAATGTGAGATTTAAACTTCTGATGTGAAATAGGACTTGGAGTTGTAGAAATTAATCACTGGAATGTACAATTATTTTTACACAAGTTAGAATTTGAATCTTCAAACTCTTAGATAATTGAAAATTTTTTAATTTAGGATGTATGAAGAAGATTATGTTAGAAGATTGCTCACTTAAGCAAAATACCCATTAAGTCGGGAGATTCAACTTTTTAGGGTGATTGTAGAGGTGTTTTTAAATGATATTGAAATATTACAATAAGTTTATAGAGCGTTTTTGATCCATGAGTTTCCAAGCATATTTTATCAGTTTTTAGAACATGAATGCAGTGAAGAAAGTAAATAGTCTTGAAAATTATTTTAAGTTTTTGGATTTTTTTGAGTGCCCACTAGAACTATACCAATGAACTTTTGATATTTACCTAGCAAATCAAAGTATTCAACCTCTGCCTAGGTGATTTTTAAATGTTTCTATTTTTGTATTAAAAAATATTGAATATACTCGAAACACTAATTGAAGAATTACCTCAAAGTCATCTTTTTCTAGTTATCAGTATTGTGTATGAGTATAATATTTCTTATTGTAAGTATACTCTTTAATAGTTCTAATCAGTTCCTTTATTTTTGAAAAAGCTAGAGTTATGCATAGTATATTTACATAGAAATCCTATTTATCAGAACATACTCATCTAGTGGACTAGATGTCTGTACCTTAAAATGTTAAAATTTTATTTTCCATTAATGAGTTTGAAAAGTAATTCAGTTAACAAAAAAGCACACAAACCTTTGAAAGAGTATACCTATTATAAAAAGGTGCCCTATAAGTAACTTCGGGCAAAGTAGTGAAAATGCTTAAATAGTATACATACATGTACATATAAGCTAAAGGCATGTCAAACATGTTTCATGGAAAATAGCCAGTATTTTTCATCGGAAAATTCTGGGAGCATTTACAAATGTCCACAGGCCTAGCTTCATTCTTGACTTACCAAACCTACATCTCTTGGGATGAGGAGTATATATGTATTATGTAACATCTAAAATTATTCTGATAAACATTCCTGGATTAGAATCGTTTGATAGAGCAAGCATCCCCTTGGCATCTTAATTGTAGCTCAGAACTTACTGCTGACTGCTCATGATCCCAGAGTTTGTTAAAAATTTTATTGTAAATAGAAATTCGAGGTTATTACTAATAACATTTGGTTTTAAAATATGTAAGTTGATATATTGGTCATGATACCTATTAAGACAATTTGTTTTTCAGTGTTAAAGTTGGTAAGAACGGTATTCAATGGAAAAGAACTATTTGTTTAAAACTTTTTGCCATGAATGAGTAGTAAGTCTGTTGGGTGATAATGAGCACAAAACAAATTGTTGGGAGCAAGATTTGATAGTTCAGTGAAATCACAGTTTTAGTGTTCGAGACAGATATATTGATTTCGCCTCTTCCCTAGTTCAGACAGATTTGCATATAGTCAAATATATTATAAATGTATACTAGAGGCAGAGAGTGCTCAAGAAAGAAGGGAGAATTTTGAATGCAAAAAGTTTTGTGAACGCAGGCAGAGGAAATGGCATTAGCAGAGGTATAGTGTGGTTCCGGATGAGAGGGAAATTTGTGAAAAATGGAGTGGCAAAGTTTTGGAGGAGGGGCTGTCTAATTGCAAAGGAGTTCAGAATTTAATCTTTACCGGGGATTCTTAACCTTATAGGGATCATGGATCCTAGAAAAATGCACCTTAAATTCGAAGTCAAGATGTTAAAACACTACTTGTTCAGGCATCTGTTAAGGCCTGAACCTTGGAAAACAGTCACGCTTAAGGAACTGGTGGAGGAAGAGGAAGTGTTAAGGAGACTCAGAAACTATAGAAAATGTCAAAGATCGTAATAAACACTAAATGTAGCAGTAGAGGTTAATTCATGAAAAGCAGGAAATGGCTATAGATTTTGGTAATGAGGAGTGGCCTGCTGGTCTTTATAAGCAATTGGAAAGTGTTTTGGTAAGAGTGGTAAATGGCACAGGAGAAGAGGCTATGAGACAGCAAGCGTAAAATATTGTTTGGTCTTAAAAGGAAAGATGGGCAGATGCATGGCTGAGTCAGGATTGAGAAAATTGTTGAAAATGTTTCTGATTATAAGAGTGACACATGATTAATATTAGGAAAAGAACATAGAATTTAAATTTAACTGCTAAGGTACCCAGAGATAACCATTGTTTCCTTTTAAAATGCATAATAAAATTCGAGTTGAAGTTTTTAAAAAATACACGATAACATTATGTAACATGATTTGTACCATTTCATTATATATTTAAGATTTTTTTTTTAGTGTTAAAAATGTGCTGATAAGGAGGTATGTTTATTTCAGCTTTTTCTCCCCCACCTCCCAGCTTTTAATTCCCTTGCTTCTAAATCCATTTTAAACTACATAATAGATATGTGGTATTGGATAGGTTTCTTAACCTTAAAACCTAGTTTTCATCATCATAAAAGGAATAACTAACAACTTGTCATAGGATTGTTGCAAGGATTAAAATGTAAGCATTTAGCATAGTGCCTATCTTATAGTAGAGATTCAATGAATGTTTTCTTTTTTTCCTTATATCTGTTTACTAACAGGAGATTTCATTTTTCTATAGTGAAGGGACCAGTATTTTGGAATTTCCATTGTTTAGCTATTCATGCATTGATTTTCCTTTTCAGAATGAGGGGGAGTTTTGTTTTTAATGCAAAAATATGGGAAGCAAATCTGAATTGATGATGGATAGTGTCTGAAGTGACTGCCCTCTTAAAAAGGATAGAATAAGAATGAAGTACAGGGAAGTGTCTTTTCTTGAAGAAATTACATCCTAATGTATAATTCTATTTTATCATTTCTAGGAGCCAGCCAAAGAAGCTTTAAGGTTCATTTCAATCGAAAGATAAAGTTTAGCATTTTAGTGGTTCCAACCGTAAGTTGGAAAAGGCTATCAAATGCAGCTTATTTCTCCAAAAAAAAATATCTCAGCCTCTAATCAATAAACAACAGGGAAATACAGGAAGTGTTAGAGTAGATAACTTTAAAGGTATCTGCACAACGTAAGTCCAGTTTTCTGACTAATCCTGCCACCTTCAGGGATGAGCTGTTTAGGTGGTCAGACAAGAAGTGGACTTCTGGTCAAATTTGAGCCAGTTAATTGATTTCTCCTGAGACTTTGGAATTGGAAAACATGTCTTGGAAGGTTGCATTTGGAACAGGCGTGTGAAACAAAGAGAATAAAACAAGGCTGAGAGACATAACAACCCCAGAAGAAAAAGATGAAAACAGCTGCTTTAATTCCTAATACCTGCAGTTTTTTTCAGTGTTTTGAGCCTGTCTGCATTTCCTGCTCCCGAGTTCATTAAGACACCTTCAGACCCTTACGGAAAGACTGCCCCACTTCCACCTGTAGTTTTCCCTTTAGTTTGGGAGGCACTTGCTACCACATACTGCCGACTAAAACATCTGAGATAAAATTTCTTCTCATGTAAAATACAGTGTTCGACATAATCGATGACTTGATCCTGTAGGAAATACCAGTCATGGTTAGTGCCGGATGAGTCAGGTTTAGGTGAGGGAGAGTTCAGTACAGAGCCTGATGAGTGAGTCAGGATGGACCTTGAAGGGCCAGTGAAATGTGCCCAAGAGAGTTGATTAAAAGGTAGAAGTCCCTTTGCAGTTTGAACACACTTCCCAAAGGGCTGTGTCTGTGTCCTTGCCTCTGTTTGGTCTTAAGGAATATTGACTTTCTGCCAACATTAGCTTTATGTCTAATATCTCACACCACAAGGTCTTTCATTAGGTATTTAGACTCAAGTTTGGTTTGGGCCTCACCTTTGTGTAGACCCAATTACTTAGTCTTCCTCACACCCTGATCTTTTAAATTCTTAGTTAATTGACTCTTTCTCATTTTTACTATTAAGTTTCTATGGCTTTTTCATCTCGAACCATTTAGTAAACTTTCACAGTGTAATGTAGTGTGTAGGTTTTTGACTTAAACACACCGGGGTTTATGTCCTGGCTCTGCTGCTTACTAGCTATGTGGCCTTGGACTCTACTTTTCCACTCTGAGCCTGTTTTCTAATCTGTAAAATGGGGATAATAGCATCATCTTCATAGGGTGATAGTAAATAAGTTAATGCATGTAAACCGCAATGCCTGGCACATAGTAAATAAGCCTCAGAGAAATCAGTATTCCAACACACGGAAATAATTACCCCCATTCTGTATTAATGTGTTCATTCACTTCGATCCACCTAGTTGTCTGTCAGCGATGTTACTAACAAAATTCCTAGCATTTGTATTGTGCCCTTTTTTATTAAGCATTTCAAACAGAAAAATAATAGGCAATATAACAAATACCTGTGTATCCGCCATCTAGCTTTTGCAGTCATCATTTTGTATGTATCTGTATAGTCTTGTCTCATTCCATTTCTTTCCCATTACCCACAGAGGTTACTGCTCTGAATTTGATGTTTATCAGAATGATACCATAAATGATTTTATATGCTTATATATGTGCATATGTAGGATTGTTTTCATGTTTTTGAAACTATAAATGGTATCATACTGTATATAACCTTTTGGAACTTGTTTTTTCACTCACATTATTGAGAGATGTACCGATATTAATTAGCACATTTATCTTAACTATTCATTTTAAACTCTTTAAAGTATTCATTGAATAAGTATATCACAATTTATCCATTTTCTTGTTGATGCACATTTCAGTTATTTTCAGTTATTGGCTGTTATAAACAATGCTGCAATGAAGTACTTGACACGTTTCCTTGTACATGTGTGTGTTTCTTTTAGGTGTATTTCTAGAACTTTAGTCACTGGCCAGTAGGATATTCTTGTCTTCAGATTTACCAGATATTGCCAGATTGAGCTTCACAATGTATATACCAAATTACACGCCTAGCAGCAATTTATAGGAGTTCACATTTTCCCACATCCTGCCGGTCCCTGGCCTTGGCATATATTTCTTTCTGATGAAAACATTATTTTGCAGCTTGACGAAATGATTTAAAATTAATCTGGGATAAAAACAGGGTATCTAAGAAGTTAAAAAGGAATCAGAAAGACTAAGTCATGTATGTAAAAAGAAGTTGATACCAATAGGCATAAGCAAACATTCGTTAACTAGCCCCTGCCCTAGTAGGTACTCCCTACACCCTCTCACTGCAGGGGTCTTTTCACACAGTAGAGCCCTCTTGGACTGAATGTTGTAAAGAAGACTCAGGCCAGCTAGCTGCCGTCCATGGTGTTCACTTCATCCGGGGACTGGGAGTATAGGCTATTACTGCATTACGGCCTCTAGTCTCTGCCCCTTCTCTCCAGTTCTCCCTTCATTCCCACCCCACCCCAACTCAAGTAGTCATTGATCAGCTTGTCAGATGAATAAGCCAACTGCAAACTGGAGTAATACTTTCTTGTAGAGATCCCTAATATTGCCACTTACAAATGTGTGTGTATTGTGTGTGTACATACATGATGGATGTGAAATGATAACTCATGATTTTGATTCTTAGTTCCCTATACGCTGGTGAGGTTGAGCATATTTTCATTAAGTTTATAACAGGGAGTAGCCTATTTGAATCCTTTGCCCACTCGCTTTTTTGGGTTCTTTGCATTTTTGCATTGATTTTTAAGTGTTCTTAATAAACTCTGGTTAGACATTACTTTAGGGATATATGAGCTGATAATATCTTCACAGTCTAGAGCTTTTCCTTTAAGTTTGTTTATGGTGTTCTGTGTGTGTGTGTATTTTACAAAAGTCTTATTGAATCCCTGAGTTGGAACTTTCTATCTTTGAAGAAATCCTCCCCATAGTGTCATAAATGTGTTTTCCTTTAAAAGTTTTATGATTTTACCTTTTAACTTAGTTTATTCATCCTTGAAATTTTTTTGCTTATGGTGTAGTCAGTATTTTTCATATGGATAACCAGTTGTCTTGGCACAGTTATTGAATGGCCCAACTTTTCACCACTAGTCATAATGCTACTACCTCTGTCATTTATCAAGTTTCCATTTGTTTGTGCATCTATTCCTTGATTCCTTTCTGTCTTCCCTGTGCTGAGACCAAGGCGCTCAGGTTTTGACATCTAGTTGGGCAAGTCTTTCCTGCCCACCCCTTTTCCTGTCCTTAAAAATAGTTTTGACTCTTCTTGAGCCCTGGCTCTATAAGTTTTAGAGTTAAATCATCAAATTCCATTGAAAAATCATGTTATGTTTTTTTATTTGAATTACATTGAGTTTATAGATTAATTTGGAGGAAGAAGGTTATCTTCCTATCCATGGACATTCTGTACCTCCGTTTATTCAATCTTCAATGTCCTTTTATAAATTATTATTTTTTCTTCGAAAGGACTTCACATGTCATCTTACATTTATTCCTATGTAGCTTTTTTAGTTGTTCCGTAGGGACTAGGCTTTTAAAAAATTAAATGTGAAATTGATCAGTGCTGGTCTATGTAAATGCTATTGATTTTTGTAAATTGATTTTGTCTACATCTCTTGCAAGTTCTAATAGTTTGCCTATAGATTCTATAAAGTTTTCTATGGAGACAGTCACATTTCCTCAAATAAGAAAAGTTTGTCTCTTTGTTTCCAATGCTGATACCTTTTTAGAAAAATATTGCACTGGCAGCTTAATGTTAAATAGAAATGGTGGTAATGGACATCTCTGTCCTCTTTCTGACTACTTTTCTTTCTCGCACATAACCCTATTTGGTCCTTATGGCATTATGAGATAGGCAGAATAGGCATTACCTCTACTTATAGTTCAGACTTAGGTAAAGAGTCACACAGTCATAGCTAGTGAATGCCAGAGAATGTGGACTCAAATCCTGATTTTCTGACTTCAAGTCCTGTGTGATCATCCCAAGTACAACAGCTGCCTTCAAATAAAGATTTTTAATAGAATTCGAAATGGCTTATTTTTCCCTTCCTAACAAACATTTGAGTACATGCTATATACACTAGGCCCTTGGGAGAAAATGATTATCAATTCATAGTTTCCATCTTGAAGGATATAATCAGAGAGGCTAATGACATTCTCGCTACAATTACCTTTCTGACTTTTAAAAATAAAAACTTATCTGGTTTCTCTAGTTTCCTGTACTCTTTCCATTAAAGCAACATATTCCCTTTTATTACGAAGTTTGGAGAAGAGTAGCTTTTTTCTTCCTTAAACATGATCCTCTGAGAGCTACAGCATAACCCTGCTAAGTGCCCACAGATGTGACATCTGGAACATCGTACTCCAAGCATGCGAGAGCCTGAGCGACGGTCCCTGTCTGCTTGGCTCAGGGTTATATATACATGAGGGCATGTAATAAACTTTTTATGACATTCAAAGAAAGAACGTAGGGGCTTACTTGCTCAGGCTCTAGTGTTAAGCTCAAGGATAACATACTCGAAAGGCCAAATTCAGGGTAGGAAAAACTAAAGTAAGAAAAGTTGCTCATGATGTCTGTCTTTTTGACCAAAGTCTCCTCACATCTACGCTAATATTGGAGACAGTGAGTCAACCCTGAAATGGAAACTAGAGACCACAAGGCAGTAACATGTGCACTCAACCAACTTTCTAGTCACAGTTGATGAACAAGGAAAAAGTACTATTCTGTAAAATCATTATTTGAGTGATGACTCACAGGGAAGGGGTTAGGTAGGCATAAACACCACCCACAGCCAGGGGCCTTGCCTTATCTGGGCCTCTCTCTGCTGGGCTGGTTCTTTTTATCAATTGGCAAAGGATAAAGAGACAGTTTGAGAGATTCTTGTGTCCCAGACACAGGGAGAAGATGCTTGGAGGCAAGGGGGGAGCCGTTAAAAGTGGCTGGTGTGAAGCTGCAGGAGACTCGGGAGGGCTTGGCTTTTAGCATCGGGTGCTGGGCTCTTCCTAATTTTTACTTAAAAAACTGCTGAAGTTGTTCACAGGATGCAACTTCTTGCTGCTGGTATAGAGTCTTAACATTATATGGAGATAGCTTTTTGGACTCTGATCCAGTGTGATCAGACCGTTTCCGTCCTTGAGGTTTTGCCCGATAGCTTGAGAACTGCTGGAGAGGAAGCAGCAAACTCAAATTCCTCTTTGGTTTTGCTCTGCAAGGTCAAAGAAAACTGTCCCTTTGCAAACAGCCATAAAATGAACAGGATCACGATGTGGCTTCCATCAAGCTGTTAGACAGTCAGGCTTCCAGGTGCCGAAGAGCCTAGGTCATGCTTGTCCTTCATCTGTAAGAATTAGCAGCACCGCACCAGGTTGCTAACTCCTTTGTTTTTGGCAAAATTTCTTCTGCCTTAATTTCTCTCTTTACCAGATGGTAGGCAGCTAGGGCGAGTGAATCTGGCGTTTGGCTTGCCTTGCTGTCACCCACTCCTCACCTTCACAATCAGTTTCTTGACAGAGTTGTCTACACTCTTTTTACTCAGTCTTCTACTTTCTTCTCAATTCTCATCTGGTGTCTGCCCCATCGCTCCGCTGAAAATGGTCTTGAAAAGGTCAGTGATAACCTCCATGCCACTAACCCATGTAACATGTAAACATTCACATCCCGCCTGACCTCCATGTTCGGGTCAGCTGGCTGTTTTCCCTTTCTTGAAACGGTCTGCGTGACATCCATGGCCTCCCTGACTTTCCTCCTGCCTCTTCCCCCTTCTCTTTCCTTTGCCAGCTTTTCTTCTTCTACCTGCACTTCCATGTCACTTCCATGTTGGGTTTTCTCAAGGCTTGATCCTGAGCTGATCTCTCTTCTCCTTGTACACTTTTTTACTGGATGATCTCATTCATTCTGGGGATTTTCTTTTACCCCAGATATGGACAGCGCCCAAGTTTTCTGTCTCCACTCTACTCCCCACTGAGTTGCAGCCAAGATATCAAACTACTTATTTGGCCCCTCTGTCAGATGTTTTACAGGTGCCTCACAGTTTGTGTTGAAAGCTCAATTTCTGAATGTCTGCCACTAAACCAGTAGTTATCTTAATGAATAGCATCGTGATATGCATCTAGATGCACATGCCAGAAAAGTGAAAATTAGCCTTGTGAGCCTTCCTTCTCATCCCCCCATATTGGTCTTTTGATATTCTAAGTGTTTCAAAGGCCTTGGATCTCTCTACAACTCCTCTGCCAGCAGCCTAGCCAGCAGCCATCATTTTTTGCCTGAATTCTGGAAATGGTCTCTAATTCGGGCTGTCCATAACCACTCATCTTGTCTCCCACCCTCCCTTTCTGCTAGTCTACTCTCTACGTAGGAGCCTGGAGTGATCTTTAAAAAAATATCCATCTTCACACTTGCAAAGATGTCTCTTAAGACTCTACCGGCACTTCAGGTAGCATCCTGAGTCTTTGCCGTGGCCTGGTCGGTCCTTGGCTGACTTCAGCTGCTTCCTCAGATGAGTTCGTCTCTCATTTGCTGCCTACTCTCACTTTCTCAGATGGCTCATGTTCCTTCTGATCTGCCTCTGGGCTTTGTGTATTCTGTCAGCTGCATTATAACTTTCGTAGGCTCTAGGTACTTTTGCCCTCTCTGTAGGCCCCTTCATACATTTTTTAAGAAATTATATTTGATGACTACACTGGTACAAAGATGAATATAATCCAGGTTGGGTTCATTTTTTCCTATCAAGTTAAATTCACATAACATAAAGTTGACCATTTTAAAATGGACGATTCAGTGGCATTTAATACAGTCACAATGCTGTGCAACCACCACCTCTATCTAGTTACAAAACATTACCCAACATGGAAACCCCGTACCCAGTAAAGCAGTTGCTCTCCATTCCCCCCGGTCCCTGAGAAACTAATCTGCTTTCTGTCTGTCTAGATTTACTTATCTGGATAGTTCACATCAGTGGAATCATATACCACATATAGCCTTTTATGTCTGCCTTCTTTTACTTAGCATGTCTTGGAGGTTCATCCACATTGAAGTATGTATCAGTACTTCATTCCTTTTTTACGGCTGAATAATATTACGTTATATGGATATACCACATTTTGTTTATTTCATCTACTGATGGCATTTGAGTTGTTTGACTTTTTTTTTGCTGTTGTCAACAGTGTTGCTATGAATGTGCGTCTACAAGTATTTACTTGAATGCCTGTTTCAATTATCTTGAGTATATACCCAGGAGTGGAAATGCTGGATTGATTAATCTCTTGATTTTAAAAGAAGTTAAAAACATTTTCATGGACCCCTAGATGTATTGTGAGGCTAGGCACGGTGCCTAATGTGCCCAGTGATTAAGTAAACACTGCCTTCTGTTCCTTCTGTCCGGGAGGCTTCTATTTCATTTTCATTGCATCAGGAGAGGGGCAGCCCCAGCTAGTAAAATGTCCATTGGGAAGACCTACTGTGACTCAGAGAGCAGGTGGGGCCCACTGAGTAGCACAGAGAGTGAATTTATTCTCAGTTCCCATACCAGGTAGAAATGTGGATTGATGGCAATAGTCAGACAGAGCTCAGAGGGAAGAACCACTGTATGCATCTGCGTAATCAATCAGCGTCCTACCCTGCCCCCTCAGCTGGATCTCATGCTGTGTCCTCAGCTCCTAGCAGCAGGTTCCTCTTGGTTCTCATGGTTTCACCCCACATCAGCTCTCTCTCTTCAGGGGAACTTGATAAACAAAAGAAAAATAACCAATTCCTCTAGTCTTGAGTACAGTGTTGGTGACATTAGATAGTAAAATATGACCTAGTTATGCTGACATAATTAATTTTTCAAGACCTTGGCATTATATTCTGGTGTTAATTAGAGAGTCGAGTAAAATTTGAACTTTATGAAGAAGGAAATTCCAAGTAGAATAAAGGATAATAGAAAGCATGGTGCTTTCCTCAGCATTCAATCCTATATCTCCTTGAGGACTTTTGCAGCAACCCCATGGTAATAGAAGATAAAGAGGAAAAACCATGTTTTGTTTGAACACATCTTTCTCTTTTTATGTTAACCTCGAGTTTCTTTATTTTCCTTCTCTTTCTTCTTTCTTTTTTTTTCTTGCATGTTAATTCAGCCAAAAGACTAAAGGAGTACGAGTACAGGATTTTTATCAAAGAGAATGTACAGGATTTTTATCAAAGGGAGTGAGTTATATAAATTCACCAGCCTTGCCATTCAGACTTATCTCTGTCTTTCTCACTGTTTGTATGCATACCAGATGTGTTCAGAGGAAGATTGGGACAGGTCTGCTACCGTTTCATGTTCTTTTACTTCCTTATGCTGACATTTGTCACAAGAGAAGATTATAGTCAGTCAGGAGAAGTCCATAACCATTTTTTTTAGTCAAACCCACAGTATTTTCCATTCCTTCTTTTAACTACATTCATTCTGTGGTTTGGGTTAGCAGACCACATTGCTTGCTGCCTAAATTATTTTCAAACTACCAAAATGCTACATCCCTGAATACATCCCCAAATCATCTCCTACATGTTTTCAGGCAAGCTGTCTTTTAGGACATTGAATTATATTCTTTATTATGATATATAATTACAGCATCAATGTCTATACACCGTTCGTTACAAATATATGCTAATTATTTTTTCCTGTTTCAAGATTATTAAAGCAATTCTTAGGCGTTAAAGGGTACTGTCAACAGAGTACATGTTGAAGAGGAGATTGAGAGGAAAATCCAGAGAAAGCAAAGTTCTCATAGATTAACCTGATAACTTCACACTTGTCATGATGCCTCTTAAAATGCTTTTGACAGTTAGTAATTGATGGATTTCCCTACCCTCGGAATTATTTTTGCAAAATCAAATGGGTCGTTATGAAGCCTAGATACTCAGTAATCTTATTTTATCATGTCAAAATTATCTGTATTTGGAGATGTGCAAATGGAATTTGTCAGTAGTTAGCAAATGTTTCTGGATGCTGGAAAATTGCCTCTACTTTTGTCAAGAACTCAAGCTGATACTAACTACTATGACAATGCAGAATGGCTAATGGGTCTGAGAAACCGGAGAACATAGGCCAAAGACTAGCATGGATTTAAAAAAAAAAAAAATGTAAGAAGAAGAAAGTAAAAAGGACTTTTTGAATCATACTGTGACTTCCCCAAGACTTTATATTTTATGAGATAAACTAGACATAAAAGGGGGTTTTCTTAGTTTATTTGATATTTTTTTTCCCCTCTAGTTTCACTTTCATTTGATATCTTTCACTATGATTTATAGGTCCGGTTTTAATTTCAAATTTCGAGCATGGGACATGGGCCCTTGAATTAATTCTCAATTATAAGCTCTATTTATCAAAATCATTCTATTTGGTAACCCAGGAATGTGCAGGAAGACATAGGAAGGTACATTATGAATCTCAAAAATTAAAATCTGGGCTATGTAAGTCTGGTGGCAGGAAGTCGCGTGCTTTTGCTTATCAATATTGGAAACTTGGGCGAAGAAGGCATGAGTCTATTGGTGTGGTATTCATGATATACTTAATTAAGAGAGTAAAGCGGAGCCTATGAAGCCTCTGCCAGAGTTAATTAGTTCTTCCCATTATCTGATGTTTCATTACCTTCTAAAGTTTCTTATGGAAAGTCTCGGAAGAGGTGTTTTATGAACAAGTTGTAACTATTTTTATGGATTTTAGTGATTTAGACTGGATTCATGATCCACAACTGCATTTGCCATTATGAGCAATATAGTCTCTTCCAGGATTTTGTGTAATGAATATCGATTTTTCTCTCCTTTGAGAAGCACTTAAGAATAATGTTTTAAGAGTTATTTTATGTGGTCCTTTACTACTGAAATGAAAAATAAAAGGAGATTTTGAGACATAAACCAACTTTTGCCCCTTTCTGAAATCCTGGGAACTGGGAGTTTCCTTTTAGTGCTAATGCTGTAGGGGTGTGCACAGAACATTAGGAGAGACTAGAAGAGGGTCATTTCAACCAGAATTGAGGCCCATGGAAGGCTTCCTGGAGGAGTGATAAAAGCTGAAGATGAAAAGAATTGGATAGATAAGAAAGACAAGTTAGAGGACTACATACATCTCTTCTGGTTACTGCTGTTTCCTCTGGGCTCAGCCAAGACCTGATTAGGAATAGTAGGCAGTCACTATACTTAAACATTTGTTGCTTGAATGAGGAAAACACTACTAATGTGACTCTATGTTATCCTTCCAGAGTATCATGCTTGTGTTTAGCAGAACCGTTAGGAGACATGATACCTTAACCCTATGCAAATATTTTGGGCAAAAGCAGACTGTTGGGAGGTAAAGCTTGAGGGCAGATGGTGCTTCAAATTACAGGCTGATGCCTCTGTACTCAGCACCTGCATTATGCCATTGATTGGGAACACCTAAAGAAAAAAACCAAGGAAATAAATGCTAATGACAACCTCCTAAGCTTCCTTTCCGAGTGGGATTTGGGCTCTCCTCTGGGCTCAACAGCACATGTGGTGCTCTGCAGAGGTGCTGGCAGTTCTGGGGAGACACTAGATGACTCTGGTCCAAAGTGAGCCTCAGCTTCGACAAACAGCCAGAGGAAAAGCTGCAGAAATAACTTATAGGGCAAAGTGATTTCCCTGTGACTCCAGTATTTTTTGCAGTAAAAAAAAAATAGAATATGGATATTTCATTTTTGATTTTTTGTTGACTAGGATTCTGATAGAATGGGAGCTTCCTTGGGTGCCCTTCTCCTCCAACCATTATGAACGATAGATCAGTACACACAATAGTTTCCAGTAGAGACTTTGCTCCGGTAACCCTGTGATTGAAAATAATTTGATAACTGCTGTGAAATTCTTTCCTCAGCTACAGCCTCCTGCCCTCTGCCTTCTACCACCTCCAAAATAAGCCCGAGTGTCAGGAGGGTGCCTGGTGTGACAGTGGCCTGGGTACACAGTTGAGGTGGAAGGCAACAGGTCCCTTGTCACATTCCTCAAAGTGGAAGGAGATTGTGCCACCAGGAAGTATCTACATGCTCTTGTCCCTCCGTGGGTGAAACAGCCTTGAAAATCATTTTGATGCAGGGCTGGCTGCCACTTCAAATTGCAGCAGTTAGAGAAAGGCAGCACACTGGGCACATGCAGTCCTCCCCGCCAGGACGCAGGGCGTGGCACGGGGAGCTTGGGCTGGATTTCAATCCCTGCTCATGCCCTCGTGCAGGAACCACCTGCATAGCTGTGCACGGTGGCCCTGAGCTGACGTGCTCTTTAACCATGCCGATGTGAAGAGAAGCTGCAGACAGGAATCACTGGTAGTTTGTTCTTGGCGTAGCAACATTCTTCTTTCCACATGCCTTTTCTCTCTGCTCCTCTCTCTCTTCTCTCTCCATCTGATACCTTTGAACTAGACCCCAAAAGTCAGCTCACTATCCAGGTCTCTCTTCTTAGGCTTCAAATCCTTTCCTCTCCTAATCCTTCATTAAAAGTTATTTTTAAAAAATTTATTTCATTCCTCGAAAACCCTCCCAGGGGGCAGAAATTAATCTGTTAATAAATTGGTGCTACATTGCTAATGGTTGATACTATATTACTCTTCCAGATAGAACCTGGATGAATATTTACAGGCAGAACCACAACATTCACATTTTAGTCGATACCGTCAAGGCTTTAACGCAAAAAGAGGTTCTATGGCTTGGACAATAGAAAAATGTTTTAGGCTGAGTTTTTGGGGGCACGCTATTTAGGTAGGTAGTATCTGTAAACAAGAAGTGAATTCAGTTGATGACCCAAAGTGGACTTCATAAATGCTGGGCAAATCGGAGGGGCATATTTACAAACATTTCAAGGTGTTATTTTGTTTTTAAATACTACTGATACTATTCTAACATTTAGTAGAATGTGAAATCTTATCTGCTTTCCTTGCTATATATCCTCTCCCTTTTTACTCTCCGTGGCCTGTGACTTTGCTATACTTATTTAAACTTAGTGTTATTGTTAGGTATCGTAAATTTATTTGCATGCTCATCCCTAACGACCCCAAAGTCCTGGAGTTTCGCTTTGCAGCTTGGTTCCGCTCACATGAAGCCATCGGGTCCCGTTCTCCCTCTCCTCTGCCTCCATCGCCCTTTAATCTTTAACGGCCCTCTACTTTCACCTTCTATGGTTTTTAAAAAACTGTTTTGAAATCATTTTAAACTTATAGAGATGTTGCAAAAATAGTTCAGAAAGTCTCTTCACCCAGCCCACTATAATTAGTATCTTGCATAACAATAGTATAATGATTAAGAAATTAACACTGGTACAATACAAATAAACTAAGGATTTTCTTTGAATTTCACGTTTTTCCACTAAAGTCTGTTCCAGCATCCATCCAGTTGAGGATCTCACATCATATTTAGATGTCATGTTTTCTCAATTCTGTGACCTACCCTCAATCTTTTTTATCTGTTATGACCTTGACCCTTTTAAAGAGAACTCGTCAGTTTTTTTTTTTGGTAGAACATCCTTCGATTTGAGTTTGATGTTTTTGCATGATTAAACTGAGGTTATACATTTGTGATAAGAATACCTTAAAAGTGATATGCTTTCAGTTCACCATATGATGTCAGTATGTTATATTCTGGTAATGTTGATCTGAAGTGGTATCTTCTGGCTTCTTTAATACAAAGTGATTACATTTCTCTTTATAAATGATAAATATCTTGGGGGAGATACTTTGAGATTATGCAAAAATCTTATTTCTCCTCAAACTTTTGCCCTGTAATGTCAGAAACCATTGGTGAATAGTGCCTGTAACAATTATTACTTTATATTCCAATAGTAATTTTCTATTTCCCCTCATTTTGTCTACATTTTTGGTTGGAATTCTTCTGTAAGAAGAACTGTCTCTTCTCCATTTACTTATTCAATTATTTATTGACATCATTACAGACTCATGGACTTTCCTTTTATTCTAGGATTATAATCCAGTACTCTCATTATTGATTTTGTTGCTCAGATTGTTCCAGCTTTAGCTATTAGGAGTTCTTTCATAGCTCCATCCTTTTTTTTTTTTTTTTTTTTTTTTTATATTTATTTATTTATTTATTTTAGCCCTTCTCTACTTTCTAGCACTATGAGATACTACAGACTCACACTTTCTCTTCCCCAGCCATGGAATCAATCACTTCTCCAATGGGCCCTGGTTCCTTTCACCGGAGAATGATGTTTAGAACCCAGTTTTGGGTGCTAGTTGTGCTCATCACTCCCAGGGTGTTGTTGCATCTAGGCCTTCTCAGGAGACTAAGCTAGAGCATATACTAACCCATGTCTACACACACATCTGTATTTATTTCTGTGCCTTTCTCTATGGACATACATTTTAAAAGCATGAATTCATACTAGTACCTTCAATTCCAAGCCAAAATCTCAGGATCGTTCAGTTTGCCTCCTCTCTTTCCTTATTTTTGACTTCTTTTCCTGACAGTGAGAAACGGAGCTTTCTTTATCTATGGTATATTTACCTACTTCTCAACCCTAGTAAAAACATATAGTCACCAAACGGCTAACCTACACCCCTGTAAGAAACTGCCTCTTCTTCCTTGATTCCATGTTGTTCTGTATAAGCCTCTCCCTCAGTCAGGCTCGCTCCATGTGGTGGCCCCTAGCGTCTTTGAGCTTACATTCCCCCCTCTTAATAACCCTTGAAGAAGGGAGTGCTTCTTTCTCTTTCCAAGGAGTTCCAGAAAAATTTCCAAGATAGGTTCTTACTTGACTAATTGGGTTCTCTGGTCACCCTTGATTCATTTACTATGGGCAGAGGAATGGAAAAATTTGACGGGTCAGGCCTGAGATATGTGCCCACCCCTGAGCCCAGGAAGGGGTGACTGTCTCGCCCAAACCATGCAGAATTGTATATATAACGAGCGGTTCTCCAAAGGAAAATCAGAGTCCAATTATCACAAGAAACGGAAATAATTCTGGGCATGTTAAACCCACTCACATTTACTACACCATCAAATGGGACAGTAGAGCCCGTATTGAGAGACTAGGATAGAGGGGATAAGTTGGGCATATTGCATATGATGCAAATGACCACAGAAAGTGAATTTTAAAAATGTACATACAACCAATAGGAAAAGGAATATTGTTCCAATTTAATAAACGTTATTGCCAGGCTTGTTAGCTTGACCTAATTTAAGAGGAAATGAAGAGAAGCTTGATAACTTGAATGCTTTTTTTGTCCAAATTCACGCAGACACTCTATGCTATGGCTTCTAAACCATTTAGTTTCAACAGGTCACTGGACCCAAGATTCAGGCAGCTGCCACCTTGTGGCCAGGACTGCCCCATGAGATTGGAGGGGCCAGTTGGGCCTTCCTGAGTTGTTAGCCACAGATTTTGAGATCACTTTTTAATGTTTCTAATCAAATGACTATAGCAGTAGAAACACTTCAAAATTTAATCTGTTTTTGCAAGATTAGAAAGCTACTGAAAACTTAAGATGTAGAGCTGTATCCGTGTGTGTGTGTGTGCGTGCGTGAAGATGTAGAGTTAACATTTGCTATTTAGTTTTGGGCAGTGAATTTATTATAAAGCTTTCCTTCAGGACAGACTTCTTTGGGGTTTTATTTGCTCTGATCTCCAGCCCTAAAAAGAAACCAGCTCAGTTTGAGAGAGTTCCAGGAACAAATGTGGGCTCTGTTAGCCTCATTCTAGGCAGGGCTCATGTTTTCCTTGGTAACTATCCCTCGATCTTTTACTGCCTTCTAATTAATATATCATTTACATAGAAGAAACTTCATTAATGTAACATTGCATGTCATTAATCTGGCATTCTTATAAAAATCACATTTTAACAAGACTGTGTCTCCCAGCCTCTTTTAAAAGTCATCTGTATCTTTAAAGGAGCTTATCTCCTTTTCTTTAGTAGTTAGAATGTACCTACCACAGAATACAAGTTCTTATGCAGCTACTCAGTGGTTTAATCACCATGCAAGAACAACATCGCTAATCTGAACAATCTACATGGATGACAACTCATTGAAATAACTATCAATTAACAACATAATTCTCACTTACATGTTGCCAACATTGAAATAGGCAATTGTTACTTCTATGAGGCTTTGTGCTTCCCCGCCCCTCCCCCCTCTCTTCACAGGGTGTGGATTTAGGGTCAGGGTCTGGATCCGAAGTTTAAACTGATGGCAAGTTCATTGTTGTTTTCATCATCGGATCATCTTTCTTATAGGTTATTCTGAAGCGAAAACAGTGGTGCTTGTCATAAACTTCCACTGCAGGCGTGGCAGGTCAGCCATGCTTCGGAACTGAAATCTCTATGGCATCAAATGTGGTGCCAGGTGTATATTCTCTTTAATAGGGGGCTATTGTAGACACAGTATGACATGTGAGTTCTCTCCTATTTTGTTCCATCAAGATCATGTCAAAGAAAAGCCGCTTCTGTGTGAAGGCAAAGTCCGCTTTTGCTAAAGCAGCTGAAAAGAATTTAGCCCAGCCTCATCAAGATAATGGCCTCAGTGCCTTCCTCTCTATGCTGTTTCAACATAGAGCACCCTCCCACCCCACGGCCTCTGTGAGTGATTGTGCAAAAATAGCAGAAAGAAAAGAATCAAATTTGGTGGAGGAAAGGCACCATGAAGATCAAAAGTGCCATGACCACCTTAGGTTTGGCATCTCTCTCACTTGGCAGAACACAGGCATCAGCAGGGAACCATTTCCAAGTCATGCAGGAACACCTTCAGGAAGACCTGCCTAAAGCTAGGACTCCAACTCGTGCTTGGGCACAAGTCACTTCATGGTGCACAATCCTGTTCCTCTTAGCCAAGCCCTGGAACCAGCTAAAATAGGAGTTAGGACCTAACTCCATTGGCTCTTCCGCACTGGGCCAATTCATCTGCACTTCAT
The DNA here is from genome assembly GCA_003508835.1 of Eonycteris spelaea. Classification (NCBI taxonomy): domain Eukaryota; kingdom Metazoa; phylum Chordata; class Mammalia; order Chiroptera; family Pteropodidae; genus Eonycteris; species Eonycteris spelaea. The sequence continues at coordinate 9,357,277 of PUFA01000024.1, read as the reverse complement.
CAGGTTGTACTTCTCCAGTGGAAGACAGAAGTTTGACTTGGAGCTTGCCAGGAGCCACTCCCTCCTTGGTGGACACAGCCAGACCCTGGAATTTGAAACAACAGTGCTTTGAGTTACTGCCAGAGCGTAGCCAGGTTCCTTTTTTGGATCTTTAATTTATCATCTCTAAAATGCTGAGGGCCACTCCATTTTGCAGGGTTGTTTAGAGGATTAAGTAAACTGACATCTGTAAAGTGTGAGGTGCATTGTTGGTGCTTACAGGTGGCTGGTCACTATTAATTTAAAGAGACAGCAACAAAGACACTAACTGACCTAAAAAATATTTAAGTGAATGAAGTAGCTTCGCTTCTTTGATCTTATCGAAAGGGAATTGAAATTCTTAAAAACATTTTAAAGTGATCAGTTAGTGTTTACATTTCAAAACTCACCTTTAAAATTCAGTGGGCTATAATTATTACTATGCATAACTTTATTAATTATCAGCTTCTGAATCAAGCTTTTCTGTGCAGCTCAGTAGGTGCTGTTTGTAAGGGAGCCAGTTTTGCAAATAGACTGTGACATGTACAGGTGGCAATCAGTAACAGTATAGCAAATATCCTTTGTTTTCTCCTTGTGGTTACATCCTTTGACTGTTTATAGTATAGTCAGCAAAGAATCTTTATTATCCTAATTTAAATCAATGTCTTACTCGAAGAAGATATAATTCTGCTTTTTATGCCATCGGCTTGGGGGTTGTGGGGAGCACCTTTTAGGTGCCAAGGAACAAGTTTTCCTATTGTTTAATGTTTTGCATATTTTCCTTCTCTAAACGCCTCCCTCGAGCCAGCCCATTGTGGTGCTCATCACTGACTACCTCGGTGGGTTTTGAATGTGTGTCTGGCTGCTCCAGCTGTGTGGGAGACACATTTCACCTTGCGGCTCCATCTTTCAAAGGTTACATTTGCTGCATGGGAGAACTGTTGACTCTGCCGATAAGAAGCATCTCATTGCACCCCTTTTCCACACCATCTGTCTGACCTGGACCCATTCCAAACACCATGGCTTTGCTGGCAGAACGGTCTTCCTGCTACAGAAGTTTTGTAATCTACTAATTGACAGGGTAAGGAAAATTTATATTTGGGTTACAGCTGAAAAGTTGGATGTTGCTTTGATGGGGCTTTAAATACTGACATATGCTGCACTGGGTTTTGATTTTAGGCATTCCCATTTGTGCACAATCACGCGCTCTCCCCTGTGTTCTCTGCCTCATTGAGAATATGGCATCCTTGGGAGAAGAACATCAATATGATCTACCAGGGAATTATCCTCTACTTAGTTTACTCATTAAGCAATGATTTTATTATTATTATCTCTTTGTAGTATGAGACAGATGGCAGAGAAGGAGTTTGCTTTATTGAACAGCATGCAGTATCGGGCATGGCAGCTCTCCCTGAATGGTTAATATCTTCAGGAGTCATTCTGTCTGTTAAGTGTCTTTACTTTTGTACAGGGCCTAGTCCTGCACTCAGCTCTTAATCGAAGTGTGAAGTCCTTAGCAAGCCTCGTTTCCTCCGCGGCGGCTGAGGGCAGAAGAAACCCGGACAAGGAAATACCATTAAAATCATGCTGTTCAAGTTGCCATTTGTGGGTGTCCTCATCTTGAAATTGTACTTTGGAACTCAGCGTGCCTAACCCCACGTCACGAGTGTGGGTATGCTCGCCGATCCAGACCCACGTCCCTCGAGCGTGGTTCTCTCTGCCCAGAAGCGGCGCGCACATGCCGCGGGTAGTGCGCGAGGGGGCACGGTGCTGCGCCTCTGGCCCCTGCAGGCCCCTCTCGCAGTCGCAGCCCCCTCAACCTGTCCCGGACAACAATCAGCACAGGGAAAGATGAGAATGAAAGAGGATTTCTTCCCTACCTTTGAAAACTTCAAAGAAATTGTTTCCAATCTGGTTCTGATGATCCGTGTCTCGGTGCAAAGCAGACATAAAGATCTAAAATCCGCACGCTGATCGGAAATAGTTTTTGGAAAGTCAGATTTCATCCGGCAAGCCAAATGATCACTACCAACAGCGACCAGGAAAAAAACCAAAGTCCGCAGCAAATTTTAATTTGGCAAATACATAAAATGTTCAAAAGAGCAGAAGTCTCATTTACATTCCTCCTTCTTATATGGGATTTTCTTCTGTATTAGTAATTAAAGGATGCAGGCTCTAGAGCACAGCTATGTCACATAATAACCGTCGGGGACACACTAACAACTTCCTTGAAGTAACGCACACTAGGGTGTTTATGGTTCAGTGTCACATAGACTCCCTTTGATCTAAATTAGGATTCATTGGCAAACTCACAATAGGCTCCACATGTACCCCTCTCAACCTCTTTCTTTTAATCATGGAAATTAGAGTTGGAAAATACCCATTAAGTCACTTAGTCCACTTCCCTGCCAGGGTGAAATTGTTGTCTGTGATACATGGATAGTGCTTGGTCCACCTTAAATTTAAATGTTTCAGGGGATATGTAGGCTCCTGATTTTATAATTTTCCTCTTTCCCTGAAAACTTAGAGGGCGGGGGGGAAAATACAAAACAGAGGAAGAGATTTCCTTCGCTCCTAATGGGTTGGAGGTAATCTCAGTGGGTCGGTGAATGTGTTCACAGGGTGTCAGCTCTCTGAGACCCACACTCCTTGCTATGGCACTTTCATTATTCACAAGGCACGCAGTTAATTCCAACCCCTGTCCCCATGGTTTACTCTCCAGCTTCCTGGACTGTTCCTGTAAACTCAGGCGAGCAAGTATTCCAGGTTTGGTGAGGGCGGGGTGAGGCCCAGCAAAGGAGAAGCTGTCTCTTTCAGGCTCCCCAGTTGATTGGTTATAAACGACACAGGCCCGCCTGGTTGGAGTGTGAGGCCACCGCCGCACTGTGAGCTCGTGAATGGCACATTGCCAGTCTTATTCTGGTGAGTGACCCGCTGAGGTATTTTTATGCTTTGAACATTTGGCATCTGAAAGATGAGAAATGTGTGTTGTTGCACAATGACTTCTCTCCCTCACTCATGTTCAGCAACAGAAGACTGTCACTCAGCATCTGCCCACATCTCCAGCTGTTGAAGTCAGTCGATGGGAAAACAGCAAAAATCTCATGACCACCTCCCCAGTGGGATCTCTGTGAGACAGGGAGATAGGGCAGTGGCTGAGGTGAGACTTCAAAAGGAGACGGTAGACCCATTATGAGATTTGCATTTTGGTCTTGTTTCAGAGACTTTGAGTTTGCTGTAATCACTGGTGAGATTGCACTAATTTAGGAATATCTGATAAATAAACATTTCAGATTCTGATACAGATGTGTTAGAGTGTGATGGAAGTCTCCTCCCCAACCCCCTGCCACCCCCAAATTCACTGCCGGTTTCATTTAATAGCTAACTTTCCTAATGCATTTGAAGGAGGGTCAGGTTTGCAAAACCTGATGCATAACGTCTACGGAAGAGACCTACGGTGATTCTTATTATACAGAAAAAGTCTTTGGAAATGTCTGCATTGACTTTGCATTCACAGAGACATTTCAGGGCTTCTACGATGGTTTCCTGGAATGACTCTTACTTTAAATACCCTTGGGTGGTAATAGATAATGGGTCTTTGAATGGAAAAAAAAAAAAAGATTCAAATCAGTTATGAGTTGATGGTCTAGAATTAGAATTCTACTGAATGCAATTCTAATACTGGGACCTGTAATTTGCTAATGGAAATGTCAACGTTGAAAGCGGCTGTGGCAGAGACAGCTTGTTGTTATCCCAATATCCATTCTCCCTGCTTTTTAGTGCCTCTGCTTCCCACCCACCCATGTGGCCATTTCACTGTGTTCTGGCCAAGGAGACGTGAGGGAGGTAGTGCAGGCCACCAGCTGTGTCCTTCAGTGACACCACCCCTTCCCCTTGCTGCCAGCCTGGAAAACGGACATGGTGGTTGGAGTTCTAGCTGCTGTCTTGGATTACAGGGACGAAGATCACATCCTAGAAGTGACTGAAGCTAGCTGGGTCCCAGACAATTCTGTGGAGCTGCCAGACTAACCCCAAAGGAACTTCCTCTGGACTTCTTTTGAAACAAGAATAAAATCTAGTGTATTAAAGTCAGTGTTTTCTGTCGCCAAAGCTATCACCAAACCTATCCCGACTGGGTGAATACTTAACATCTTCTTAAAGTCTAAATATGTTAGTTTCAGCCAATAAGCAATGCCAATTCACATGTATTCCTCTGAACACGACTTCGAAATGCTTAGAGAAATTGGTAAATGGAATAACCCCAAACTTACAGATTCCCAAACATACAATTAGCGAAAATAATATGGACACTGAGACAAAGTTTTCTTTCATTCTTTGTATCTGTTCTGTTCACAACATGTAGGATGTATACTTTCATTCCATAACGGATTTAATGAGAACCAGGCCGAAAATAATGAGTAGTGTAAATAAAAATAGCGTGAGGACAAGGAAAAAAAGCATGAATAGGAGGTCAGGACCAGGGAACGGTAAAAACAGACAGAGGTACAGAAAAACAGTTTCCAAAGGGGAGTGTGTGTGTACATGAGACCAATTGAGGTATAGGAAGAAAATATACTAGAATGTTTTGAGACATTTTTTTTTTCATCCCAAAAATGAGAAGCATTAAGATTTAGTACGATTTAACACGCACTTGTCACTGCTTCCCTTGGCTGGCTCACGACAGGTCTGGAAGGCATCCTGAGGAGCTCCGGGCAGGTGTCTGCACCTAGAGGGGCCAGAGAGCCGCCTCGTTTGCCTGGTCGCTTTTGTCAGGCTGGGACAACTTGCTTTACACGTGTGTTCAGTTGGTGGATTTCTGCTTTACGTCATCCATGTTTAAGTATACCCTCACGAAAGGAGGATAGTAGCTTAAACATATTTCCGCAAAGAAACTGCTGGTTTGGCGGTATCGTTCTACTTTATCTTCAGGGGGGAAGAGGAAAATGGCAAAGCTGGTACTTCTCGTGCCCTTTGGCGGAATCCCTCCTCAGCCTCATTAAAGGTGAAGACAATGACAGTCCAATCTAGCTGCGGCTGAGAGAAGAGGCCAAGACAACTTTGCAATCATTAGAAGACCCTTTGAAATAGGAATGTAAACCCTCAGTCATTAACAATGACCTTTGGCCTCCGGGTACATTACACTTCAAAATACCAGGCAATAGTACATAATCAGGTACATGCGTACTTTATAAACAGACAAACAAACATTTATGAGGGGGTTGTCTTTAAATTTTTCCCCAGGGAGAGGATGAGATGGAACAAACTTTGAGGATGCTTGGTATAGGCTTATAATAGGCCCAGGTTGTAATATGAATTTCAAGTGGGACTCTGAGCTTCCTGGCAGCTTTAAAAAATGAAGGGAGACAGAGAGAGAGAGAGATGGGCCATTAGGACATAATTCTCAGCTTCAGAAATGACAAAATGTACTATTTCCTCAAGGTAAGTAAAGCTTTTTCTCAGCTGAAAAAAAAAAACCAAAAAACTTTTTTTACGGATCTTTCCTATGGTGGACCATGCCCTCCCGATTTTTCCAAAGGCAGACTCTGTAGGAGTTTCATGTGACTGCTTCACAAAGGATTTTTGGTAAACGTTGACGGCAACATATCCAGATGAAGCTCAATCGAAGAAATTCTGCCAGAGGCTGGGAGAACACCACTCAGGTATTGTACGTTTTGGGGTCCATCTAAATCCAAGGATCAGGTATAGAGTAAGTGCGCCCTGCTGTAATCACTTCCTCCAGTGGGGCGTTTCAGTTGGAGTGGCTGGCGGTCAGCCTGAGCTTAGCTTCTCTGATGAGGGCCGGGGTGCCCATCTGCCGGGGCACATCCACATTCTGGAGTGACTAAACAGAGAGGCAATCTTTTAGAGAAAACAAAGGCTGTCCTGACCTGGGTAGAGATCTACCCCCTGTGCCAAGGGTGGTGCCCAGGGCAAAGCCACAGGCGATAAACTGGGCCCCAGCTCACATGGCAACAGCATTGAGGGGTGTGCTTATCATCCAGCTCCGTGATTCACGTGTCCCTAACGTGAGCAGCCAGATGGAAGTTTTCCCCATTCATGACCTTGATTGAATTTCAGGGAGTGACTTTTTTTAATGCTTTCAGATCTCAGTGACTGCTTTCCCTCTACCCTAATGTGTGTGTTCCTTTGGCAGTTACTAGCCGGTCAGGAACATAAACCCCAAAACCAGGCGACTGAGTTTTGAACCCTGGCTCTACCATGTACTAAATGTGAGTTTTGGGGAATTTGCCTCACTTCTCTGTGCCTTAGTTTTCTCATTTTTCAAAATAATAACAACAGCAGCAGCAGTAGCAGCAATAATATAATAATAATAATAATGGACCAAAATAGTATCATATAGCAGTGACAATTAAATGAATTAATACCTGCTTAGGACAGTGCCTGGTACATAGTAAGTGCCCAGTAAATGTTAACTATTACTATCATAAGCAAAAGGGCACATAAATATAAAGAAATGATGGTTTCTGGAATCAGGCTGCCTGGAGTCAAACCTTGACTCTGCCACGTGCCACTGTGTGGTCTCGTTACGTCCTCCTTTGTATCAGGAGACTAGGGTTGGCACTTTGCATGTGGGCTACTGTACAGGTTACATGGACATCATCTAGAATATGGTCAGGACAGGTGCTGCACATAGCGAGCACTCCAGAGTGTTGCCTGTTACTACTGTAAATGCCGTCAGGAACTGGGGTCTTTGCAGTGCTAACCTTGTGCTTTTAGGTGAATTTTACATTTAAAGAGCTCAGTTTTCACTGTTAGCCGATAACTATTGACTGATGGTTTGATGCTTGGCTTAAATTCAAACCAGGGCCCCTCGCCTGTTTGTTTGACATAGGCACGGACTTTGGATGCCCCCTTTTCTTGTCCTCTGAGTTTCTTCAATCTGTGCAAAATGATTGCTAGAGCGTTGCCTAAAAAGATAGATCAGCGTATATTTTTCTTTATAAATTTTTATTTCATAATTTTGTTAACATTTTTGAAGCCCAACTGGAGATTTGTGTTTATTGTATTCTCCTAGACTCCCAGCTCTGTTGCAATCCTCTGATCTTCCTGTGGGCCTCCTACCTCCCCTCCTCCCCACTCCCCCTCTTCCCTCCCTCCCTCCCTCTCTCCCTCTCTCCTCCCTCTTCCCTTTCTCCCCTTGCCCACTGGATGACATTTCCTCAGAAGCTGCCAAAAAACCTTGATACTCTTGCCTAGCAAACTGAAAACTTGCAACACTGAAACAATGTTATATGTTGGGTGTGTTTTCCCAGCCGAATGTGAAGACTGAAATAAATTTGAGTGATATTTTAGGAATCTCTTCCCCTCTCTACCACTCTACCTACCTGCCAGCTTCTTCACATACGGCAATTATTGGCTTCAGCTTCCCAATGAAGCTCTAGGGTGGCCTTCTGGTGGAGGGATGGGAGGCCACGTCCTCATTAAGGCAGTTAGATCACTTGTGCTGGTGGCCCAGTCGGGACATCTGGGACCTCATTAAAGTTGAGTTCAGTTGGTTGCCAAAGAGCTTTTGAAAAATTTAAATCTCCTAAACCACATAAAACCGTACACTTCGTTTACTGGTATACACTGATGTGTGCACTGATTGTTTAATGTGGAAACCTGTTTGTGCCCATTGGTGGACTGTCCCCGCCCCCAGTATCTGTGCCATGCTCTTTTCCTTACCCTGGTTGCTTTGCAACCCACGTGTCGCCATGATCCAGAATCATACCTGGATCAAACCAGATGGTGAGGTTGAATTTTGCAGTGCCTCACCGTGCTACAGGTCTGGTCCCTGTGACAGAGGCCCTGAGCTTGGCAAACAGGGACCTCTCCAGGAGGTTAGCTCTTCTCCCCCACTCGTCCTCCCCCACCCTTTCTTCTCCATCAACATGGCATCATTCTGCACCCAGGGACCCAGTCTTGCTCAGTAACTATTTACCAAAACCTGTCAAGGAGCCAGATGATAATTAAAATACTAATAGTGTTCAATCAAGTACGTTCAGAAAGAATCTGGGGGGTGGGGGAGAACCTTCATCCTTCCTCTTCTGACCTATCCACTTCTTGCTGACTCTTGAAGAACATTTGAGAGGGTGAGTGTGTGTTCCTAATTTTCCAGTGACTTCTGAGAAGCAGCTTCTAGTCATTTTATCCTATAAAGGATGGTTGCCTCGCTGGGCCTGCTCTATGATATCCCGGTCTCCTGTCTGCACTTTGTACTTCTTATCTTTTGTGGCAGGTCTTGATCTCAGGGGCTTTGCTGGGAGCTTTGACAATGGTTCCTAAACTTTTCTACACGCTGGAATCACATGAGTACCTTCAACTAATACCGATGCCTGACTCCAAGCCCCAGACATTCTGACTTGATTCGTGTCAGGTGCTCCCTGGGCTTTAAAATCTCCCCGGTCTAATCATTCTAACGTGCAGCATTGGCTGAGAACCATTGTCATAGCAGCCTAACACCATGTCAGATACAGGGATACTAGATAAATTGCTGATTTTTTTGCATGTGGGTGGGGTATGGCTCAATGAGTGGCATTTAGCAGGTGTGGGGTGGACCCCAAAATTTACATTTGTAGCAAGTTCCCAGGTACACGATGCTACTGGACCAGTGGCCACACTTTGAGCACTGCTCCCTTTGAGCAGTGTTTTCCTTCCTTCTCCAGGGCACTTGTTACAGAACAAAGACCCCCAGGTCCCATGCCGGTCTGCTGAACCTGACGCTCCAGGGGAGGAGCCCGACCTTAGTTTTGTTAACAGGCACCACGTGGTCCTTATGTGGACATTTAAAAATGGTGCCTTAAAGCAACACCAAACAAAGAAGCAGACTCACAAGTCTATATAGTAGAATAACAAATATTTGAGTTTGAGGTTTTGGAGTTGCTAGTAGTTTTGTTGGTAATTAAAAACAAACAAACAAACACATGCTAAAGTAGATGTAGTTGTTGAGAGATCCCGAAAGCCTTCCTTTCTCATGTTGTAGGACTTTCCCCCTATTTCTATCCCAAACCCAGCTCTAGACATTAGCATTGGAGCTTCTAATGGATGGAATGACTTAGCTAAAGCAGTGGCTCTCTTGCCAAACATTGATCAGCATGGCAGTGCCTTTTATATAATATAACCGATCTCAACTTATTTTTGAACCCCTTTCAGCAGATCATTAGAGGATTAGAGAAGAATTTAAATTTGAAAACTGAAGACAGATACCTTTACTTTCTGATTAAAACAGTAGTAACCTTAGGCTCCTAAGATAAAATGTCCATCTTTGGATGTCTCTCCCCTCTCCTTCCCTTGCCAATCTGGTTTCTGATGTAGCGGGATGCTTGATATTCAGTATGTCAAGGGAGATGAAGATAAACCTGTCTCTAATTCTGAGGGTCACCTGTCAGTGGTCTTGGTAACCCTGCCTACACTGTCATGATAATCCCAACAGCTCTCAGGCCTACAGGTGACTTTCTCCTGGGGTGGTAAGTCTTGTGTTTGGTTGGCAATGGGCCCAGGGCTTAGACCTTCAAATGGATGCTTCTCGATCCCTGTAGGCATTTGTTCTGCTGATGAAGAGAGAGAGAAAGTCTGTATATACATTGGTAGATGTCTATGAATTTTCTTGGGCTCAGGGAGATTCAGTGATTTCACCTGAATCACAGAACCTGCTCTTTAGTAATTGACCAGAATGCAGGTTACTCAGTTCCTGGACCAGGATCTGGGATGCTTGCCCATCTCCTGGCTCCATCTCCACCCCTGTTCCTGCCCACAGCTTTATGCCATCCTTAATAGTACCTTGTTTCATTCTTTCTCCATATGCCGATCCTAGCTTTTCTCAGATTCATGAGACGATTCGTTATAAGAGTAGCAGAAAGGGTTGAGTCAAAATCTGCTGTCTTTAGACTTAAGTCTGACATAGGCCTCAATTTCCAAAGACCAGAAATGCCAAGCTTTGTAGAAAAGCATTCTATTCACCCATTTGTTCATTAACTCACTCATTCAAGCATGTATTTATAGAACCTCTACTGTGTATTGGCATTGTGCTGCGTGGGTACCAGGGAACAAGAAGACAGCAAGGCCCCAGACATAGGCATGTAAAAATTAAATTGCAATATTAGGTAGCCCTTTGATTAAGATCAAAGTATTGATGCTCTAAGTGAGATTTAGGGGAGAACATGCGTGTGTGCAAGAATAGTAAAAGAAGCTTTCATTGAGGGGGTGGGTCTGCGAGCCAGAATCGGGGCTGAGTCAAAGCTCAAGGCAGGAAGAACCTGGCAGGTTTTGAGGTTCAACTGTACAAGATGCTATACACCTCAGATGATGAGTGTGGCCACTGCTGTTAGTAGCCTGTGTATTTCTAGAGAAATGAGGACCTGGTGCAGGTGAGTTCTAGTGAGTTGTCAGACATCATGGTCATTTACAAACTGGTGGTGGAGCAGAGGAAATGGAGGCTATTGAAAAAAAGAATGAGGAGCAAGGAGAGGGGTAATGTTAGATTCTGCACCACCATGAAGTCATTACATTTCATAGTATTTTATCAAGAACAGATGTTGTTGTGATTTGACTTGATTCAAATACAAAAAAAAAAAAAAAAGCCAAATCTTACATGTTCTAAAGTCTCTACGCTTGGGAAAACTGGGAACTTTACCATCTCTTGATTTCAGTGCTTCATTGGTGTAGTAATCTTACCTGAGAAAGGTATAATATTTTTCCTCTCATAAAACTTGAGGATGAAATGTATGAGGAAAGACAACATAAGGAATATTTTTGTAGGACTAGTAGTAAATTCAAGTTATCCTTGCACAGCTGGATATGTTCATTGGCCTGACTCCAAAAAGTTATAAAGGGAATATGAGCAAATGCAGCTTTCGCTCCTCAGAGTTCATCAAAATCCAAATCTTTTACAATTTTTTTATGTCGGTCCTAAAACGTTACTTGACTGAAATAATCTTCCCCTCGATAGCAAAGAATGTCTCACAAACTACAGATTAATTGGTCAACTTGACATTCCAGGTTCCTGATAGCTAATTCTGACCCCCCCCTTTTCTAGAATATGGTTCTTGTGGGTGATTTATGGGTAGAAATGATTTAAGGCTCAATTACTCTCCTTTTAACAACCCCCGTAGTACCTCTTACTCTGAATTGTATAGCATTTCCCATTGAGTTCCCTGTGCTCCAAATAATTCTTCTCTCTATTTTAATGTGATGAATTCTTCCTTGACTTTAAGACTCACCTTGAAAGAAAAATGAACATTTATTGATATATATTCATATATACCAGAGACTGCACCAGCCTTTGACATCGGTTATCTGTATAACATGATCAACAGCTCTTTGAAGAAGGTATTATTTTGCACGCCCCGCCCCCCAACTTTTTCACTTTACAAGGCTCAGAGAAGTTAAGGAACCTGCCCATTGCCACATGTGATGGTAGATGTGAATTAGGGTGACTGCAGGTGCTTCAATGATTTCCCCTCTTCTGAGAAAGGCCTCCAATACACTAGGGGTAGAGTGGGCACCTGGCCCTCATCAGACAAACCAAGTCATTCCTTGGGGGTTCTGAATTCGGGAGAAGGAGCTAATTTCACCTTGATCCTTAAGCTGGGCATGAGGAAGAGCTCACAGTGTCACTTTGTGGACAAAGATGGCCTAGAAGAAATAATGCTGACTCAGAGAGAGATGCAGAGAAAAGAAAGCATGTGGGGCTTGTGGTCCCTGCTCGCAGCCTGGTCCCAGCTGTCTCTGATGTCCAGGGTATAGCTGCTCTTCCTAGATGGGGATGTAATAAGTCTCCGTTTTGCTCAAGCTAGTTTGGTTTTCCATGTTTTACAATTGAGTCTTCGTTTTCCTGGTGAGCAGGTTCTAGAACACATGCCTTTTCTGTCTGCCATCTGGCATGAATGAGGTGTCTTCAACAGGCTTATCCCTGGCTTCATCCTGTGGATAACCTGTAAGTGATTTCATCTGGTTGCTCCTGCCGCATGGCCTTCTTCTTACATTTGGGGAAACAAAGAAGAAAGAGTGCGTTGATACAAAACCCAATTTCATGCTATGGTCATAATGAACGCTGTGTTCTGTTCCATGTGAGTTTCCCGAGGACAGAGACCAGGACTTTTGAATTATTATATATGATAATAGAATACCTTCATTGTAAATACATTAAATAACGTGACTTTGAAGACCGAATCTAAATGAAGTCTTGGAAAAAAATCTGAAATTAAGCTGTCTTTGAGTTAACAAACAGGCAAGTGCACAAATGCCCAAGCTCATAAATTTGGCGAGAGAGGAAAAATATAGTCATTGGAAAGGAGGTAAACAGCAACAAAAGTTGTGGAAGAGTCATTGAAAGCCCAGTGCTTCATCGTGAATATTTATCTGCCTTCCAAGTTCCTGAGAACTTAAAGAACAGAACAACAAGGCAGGGGCCTTACTTGAAGGAGCTCTCAGTCTATTTTAACTATTAGGGCAGCTGAGAAACTTGGATTCGACAGGCAGGCTCAGTGATGGGAAGGTGAGAATGGAGAGACCTCAATAAGCTGGACCTTCTCACTCACTTTCCTTGGCCCTGGGTTCTTCCCTGTAGTCATAGAACACATAATCATAGAAACTTCCTTCTAGCTCTAAAATATAATCATTCTGTGAGCAGGAAGAATAGCAAACGCAATTTCTAATGGAATCCCGGTAGACATCTGCTTAGACAATGTGCATCTTCTAAAAAAGGCAGAGGAGACTCAATTAGCATTGTTACTTCTCTGCTCAATTGGGGCTGATGGAGGAAATATACCATGGGAGCCAGCGAGACATTGTGACTCCTATTATTTTCCATGACCGAGTTGTCTTTGTCATCTGCTTTTAATTAAAAAGAAAAAAATCCTCCTCATCCCCACCCCTGGCCCTTTATAAGGAGCAAAGTCAAATCTAAAAATAACAGAAGGGGCAGGCTTAAACTGACAGACAAGGAAACCCTGGAAAATCAGAAGTGGAGCCTAGAAGAGTTTGAGCTGGAAGCATCTGCATGGGAATTGCCTGCGCTGGAAGAGATGATACAATATATGAGATCATCCTGTTGATTTCAGGACTGCATTGAGATTTTGGCTTTGGCTCTCAGTGGAAGTGGCTGATTCCTGCATGGCAGAAGAGAGAGAAATGTAAAAATATGAATGTTTACTTACAAACAGAGGGAGAAAATAGCACCTCTAACAGGTACAGAACTGAGTCTTAGCCTGCTTTTCAGAAAGACTGGCTGTGAATTGAATTCAGTGAGTGGACTGGAGAGGCTCCAAGAGGCCAGCTAAGAGCAAGCTAGTTTCCTGAGGGAGTTGGTGTCTGGGCATGAGCTTCCTCGGAGGAGGGTCCTGGAAGTGAATCCTGCCTGCACAGGGATTACCAGCATTTGTCTCCTCAGAATGCCCATGAGCGTGTTTGGAAAGAGCAGGAGAGGTGTGTGAGGCAGGCCAGAAGAAGGTGGTGTTTCTTGAGGTAGAAGGCACCTCCTGGAGGAGTTCTGGGCCTGTGTAACTGACTTTATGTGTCCTTCCCCAGGGCTGGAAAGTAGGGCTTACTGGAGGATGTGCAAAACATTTATAGGGGGAATAGCTTGGTCCAGGTGGTTTTGGAGCAATGCCAGCTATAGTCATTGGATTCCTTAGAATACTGTAGAAACATGCAAACCAAAGCTCAGTGGTTTTACACAGCAACCTGCAATTCTAGCTCCTCTGAGATGTTCCACCCAAGTTGGCAGGAAGCTCTGCTCCACACGGTCCGTTAGAAACCCGTGGTAACAGAGGTTCTGCCATCTTGTAGCTGCACCATCTGGAGGACGTTAACTCCTTATCACCCTGGAGGGTCCCATGTAGGCTTTTCTGGGCTGCACCCTAGAAATGACACTCCCTTCTTATTACAGTCCATTGGTCACATGGCCATGTCCAACTGCAAGGGGGCTGAGACTTAACAAGTCTGTGTGCTCCAATCAAGGAATGGTGAGGCTTCATATGGCATGCAGCATTGATCACTGGGCAATGCTGGAGGGGAACATATTAAAGAACAGTTGAGCATGGTTTCTCACAATACAGAAGAGATGGGGGGGGATGGGTAAGCAGTAGAAATGTGTACTGATAAATATAGCACAGTATTTCCAGAAGTTGACAGGCATCAAACTGTCATGTTTGTGCATTAAGTCAGTTGTGTGTGTATTAAAGGGGCAGGAATCCAGACTAGAATAATTTCTATACTGTTATCTTGGTGAATATTCCTGGAACCTCACATATTTAATTTGTAGAGGATGAGTGTTTGCCATGTGTACGTGTGCATGTATGTGCATGTATGTGTGCGTGTGTATGACAAGTAACAAGGACTTATTTTTATGAAAAACACATATTGTTCATCTTATTTTGGGTTAATATTGATTACATATCCATATGACATGACACTCTGTGGACCTCTCGTTCTCCCTCTCCATGAAAAGAAAGAAGTAGAGGAGCTTAAATATAAGAACAGAGATGAAAATCTTAATAACTTTTTAAAGAAATCAAGTACTTTGTGTACAATCAAAATCCCATGAGAGTGCATAGTGGTACAAAGTGTGTAAGCTCATCGAATTTGCAGTTCATATTTCCAGCTAGAAGGCTTTGCCAATGTTTCAACTATTACAGTAATTTCCTTGTAGTTTATATGATCCGTGGGCATAATAATAAAGCAGTGATTGAGATGTTCTACTGTTTGGTTGTTTTGTGGATTATTAAGCAAATGTCTTACATATCACATACCATTCTGATGATAATGCATTGATGGTACTCAGTGAATTTAGTCTCAGTCTGTTTTTAAAAAATTAACCATAACTATTTAGCAAATATTTGTTGTTCTGTTTGCTGAATTTCTACTAGCTATTTTTCTAACTATTTAGAAAAGTCTTCTCTACCATTCAGTTAAAGCTGATAATGAGCATGATTACTTCTTATTTTGTCATATGACTTTCTAAACTGTAACTATAATAATTCAACACAGATTTATTGAACATATCCTTCATGTCATCCTTACATTCATCTTATTCCCAAGATTTTAGAAAAACTGAATCTAGAAGATTTAAAAACTAGTCCTAGAGCGAGGAAAGAAAGACTTTGAGAAACAGTACAATTATTTCAGAGCTTCATAGCAACTTTAAACATTTGCCACTAGGGAATCAATCACAGTCTAAAGGGTATTGGGCTGTGCCTTCCTTATGGAGCCTGAGGATACCTGACAGGGTCATGTCACTGTGAGGCTGATGCTTGTGAGGGAATGTTCTCCTTCTTCCACAGTGCGCCACACTGAGCATCTTTTCTCTAGTGTTGGAGTAGAGGCTGGGTCTAAGAGGACTCTCAACCATGCTTTCTAAGAAACATGAAAGGTTGTTAAGGGGTTGATGGGCTTTCCAGTAGAAGTCGCCAACATTAATGTATTAGAAGGTCGTTATCAAAAACGAAATGTAAAAAAATAAGGGAAAGTACTCGGCCCTTCTCACATCATGGCGCCGACAAAACCCACAGTACCTGAGCAGCACAGGTGTAGTGTGACCTCTCTAGATTGTGCTCTGGAGGCAGATGCACACCATCTCACAGGTTGAAATAATAATGAGGAACTTAGGATGTTTTTAGAGGGAGCGGCACAACTCCAGTTCAAACTTAATTTCTGCAAGAAATATAAGAAATAGGTTCACAGTTTTCTCTCTACAAGGATGGTGGACTACTGCCATGTCCCGGCCTACCTGTAACGTACTCAGCCTGCAGCGAGCTTTGCCATGTGGCCCAGAAGCTCTGCTGTGGTGGGGCTCAGGAGAGTGGTGACCTTTTTTTTTTTTTTTTTTTTTTTTTTTAGCTTTAACTAGCCGTGTAACTCTGGCTTATCTATGAACTCCTTTTCACCAACTGCAAAAATCATCAAATTGGTAATTTTTAGAGGATTTCAGTGCTGAAACAGCATGATATAGTCTAATGTTCTTCAGAAGGCTGTGTATACGTTTGGCGATTTTTTTTTTTGAAGAGGACAATCAGATTCAAATGTCAGGTGGTCTTGACATATTCCTTGTTGATTTTCATAAAGAGGTCTCTAACTGCCAAGACTAGTCAGTGGGAAAGGGATAGTTTCTTTAATTTTCCCAATGGTGTTGAGAAAACTGGACATCCACATGCAAAAGAATGAAATTGAACCCCTGTATTATACCACTCACAAAAATTAACTCGAAACGGATGAAAGAGTTAAACCTTAGAACTGAAACTCTAAAACTAGAAGAAAACACAGGGAAAAGGCTTCTGAACTTCAGTATTAGCCGTGATATTATGGATATGATACCAAAAGTGCAAGAAACAAAAGCGCAAGAAACACAAGTGATACCACATCAATCCGAAACGCTTCTGCACAACAAAAGAAATGGTCACGAAGATGAAAAGGCAACCTATGGAATGGGAAAAAAATTTGCAAGCCATATCTCTGAAAAGGAGCTAATATTTAAAGTATACAAGGAACTCATATAGCTCAATAGCAAAACAAACAAACAATCTGATGAAAAAATGGATGGAAGACTTGAATAGACTTTTTTTTTTTTATACAAAGAAGGCATGCAAATGGCTAACAAATACATGAGAAGGTGCTCAACATCACTAATCATCAGGGAAATACATATTAAAACTGCAGCAAGTTTTACCTTACATCTGTTCTGACGGCTATTTTCAAAAAGACAAGAGATTACAAACGCTGGTGAGGATGTGGAGAAAAGGGTACCCTTGCGCATTATTGGTGGGAATGTAACTTGGTGCAACCACTGTGAACAGTAGAAGGCTTCTCAAAAAATTAAAAATAGAACTATAAAAACTAAAAGTAGAACTATATGATCCAGTAATTCCTCTTCTGGGTATATATCCAAAGGAGATAAATCACTATCTTGAAGAGCTAAGTACTCCCATGTTCACTGCAGCAGTATTCACAATAGCCAAGACATGGAAACAACCAGTGTCCATCGAAAGATGAATGGATAAAGACATTGTGACATACACATGCAGCCATAGACAAGGAAATCCTGCCATTTGCAACAACGGGGATGGACCTTGAGGGCATTATGCTAAGTGAAATAAGTCAGACAGAGAAAGACAAATACCATACGATCTCACTTACATGTGGAATCTAAAAACATCGAACTCGTAGAAACGGGGTAGAACGGTTGTTAGTCAAGGCTACACTCTTTCATTTATAAGTTTCAGGGATGTAATGCACCTCATGGCGATTATAGTCAATGTACTTTCTTGTCTACCTGAAAGTTGCTATGAGAGTAGAGTGTAGAGCGTTCATGTTCTCACCGTAAAACAACAGTAACAACAACAAAATGGTAATTACGTGAGGTAAAGGATGTATTAACTAACCTTACTGTGGTAAACATTTTACATTATATATCACATTATGTATCAAATCATCACACTGTACACCTTAAACTTACACTATGTTATCTGTCAGCTACATCTCTGTAAAGCCGGTGGAAAAAAAGGTCTCCAACTGCTAATCAAGCCTGGCCATGTTGTGCCTTGGACGGGTCTCTCCTGGCCCGTTGGTGGCCCCGTAAACAGAGAAAAGCTTTTCTCAATCGTGAATAAGAATAAGCCAAGCACCAAATGGCATTAACCAGAGATTTATTCTGAGAGAATCAAGATATTGCTGCGGGAGTGCCAGGAAGTGTGACTGGTAGTGCTAACCTGGTTTCCTGGCTAGATCCAACTCACCGTTTCCATCGCGATGAGCTGGATCTCACTGTTTGTGCCCAGGGCGATGTGCTAGCTCAGTTACATTTGGTGCCAGCTCACTGTTGACATTTGGCAAGGACTTGGTAATCTGATACTCTCGTTTATCCTTTTAAGTAGGGGAGAAGGAAAGATGTAACTTACTTTCTCCAGCTAAAACTAAAACCCACTTGCTCCCAAACATGTGAAGTGAAAACATGACACAAGTTTTTCCTTGAGCGCTTTGCACCATGCACTGTTGAGCCAGATTCTTTTGTTTGGCCTGTGTCTCCCGTGGTCTTCCTCATTTCAGATGATGACAACTCTATCCTTCATTGCTCAGGCCAAAAGCCCTAGAGTCATTCCACATTTAACAGGCCAAGAAATCCTCTTGGCTGTATCTTTACTCAATATCCAGAATCCAGCCTCTCCTTACCACTGCCGCTGCTACCACCCAGCTCCAAGTCCTATCATCTCTTGGCTGGACTCTTTAAGCAGCCTCCTAATGACTCTCTCTGTTTCTCCTATCATTGACAAAGCAGCCAGCCTGAGTGATCCTGTTATAACATAAGTCAGACCACATCATGCCTCTGCTCAAAACCTTTGTTTTATCAACTCACTCGTGGTAAAAGAAAAAATAATCGTGCTCCGTAAGGCCCAGCAGGATCTGGCCCTGTGCTGACTCTCTGACCAATGCTCTGACTCCTCTTGCTTATTCCTCTCCAGCCATATAGAGCTCCTTATTCCTCAAGCAAGCCAGCTACACTTGTGCCCCAGGGCCCTCGCACTGGCTGTACGTTCTGTCTGCAATGCTCTTCTCCCGGACAATGGTCTAGCTGGCTTCCTCACCTCCTTGGGTCTGGACTTAATGTCTCCTTCTCAGAGAGGCCTATAGAGCTCTACTATGTAAAAGTATAAGCTACCACTGATACCGTCAGTACCCCTTCCTGCTTTATATTCTCCATAGTACTTATACCATCTAGTGAATGGTATTTTTACTTATTTATTTTCTTTCCTCATTAGAATGTAAGCTTTTAGAGGCAGGGATTTTTTGTCTGCTTTGTTTACTATGGTTCTTCCAGCAGCTAGGAGAAGTCTGGTACTAGTAGGTGCTCAGCAATGGCTGGATGTTGGGGGAAACACTGCCCTGAGGCTACAGGATACCCAACAGGAATGCTGCACACTCAGATCAGCTTCCTGCTCCTTCCAGAGAGTGTTATGAATTGTACCATTTCATCTTCCATCTGGACTTTGATACTTAGACTGTGTTACAGCTGTCAGCCCAGGCTCCAGCACTTCTCGTTCTCCAGAGGTTTATGGCTTGATGAGAATCATAGTAATGAGTAGACCCTAAGTGACTTTGAGGCTTGAACAGCTACTCTGGGTTTGGGTACTTTGTCTTCTGGTGCAGTGCTTCTCACCCTCTGATGTGCACACGAGTCACCTGGGGGCTTGTTAAGATGCAGATTCCAATTCAGTAAATCTGAGAGCCAGAGTTCACCTGTCTACAAGCTCCCAGGTAATTCACTGCTGCTGAATATCGGCAGTCAGGTCCTAGGCACACCTCTCTCCAGGCAAACATTAGAATCCCCCTTCCCCCACCCTGCCCCCTTCCTCCAGTATTGCACTGGACTCCGAGAATTGCCATTTAAAAAGACCAGAGCTCTGAGGCTGGGTCATGTTCAAGTCCTGGGACTTCCTGACTATTAGCAATACCTGTGCCAGGAAGGCCCATCTTGATTAGGGCAGCACCCATCACCAACCCTTCTTCCAGACTTTCAGCATCCTGGGCCCTCCCAGGAAATCCTTAGCTTCATGCTTCTTCACCATAACCCTCTTGCAGCTTTTTCACATAAACCAAGTTTGGCTTTTTGGAGAAAATATAGGCTGTCATGTTTCAACTTCCTTCCTTTTCCCACAACGTCATGCTCCCTCTGGTTTCAGAGAAAGGGGTCTGCCCTTTCATGTGCTCTCCTCCGGTCCCCAGCATCCTGCCCCAGCAAGCGGCAGTAGAGCAGAGTTGTTGTTGTTTAGCTCTGACATCAGATAGCCAGGATCTTACCAGCTGAATGACTTTACCCAGGTTACGAACCACCTCGAAGCCTCACCTTCCTTCTGAAATGGGGATGAGGACAGTATCTATGGAGTTGCGAGGATGAAAGGATTAGTGTTGGAAAACCATTTAGAACAAGCTTGGCAAGTTAAAAGCTCTTATTTTGTTCAGTGCCCTCTGTGCTCATATCTTGGTCTTGGGTGGGAAGAACAGTGAGCAGGACTGAATGTCGTCCCTAACGCCCTGAGGGTTTGGGGACTGCTTAACGTTCTCTTGTTCTTGAAAGCAAAGAGCTTCTTCACGACAAGTGTCTTCGGTCTTTTGTTGGGAGGCGTCCTCAAGGCCGCTAAGTGGGTGGTAGTCAGCGGTGTCTGCTGTGGTCTATCCTAATTTTTAAACCAAGTGGACCATCGGGGCTGGCCACACCCTGGGCTCTTCAGCCCTGTCACAGCAGCAGTTGTTCTGGGACCTTCCTTCCTCTCCCCAAACTTAGCTCTTGGCTTCCTTTCCACTGAGTCCCTGATTCTTCATGACCTTTGTGCCTTTGTTTCCTATTTCAGCCTCCATGTTAGTCCTTAATCTCAATGACAGAGTTTGGCTTTTTCTATCTTTGACCCTTGACACCCAAAGGACTCTTATTCCCTCATTTTCTGGCCTTTTCTATTCTTCTGGGTTCACTTGCCCACTGAGCCCCAGCCTGCACTGACCTCATACCAATGCCAGATGGCCTGGCCAGCTCCCCTTGACCCTGTTCCCTCAGGGAGGCCTGGGTAGTGGTGCATGATAACAAAAACGATGATGATTTACATTTGCTGAACACTTACTATTGTCTTGAGTAGTTTAAATGTTGTGTCATTTTAACTGCAAATCTGACATTTTATTCTCATTTCGAAGGTGAGAAAAGTGGGCCTTAGTGAGGTTAAACTCAAAATCACACATGTAGTTGAAGGGAATCAGAATATGCCACCCCAAAGTATACCAATATGGGACAAAGATTATTTTGAGCTAAAGGCAATTGAGAATCAACAGATATAGGAAGAGCTCTCTGCCCTCTTTTTATCTGCCTGAAAGCTGGTCAATTTTTCCTTTGTAAAGGTACCTGCCTCTACCACCAGGAAGGGAGATAAGCTTGCATCCACAGAATTTACTAAAATCATATCTTCTGTTAGTTCCTCTATATACCTCCAAGTCACTTCCTTGTGATTTATCTTCCCTTACAACCCAATCCCCCTTCCCTTTGTTAAAATGGGATAGAAGCCTCTGAGTCTAACTTCTTTTTTTGAGTTTCACTCTTTTTCTGTGAACTCTATGCATATAAATACTAATGAAAGTTTTGTGCTTTTTCTCCTGTTAATCTGTCATTCGTCAGTTGAATTAGCACACCCCTAGGTACTGAACCTAGAGGGCACAAGAAAAGTTTTTCCTTCCAAACACGGTAAATGTAATCCAGTTCATGGGCCCCAGGAAAGCATGCTTTGCCCTTCAGTAGCACCTGTCCTCTCTTTCCCTTGCCCCTGCCACTGCCTGAACCCAGACCCTCATCAGCTCATTCCACTTTTCATGCAGGAGTTTACCGATGGCTCCATGTCCCCTCCCTCAGGCTTTCCCCCCTTGATCTACCCTCCACATTGCTCCCAGGAAGTGTTTATAGGGCAGATCTAAGAGTATCTAACTTCTGTATAGCTCTTCCGTGGCTCTTCCTGTCGTTAGGAGAAAGTCCCCATACCTCTCTCACTCATCAGACTTCCTTTCTCAGAAAACCCTGGAGTCCTTTGGCACGTGTTTTCTTTCCTGCCCAGATTTGCTTTCCTCAGACTTGGCCAACTGTTCAGATAATCTGTGGAGCTCACCTTTGTCTTGAACAGCGCCCCCTCTGTTAGGCATCTCTGAGGGTGAATTAGTCACTTCTTCCCGTGTTTCTTATCTACTGTTCTTCCAGAGCTCTTGTGACATTGCATTTTAATGTTTTGTTTACATGCCTGTCTCTCTTCCGCACCCCAGCCTGTGTGTTCTTTGAGGACAAAGACTGCAATGTAGTCATTCTGTGCCCCTGATGCTTGGCCCACAGGGTGGGAAGGGGCCATGTATATGTGAAGTAGATGGAAGCTGATATTTGGCTTTATGCTAAGTGATAAAACAAATGATTCTTTTACATCCCAAGTAGGCTAACTCATTTTCTGTTAGAATTATATCATTTTCGAATTAGAAAACACCTTAAAGTTTATCTACCCCAATTCTATCGTTTTTTCTAGCCAAGGAAAAGATTGGTCTGGTGTGGTGAACACACTTGCCTGTGGTGATGGCTGGAGGCCGGCTCCTCCGGTTCGGGGCCCTGAGTGTCCGTGCTTGTGGTGCTCGACTCTGAGTGGGAAGGACGCCTTTATCCTGGCTCTTTGTCTTGTCCAGCTATGTCTGTGTGAGAAAGGAAATAGCCAGTCCCAATAATAACACAGGTTTATGGTATTTAGCATCGTGGGCACTGCTGACATTGCTGAATTAGGACAATTCTAGAGCACTTATTTTTATGTGGAAGATCATTAACGGTACTCTGAAATTATTAATGTAGACTATTATAAATGAAAAAAAGAATCTTTCAATATTTTGTTTTACTTCCAGAAAGAACTATTTGAATATCAGAGAATGCTAGAAATGGGGAAGAGGTGGGGAATTTCACCCATTGTTGCCATAGAATTATTATTATTATTATTATTTTTGGTGAAAACCTAAAAATGAACTATATCAATTAATTTTTTCCAGATTTATCGAGGTATAAATGACAAAAACTGTATAGATTTAAGGTGTACAACTGATGTTCTGATACCCATCTACATTGTAAAATAATTATCACAGTCAAGTTAGTTAACATAACCATCACTACACATAGTTACCTTTTCTGGATGTGTGTGGGAGAACGTTTAAGGTCTACTCTCCGCAGCTTTCAAGTACACAATATAGGATTATTAACTAGTCATCACGTTGTATATTAGATTTCCAGAACTTATTCATAATTGAAACTGAATAATTGAACCTTTGTACCCATTGACCAACATCTCCCCATTCCCCCTCCTTCTAGAATTATTCCTTTCCATGTTGCATCATTATGATGATTCACATAACTGTAACTTTATTTTGGGGAAATAAGGCCTTTGGTACAAAGTAATTTTCATTGCTCTCTGGCATCTTAAACGTCAAACCAGGGTAAAATTTTACCTGGTAAAGACTAGAATTGTGCTTGTCATATAAGTGGAGTGAGCATTTATTATTTTGTTTGTTTAGCACACACTCCCTTCCTTTTGAGATTGTATTTCGGGATCTCTGCTGGTCTAATATGTGATTCAAAAGTGAGTTGCACTTTCTAAATGTGACCTCCGCTTTCTGACATTGTGCTTGCCACCGGGGAGGAAGCTGGCACCACTTGGGCCAGTCATAGCACTACATGCCTTTAGCCACAATGACTGTTCTGAGAATGGGCATGTGTCTGAAACGAGGACAATAGGAGTCTTTCCTTGTCATTTTAAAAAACAGAAGCTAGTAGAAGGGAAGAAGAATTTCTTTCCTTTCTTTCCTTGATGCCAAGAGGATGGTCCTGGCAGGGTAGGCAGAGGTGATTTGTGTGAAAGAAGCTGGCCAGCAGAGAGAGGCAGAAAGAAGGGAGGAGAACAAGATCTCTGACAATGTCAGAGAGCTTGTCAGTGACCATGAGGTGACCTTCTTCTTGTGGTCTGGTTTTTGACAATGATATGTAGTGTTTTCTTTTTTTTTTTTTTTTCCTGTTTTGTGTTTTAAAGCTTTGCAATTGACCATTCAAAAAAAATTCTACCACATGCAGATTTTGTTATGCTTTCTTTGCTAGATAAACAAGTCAAACAAATAGCCTTCTCTACCCTAGAATGTAGATCATATTGTCTGTGCGAGGCAGATCTATACGAGCATGCTCTATCATTTTTTTCTAAGTTCTCTCTTACCTCAACTTTTACTCTATGTCATTTATGTACTAGGTAATTAGAAAAATAAAGTCTGAGAAATATGTCTAGCCACCTGGCTAAGCTCATCCAACTGCCAGGCAGTCCAGTTGGCCAGACAGACTTTAATCTGGAAAAATCAAAACAAAAAAAAAAAACAAAAGAAAACCGAAACCAGTTTGATGCAAAGTTTTTGTTGAAATGAGTACAAAGAACTGGCTCTCTCAAGAAGCAGCCTATTTATAGCAGTTAATGCCTTTGAAACTATTTTTTTTTATCTCGAACACATGATTAAAAGTAATAATAGAAAAGAGAATAGGTACATTAATCAATTAAAATATTTACATTTTGTATTAAATTCTGAAAATTGAAAGGCAGGACTGCTAAAATGGATTTCACTGAACATAGTGTAAATCATAGAGTTCTTGATATGGGGGGACTTAAAACCTCCATGACTTTGGTTTCTTTGAGATTTTTCTGCAGGAAGAGTTGCAGCCTGGTGAGTAAGTAAAAAAAAAATGAAAAAAGTTATTGCAAGGTCACAATGCTGGCACAATGCATATGGACGCATGAGAAAGATAAGGGTGAGGAAGGCCACTTTTTCTCAAATACCATCTACCAGCTTTTGAATTTATTCTTACCTGAAGTGTTCTTTCCACAGGCAAAGGAAAAACAAAAAAGCAGAAAATGAGAAAATCTCTATTAAGTTATGCAGAGCCAAGGGCAAACCAGTACTTAGAGCCCCTGACTCTCATCTTTATTCATTCATTCATTCATTCATTCATTCATTTATATTTATCGGTTTGTAAATTTTATGTTCTCATTTTCCCACCCTTCTCCCCGTGGGCAACCATCATCTTGTTCTCTGTACTAGGGGTCTGTTTCTGTTTTGTTTATTCATTTGTTTTGTTGTTTGAGATTTCACATATAGTGAAATCATAAGGTATTTGTCTTTCTCTGACTTATTTCACTTAGTATAATACTTTCATATTTAAAACTTTATTCTGAATGAATTAGTGTTAGGAAGGTTGAAATGACTTTGAAGGTAAACAGAAATGGAGACATAATTTAAATGAAGACTAAATTTAAGCTCCCCTGATGGATAGCTGGCAGGAGGCTTGGATGAAGTCATTAAAGGAACTCTGGCTAGTGACTCACGATTTAAGCTGTTTAATTGTTTTGGCAAAGTCAATATGTTGTTCATGTGTAGAAATAAAAATAATAAGGGCATTTGGGTTGAAGCTGTTTCTGATTTTTTGAAGGAGCATCAGTAGAATTTTTTGGTTCTAAATGAATAGAATGGAACTTGTGACCCAGGGAAGACACTGGGTGATGACATCCAATGTTTAACTAAAGGTTTTAATGAAAATTGGAGTCTTTCAGGAAAAGAAAATCTCCTGAAAAGTAATCTTATAATATAGAGAAAATGGCATACCTTTTTGATAACTGTTTCATTTGTGAATATTAAAAATACATTGGAACTGAAATTGTTTTGTCAATTAAAACCTATAATTTTCTTGATAACAATCCCCATTTATACATGTGTGTGTGTCTGTTCATGGTGACACCTAACTTACCCCAGTATTTCTCGATTATCTACAAATTGGCTGAGACCCAAAAAGTGAGGGGGAAAAATGGTGTGTCTGTTTACGGTGACATCTAACTTATCAATATTTTTCAATTATCTGCAACTTGGCTGAGACCTAAGAAGTGAGAAAAAACTGGCCGAACTAGGTATCCCCCAAGTCTATGAACTAAAGCCCTTGCAATTTATCCATGAATGTTCTTATGATCTTCTAGTGTTTTCTGTCCTGAGTAAAACTCTAGAGCTCCACCGTTCATCCCTTACATGAATCATACCCCAGAAACCATCCCAGGCACCCTTCTCCCCTTCACCCTAACACACCCATCCAGGTCATGCCACACTGAACTAATTTCCCACTTCCTTTCACACGCAGGAGTTCTTAACTCGTGGAACCTATGGGCCCCTTTACAGAATAAGACTTAAACGAATTAAGCAAAATACATAGGATTATAAAGGAAACCAATTATGTTAAAATACAGTTATCAAAATATTTTTAAAATTGAGTTATAATAGTATGTGCTTCTTTATTAACATATAGTGACAGGCCTAACCACTACAGTAATTTCCAAGTAGTGTTGAGCGTAAATGACATCTTGATTTAGCGCTAGCGATTGTAAAGTGAAAACACCTGTGATTCCTCTCGGTTGCAAGGTCACAGGTGCTGCTGATACTACTGTAGTTTGTTGTTTGTTTTCATCATGGAAGGAAATATTAAATTAAATCAGAAGTTGATGAGAATGAAGATGTGCTTGTTTTCCTACCCACCCAAGTTCATGGATTTCTGTGGAGCCCAGACTGAGAACTCCTGCTTTTGTCCAGACCACCATCATTTCTCACTGGATTTAGTGCCACACTCCCCTGTGGGTTGTACAAACTGTCCTCCATTCTGCATCCAAGGTGGTGTTTTCCATACAAAATTTGTTGTCACATGTCCCCCACCCACTTACACCTCTACTGTCTTCTACTGCTGTTAGAACAGAGACTAAAAGTCCTGGGTCTCACCACAGGAGTCCCATGTCGTGGATTCTCTTTGTTCTCTTCCACTACAGGGCTTTAGAACATGCCTTTCCCACCTGCTCTTGTGCACTGAGTTAACTCTTTAGGAAGTCAGCTTGAAAGTTGCTTGTTCAAGGAAGCCTTCTCTGGCTCCCTGGCCAGTTCTGGTTTCCTATTGCACCATTGCCAACATCACCTCAGAGATAATGTCACATTTACTTGTGGGATGCTTGGACTAGTGCCTATCTGCACCCACCGGCTATGGGTTCCCCGAGGTTTACGTGCTCCCTAGGACAGTGCCTGGCACATAGTAGAGGCTCATTAAATACCTGTAGAATGAGGACGTGAGTGACTGAATGGTTTCAACAAACATTTTAGAAGCAGGAAAAATCTAGTGATGTGGTGAGGGTTGGTGAGGAGGACAGAAGAGTGTGAGAGGCAGACATGACAGGAAAGAAGAATAAGTCTTTGTTTTCTTATCTGAGGAATCAGAACTCTTCAAAACACAAAGAACTAACCCCAAACAAACAATCCCTTCTCCCAAATTGAAGCCTTTCAGAATAACTGGAAAAGGGAGTTCCATGTACAGTACTAGGCCCTGAAAGCACCACTGGGTGGCAGGCAGGTGAGAACACTAACCTGTGTTTCTAAAGTCATAACCTTAAATATTAGGGAGCGTTCACATTACATTATTGAGGTCACATATTTGAAAAGTTTTCATAAAAATGACGAAAATCCAGATTTGCTCTTGGGGGAAAAAAAGGTCATTTGGAAAATAAACTAATATACGAGATCAGATGATTTTACCGTATGCATCTCTCTCTATGTGTGATATATAGGTGCGCATGCTCTATTTATTTATTTATTTATTTATTTCCTGGAGATATGTTCTTCGATGCTAACATTTTGATATTTAATTTCCTTATTAGACCTAAAACATTCTTTCAATAACATAACCAAGAAATAGAATATTCAGTAGGTTGATGATACCGGTAGAGATGACATTAATGAAGCCAAACTATGGATAGTTTTCTCATAAACGGAGTGATGATATTGTGTTCTGTGACACAGATTTCATTTTCACCTCCGTTTGGACATGATACAGAGATGCGGGCCTTGGGGATTGGGTAAAAGTAGATGAATGGATGATACACATCCATCCTCAGTAATTAGCAAGTAACCCAAGGTTGACTTGGATAACATAATTTGAGTACCTACCATACTGGAGGCTTGATAGTAGGTACTGGGATGTGTGCAGAGTCCATAATAGCCTTGGATCCATTTTCCTGTGTTAATGAATACATTATTACTAAAGGTGGACCATTACATGGGGACCCTTTTTATGAGGAAAGGTGCAAATGTTAGTCCTTGGTTGGCAGAAGGCAGACCGTTCTGAAGCTCCTTAAGGAAAGATGATCACTAGGCGCTTATCACCACACTTTCAGCACCTGAGGCAAAGCTGGGGGCCACAACTCCGCAGAGCCTGCACCTCTGCTTGCTTCAGGGAGCACTTCCTATCCTTTTGAGGGAGTATCTTGAGAATATTGCCCAGGATTTGGATTCAAACAAAGGGTTTACTGGCTTATTTCCATATCAACTGCTCGTCATTTACGTAAAGCAAACCCACACACAATCCTTCCTTCTGTGGACCACAGTGGTAAGTCCAACCTGGATAAGTGATCGTGAGTGCCTACTGGACAAAGGGTCAGGCTACAGCCATCAGTGACCTCTGGGCCTACAGCCATCAGTGACCCCTCTTTTCTACTGAGTTTGGACTCAGCTCCCTGAAACAATGCCTATGAAGCTGTCACACTCCGTTGTGTCAAAGTGACTCAAGCACCTTTGGACTGGGACCATTGAGATGATGGACTGTTATGGTCTTCCCTCTTAAAGCTCATTTAATGCCTATTCAGGGAGCACTTCATTTACACATCATTTACATGCTAGACTTATGCAATTTGGGGTGAAAATTCAGTATTGCTCTTGCATGGGAGCTGTGTTTTAATTTAAATAAGATGAGCCCCTTTTACCCTAAGTGTAGGTCTACACATGTATTTCTAAACTATTTGCAGTAAGACTTATCATGGAATTACATTTAATTTTTAACCAAAATAATACGTACATTTTAAAGGAGGAAAAATAGGTTGAAACAAGAAAACATTCATATTTTGCTTATCATAATTCTTTAATAGTTTTAGCCTCGAGGTTTATTATCTTATCTATGTCTTAAGTTTAATAGATAGTCAGAATACAAATATGAATATAATACAAATCTTGGAGCAGCCAGTCAAATTATTAGGTATTGTATTAACTGGGCAGTTTCAGAGATTGTGTATAAATATTATTCCTGATTTCTGTGTCGCAGAATTTAAAAGCATAGAAGGTGCTTTAGGTATATACAGGAAGAATCAAAATTTAAGATTACAAAAAAGACTATAATGGCCCATGGAGATCTCATCATACCCAGATATTGAAATAGAAGAGTCAGAGTTCTGGTATGTTGAAAAAATGGCTGGGGGAACACATGAGGTCTCTTTCTTAGACGTGAAGTCAATAGAGACATGTATTTCACTTATTGACAGTGGCTATAAATGACTAGGGTGAGAATTTTAAAGTCATTACCACAAGGATAATATCAATTACTTTTAGTCCATTTCTGTTTCTTAATGGGTGTGAAAAGCAATAGAACATGCAATTCTTAGATGGTTCCTTTTAATTAAAATTGGAAATGAAAGAGTTATTTGGGTGATGTTTCTCCGAATGAAGAATATTGATATTTTTAATTGAATTCTGAATTGAGTTTCCAATAAATTAAAATGCAGGGATTGCTTTCCAACTCCGTAGAATATTTTAGCAGATTAGCAACTGATCATTTCAAGATTCAAAAGTACTAGAACCAGCTTTTGATGTGAGAAAATGAGCTACTGTATTACCATTTTAAGAGTTCATTCAGCTGTGGTTTGAGATACATTAACAACAAATAGATTTCAAAGTTAAGTGTTGATATTACTAATTTATAATGGGTAGTACAGCTGGCAATTATTTAACCTGTACAAGTAGTACCTCTGTCCTCTGCCAATCTCAGATCCACACCTATGGTTATGAAATGCTGTTTCCTCTCTGTAATTATGAAGCTGAAAATGACTTTGCATCTTGTTCAGTTCTTTGTACCTTTCACAGTCTTCCATAGATATAAAACCCTGGGGTTTGGATGATTTGGGTGAGTGTTTTATTTCTGGTCTTCATATCTTGAGACCCACTTGTAAATGAGCTTCTATTTTATAAAGACGACTGAAGACCATGAGGGGTATGTATTCTCTGTAGAAAAGGTCTTATAAAGCAGCAGAAGAAAAATGGAAAATATAAAAACCAAAAGAAAGTCCCCCAAATAGCACAACAAAAAGATTTTCTGTAGCTACGGAGAGCCCTTTAGCACCTCAAGTCCCAACGTAGTGGTGATATTCACACACCTCATGAATAGGGAGGGAGTGCAGAGCTGGCTCTAGATAAAATAGTGATGCAGGTCTCTGATTTGTCTTTTTCTTGTTTAGCCTCCTCGGTCTGCACTGCACGTTTTTCTTTCAGGAGCTTCACTTCCACTCTTCTTCCACTTCGGGTGCTCATCATCCCTTGTGCTCTTTTTACCCTCATTTAGGGAGCAAAGCCTGTTGTCCCCACAGCCTCGTCCCCTCACACACACCCAGGAGCACAGAACTCAGCCGTTGCTGCTGAGACAGGAGATGCAGCGGAGGCTGTAGAATTTCCACAGGCTCTATAAGGTCATCTAATCAGTTGTGTACTTTGCTCATTTAGGCTGCAATTTCAGACACACCCTTTCAGCTCACATCAAGCAAAAGAAATGATGGCCGGAGTTTGGAGATGTGGGATCTGAGGGAGGCCGTAAAGAAGAAAGCAGAGATGAAAACTTTTATTTGTGCACACTTGCTTGCTCATCTTTTTAAAATTTGATTTTATGAAGTTCGTTCATTTTGACCTTATAGAACCGGCACTCGTCTTTGTTGATTGTCTCTATTTTATTTTTGTTTTCTATTTCATTCATTTCTGCATTTATATATTTTATCATCCTTTTTTTTTCTTAATGTCCTAAATTGAATTCTTAGCTCTTTAATTTATTATTATTTTTTTATCTAACATAGGCATTTAAGGATATACATTGCTCTCTCTATGTACTGTTTTTGCTGCATGCACAAGATTTAATATGTACTATTTTTGTTATTAATTTCTGAGTATATCTAAATTTATATGTTGTTTTCCTTTACGTTATTAGAATTGTTCTTAAAATTTCCAAATATATGGGTTCTCTCCCTTCCATCTTTTTAGTTATTGACTTTTAATCCCTCACAATTGAATTGTATTGTGGTCAGAGGACAGATTCTAGTTGACATAGATTTTTTTGAAATGTGCTGGGACTTCCTTTGTTAGCCTAGAATTGTGGTCAGTTTTGGTAAATGTTCTATGTATATTTGGACGGGATGTATGCTCTTTAGTTGTTGAATCCAGGGTTCTATTTTAATTCCACAGACTAAACCTGTACATGATGTTGTCCAGTCAGTGATGTCTGTGCTGAATCTTCTCCCTTTGCCCCTCCATATCTACTTCCTATGTTTTCTCACCCTACTGACCTGTATGAACTATATCAATGACTCTCTTCCTGGCTCCCTGGGCTCAGCTAATGGGAGATATGGATAGGGATTAGAAAGAGGTAGCGAGAAAGGTCAGAATATTAACTTATCTAGCTCTCTCCTGCTGGGCCATTTTGGCAAAGACCATAATCCTCTGTGAAAGACCATAGAGCCTGTCAGGCACCCTCTCTTTTAGCAACAGCTCCTACTGGTGTTGGTGACCAAGCCCCCTCTTGGGCCCTTTGGGCCTATGGGTGGTAACCTGCTCCTGTTGCTGGCTTTGGATGTACTTCTCCATCCATCCTTGGTTGGGGTCCCCTAACCTCACCCACACCTTGTGAATGTTTAATTAAACTCTTCCTCACCTCATCTGAGTGTGGCATCACTTTTCTGCCAGGACCCCAATGACAAAATCTCTGGACTTATTTTTGCCGGTTTAACCTAACAGTAATTGAGAGAGATGGATGAGATCTTCCATTATGATAGTGGATTTTCCAGTGTCTACACTTTACATATTTTTTGCTTTGTATATTTGGAGGCTATTTTTTAAGTGCATACAAGTTTTGAATTGTTGTATCTTCCTGGTGAAGTCAATCTTTTATTGTGGCTTTCTCTTTATGCTTTGGTCTCAGGATCCCTTTACATTCTTAAAAATTATCAAGAACTCCAGAGAGATTTTGTTTGTATGGTTTATATCTATCTATATTCACCATATTAGAATTAAAACTGAAAAAAAGATTTTAATATTTATTATATATGTATTAATTCATTAAAAATAATAGTAATAAACTCATTACACGTTGACATAAGCAACTTTTTTAAAAATTAAAAAAATTTATTTTCTGAAACAAAAAATTATTGAGAAGAGTGGCATTCCTTTACATTTTTGTAAACCTTTTAAATGTCTGGTTTATTAGAAGACAATGAGATTCTCATATCTGTTTCTGCATCTAATCTGTTGAAATATATTGTTTTGATTGAGGTTGATGTATATGAAAAAAACTCAGCTTCGCACGGATATGTAGTTGAAAAAGAAGCAGTATTATAATAGCCTTTTCAGATAAACATGGATATTCATCTTTGATACTACTCTAAAACTCAAAAAGTGATGTTTCCCAAAGGTTAGTTGCAATATGAAATCTGAAAACAGATCAATGAAATCTTTACATTCTGTTACATTAAAACCCAGTGATCTACCTTGTACTTTGAATGGATCTCTTACCCATACATGATTTTATGTTATTCATTGGTCATTTGGAAAATATTGATTCACTGAGGTATGCAGATCTTCTAAATGTTGACGACACATTTTGTTACACAATATTAAAAAATCACATTTGTACTGTGCATTGAATGTAATGAACTAATTCTAGCTTCTACTCTGCTTCCAATTCACTGTCCTTAGAAAGTTATTTCTAGCCTTTCTAGCCTCTAGTTTTCCCATATGTAAATGGGGGTGATGATTATGCTTTTCTTTCAGGGTGTCTTGGAGTAAGAAATTAGGTAATGGCAGTGAATGCATTTTGTGAATGCTTAGATTCAATTTAAACAGGTGTAAGGATGGAAAGATTAAAAATCATGTCTTTATTGCTTCTTCCAAAAATGTTCATATATTACAGAGACTCATGGACACGGACAATAGACTAGTGGTTACCAGAGAGTAGGAGAGGGGGTAAGGGGTGGTAGATGAGGTAAAAAAAAAGTGGTCAGATATATGGTGATGAAAGAAATCTAACTATGAGAGGTGAACACACATTATAAATATGTATATGCTTTACTGTTAAAATGTACAGATGAAACTTACTCAATTTTGTTAATCAATGTAGCCATAAAAATAAATAAATTAAAAAGTCCATATATTAACATTTTAAGAGAATAAAAGCAATGATTATATTATCATTCATATTTTTTTACTCATGAAATAATTGATATAATATTTACTTTTTACCATGGGGATCAATAAAGCAATCTGCATTTTGAGTTAACAAAGGAACGCATTTGACCATTGACATGTTTATTTTTCTTGAACTGGCTCCTACTGAGAAGGTTTTTTTACCAATCAGGTTCAGCATGGGCATGTATGGATAAGGCAGCTGAGAACCGGAGAAGTTTAATGACTTGTCCAAGGACATATATCTTGTGAAAGGCAGACTTGGGTCAAGGCTTTCATTTTCTGAAGCTCATGTTTGCTTCATTATATTGACTCTCAAAGTTCCATTGGTGACATTTTGAGTATTTTCAGAAGGAGGAAGAGAACGTCTATGTATTATTTTGATTTAACTTCTAAGTTTCTAAAATCATGTCATGTGTTCCGCTGATTCTTTCTGAATTCATGCAAATGATGAGAATGCTTGATTTTTTTTTTTTTGGCAGCATATTTGAAGGTCAATATTTCTTTAAGGAAAAAAATTTAAAAAGTTTTTGACAGTCATCATATTGTTTATTGCTGACTCAGCATTGAATGCTGTTTACACAGATTTGTTAACTGGTAGGGCTACACTATCTTGTAGATTCATAAGGGCAAATGTCTAGTGAGGAGCATTGGATATGGGCTCTCTCTTCCAGGCTAGATTGACATTTCATTCTATCTGCTTCCTTCTATTGGCAGGAACTCGTATTAGACCCCAGACTGCACACTGCAACCCATTCAGCTCAAGATTTTTTCTGGCAGACATTGCCAGTATGTGTTCCCAATTACAGCAAAAACACAGTTTACACATTGATTGGACTTCGATGGTACCTTTGGCAGGGTTCAAGGTTTACCAGAGTACCATGCACACGGAGGAGACCAAGTGAGATGTAAGCAGTTGCCATAGTGATAGCCCTATGGGTGTCAGGACCTGCCTTCCTGCCTCTGCCTCCTTCAACTCCTTTCCAAGGGATCATCATGAACTCCTTGTAGACTCTGTCTTGCTCTATCCCTTGAACCAACCAGAAAACACAGCCAAGGTTCAGTATTACCCCTCCTCTATTCTCTTGTCTATTCAGTGCAACTTAGAATTTAATTTGCTCCCTCTCTGTCCAAGATCCAGTGGCCAGATACAATCAATCAGTCTCTCATTTGTTCTTAAGGCACATTAACTATCAGTCAACACTATGGCCCCAAAAAGGACCCCCAGGTATCTGGGTTGCCACTGGGCTGTCTTCTCCTGCTTCATTTCCAACCCCTTCCCAAGACTCTATTTGTCTCTTCTGAATTCCAGTGTGGTACATAATGGCCTAATTTCTGCCTCGATTTTGTTGGTGCTACTTACTAGTGCTAGAATCCTAACCTGGAGAGTAGGTCAGGGCTAGGTGATGGGGTAGGGAAGAGTAGGGGGAGTGGAATTGGGAATTTATCCTCAAGGGTTGACTTATTTATAAAGAAGATATTAAAACCTGTATTTCAGCTCTGCTGAAATATTCTCTAGAATCATTCCCAGAACACACACACACACACACACACACACACACACACACACACACACACACACACACACACACTGTGTTTTGCCTAAGGGACAAGCTCTTTAATGGTATAAAGAATATAACTTGGAGTAAAAGAACACATTCTGAACTTTAGCCCTAAGACTGGACCCCAAATTAATGTTTTTTTCCCCAAAGGGTAAACAAACAAAAAGTTCCCCCCAAACACAAAAATCAGCAAAACAAACTCACAAACAACACAATTTCAGGTCCACGGACTCACTCTGCAGCTAACAATAGAAATACCAACCAAACGTGACTGAATCTTAAACCATCCATTTGGATGCAGATCATCTACAGTGTGAGAGAAACTGAAGATAAAATAGCCACCAAGTTATTTGGAAAGAAAATGAGCCAAATGCCCAACCAACCAACTAACCAAACAAACAAAAATATGGATGGAAAAAGAAATGCCTGAATACACCGAGTTATGTAAGAGTCTGAGAAAGAATTCATAGGGTTTCTGGAAACACAATTTCATCAAGAGCTGAAGGAAAATGAAAAGGAAGACAGCAGGCGTAATTGCTGTGAGCAATCGTTTCCTGCTGAGAGAGAAGGGTTTTACCATCAGCTCCCTTAGAATACATCCAGGCAAATACAGAAAACATGGAAATAAATACTTCTCATAAAATCAGGATGGGAGGACAAAAGGGCACCTAGAGACATGCCACGTGTAGCAGAAAAGAGAGTGGGCAAAGGCCAGATAAGGTGATAATAGAAAAAGAGAAGTGAGAAAATTACATCCCTGTGGGCATCATTAGGGTGAAGGAAAGCAGGCAAATGGAAGATGCTTAAAGTGTAATAGAGTGAAGCATCCAGAACACTGCAGGTCAAATTCTGTTAGTGCAAATATTCTCACAAAGAAACTCTCTTTATAATAAAAAAGGGAGGAGTGTAAGTACAGGAGAAAAAGTGGCAGCTAGAAGTCAAGAGAACTGGGTTGTAATTCTGGTTCTTTTACTACCTGGTTCTATCTCCTTGGGCACACTTGATAACCTTTCTGGGTCAGAGCTTTCTGGTCTGTAATATCAAGGACTTAACCCAGAGTAGTTAGTGGTCTATAACTTTTTGGCAGGGTGGTCCCTTTAAGAAGCTGATGAAATTTACCAATCTTCCCAGAAATGTTTACATGGGCTTATACTAGATTTTTTCATACCATTTCCAGAGGGTCATATGTATTTTGAAAGGAGACATTGGACTTTAGGTTTAGAATTAATTGTCACCTAGACCTGGTCTCCTATATCACTTCCAGCTTGAAAACCTATGGTTCTATGATTTCCAGGTGATTACGTGCCTACTTAATTCAAATAATATTTAATTCAACATAACTCCAGTACAAGGTGGGTTGTTGAAGCTTGTGTAAGGGAGGTTCTATTATTTAGTAGTGAAATGTATATAAGAAAGGCAGGGAAGGGGAGTGTCAAACTGGTTCACAATACTTTGCTTTCTCTCTGTTAGCAGCACTGGGTTTTTTATCCACTCAATATTTCAGTGAAATTTAACCTAACCTATTATCAGGGCTTGTCTTGGCTCGATTCTTTTTATTTTGATTATCTCATGTTCTTTGCCTTTCCCCATCCTCTCTCTTTCTTTTCTCTGACCTTCTCACCTCATCCTCCTTTATCTGACTTTTTTTTCTTTTTTTTTTACGAAGTGATGAAGTGATTAAGGCTAGTGCTTTGAAGGTGGATGACTTTAGAAAGAACTTTTCATGTGCCAGAGGCAGTGCCAGGACAGAGAGAACTATAAAGAAATATGAGGCACAATCTCTGCTCAAGGAATTTATAATGTAGTTGGAAAGATAAGATAGGAACACATGAAAAGTGAAATAATCATAAAGTATTAGATTACAACACAGAAGATTCCAGTACAAGAGGTGTCTTCAGAGAGGATGTCTGCCATGTGGATGAACCTTACGGGTCATTAAAACTATAGGTTTAAAGGATAATGAAATCAGTGGGCCTGGGGAGGCTCATGGAAGAGATACATCTTGATGTTGACCAAGGGCCAGGTCTGGAAGGAGATGTATGGTATGGATAGCTGAGAAATGTCGATGGAGAAAGAGGTGAGAGGACATTTGTCTCAGTCTTTTTGGGCTGCTATAACAGAATACCACAGGCTGTGTGACTTATATACAACAGAAATTTCTTTCTCACAGTGCTGAAGGCTGGAAAGTCCAAGATCAAGGCTCTGGCAGATCTGGTGTCTGGTGAGAGCCGGCTTCCCGATTCACAGACACTGTCTTCTCACTGTGTCTGCACGTGGGGAAGGGGGCAAGGGGCTTCTCTGGAACCTCTTTTATAAAGGCATTATTCCTTTCATGAGGGTGCAGCCCTCATGACTTAATCACCCCCAAAAGTCCCACCTCCAAATATCGCATTGGAGGTTAGTTTTCAACATATGAATTTTGAGGGGACATAAACATTCAATCTATAGCAACATTCTTATTTAAACAACTTCTCTTTTTCCTTCCCCAATACGAAGGACTGCTCCCAATCTCTAACTCAAATTATCCTTTGGAAGACAATCAACACGGTGGGACCATATAAAAAGGAACCAATATTTGGACTAAGAAAAAAAAAGCACCTCTACTGCATCTACCAGGAAATGAAAAAAAGTTGGAGTGTTTAACTTTTGGGAAAACCTAATCATTCATTTTTTAAAAATAAATATTTATTGCGCATCCACTATGTGCCAGGTACTCTACTACACTCTAGGGATACAACAGTCACCAAGACATAGGTGGCCCTGACCTCTTGGAGCTTAGTGAAGGAAAGCCAGACACCGACTTACACCGTGTCCTGGGGGCTTCACGCTCAGAGGATGACTGACTGCAGCTCTGTTCCCCTCCTGATTTCAGGTCGGTTTAGAAGTCTGCTACTACCCACCTTCATTCTGTCAAGACCTATTCTGTTAGTCAGTTGGTGGTTGGTTGGGGAGGGTGGTGGCCACAATGAGCTGCCACTTGTCCAGGAGCAGGAACTCTGATTCTGGGAATGGCAAACGTACTGAGAAAACAAAATAACCAAAACAGTAAGTGGAATTTCAGCATTCAGTTCCCGGTTAATGAAGCTAGCAGTGCGGCAAGAATGCAATATAGAAATCTCCTGAAGGTTGAGAGAAGTACATTATTGCTATTGGTGGCTTTACCACGAATACAAATAGTAGGGAGAATGAGTAGGGCTTTTGAAAAAATGCCAAAAACGAGGCAGCACAACAGAGATAAATAAAATACACAGTAAAGAGGCAAAATAATAAAAATACTGTAATTTGGCCTCCCAGCATGAAGGAGGAAAGCTGAGACTAGAAGAATGGATTAGAATTCATGAGTCATGTGTTTGGTTTTGAACCGATGGAGCCTGGCTGTTTCGAGAGGCTGGAGCCAGCTGGTTGTTCTCCTTTGCAGCCCTGATCCCTGTAGAATGGACTCACTGTCTCATTCTTTCTTCTGTGAGGCTAACCATTTCTTTAAGCAACAATTTTGGGCCTGGCACTGTGCTAAGTGTCACATGCATTACCTTTTATC
Source organism: Eonycteris spelaea (assembly GCA_003508835.1). Lineage (NCBI taxonomy): Eukaryota > Metazoa > Chordata > Mammalia > Chiroptera > Pteropodidae > Eonycteris > Eonycteris spelaea. Next base: position 9,319,303 of record PUFA01000024.1, on the reverse strand, counting down.
TTCACAAAGTCCTGCAAGAAATATGTGGAAACCAGGGCTCAGAGATATGGAGAGACCTGCTGTAAAGTAACTTAGCCAGTGTAGAGGACACGGATAATGCCAGTCTTTCTGACTCTGTTATTGGTGCCCATTCTATCATAGTCTAGGACTTCCGTGCCCTTTGACACTTGACAAATGACCTCTGTTTGAGATGCAATGCAAAAGCCTCATAAAGGTGAGCACCAGAGAGCCAAACAGCCTGGAAACATACCTTTCCTTGGATAAACTGCAGGGACATCCCTTAAATTACCTACCTTTGAGATTGCCTTCTGTCAAGGTCTGCAAGGTATGATTTAAGAAACAGGTTACATCTTATAGTGCCAAAAGTAGGAAAGTGCTTAAAACCAAACCAAACCAAACCAAATCCCACATTGAGTGGAGGGATGTCAAAGGGAGACAGGAGTCAACTGAAAGAGCTCTCAAAGGTCAAAGCTGAAATAATTTGAGCAATTGTAATACTATTGGGTTATAACCCAAAATGTAAAATAAGTACCCAAGAGTTCATCCTGATACAAATAAATGGGTAAGTAAATAAAACAGTGGAGGAGAAGAGACAAATGTCCTGTGCTGTGCTGAAATAATTTATGTAGATTCTCACCCTCAAGGAGGCAGAGCATAACCCCACATTCTTTAAATGTGGACTGTGCATCGTGATTCCTTTCCAAAGAGTACAGTGTGGAAAGGGGGGGATAAAGAGCAACTTTATAGTAGAGAAATCTGGCAAATGCTATCGCAGCCAGATAATCAAGGTCCACATCAACAGTGATGAGTCACGGTGATAGTATGTACTCTTGATGTCGTGATGGAAATGGCACTTTACCTCTGTGGTCTTCCTCCCAAACCCCCATCATCCCAGTAGAGGGCATTCGACCAAATAACTGCCCAGAACTCCTCAAAAACGTGAAAGTCATCAAACACAAAGAAAGTCTGAAAAAGTATCAGAGCAAAGAGGAGTCTAAGGAAACATGACGGCTAAACAAAATGTGTCTTTGATGGGATTACGGAACAGAAAAAGGACATTAGGTTAAAACTGAGGAAATCTGAATAAAATATGAACTTCTGTTAAAAATAACATAGCAATACTGGGTCATTAATTGTAGCAAATGTACCACATTAATGTAAGATGTTAATAATAGGGAAAACTAGGTAGGGGGTATATGGAAACTCACTGTACTCCCTTGTCAATTGTCCTTAAATCTGAAACTTTTATAAATAGTAAAGTTTATTTAAAAAACAGCTTAGATTTTATCAGCAAGACATTTTGAGCATGAATTTAAAATGCCTAATGTGGACAGGGAGTATCACCTTCTGTGCTATTGTTTATTCTAACTCCAGTCCTCTGTCCTTAACCTTGAGCCATGACCTGTACTGCCCCTTTGGCCTTTGGAAAGTTTTGGTGGAGGTGGCAGCCCCCAGGGAAGCGGGCGGCCCGGGAAAGGCAGTCTTGTACCTTCTTGATCCCTGAGTCTCTTGCATGTGAGCGGCATGTGCTGTATGTAGAGGGCCATGGCTTAGAGACTTGGAGCCGAATTGGCTGGGCCAGGGCTGGGCTGGGGAGTGGGTATTGAGAGCAGTCTCAGAAGTCAGGCCCGGTTGCTGGCCGTCTCCCTGACACACTCACAGGCCCACTTTCATGCCTGCGCTGCCCTTCCCAGAGCGCCTTTGTACATTTTTGTCAACTGAAATCCTATTTTTTGTTTTATCCCTCCATTCTTTTAACCACATTTTCGTTGAACACTAATTATGTGCCTTGCATTGTGCTAACTACTAGATCTGTAACATTTACATCCCAGCAGAAAAGATAGGTGATAAAAGTAAACTGAGGGACGATTACAAATTATGATTAGCCCCCTGAAGGAAATGGAGCATTATGATAGGCAGTAGGGGGAGGGGTCCTAACTTAGATGAGACACTTAGCAAAGGTCTTACTGAAGGGAGGAAGGGAGGACGTTTAGGCTGAGGGCTGAAAGATGAAAAAGAAAGTCATACAGAGTGTGGCGTTCTTATAGAAGGAACATCATGTGCGAGGACCCAAGGCAGGAATGAGTTTGGCACGTTAGAAGAACTAAATGAAGGGCAGAGTGGCTGAATGCGGTGAGGGAGGGAGAGGGGCACAGGCTGAGAATGTGGAAATAAATCCCACAATGACTCAATGACTAACAAAAACCTCACATTTAACCCATCCAGATAGACCTGTTCTCTCCCCCAACATGGCCCATCTTGGTAAGTGGCACCACTAGCCACAAATTTAGGGGTTATCACTGATTCTTCTCTTTCCCTCACCTCCACATCTACTACTTCGGTTGTTCCTGTCAGCTTCACCCCAGAATACGTCCAACTCACCATCCCCACTGCCACTGCCATCCATGGCCCAAGCCACCATCTTCTCTAGGACTTTCCCTCCTATTATTTCCCATCAGGCTTCTGCTTTCTTCTGTCCCATGAAAGTGTCGCACTGGTTTCCATGGCAAGCCTTTGCAATTCTTCCCCTAAATCTTCCATGGCTGATTCTTTCTCATCATTCAGGTCTCAACTCAATTCTCACCTTCTCAGAGACGCCTTCTCCCTCACATCTTTAACTTGTTATTTATTCTCTGCTACATTTGCTTATTTTATCCTTCAGAGTGCTTACCAGAAATGGAAACTATCTTTCCTCTTTATGAATTTATTGTCTGTCTCTCACATGAGCATGTTAGTTGCTTGAGGGCAGACACTCTGTCTGGTTTGGCACCCAGTGGGTGCTGTTGCCTCTCTCTCAGTTCTCAATAAACACCCAGCCCACATGGACTGAGGTTCCAATGGGGGCCAACTCCTATCAGTCATGACAGGCTTGGGAGGCCAGATGGCCATGATGGTCTCTGGAAACTCGAACCAATTTCGTTATGCCTTAATTTTCTCCTCTGTAAGATGATGAGTTTGAACTTGATAACTTTCCAGTGCAAAGGTTCTATGATTGAGTATTACTTGTGAACATCAGCTTGAATAAAAGATTTGGCTGAAGAATTTTAAACTAAAAAGACCCACTTGAACCATGTTGCTCTTTGTTTGTTTATGTCTGTGGTTGGTGTAAAAAAGAAAAGCGCAGAAGAGCATTTACTCCCCTAGGCTCAAAAAAGGCTTTCCCCAATGAACCTGTCCTCTGAAAAACTTTAAAATTGGAAGTTCTGAATGTGAGTTCTTGCCCAATTACATACCTGCCTACAGAGTATATGCATGTCTTTTAAACTCAGGTTTTTTTTTTTTAATGTAGAAAACAATTTTCATATTTTATAGATGTAGGCATTTCAGTTGTCATAATGGTAAATAATGCTAGCCCTTATGTGTTATTACACAAGAACTCAAGTCAAAGGAAATATAAACTATAATTAATATTTAGTGTAGCAACCTAGGTTGAAACCTCACTGTCTTTAGCTCTTTAACTCCTGAAGGAGAGAAAATAATGGTTTATATGTTCACTCGAATATTTACAGTCATACTTTTCCTCTAATACAATTAAGATTTATTTATTTCCTCATTCAGTAAATATTTGTGGAAAACCGCTTTGTAAGAGCCATTGCGTTAAGTGCTGGGGCCTGTTCTTGGAGCTGGAGGAGACACAATGCTCAAGAAATCACATAATTCACATATTACAGCAATAAGTGCTATGAAGAAAACAAGTAGGGTCAAGGATGAGGAGCCGTGGCAGTCGGAGGCCCTATTTAAGCTAGAGATCTAATAATGAAGTGGAGCCAGCCATGCAGTGCTCCAGGAAGAGAGACAGCAAGCAGAGAGGACTGAAAGCTGACTTGTTTTCGGAACCACAGTAACCAGATAGGATAAGGAGAGATGGAGTCTCTGCGCAGTGAACTTGAGAAAGGTATCTCTATGTGGGGCAGCCGTGAGGGGTAGCACATGGCAACAAAAATGGTAGCTACCAATTATGGGACATTTATTATACTCTCTAATGGTCTCTTCCTTAAAAAAAAAAAAAAAAGATATCCTGTGCTTGTTTTATGGCTACAGTATCTTCTTCTATCTTTCTGAAGATAAGAAGAAACTGTTTGGTCCCCGGTTTGTTTGTCCCTCTAGGTCCTTCCCCCCCGTTTGTTTGTTTTGTTCCTTGTTGTTCCTGCTGGAAGTTGCACATTCCGGGGGGTTTCTAGTGATCCTTGGTTCTGCACTAAAAGGCAGAGCACTAAGAGAGCTGATAGTGGATACTGAGTAAATGAGCCTGACAGCTGTTTTTCATTTTGTTTTTGTTTTTGTTTCACTCCTGCAGAACGATTGGGTGGTCAGCTGGCCTTTTGGTGTGGGGACCTTCGCATGTAGGATTGTTTTCTGAAGCTGTTCAGTTTCTCTTCAAACGAGTCCTTCGGTTTTTTGTTGGGGTAGGGGTGGGGTTGCAGGGGGGATGGCAGAAGTAGGTGCCTGGCCGTCAGCACCTGGGAGCAGGACAGGGAAATGAGCCAGGGTCTCGCCATTCAGCAGGCAGGCTTTCAGGGACTCTGTGCCGATCGTCCTTCGTACTGTTCTGCCTTAGCTTCTCCAGGAATAGTGTAGCTGCGAGAGCCTCTGGAGATGAGAGAATGGCAGCTGGTCACTGCTGGGGTCATGGAGGAGTCTAGGATCCACACGCTCAGTCTCGGCCTTCCGCTCCGTTTCCTTGTTGTCCCCTCGAGCCTTACCTATGGTTTCCTTGACCTAGGGTCCTGAATCCCTAAGTCTTTCTGAGGTTCTGTGAAAGCAGCTCAATGTGCTTCTTCTTCTTAGCCCTCTCCGAAGGGACCCTGCTGAGTCAGTCACCATTCCCTTTTTATCTCCCTCAAATTAGTTGACATTTATTGTCCATTATTGTGTTCCCGCTTGTACTCCTTGTCCTCATGAGTTTATATCTATTTCATTTCTTTTAGCAGGGAAATGAGATAAGTGCATGTGTTCGTTCAACCGAGTATCTTACTGAGAATCTCTAAGCATTAGCTCCAAGACTCTCTTATTTTTCATAGTGATTTTATAAGGAGAAACGCTTTTATAGCTGAGGCGTCTGCTGCAAAAAGAGAAACGTGCCTATGGTGTAAGTCTAGGAAGGAGGACTCGGGGCCATAGGCAGTTTTCTGACTCCATAGCCCATACGCTTGAATTCTGTGCTAAACTTGCCTTCTGTTAAAATAGAGCCCAGTTTGCTTTCAGCTTAGCCTGATATCTTAAAGTTCTTGTATAGAAAACAATATGCTCTTTTCCCCGAGGCAGGGCAAGCTTTGTTTATGGCTGAGAAGAGAAATATAGTCAATTTCAAAATGTATTTCCTGTAGAACATGTACATTTTTTTTCCTATTTGAACCACACTATTAATATGGAAACTTACATAAAAATATATTTATCATTAAAGGAATTTTCTGGAGGGAGTCAGCACAGAACTTTTTTTCCTTTCTCCCCAAGAGGGCAATCACTGTTCAGGTGATGCTTTTTGCTTGGCCCAGAGTAAACATTAGATGTTTGTTGATTTGCTCTTTTGCTTTGCCTGTGCATGAGTCTCACAGTTTGCACACTCGGTTTTATAGATCCATCTTGGGTCTGGGAAGCTTATTGAACTCTCATTGGAATCTGCACTTCTGTTGCTTTCAATATTTGACCAGGAAATTGGTCTCAAGCAAGTCATTGTTAACAGAGAGAAAAAGGCAATGTTTTTTAATGTTTCTTCTGTACTTAGGCATTTTGTAAATGTGAAGTCACTTAAAGTCTTCTATAAACAGTTTTAAGTGACTGGTGTTTGTTACACCAAAATGATCACTTTAGATGCTAAACACTCACAACATATTTTATGTTTTATTTTCTTTATTCCTTTTCTTCACACCTCATTCCAGAAGTTGGAATATATAACTTTGGTATAATTGTCATTCTCTATAAAATGTTTTTGACCTTTGCTAAATAAAGAGAAGACAAGAAGGCTGACGTTAATGCATGGTTTAGATGCCAGGACAAATTTCTCTCCTCTCTCTCTCCTCTCTCTCCTCTCCTCTCCTCTCCTCTCCCTCTCCTCTCCTCTCCTCTCCTCTCTCTCCTCTCTCCTCCCCTTCTCCCCTCTCCCTTCTCTCTCCATTTCTTTCTATTGTTTAGGATCCTCCTCACCTGCTGGGAGCAGAGCCTTTCAATAATCAGTACTGCAGCCAAGCTGGGAACGGCAATTAATACAGCAAGAGAAGTCTGCCTCCTCTCTGAGGATCAGGAAAGTCCTGGGCCTGCTTCTGCTGAGTGCTGGAAGTAAAGGTGTAAAGGTGGGGGCCTCTAACTATAACTTCTGGGTATTGAATTAGTTTGTTTCATCTACCGCCAGTGGGGATGCCTTGTCTCCCCACCTTTCTTCAACTTACAGATACCCTGGGGTGTCATGAGGGAGCCCGTCCATGGGTCTGCACAAAGACTTGGGCTCTGAGTCTCTCCTGATGAAGGATCAGAGGGTGATGGGTTGATGCGCTGACCAGGTGTGTGCTCTCTAGGCATCAAGGGAGAATTAACTGGTGTGGCTCAGGTATTGGAGAGGGAGGTTCTTGCCTTGCCTGGAGGGGTCTTGGGGTGAGCCACCCTCCGTGGGCTCCCTTCATGGGTAGCTTTCCCAAGGTCAGTCCCCAGGCTCCCAGGTTATCCTCTCACTTTTTAGCAGACCCCAGTTCTGATTTCTTCTTAGTCTTAAAGAGATTCGGAGAGCCTTCCCCTTTCCTTCATGTCTCCCTCAGAAGGATAGGGACAGAAGGGTGGAGACTCATCACAGGTTGACTCTGTGTAGACTACAGGTGGCTGGGTGGGAAAAGTAAAGAGGGGTTTTGGACCCTGCTCTGGGAGCCAGTGTGCTACGGTCAGCCAGTGGCACTGTGCTCCTGATCTCTTTCTGGTGCTAAGCTTTATTTGCCAATCCTCTGGGCCTTGCAGGTGTCACCAAGGAGTTACACGATGAGCCAAGAACACAAGCCCCCTTTCCAGCCACCCTGAGTCCATCTCTGCAGCTTCAACAGGCTCCTACGTATGTCTTTCTTATATCCCATAAGCCCTTGGGATCTGGCCTATTTATCTCTCATTTCCAAATTCTTCCTCTCCTGGTGCTGTCTTGGAAGCAGGAAGCATCTTTTCCATCAACCCTCCTTCCTTGCTCTCCCTGAAAAATGAGTACAGTAGTTTTCACTTGTAAGGGCTTTTTACTGTTAACCTCTCCAGGGAAATGACACAAGCAACATATATTCAGATAGAAGAAACAGAGTAAGAAATAGCAGTTAAACACTGTTCCTCATTTTACTCTGAGATACAAATGACCTGGGCTGCTTCTGATCCTCCTTTCTCTACACCCTTCCACTAGCCGCTGTTGTGATAATCCTCTCGATTTTGCCTGTGGTGAGTGTTCTTTCCAGCTTTCTCCAGTTTGGGTGCTGAACCAAATGTCTTAGATTTTTGGTGTTTTTGGGTCAATGTCACTTCTGCGATTGTCACATTTCCTGATAATAACAGGGCTCCCTGCGGAAGGCTCTTCCTGTTGGCTCCCCTTGGGCCATCTTACCTGGGTCTGGTAGCCCCTGTTGGTGTCTCCTGGTGGTCCTCATGGCCTCAGATTCTGGACATCCTTCCCTGGGCTCTCACCCTCTCCTCTCCTCTCAGTCTGGTTTGTGTCTAACTTAGGCATGAGCAAGTTATTCATGCTTATTCCGGTCTTAGGTGAGTAAAGTCTGCTCCTTCAGCTATTGCTTTATAGTAATAGGGGGTTATTTGGGGGAGTTTCAGAGGGGCTTATGAATAATCACAAAATGACCCCAAAACAGAGGTAAGGGAGTCTAATGGTTAAACAAGTAGGCTCTGGAGTTTGATTGCCTGGCTTATGGTTGGGCTTCACCCTTAGCAGTTATGTAACTTTTAGAAGTTTATCAGGTCTTTAAAGTAGAGAAGGTAATATCGACCTATATGGTTGTCAGGAAGATTAAATATTGAGCTCTCACAATAGGACCGTGTTTGTGGAAGGTGCTTGATCAATGCCGGCTGTGATTATCCCCACTTTAGAGATGAGGAAACTGAGACCTCCTGAAGTTGGATTTACTTATTCAAGGTCACCTAGCCAGGAAGTGGAAGAGCCGAGCTCCAAACTCATGGAGGGCTAGCTCAGGAGCCCTCTTCTTTAGCCACTGGGTAGTACCAACTGATGGTGAACTAATGGTGAATGCCATCGTCTCCCAGGCCATGACCTACTGTGGCCCCTTGGGGTAGCTCCCTCATGGCCCTCTGGCTTTTTTTTACATGTTCTGTGGCTCTCTTACCACCATGTTGATCAGGCTTTGGGGTGACTGGTGTCCAGCTCACCCAAATGGCAGAGTCCACTGGCCATCCAGTGCCCACTGAACCACCCAGGCCCTGCTGGCCCGTCACTTTATTCACATACTTTCTTTGTTCCCTGTGATCCATCATCCCTGGACATCTCTTGCCCTCAGGGGAACGCTCTTTAATAATACCAAAAAGCTTAAAAGTCACAGAACAATAACTGATACTATTTCCACCAAGGGAAGGGTGGATCCCTTGCACAAGTGTGGGCAAACCAGTTCAGGTGCAAAAGAAAGTCATTTGGGGCTTTCATCCAAAACTCGAACAAAACACACAGGCACTAATTTATTTTTAGGTTTCAAATTATTCAGGAAACAATGTTCCAGTTTTCCATAGCCTTGATTGTTCGAGTTTTATCCAGGTTCATAAGGAAATGTTTTGAAAGACCACAAGAAAGTCTGAGCTGGGGGAGAGAACACGAGAGGAAGGCGTGGGGGAGAGGGATCTTTTCCTTTTGATGATGAGCAGGAAGGATGGAGGACCTTGGAACCTAGCCGGCCTCATCATATTTCTGTCCCCATTGTAAAGCCGAGGTGGTTTGGCTAAATAGCAGAATGTGGGGGTGTTTCTTTGAATCCAGCTGTATTGCATAGGGAACATACAGAAGAAATTCCAGTTTGATGAATTCCAAAAGTGTGATTTTGTTTGTTTGTTTGTTTGTTTGTTTGAGAGTTCTAGCATTTTGCTAGGAAGGCAGCATGGAAACAAGTAGGAACAGTGCCTCGAGAGGCAGGAAACCTGGGTTCCTGTGCGGACAAGTGCCTGAACTCCTGGGGCCCAGAGCGGGTGGCCGGGGCATGTGCCCCATAAACTGGCATACCACATTCAAAGTAGTAGCCTTCTTGCTATCTGTTTTGGGGACACCTAGTTCAGGAACCAGAGTCAGGTACAATTTAATAACTTGGACTTTCTTATTGATGCTTCGTAATGAAAAACCCTTTCATGAGGAACTGAGCCTTCTCCATTTTAGGCACAACTTTTGTTAAATGACTCTGATAAGAGAGCTGCTACTTTGATCTTTTAACTGGGAACCCATTGCTATAGCGACATAAAGAATAAAATGTATTGTTTGTTGTTTTTAAAAGCTTTTTTTTAACTACAGTATTTTATCATATTTACAAAATGGAAATTAGGAGGAAGCTTTAAAAAGGGATAGGTAACTCAGTATTATTTTTTTATTTCTAAGAATTTTTTATCATGAAAATTTCAAGCATCTACACAAAGTAGAGATAATAGCAAAATGAAGTGCTATGGACTGAATGTTGTGTCTCCCCCTCCTTCGCCCCCAATTTGTATGTTGAAACTCTACCCCCCCATGTGATTATATTAGGAAGTGAGGCCATGAGGGTGATTAGATCTTCAGGGTGGAGCCTCATGAAGGGATTAGTATCCTTATGAGAAACAGGAGTGAGCTTGCTTCCTCGCTCTCTACCTCATGAGAACACAGTGAGAAGACAGAGTGTACAGTCCAGGAAGAGGTCTTTCCCTAGACACCCGATCTGCCAACACCTGGATCTTGGCCCTCCAGCCCCAGAACGGTGGATGCTTAAGCCACCCAGTCTGTAGTATTTTGTTATAGCAGCTTGAACTAAGACAAGCCCATGTGCCCATTACCAGTTACAGCAGTTAAGATCTCTTGGTGATCTTATTTCCTCTATTCTCCTTCATACTTATTTCTCCATGTGATTTTGAAGCAAATCAGACATTGCATAATTTCATCCGAAAGTTTTTCAATATATATCTCTAAAAGATAAGGACTTTTTCTTCTCTAACACATTGTTAGGGAAAAATGCAAGCAAAAAGCAAAGTTGAAATCTGTATGCTCAACTGCTTAGATTCTACTGCTAACATTTTACTATCCTTGCTTTGTCATGTATCTATCCATCTATCTATACCTCCATCCATCCATCAAGCTACCTTGTTTTATTTCTGATGCATTTCAAAGCAACTTATGGACATCTGTGCACTTTCCCTTAAGTACTTCAATATGCATATCATTAGCTAGAGTTTAATATTTGTTTATAGTTTTTTACCCATTGGAAAAACAACATTTTACATCAATGAAACACACAAATCTGAAGTACACATTTGCTGCATTTGACAAACGTAACCCAAACCCCCATCAAGACATAGAAAATTACTATATAACAATAAAAAAAAAATCAAAGCTATAGCTATAGAAAATCCTCACCAACACCCCCCACCCCGTATGCATGTTTTTCATCATGGATTAGTCTAAGCAGTATTTTTGAGGATTTATCTCATCTGTTGTAACAGAAAATTAACATAATATACACGTTTTCGGGAAAGATTGATTTGTTACTCCTACTAAATATTTTGGGTTTTAAAAAGTGCTTTCCAAGTTTGATTAGGGGGCTTCATATTTCCAGCCTTATTCCCCTGTGTGGTCTGTGTAAGGTTTTGTTTGAGCGAAGGGGTCTATCACTAAAGGAAGTGTTAAAACCAGTGTTCTAGTCTTTTCAAGTTTATGGGCATTTGCAAACATATTTGGCCACAGGGTTTCCCGGGCAGTTGTCCAATTAGTAGTGCCCAGAATTAGCTTCGTCATGAGAGCCATCTGCCTAATCTTTTGCTTGCAAAGAAATCCCAGGGCTTTGAAGGTTCTCCGGAAGTGTAGCCAAGAGGTATTCTGTTCAATTACTTTCTTATCACTGCCTTTGGCCAAAAAAAACCTCCAAACGGAAAACCTCTCTTAAATAATAACCAAAAGTTGTCAGTGTCCATTCCTCGTCCCCTGAAATGCAGATGAAAATTGGATTACTGTCATCCCAAGTGCAGGAGTTTCTTCTGATCTCGAAGACCTCTCTGGGCATCCCGAGGCAGGAGGCGGGGTTTGCTTTCCTTGTCCCTTCTGGCGGGAGCTCTTACGTGGGCAGCCTGAGTTGCCTCGCTCTCCTACGCATGCTCCGTTCTTGCGGGTTCCAAGTCAACCCTGACGTGAATACCTTTCAGCCCCCTTAGTTAGATTTCCACCGAAACTCACAGCCACAAGAAATTTGGGGTACATAGCAGATGTTTTTTTTTTTAAGGTTTAAGAATTTGGAGGTTTACATCAAAGACATGGAAAAATTAAAAATTTTAATTCCAGAGAGTCCCATTTCTAAAGAATCTTTTATCCACTTGCTCATATTGCTCAGCTGTGCACTCTGTTCTCTCCCCTTTCCCTGAAACTCCTATTTGGATTTTGTACAGGTTTATTTTTCTCTCTTTATCCTTGCCTTCTTCCAAGTGGCCCTTGCCCAGCAGACTATTCAAGGCTATTTTCCTCCTTACTTCTAGGAGAGAAAGGATAGTCCAACCATTGAGATTTTTAATAATATAAATCTTGGCTTTTAGCCTCAGGCAGAACACTTAACGTTTTGACTCTATATTCTCATTTGTAAAATGAAAGTGGAGATGATGCCAGCATTAGTGAAGATCAAATGTGATAATATATGTGAAAGCATTTTGTATACTATGAAGTGTTTGTGCAGAAAACCTAGATGTCCATCAATGGATGAATGGATAAGAAAATGTATATACACATAATAACATATTATTCAGCCATCAAAAAGAAAAGAGTTTACCAATATCTTAAAATATGTCTGGTAGATGGCAGATGCTCAGTAGTTATTTGCTGAATATGAATTATTATCTTTGCTTAATAGATTGATTGACAAGTGGCTATTGACTTACAAATCCATCCATTAGATTTCTTGTTCAAATTCAGTTGGTATTCTCTGCATAACTGAGCAAGTTAAATTAGGAAGTGGTAGGAAATAACCTCGTTATTAAGATGGTTTCTAAGTAAAAATTTGTGATTACGGTAATGATAGCAACTACCACTTTTTGAACATTTACTAATTGCTCAGCTGTGGTAATATTTTATATACGTCACCTCATTTAATCCTCACCATAATTCTGTAAAGTAGGTGTAATTATGCCTATTTTATAGATAAGAAACTGAAGTTCAGAGAGGTTAAAAACTTTGCCCAGTGCCATACAATTAGTGGCAGAGCTGGAATTTAACCAAGCCTTAGGTCTGAAACCTTGTGTCAGCCATTTAGGGTGGTACTAGCCAACCTATGTTAAAGTGTTAACACTTCTTCCTCCCTTTCAGGCTCCCTGTACTATATACTGTTGATTTGGGGGGACGATACCCTGACTTACATGTTTTAGTCTAATTGCTACACTCTCAATTCATACCTTGTGGGTGGCTGCCCTGAACCAATGGTAATGCCTGCTTATGCTATTGAGCAAGGTAAGCAATATTTGTTAAGAGGTAGGGTCCTGCCAGACCCGTGGTGCAGCGAAGCATGTAGGAGTCTCCTCTGCTGTGTCAAGAAGCTGAACTAGTTAGTGCCTGGATTTCGGCTCCTGTCAGGCCCTTTTGTGAAGGCTGAGGAGGAGACTTGGGTGGTACAATAGGATGGAGGCCTCACTATGGTAAGGTGAGGATAGAGATTGCTGTAAAATTAGGCTGGCAGGAGGGTCTTGGAGGCAAGGCAAGAACAAATCTCATCTCTCCATGGTGCCAAAGAAGGCAGTCCGCAGCCTCCAGAGCCCGTCCTGCCTGGCAGCAGGGGAGCGCGAGTGGCTGTGTGCCTCTCGTTGCCTCTGGCGCTCTCTGGACCCGGTTCTGAGAGCACGGGGAACAGTGTAGCGAGCAGGGACACTGTGAGTGTTCCTAGTCACTCACTGCTGTGGGCCGAGCTGGGTCCCCCCAAAATTCATATTTTGAAGACCTAACACTCTGTCCCTAGAAAGCGACCTTATTGGAGAGAGGTCCACTAAAGAGGTTAAAGTGAGGTTATTAAGGTGGGATTGGCATCCTTATAAAAAGGGGACATTTGGACACAGCTACATACACAGGAAGAACACCATGTGAACATGACGATGGCCAACTGTAAGCCAAGGAGAGGGCCTGGAACAGACTCTTCTTTCACAGGCCCCAGGAGAAACCAACCCTGCTGATACCTTGATTTTGGACTTCCAGCCTCTACAACTGTGAGACAATAGATTTCAATTGTTTAAACCATTTAGTCTGTGGTATTTCATTATGGCAGCCCCAGCAGGCTAAAATACTCACCAATTGGTCAGCTTTTGGGGATTTGTGTAGGAAAGAGCAGTTCTGATTTTAGAGTGGCTGAAAAGCATTCTGGGCCCCCCTGTGTTTTGTTCCTCCCTGTATGGAAGCAATTTCATTACAGGGCTTTTGCAGTCTCAGCTAGGCCTGCCTTCTGACCTATGCTTATCATCTGTGGGAGTTTGAGCGAATTGCTTAACATCTCTGGTCCTCATGCTCCATACCTACAGAATGGGGTTGATAATGCCTACCCCGTCAGGGTTCATGCAAGGATTTAGTGTGTAAAATGACCATGTAAGGTACCTTCCCACCCATAAACTCATTTAATGGGAGTCACTCTGCTCACATGCCTGGGGAAGCTGAGTTCTCTATCATATGATGTGATCCTTCACCCCTACCTTGCCCAGTCCCCCTTTCCACAAGTTGACTGGGATAAAAGTGACACCTGGTCCAAAGGCAGCCAATCCAGACCTGGTCGCCTAACTGTGATCTGCTGTGAAAAGAGTCTGAGTTATTCAGATTCCTCTCTTGGGAATTTGGACAAACAAATATTGAGATGAGTAGCTAAAGGTTGGCTCTTCAGCTGCAAAGTCATGAGGTAGAGTCAGGGCCCAAGAGGCCATGTGAAAGCTGGAGGACTAAGGGGAAAGCAATTATGGGTAATCTGAGAGGCTGGGTGTTAACAGAGTAGAGCTTCTGCCAAAGCAGAAGTGCTGAAAGGGGGTGGGAGGAGGGAGGAAGAGAGAGAGAGACAGACAGACAGACAGACAGAGAGACAGAGACAGAAACAGAGACAGAGACAGAGAGAGAGAAAGAGAGAGAAGAGAGATTGAGAGAGAGAATGATAGCACCACTATTTCAGGTACTGTCTTGGTCCAGCCCAGGTCCCATAGCAGATGTGGTTAATGCCTCTGTCTCTCAGCCAGAAGATTCTAGCTGAAATAAGGGAGATTCTACGTATTAAAGGACAGGCACAGATGAGGGTTTTTAGCAAGTGCTCACTAATGTTAATCATATTCTCTTATCTCCTTCCTGGTTTTTCTTTGATCCTACCTGCCACGTGTAGCTGGTGGCCCAAAAACTACAAAGGGAAATAAGGCAACTAAAAATAGATGAGTTGCTTCAGGAGGGCTGAGAATGAACTACAATTGGTGGCCCCTCCTTCTTTCCCTCCCTCCCCTCTCATTTCCTCCTCCATTCTCCTTGCCCCTCCCTCATCTGTTCCCCTTTTCCTGTGAATTAAATGGGTACCATGTGCCAAACATAGATGCTAAAGATACAGTGCTGGGTAGGGTAGACAAGATCTATGGGCCTTACATTTTAATGGGAAAGACACATGGTAAACAAGTAAACAAAGAAATAAACATGAAGAAATAAAAGCATAGGATGTGATAGAAGTGGACTGAAATGGGCTTGCCAGTGCCACACCTAGCCATAGTTTTCCCTGAGGTCAGTCACACAGGGCATCACTCTTGGATTAATGCTCTGCTGTCACCATCTCGAAATTCTTAATATTTTTAACAAGGGGCCTCGCATTTCCATTTTGCGTTGTTGCCGGTCCTGCCTAAGGAGGAAGAGAGTAATGGGGCAGAACAACGTGGGCATATCTTCGTTAAAGCCCAAATCACCCAGTATGAAGATTGTTTTCTGATGTGGCGGTTGATAAACGATGACCTCAGGGAGGTTATAGAATTCCCTTTCTTTGAGGAGTTTTAAAAATGGCATAAGGCCTTGAGATGTGAACATCTACAGATTTTTTTTGTAAGTGCAAAGAACTTTAAGGAAGGTCAGAGAATCCATGTGGCATTAGATGTTTTCTTCTCTGGTTGTTACATAAAAGTTTTATGAAGAAATCATTTTTCCTTTTTTTTACAGCATTCATTGAACTTCACAAAAGCTTGTCGGCAAGAGCCTGAGATGACCTTGAGAGGCACGAGGGAGTCTCCCCACCCCAGCGCACCTTGCCTGCTCTGTTCAGGGCATGTGAACGCTTGCCAGGGCTGCCGCAGATTGTTGCACGGGAAAGGTGAAAGCATTTCTGAAGACAGGCCCACACTGCATATTTAAAAAGAAATTCACAATGAGGTTGATCCTGCCCTTCAAGAAGTGTCTGGGTAAAAGGAAACCATCTGGTTTTCCAAAAAAAAAAAAAACAAAACCCTGAAATGGTCATTTGTTTGCCATGATGAGGGGAGATATAACATATTTGTTCTAGAAAGAGAAGTCCTAGTTACGTCTGCAGATTGCATTTCAAGGAATGAATTCCAGGAGTAATGAATGTGGGTTAATGTGCTAACTTTAATCCAGAGGTAGATTGGGTCAGTGTTTCAGCATGTTGCCATTGTTATTATTTTAGAAACTTTCTTCTCCCTCTATAGAAGTCTAGGGGGGCACAGAAGAGTGAAGGTACTTCTGTAAGTGTGTGCTCATCCTAGGTCATGAGCCAATGAAACAAGTGTTTTAGGGCCAATGAAACAAGTGTTTACTGAATTTCTTACCTTTAGTGATATTTTCTTCATTGTTTGAGGTGCATTATGTGTGCAGGTACTTCTTATTTTTCCATTAGTTGTTTTTTTCTTTGGGGGGAGGGGAATTCAATGTTTTATTTCCCCTCATTTAGGTAGATTTGAAGTACATATCATAATGGAAGAAAAATTACTAGACAGAGGTTGAAGGGAAGCAACTACAGACAATTATAGAAATCATGTTAGGAAAAAATTACGTCTTCAAGAAACTCCACCTCTTAACTGGGTGGAGAAACAATTAGAGAACAATACAAGACAGTATATAATCAAGTGCTAAATTGTGTGGTACGGATAATGAGTGCTATAGGGATTCAGAGAAAGAGAGCATAAGACTATGGAACAATTCACAGCGTTTTGTGCTGACAATCCCACTGCCAGGGAGCGATGTCTGCATTTTCCTTGAGAGTTGATTGTGAGGCTCATCTGGCCCACTTTGTGAATCTACCATTAATGGCCAAGATCAGGTCTTTTGTATGTTCGATTGCATATTGGTTATGATGGAGCCCGGACAAATGGGATGCGGAAACCAATAACGTTGAGTGAGTCCTCCCGTCCGGGCAAGCATGCCACCAGGATGGTCTCTGCATGACAAGCACCCTCTTCAGTCTCCCTGACAACAATTTCTGCAGAGTGGAAAGCCATTAAGGGGTGGAGCTCTACAGTGATAGCCTACATTTTCTGGGGGATAAATCTTTTCTGCTACAGAGGTTGGCAGCTGAATTTCGGTTCCCCTTGCCCCCCTCCTTCACACTTTTCACAGAGCGGCTCAAAGGCTAGCCGCAGCCGATGGAGACGGTAAATATTTCTCGGAGAGTGTGAGACGGTGGGTGGAAATCTCTCCCTATTTAGAACAAGACATCACCTTCTCAGTGTGAAGGGTTAAACTCAGTCAGGCTGTGAATGTTTGCAGCTTTCAGGAAGTGCAATACCTAGAGATTTTAAAAGATCCTGAGATACCTGGAGTTTTGACACACTTACATCCTAAAAGAGGAATTCTCTACCAGGTAAATATGGATCATTTTCTGTGGCAGATGGAGGTGAGAACAAAAAGCTGTAAGAGAGTTGAACCAGCCTGGACAATCAGTTAGAATCTATATTCGATTCCAGCTCCAGTCAAAGGGTGTTGACGAATTAAGACCTGTATGGTCTGTCTGCCAATGTTCCTTATTGCCTGTCGTAGACACCAGTTTGGTTGAACATGTTTGTCAAACGTGGTTTATAGTGGACATGACCCACAAGACGCCCCTGCCACCGCCGTTTTGCTTTGGTTTTGTTCTTTTCCTTACTAAGTGTGGAAACAGGAGCAAGAATGTGGATGCCGGGCAGGCATTGCTACGACCAGGTTTTAACGTGCTCTTTAAAAAAAATTAAGTTAATTTTGTAAGAAAGTTTTTTCTATTGCAATGGGTGAAAAAATGTGATAGAAAAGAGACTATTTCATGTTTACTGTCCAAAAAAAAATCTATTTTTATATCAGGGCCGAATTTAGTCGCTGAGTGGAATAAGGCTGCAAAATAGCATCTTGTAACCAAGACCTCTCTGCCCCACTCCTTTTGGCAACGAATGTGAAGAATATTAGCTGGCAACTGATGATAACAATGCTAGCTAATATTTCTTGAGCTCTCACCATGTGTAGACACCATAGTTTCTCATAATCCTCACAATCATTATGCCCCTCATTTTACAGGTGCGGAAGCAAGACGTAAAAAATAGTCACTTTCCCCAAGTTAAAGCAGCTAGAGAATAGCAGAGCTCAGCTCCATCCTGTGCAACTCAAAGCCAAATCCATGCACTTGACTGTCATGCTGTGTCGCACAACAAGGTCTGGTCTGGCAGGTTTCGATGTGCTGTAGAAAATGTCTTGTAAACCTGAATGCAGCTGAGAGCATGAATAACCAGGGCCCAAAATCCAACTGCATAGGAGCTGCTTCCATGAGAATGATGTTGATTGAGCAACACCCTCTTTTTCTTCAGGTGGATGTATCAGGTGGTCTGCCTGTCTTGATAGTAGCATAGTCGAGTTCTCCATCCCCCAAGAATTTGAGCAGGTTATAGCTCATTCAGGTGACAGTCCCTCGAAGTTTTGCACTGACCATAGACTAGAACTTGGGTCAAGGAGCTTCTCTATGAGTGAGAAAAGACTAAGTTGGAGATTTTGCCTGAGTAGTTGATTAAATACAAGCATAGGCTGGGAAACTACTGATTACTATTGGGGCCAGTGAAGTCCCTCGTGTGACCCTGTTTACATAGTCAAGGGAGATTATTCACAGGTCAGCCAGTCGAGGCCTGCTGCGTGCTTGAACAGCACCTCCACGATTGTAAAAGTCAGGTTTGCCTAGTTATTACCTGACTTGCTAAATCGCATCATGTGCCTGTAGCACCTCATCTTCCCTGTAAACATATGCAACAACTTTTTACACTCACTAAGCAGAAGCCCTTAAGTGTTTATTTTCCTTCGTGGACTTACCCTAGAAATTTCAGTAAAAACAGTAGAAATATTGTTCAACATATACTTTTGTAAGGGTTACTACTGATTTTTATTAGATACATAGGTTGAGTTCCTTAAGCCGATTTTTACTCTTCTTACAGGATTGGATCTGTTAAGTATTTACTTTCATGACTTTTAAAGAACTTGCATGGTATGGTAGGAAAGAATGTGGAACTCATATCTAAAAAATTTGTCTCAATACTAGTGTGATCTAGCCACACCCTGGAGAGATTTATGGTGTAGGCTGTCTTGTAATAGCTGAAGTGAAAAACTAGTTAAAAAGAAAGCCTAAGCTCCCTTACATATGAAGTGGCCAATTAGCTGGGATGAAAAGGAAAAGTCTAAGTGCTTATTTCACGAACTTGTCATTTCCAAGTCATTATCAGGACAAGCAGACTTACTTTAGTCTGATTTCGATGAATGGGAGTCGTCATTATAATTACTTGGTATTACGTGGGTTGTCCAAGATGCTTGAAGGTTTGTTTGGTATGAGTTAGAACCAGCATCTGAGGGAATGTTTCAAGACCAACCTAAATCCATTTTTTTTTTTTGGCGGGGGGGGGGAGGGGAGGGGGGCCTTCTTGTCCTGAATGACAATAAGATGACTTCCCAAAATTGCTGGAATCATGCTTTCAATGAAAATGTCAGGAGGAAAGAATGTCTCATGAAACTTTGGTGTTGCCTCATTTAGGAAGGAAGTTACTAAACAGCTTGGAAAAGACATCTGTCAGGTACTGCTTCTCTAACAACAAATGAGAACAATCCCTGGGGCATTTTGCACCAACTGCCTTTTACCTCCAACCAAGACTTGCCAAGGAATCTCATATGTAGGCAATACCTCACTTTTGTCTGGTTTTGTATTCCTGTCTCTAGGACTGAAGGGAGTAATCAGCTCGAATCTTGGAGAAATTCCCAGTTAATACAAAAAAGGAATTGGCTAGTTCAAACTGTTGTATAAACTGAGTATAGGAAATGGGGAAGAATGGGGGTTAACTTTCTTCTCTCATGTTTCAGAATAAACTCCATTTTTATTTGCCTAAAGTAGAATCAAATTGTGTGCCCCAAATCTGTGCATTAATTTTCGAACTCCTTCTCCAATCAGTATCTCTTCCTATTATGCTATTTTTTTCAGAGTTTAGAAATGAGCCAAATCTGTGAACCATTCAATAAACATTTCTTGGATATTGATTAAGTGCAAGGCACTGTGGAGGATTAGAGATGGCTACACATACTCTAAATACCTCCCACTGAGACGTGGGATCTTTGCCCCCTCCTCTTGAATCTGGGCCGGCTTTGGGACGTCTTTGACCAATGGCAGAAAATGGCAAAAGTGTTGCTGCGTAAGTTTCAGAGCCCAGGCCTCAAGGAAGTGGCAACTCCCCCTTCCTGTGTCTTAGAGCCGGCTCTGAAAGGAGTCCTCCTCTTTGAGACTGCCATTCTGGAGAGACCACTAGTAGGGGCTCTGGTCCACAGTCCTAGCTGAGCCCAGGTTCCAGACATGTGAGTGGAGCTGTTTTGAACACGCCAGACAAGCCCACCTGACAGCTGAATACATCACTATGCAGACGGAAGACTCGACTAGCTGAGCTTTGCCCAAATTTCCCATCCACAAAATTATGCGATATAATGATTGCTGTTTTAAGCCACCTAACGACTAACTCAGTGTTAGAATAAGTGTTTTGCTAAAATCCGGACTCTAATGCTACTTTGAAAAATTGAAGTGGCAAATGAGCTAATGTGGATCCAGAGCTGGCACGGAGTAAACACATAGCAAGAGGGAGCTTTCATACGCATTACTGTAATGCCCTAACGGTTCTCCCTGTTCTTCACGTTTGCCCTTGTTCCATGTCCCACATCACTGCCATAATCTACTTCCTGAAGCACAGTCAGATATTGAATGTGGCGATATTGCTAGTTGTCCCTCTAACAACAAATCCTGTCTTTTTTTCTCAGTGATAGAACCTTTGAATATTACTTGGCTTTATGGAAGCATAGACTAAAAACATTTCCCAGCCTCCCATGCAGCTGGATTGGGCTATATAACTAAGTTTTGGCCAATGATAGGTAAGTGGTTATGTGACTTTCAAGAAGTGTCCATCAAGGGAGAGCCATGCCTTTTTCCTTTGTGCTACCTGGAGGATAGATATGTTGCCTGGAGCCCATCTGTCATCTTAGACAAAGCTAGCAAGGCTCACAGTCTTAGGGTGGCAGGAATAAAATTGGAAGGAGTATGGGATACTAACTCATCTGTGTAATTGCCTTAGCAGCTTGGATTCTCATCTCTAGATTTTTACGTGAGAGAAAAAACCCTTATAGATTTAAGCTCTTCTTTAAAAAAAAAAATGTTGTCAAATGTAGCTGTACTTAATTTTAACTAAAACACCCACTACATGTTAGGCGCAGACTCTAAAGATGAATAAAATGAAGCTTCTGTTCCTCTGGAGTTCCATATTGGGCAGATGATCTGAATGAATAGAATAATAAAGGGCTATAGAATGATAGAAAAATATTATTCACATTTCCTGTACCAGGGACACCTTTTCATTCATCATCTCACCTTGTCTTAACAATGGTCCTGTAAAATGATGATTGGTAATCCACTTGAGAAAAGAGGAAGAAGACTCAGAAAGTTTAGGTCTTTTTCTTAGGCTCAAGCTAGTAAGAGGTGAACCCCTTCTGTTTGGGCTCCAGTCCTTCACTATTTCTGCCATATCCACACCACAACAAGAAGGGTTTTATGGAGGTTCAATCAGTGAGGTCTTACATTGGACTCTGAAAAATGAGTCGATATTTGAAATGAGTATATATTTGGAAGGAAATTCCAGAGAGAAAGGACAGCATAAGCAGACGTAACAGCCAGCCAGCCATGACATGCTGGACATGGCAAGTCCTACAGAGCTGCTGGAAAACTGGGCAAGATCCGGTTATAAAATGCTCTGAATTTGGACTTTCTCTGCTTTTGTACCATGCTTGCCTGCTTTCTTGTATTCTTGGGCATGCTTTGATGTAAACCTCTTTTCCCTCCCATATAAAATGAAGATTGTAGTAACTTCTGTATCAATCAGAACGCTGAAAGCAGCTGCTATAACAACGTTCTCCAAATCCTGATTGCTTAACCCTGGCAACCCTAAAGCAGTCATCAGGGGAGCAAGGGTGTGTATGCGCGTGTATGATAAGTTGACCATAAACACTGGTTAGTTTAGCATGTACTTAGCCAAAGAGAAAGCAGGAACTGCAAGGTGATGAGGCCTGTGGTCAGCGCTGGACAAACACCTCTCATGTGGCTTTTTCTTCCTCATAATTCCAGGCTGCTTGAAGGACTAGGAAGGGACATCATTAGGGGCTTTGGAAATAGTGGTGACTGGGTTTCTCTTGCCTACTTTGAGCTCCTGAGGTGGAAAGGAGATGATGCTGTCAGAGGGAAGCCTTTCCTTTACTACACCACCACTCTGATGGTGCCAATTCTGATGAGTTATAGATGTTCAGGGTGAAAAAAAGTTAGTTCCACTTTTACAGAGACTCAATTGCATATTCTGGTCTTAAGAAATCCAACGTAGGTTCTGGTGTACGCATATTATTCTATTTCCATGTCAAAGGTAAATTAAGTGGATAATTTTTTCTTTTCCAAAAAAATTCTCTAGTTACCAAGTGATGTATGATATAGTCCCTTAAACAACAAGATCCTCTATGGCAGGGTTTCCTAATCCCCAAGACTGCAGTCTGGTACTGTCTGTGCCCTGTTAGGAACGGGCCGCACAGCAGGAGGTGAGCGGCGGGTGAGGGGTGAAGCTTCATCTGTATTTGCAGCCCTCCCCAGCACTAGCATCGCCTCAGCTCCAGCTCATATCATCAGGCGTCAGATTCTCATAGGAGCACCGGCCCCTGTGCCAGAAAGGTTGGGGACTGCTGCCCTGTTGTATTTAGAGTGTGATTCTCTTTATGAATATTCAGCTTACAATATGACATTTTGAGAACTCTGGTTGGGCTTTGGAAGGTGGCAAGTCTGACTCTAGCCTACCTCTAATTCTTCCTAGTTTTAAATGAAATCATTTGCCCCATTTACTCTTTTCAATTTTATTTTCCTGTTAGGAAAGAACATGGCTCAGATGGATGTGCTAGAGGAAATGCATCAGAAAACCCTGAGCAAGGTGCAATCAGTCACTATTAATGATCACAAGAATCAAAGCTACTTGAAGAAATACAGCTACTTATAAATGGGCGATAAAATTGAATTCATGAAGCAGTTCCTTCTCCATGGGCAATTTCTTGGTGCTGAAGAACTAGATAGAATTGCATGCAGACTATGAGTGTCAGAACTCCACACTGTACTTAGCACACTTTAAAGAATAGGTATTGAATTTTAGCTGAGCCTAACATAATCTTTTTCAATTCCAAGGACAGCTGTTAAATCATAAAATATTTTTTGATATGAAACTCTTGTCTCTGAGAGATCTTTTTTTCCTTTAAGATCAACATATACGAAATATTATGTGAAGGAGTTGACAACTTTAAAAATCAGGATATTTAGCGACTAGCTTCAAGTTGATATTAAACCTTTAAAAAAATCAATGATGAATGTTGTAAAAAATGGTATTTGATGTTTGGGGAGCATCTGCTTAGCCACGTAACCTGCAGGTAGAGTAATTTGAATCTGGTTGATTATGAAAGGAAATTAAAATAACGCAAATCATTTGATGAAACCATCCTCATAGAATTCTAATTTAACTCAAATAATAAGTATTTTAATGGTTCTCCTGTGTGCTTATTTTTAGTCTCTTATTGTGTAAGTTACAAGAGAGTTGCTTTCATGCATGTGAAATGCAATTCTCTTCTTGTAAAAACTTGACACAACGCTTATCCATTTGATTTGATTGCATTTGCCTGTTCATTAATATAATTGAAACATGTAGCTTCCCCCAAGTTTTCACAGGCTCATCCCTAATTTACTGTTGGCATTTTCTCACATTACATGTTAGCATAACTGAGTTAGACCAATTTATTCATGAACTAGGAAGAAGCCGGGTGGAAGAAGGGAAGGGACGGTTCAGCCTATGTACTACTAACTGGGGGCCATGGGCAGGTGGCTGGCTCCAGGCAGTGGTCCTGGAAATCGCTACTATTTTAACTGCTGAATTCAAGCTCCTGGAAGAAATTTATATGGACTCAAGTGATAAGGACTCAAGAAAGAGGGGTTACCTACAGGATATTTTTATAGATTGGTAGTAGTGATGTAGTAGAAAGATCAATAAACTTGGAAGGAGAAAACAGAGATTCTAATCCTTAGGGGCCACTTACATAAGTGAGTTAATCTGAGTGTATTTCTTTACAGGGCTATGGTAGAGACTTAAATGCAATAATCATGCAGTCAGTTACTATGTTTGTTGAAATACATGGCTTTCCAGGGGGGCTTTCAAAGGTAGGAAATAAAATGCATAAAGGAGGTGGTCAATAAAACAAAGTAGATTTAAATAGCAATAACTTTTCAAATTAAATAAAATGTTTAAAATCTTAATTTTTTGTTCTTTACAGATTAATGTTAGGATAGCTCACTAAAAAGAATTAAATAACTCCTACTTTTATTTTTCCTTCTTACTGATTATACTTGTTTTTCTGTATGATAGAATTAGATAGGTTAAATTAACAAAACCAATGGGATAAATTCATAAGAAGGAGATTTTCATTTTTTAAACTCCACTTTTTATTCTAATGACATTAAATGAAGAGAATTTGGCTGACATATTAGGTAGGCACCCATTTCTGACAACAGCTGTTTTCCTTTTTATCTCAGCTCTCATTTCTACAGGACAGATCTATCAGAGCTGCTGTGAAAGCAGGTGTAATCAGAGGAGGGAGAAGTCACAGGGATTCTCAAGTAAGGGAGGAAATGATGCCGTTTGTCAGGAGTAGGACTGTGCTGGGGGCACTTTAGCATCACCAAGACAGTTTACCCTGTGAACACCGGTTTCTCCTGAATGGTAAGTAACCACATCCTTATGTATATCCAAAGTTGCTGAAAATCTTTATTGGAATCAGCAGATACCTTTGGAGAAGCCATGCTTGCTGAGGAGGGATGACCACTACTTGAGAAATGTCAAGGCCAAAAAGCTGAGCTTTCTGTTAGGTGGTTTCATTCCTATCCTGGAAAGCTTCACTAGACTGTCATGTTTTCCACAGAGATAAGTTATGGATAAAACAAGAAGTGTCGAATTCAGCTAAGTAATCTTTTTTGTGTGTGTCTATATAATACTAAATGATCTGTTTGTTTCCTATTTTACCTGTTTTGCTATCTTGCAGACATGGGATCAATTAGGTAATTCCTCATGATAGGTATATCACAAACAACAAGGAAATCTTTCCTTTTGCTTAAGATCAATTAGAATATGTAATTAAAAATGTATTTGAGATTTGCATCTGAACTATGGAAGAGAGCATTTAAAGGGGGTTTAAGAGGAAGCTTGCTAAGACTTGTAAGGGAAACTTTGGTATTTACACAAGTATCTTCTCAAATTATTCTAAATATAATTTAGTTAACATTAATTATATTAATTATTAATTATTTTAAACATTCACTTTGCATTGTTGGCTTTTCTACCACCACTTTTTTCTCACTTTATTTTTCTCAAAAAACTATTCTACATATATATTACATTGAATTAAATATTTATCCTAAAGAAGAATGCCCAGTGGAAGGTAGATGGTAAAATTAGACAAAAAAATGGTAGGCGAGGTGGCAAGAGTATCATGGATTATTAAAAAATTCAAACTTTGTTCTTGAAACTGGAAATTGTAGGAGCTGCTTTTTTTTCTTTTTTCTGTTTTTCATTTTATTTGCTAAGTTCGTTTGCCTCAGATTCACAGAAACTGAGCTGTAGAGTTATAGAACCCTAAAGTTGGTATTGTCAATTATTGTTTTCCACGAGATGAGGAATATGATTGAGTTTGGGTCACATAGAAATGGGATTCTAATGAAGACTTAGATGGGGAGAAAAGGAGAGGATGAAAACCACGGGCCCTCGAGGACCAGGAATTTAAACAAAGCTAATATGGAACACTGAGGAGAGCGTGGAAAAGAAAGGGATTAAAAAGGCCAGTATAAAAAAGAAAAAAAAAAAGAATGCTCATTGAAGAAGAAGCTATCCTGGTTATTTCAAGGAATTCCAACATAGAAGTTGGAGAAGTTGGGTGGGAGAAGACATCGTCAGAGCAACGTGGAAAGTAAATGGACACACCCAGAAATAATGTTTTAGCAGTCATCTTGGCATCCCTTAGCCCAATGAGGTTGACGCGTAAAATTAACCACCACACCAGTGACTTCCAAAGCTTGGAAATTTGAAGAGGTAATGTGAAATGCTCTGAAAAGTAAGAGAGCTGGTAGATGTAAGAAGAGGTAAAAAGTCTCCTCCTGGGCTGGCAGGGCCAAGGACAGGCCCTGAAAGTAGATAAATAATTTTTTCGTGAGTCTGACAGTCTGGTATTCTAACTTTTTGTTTTTGAAGTGTTAGAAATAAAAAGCACTGTCTTTGGAGCTTAGGTGTTGGAGGTGGGAAGATCTGGTATTGAATCTGGTTAACTCTAATCTGGAGTAAGTTTTTATCTGTGAGTTTTGATTTCTGCTTTGGAAAGTGGGAGCACTGTAACTTCACAGTAGGGTTCCTGAGTGGCTCAAAAGAGAACATGTGTGTATAACATATAGTTGGTGCTTAATTGTCACTATTAGTAAATGAGTGAACGCTTTATTCAAGCTCTAGGTGACTCTGCTAATCACCAGCTGTGGGGCCTCAGGCCAGGGAACTCTGCTCTTTGAGTCTTGGTTTCTTCCTCAGGAAGACAGACCAGGTTGGTCCTCTCTAGATTTCTGAGTGGTGAGTCTCAAACCTGCAGGTGTGGAGGAATCACCTGGAGATCTTGTTTCAAGGCAGACCCCAATTCAGCAGCTCTGTGGTGGGGCTGGAGCGTTTACACTTTCAAAGAGCTCCCAGGAGCTGCTGGTGGCTCTCCTCCCAGCGCCATCTGTAAAGTCGAACCTGCCATGAGTCTATAAAACAATAAACCAAAGTTGGACCCCTGAGGCTCTGAGAAAATGAGATGCTGTATTTTTTAATGAATGGTGAGCATGGCAGAGAGAAGCCGAGGGTGTCTGAGAGGTGGGGGATTAGGCTCAGGGAGACCGGAGTAAGTGACTGACTTCTATCAGGAGGGAGGGTGATAGGAGTGGAGTTGGGAGTGAGGGTGGAACAAAGCGAAGAGGGTCCTGCAAGGCACAGTGCATCTAACTCCGTATTGTGTTTAGTCCCTAACTGGGACTCAGTAAAACAATACAAACCTCATTTTCTTTAATACTTTTCGGGGGGGGGGGTGGTCACTGTAAAACTGAACTGTTTCTGAAATTAACCTATTACATATTCCTATACTTAATGAAATTATAACAATTCAACAAATGATATAATTGCCCTAAATACTGCTTTTAATATAATTATGTATAACTCACTGGAACATACGATTGCATTCTATAATTATGGCTTACAATGTTATAAAATTCCTTATCAAATGCATGTAAGTAATGCAGTTTATGTATGACTCAGTTGTCAGTATTTCCATCTGACAACATCCAGGTTTTTAAAACAAATAAGAATGTAAATATATTTTTCAGACAGCTAGGGCTAATGGATGGGAAGTAAGTGAAAGAGAAGATTGAGGTCATTGTTTCTTAAAGTGAGGCCTGCTCTTTGCCTACATCAGAATCGCCTGGGAACTAGTTAAAATGCAGATTCTGAAACTTCTTGCAGCTCTTACTGAATCTGATTCAACAGGGCAGGAAATCTGTACTTTTATTAGGCATCCCTGGGGCATTCTTATGTACCCTAAACTTTGAGACTTTCTGATCTGGATTTCATCCCTCTCCAGATGTCATCTGGACACCAGGTAAGGAAGGGTAAGTCTGCTCGGGCAGAGAGACCCTTGTAATGTCTGTACCCATCTGTCTACCAGATGCGTGCATTTATACACCCACTAGGGCTCTCTCACTCAAGATGTCTTATACCTCATAGCCGCTCCACTGTCTTTCTCCCTCACTCATGTCATAACAACCCTTCTGGGTGCCCAATTAAGAGGCCTGAGAATTGTTCTGACTCCTCATTGTAAACATTTCATCAATTATTGAATCTGGGCAATTTCACCTCCAAAATTATTTTCAAAAATGTCTCCTTCCCACTATTTCTGTCTTCTACCATCTTAGGTTATGATTGTCATCATCTAATTATTAGATTAACAAATATTTATCTACTAAGCACTTACTGAGCTGTTAGGAAGTAATAAGTTCTCAGGAGAAACAGAAGCAAGAAAGAGGCAAAGGAAATGTCAGGGACTTTTGGGTAGTGTAGAGGAGTGACATGACTGTTGAGTTCTTAAAGATTCTTCTGGCTTTTGCATTGAGGGTAGTCTGAAGAAGGGAGAGGCAGAAGCAGAGAGAATTGTAGGATTCTATTGCAATATTCCAGGCAAAAGACGGTGATGAAACTGGCTTCTACCAGAGTTGTCACAATGGTGAGAAGTTATTGGATTCTGCTATAGTCTGGAGGTGGAACCAACAAGAGCATTTACTGATGGAAGAAATGTGGGATGTGAGAGAGAGTGAGTAGTCAAGGAGTAACAAACAGAGGGGTCACTGCCACTAACTACTGTGCAAGGTGGAGAGAAATGAGTTTGTGTTGGGGATTTCTTACTTGATTTGCCTTGAACCTTAGCCTTCTTTAAAGGGGCTACCAGAGTGTTCTACATAAAATGCAAAAAAATAAAAAATAAAAAATAAAAAAAATTCATTCCTCTGCATAAAATCCTTCAGTGACTCTCTGTTACATGCGGGGTAATGTTTAATGGTTTGAGGGCTATGGGTCTGTCTCCTGCCGGCCTCTAGCGTTCCAGCTCTCTTGTGATACTGATGTGCTAGTAGTTACCCATAGCACGGGAGGGTGGGAGGTATCGCTCTGCTCTGCCTTTGCTTATGTGACACCTCTGCCCAGAGTGCTTTGTCCTTGACTGTTCCTGAAGAGTGAACCTGGTGTATTATTCATCATTTTATCCTCAGCAACTAGTATGGTGAACTGAACGAAAATTCTCACTAGGGCTTTCTGGGGGAGGATAATCACAGATGAAGAAATTGAGGTTCAGAAAAGTTAGGAAACTTGAACTGAATCTAAATTGATTATGCCAAGGTGACAAAGTTGAACACAGGTCTATAATACCCCAAAGCCATTTAGTTTTTCCCATACCATGCACAACTACCTCTGTTTTTGCTTAGAGCCAGATCTGCCAGCCTCCCATTTTCCCTGGGGCCAAGCCGACTTCCATTTAACTGCCACATCTACGCTTACACATTTCTTATAACTGAAGTTCCGGTGAGGGGTTCTTTTTGATTAACAGGCAAACCCTGTCACAGCCATCCACTTTCCTACCTCCCACCCCTGGCTAAATGCTGAAGCAAAATAGTTAACAACACACACACATACACACACGCGCACGCACACACACGCACACACACACATCATGTGAGTGCACGCATAGAATAGATCTCTATAGAATAGAGCCTAGACTTCATAATTTTTTTTTAAAGCTATCTGGGAAGCAACCATTTTTTGCAATTAAAAAAACAGTAAAGAGGGTGGCGCCCAGGGACCCCCCCGGTGAGCGCGTGGGAAAGACGCCCGCCTTCAGAGATCCAGTTCTTAAGGGGAAAAGGCAACATCCATCGGTCAGGGGTGGAAGTGGGGCAGGGAATTAAAGAGGGAGAAAAAAACAATAAGAAAGGACGACTGATAATCTGATAAATAAGAGAAAAATATCACCTAATCTATTAACATAAAAGTAGTTTTCACTTTGCATTTTTCTTTCCAGCTTTTCTCATATTACATTTATTTTCAAAGTTAGATTACATGTGCATTAAGCAAAGTATATTTTTACTTCATATTGCAACAGAAACATTTTATGTTTGTACATGGTCTTTATATTTATAATTTTAAATCCCTGCATTATATCCTAGCCCATAGATGTGCCAAAATTTAGCTATTGCATTAGGTTGTTGAGAATTTTTCACCATTAATGTTGGGTATACATTCCTGTGTTTTTAAAAATTGTTTCTCTTTTTGGATGATTGCCTTAGGATAAGCTTCCAGGACTAAGATGGACACGTTTTTATGATTATGATGTACAATGTGAAAAGGCATTTATTTCAAGAGAGCTTTTGTGGCTGGGAGCTTATCTATTTTTTTTCAGGGCCGTCTACAGAGGATACATTAGACCCCCACGGGACCACTTCAAACTCAGAGAACTACTTCTCTAAGACCTTGCAAGAGAACCTGAGTACCTGAAACACTGAGGGCTTCCAGGGTGGGGGTCGGGGGTGGACAGGCACAACCATCCTCAAGAAGCTGAGTTTTTGGAGGAATTTTCTTCTGGCAGATGAGTATTCCTTTCTTTACTCTCTAAACAAAAGTGAACCAGGAGAGTAGTTCACCTCTTGGCCACGGGCAGGTGTCCAGGCACCACCAGAAGATGGGTAGCTCCATAAAGATTGTGGAGTAATAAATACTTCCTCCAGAATGTCAGCAACACTGAAATGTGAGGTTTTGCCTCTCACTTCCAGCTGATAGCAAGCACAATTAGAAAAAGCAATACATGTCCAATAATAGCAACTCACATTAACTGAGCGCCCATTCTATTATCTCATTCTTATGGAAACTCTATAGTTGTCACGCATCCCATTTTAAAGATGAGGAAGCCGAGTCTCAGAGATCTTAAGTGTCTTACCCAGGGGTACTCACAGCTAGTAAGCGGGGGAGCCAGGAATTGAGGACTCCAGTAGAGGCAGAAACCATAGAAGGGAAAATCATTGTACCATAGTTTTAATAGTGCTATTGACATTATTTTACCTGGAACCTTAAGATTTTTATCAAACAATTCTTAAATATCATGTCATTAAAGACTAGTTATAAAATGTGGTTCCCTAAAATAAAACTCAAATTTAGGATTTCACCTTCAACACTGAGTCTGAGGCAAGGTGGGAACTACAAAAATCATGTAAGGAATCTCTCGTTTTTCTTAAGTTTAGCTTCTGAGAAATTTGCAGATCTATAAGATATGAAAACCAGGGACCTTTCAAAGTATGATTGCTTACTTTTCAATTTCCATCTTTCAAGTTGTTTAATATTTCCTGGACAAATAGAGTTTACTATGAAAATGTTTTCTCCTAAGATGCAATTTAAAGAGATTTCTTGTACCTTCATTTACAAATGCATTGTCAACACATTGCATATATTTACTCAACTAGTCAAATAAAAATCAGATCAGGCTCAGAAATAGATTTCTTGTCGATTTGACTATCTGAGGCAGGGAGTATAGTAAGAAGTTGTGGATATATTCTTCTTGATTAAAAATTGAGTCAAACTAAAGAGCACGAGAAAGTTTTTTGGGAGTGAGGGACATGTTCATTATCTTGATTGTGGTGATAGTTTCACGGGTATATACATAAATTAAAATTGATTAAAGTGTACATTTTAAATAGATGCAGTTTATTATATGTCAATTATACCTCAATAAAGCTGCAAAACCAATAAACAAAAATTGAATCAAGCTGCATCCGTTTATCAAACTTAAGTAAGTTGACCTTTTCCCCCCGAATACACAAAGCTCATCCAAAAATGGGTCAAAGATGAATCTATTTGAAAATCATAACTGACCTTAAATGGACCTTACTATTATGTAGGGGTAGATACTACAGAACTTGAAAAATCATAAAAAATTTGATTGAAACTGAGAAAATGTAAGAGGAGCTAGATAGATTTGTGCTTCTAGATCTGAGGTCTCATTTCAAGCAAATTCTGTTTCTGGCTGCTCATATCTGACCTTGTACTCGCTGTGTAAAGTCAAAATTAAGCAGAGATGCTATAAAATCAGCAATAGACTCATTGAGTTATGGAATAGGGAGGGATATTAGAAGATCATCTTCCATATGTCCCTGTCTTTGGGAGAGTGTATATCTTTCAGATCTGAACATTCGTTCTGGTTATATTTCCATTCTCAAAGCTAAACATTATACTTAGCTCTTCTATATTGCTACAAAAAATATTTGGTGAATCTGGCTTTCCACTGTGAAAAGCAAGATCTGTGAAAGGACAGTATTCTATGACCTATGAGTATGTCTTCATTTGTGAGTGGTTGCATTCAAAGGCAAAAGCACTTTATTTTCAGGAATTAAAAGTGCAAACAAAAATACAAGCCATAAATTTTCTAATTCATGCATGAGGCTATTATTAATTCTTTATCATTATATAACTAGATTCCTTTTGGTAGAAATCTTTGGTTCTACTCTTAAATTTCAGAAAAGAGATGTATCTGAATTTGGAGAAAAACAAAAAGTAATAAATATTTTTCTATGACTTTTATAGGTGATCTCTTTATTTTAGTAAGACTCCATAGAAATAATCAGAGTTCAACCGATATGCCTACTCTTTAACATTTTATGACAAAATAAAATAACCCATTCTTTTTATAACTAGATTACCACAAGAGCTCCCATTGACCTTCTTTCCAGAAGTGCAGGCTCCTCAAGATATCTTCTCTGTTATCAGTGACTTGCCCAGGAACCTAGTCTCCTGATAACCAGATGAAAGTGTTCTTGAGATAAAGTCCTTCTAGTTTTTCCTTCTGCTCAGCCTTCTTATCTTGATTCCAGGCTCTGCCCATACTGCTGATGATCTATGAAACAGCCATAGCCTCACCTGCTTTTCCCAACCCACCTCCAGGTCCTTGGGGAAGGACCGTTGCCCTCCTAATTCTCCTCTGAGTAACTCAGGCCAGGCTAATAAACATCATGAGAGTGGTTCACAATGGCTATCAGAAGGGGATCACTCCTTAAAGGCCTTAATCAAAGGCTTCTCAGTGCTGGGGGTGGTTCAACCCCTACCAGTGGGAATTCCCAGGCATTCAGAACTGGAGTCCAATTAACTCCCAGCTCCTGAGCAAACTGTGTGGCCCTCCTCCAGGTCAGGCCCACTCAGTTCCTGCTCTTGTGTGACCGACTGACAGTGGAGGTGGATTCATTTCCTTCATAGAGCCTCTCCAAAGGCCCAGGATGAGAGTTCATCATGCATTTTTCCAAAATTCGACTTGTTCAGCCATCTGTAACACCTTGTTGTGGACACCCTCCATTTAGGTTGGGCCGGTACCAAGGCTCCAACTCAGGGTCGTTGCTTTGTCCCCAGAGTTAGGAGGAGGGGGGATTTGATCTGTAAATCCCTGAGAGTTCAGCCTGCTGCCTCAGCAACCTATAAGAAAATGCCTGGACCCAAAGAACTTAAGCATCTCCCAGGCTTCACGCCAGGGTATGGGGAAAAACACTGCTGAGACTCAACAGAGGCTAGTGCTGCTAGGAAGCCCAATTGACATGATAAATAGGATACTCAACCTCTCAGCCTGAAGCCTTGGCTTTTCCCCTCGGGGTTTTCCTGAGAACAATGTATATGCTTTTGCATTATATTTACATGACTAAAAGGGCTCATTAAAATGGTCCTCTCATTAAATGGAAAGTCTTCCCGAAGAACAAATTCCATTTTTTTTCCTCTTGAATGCAAAAAACTGCTTGCCACCTACAAAATAGCAAACTACTACTTCAAAAGAAATTAAGGTACCCAGTTGCGCTCAGATTATGGCCACCTGATGAGTGACTGTGACCCATTCTCGCATCATAATCAAAGCTGCTGTGACTCTCATAGAAACTTGGAAAGGTGTGTCCTAGTCGGAAGTGATTCTGCTGACTGCCCTCAGAATGAATTCATATTACAGGAGATCACTCTCTTTTGTAAAGTTGCTTCAAACTTTGAAATTATTTTTTACCCTTTGATCGATATAAGAAGAGGAAATACGATACCAAAAAGATGAAATAAACATTAAGAAAACCCATCCCTAGGAAAATAATGCATGATATTTTAGTCAACAGGAATTGGCCATAAAAGTAGGTAAGCTAGCCTGCAATTTCAAATTGTTGCATTTGCCTGGGAGTGAAATTTTGAAGGACAGGGAAAATATTTGAAGGAAGTAAAGGGTACTTAGGTCGATGCAATCAGCGGTGATAAGAAAACCTGACGGAATGGCTTGTGAGGTGGAAAAACTTTTGCTTCCATGGATGCATGACTGGATGCAACAGACTTGTTTGTCTAAAGAACCAAGTACCAGATCTGGCAAGAGCATTATTATTGTTTTTCCTATACAGAAGAACAGACTTCCAGAGACATCAAAGGATTGTGCTGTCAGGGAAAGCAAAGGATATTTTGTTTTCTCTAGGAAAGGAACTTTGTATAATTCAGCATTCTGGAAAAGAGAAATGGTTAGAGTCAGTGGTGTAGCAATGCGAACTTTCTGAAATAGTCAAGTGAGAGATCCTTGAACATTACGAATTTGCCAAGGACACCGTTCTTCCCGTATGTACCACCATTTACCAGAGACTGTATAATCAGCCATGCATACAGGAGAGGTTACAAAAAATTTCAGACAAATGACCCTAATTTAAATGCAGTCCCAAAGTTGTCAGAGCCATCAAGAATCCTATAACAGCCTCAAGATTTACTAGGAATGGAGGAATGTGTCTACAAAGTCCCTCCTGGTTCAGCTTATCCAGAAAACTCTCTGAAAAGGAGGAGCCATAATAGACATTTTATATCTGAGTTTTTAACATTTAAAACACATGCCTGTAAAATCATTTTGTGTTAATGTAAACATATTGCAAGACCTTTGTGTTTTATTTTTGTTTATTTCTTTGCTGTTTTTATTATTCAAAGTGTATTTGTGGAACACAGCTCTAGTTTTTAACTGTGTGTACAGGACCTCAGGTTTTAGGTTCAAAATTAGAGTTTGCACAGTATGAAGTTTTTAAACAGCTGGGACCTCACTCAAACCTCATAGCAGCCCTGAATGGGGGGTATTTTCCTTACCGAAGGATGATACCAGGCCCAGAAATTTGCCTTCAGTTGATCACCGAGTGCTAGTATTTAAATGCAGGTCTATCTGACTCCCAAACCTATGCTCTTTCCTGCCCTAGAAGGCTGCCATCTAGCAATTAGATGGTTAAAAAGCACTTTCTTTCCGTACGACTGACATTTCTAATAACATGCATGCACACACGCGTCCACCCCTACCTCCCGCACACACACAGTCCACAGTCTAGCTTATGTCTTGGGGACTCTCCCTAATTCAACCTCAATTATCTAAATTATTTGGAAATCACAAAGTACTTCAAAGTTATTCCCATGAAAAAATGCTCGCAAGGAACAAAGTAACATGGAAAACAAAAGCATGTGTGCTTTGGAGAAAGAGCTGAGGCATGTTAAAGTACAGACAGGAGATGTCAAAATTAATGCATTAAATTAGTCTCTTAATTTCACCAGTACTTGTTAAATATCTACTGTGTGCCAGGTCTATGCTTGTCTCAAAGCAGATTTCCAAAAATCCTTAGCTCTTCTTAAAACTTGGGGGGTGGGGGAGAAGGGAGGGGGATGGAGAGAGAGAATATTTCTAGTTGCTTGGAAAAATTATTGCTGTTGTACATTGAAAAATTTTGGATTGAGAACTAAGATTCAAGATTTGCCTTTAAAAAATGTGTTCTGTACTTTCTGTGATCAAGCTGGACCTGAAGTTTTTCCAAAATAATTCAGCGCCTCCTCTCCTTTCCCTTTCCTTATTTTTGTCTTTAGTAAATGCAAGATTTGATACTTCATAAGAACATTTATGTGTCTTACATCAAAAAAGAGTAAAAATACATTTAATGAGAAGAATGTAGCCTAGACAGTTTCATGTTCTGTTACTCACTTCCTAATAGAATTATTTTTCTGGTCCCATTAGAGTCTGATTTTTGGTCCAAAGTCTGATTTTGTTTGTAAAAACAAATATCCACCCCCCTAAAACATAGCATGCTATTATACCCACACTCAATTTATTTAAATTTCATTAATTAAATTTGGTAAATTTGCTAATAATGAATTCAGCTCCATTGCTAATGAGAATGGTAGAAGGACTCTGGCAAAGGCAAGATGTGTGTGTCTGCACGCACACGTACATGGGTGTGACTGTGCAGGTGAGTGTGTGCTGGTGACCGCAGGATGTTTATTTAAAGATGGAGTCAGGGCTGGACAAGCATCCCTATTGGTAAACAATGCCGGTTTGCGGCCTGCTTAGAAATTACCTGGGACTGACCTGAAAAGGTTGCGCATGAAGTAGCCCCTTGGCTGTCCAATGAAGTGTCTGTTATCGGAAGGAAATGTGTACTTTTTTGAGGTGATATCAGTTCTGTGCTCTGAACCGAATGATTTTTCGTTTTTTGTTCCGATAACAAGCTGGTGGTAAGCTTCACTGAACTGAGAAATTGTAAACTCTTAGAAAAGGCTGTCCAAAGATAACAATTCAATGTTTCTCTGTAATGTATTCTGGATGAATCTGATAATTTAAAGCCCACTTCACCAGAATGGGAGTGGTGCTTGCGTCCTCTTTATCTTCAATTATGTCTAATCTGTTCCTAATTCAAACACTGTGCTGATGTTGTCAGATCAAATATAGATTTTAAATGTTTTATGCTTCTCCTCTGGGAAGGTTTAAAATGCATGTGAGCTGTCTGTCAGGACTGTGCCAGTTGAATCTAATAAAGTTTTAGATAAATTTAAAGGAAATAAAAGAGTACTTAAAAATGAAATGATTCATGGTTCATGAGATGGAACATGTTTAATGAATGGCAGTTGGGGAAAAGTTAAGGCGGAATCTCTGTGGATCACCTGCTTCACCTCTAAAGAGCTCTCCTTGAATAAATGCATTGTGTCTTTCAGCTTACAAGGCAGGAGTTCAGAAACCAATTTAAAATCAAGTCATCTTTGGACTTGACGCAAACAGGGCCTCATAAGCATATGGGCAGGGGGACTCTAATCCATGTGTTTTCATTCCACATGATGACACTCCATCATTGCAAGCAGATTGGAAAACATAGTTGCAGTTTTCAATCACTGAATAGGATGCAGTTGTTACTGTTATTACAATTTTTTCCCCTGCTGATTTCCGTAGATGAGCTCCAGGTATCTGAGTGATGTGGAATATCAAAGTGGAAACATATTTGAATATGATATTAGGCATTGTTAGACCTTGGACCTGAGGGCCAGTGCCAGGATTACACTTACAGAAATACTTCCCTGATAAAACTTCTGAGATCTCTTCTTTATTTAGGGAAAGCAGGGAAGAAATGTTTTACTAGAACTCAGACCATGTTTCTATCTTACAAAAGTGCCATTTCATAGTCAGGAGTGTTTAACTGGGGCTTAAAGGTGAGGGCACTGGAGAAGTTTGTCACTACATAGATTTTCCTTGGGTTTGTGTCTAATCTCTCCTGGACTGCCAACAGCTACATCTTTTGTGGCATTGGAGATCTCTCCTTGTTTGGTTTTGGAAGGATTGTTTGGAATATCCTTTAAATGTTAATTAGAATTTGTGGTTAAAAGCAAAAGGCTTTGAAATTTTAACACCGTAATCCTTCTAGGTCTTTATCCGCTCCCCACGTTTAAGAACAAGGGAAATATTTTTGTCTAGGGTAAGATGCCGCATGATAAAAATAGTGGGACTAAGCTGATTTCTAGGAAGGAGAAAATAATCAATTTACTGATCTGTTTGCTCACTTTGGCTTGACCCATTTATAAAACTGATATTTAAAAAAATCTAAGAAAAAGGCATTTCCTTCACTGATGACCCCCATTGCATCTTTCTTTTTTTTGAAGTCTTAAGGTCAAATTCCTATAAACAAGCAATATTTTTTTTCTCACAGACTCTCTGTAGGGATGCAAGAAAAAGCTCTCCATTTATTTGTAGTGGAATTTTCCTTTGGTTTCTTTCTGACTGGTTTGTGTTTTCTGTCCATCTCAAGATATGTAAGGCTGTACTGTGAGGAAACAATTCTGTTTTCTGAAAGGGTAGGTTAGGTTTTCCCACTGCGCATCAGTTATGCCTTTGTAACTGAAGTTACCACTGACGTTCCAAATAGAAAGCAAGAGAGCAGCGTATGTGTATATGCACATGCAGGAGACTCTCTCCAAGGGGTTTCAGAATACCTGGGGTAGGTAGGGCCTTTAGAACAAGAACTGCTGCCTGTGGCTTGTATGAGCCTAGGTTACATGATTTCTCTATACTCATCTTTGAACTCCTTTCTCAGTTTTGACTCCGGTATAATTTTTGTCTGTGCAATACAAGAAAGTGAGTTTGTTTCCCTATGGGTCAGCCCTATCCCATTAACTGACTCAGTAGGTCAGCCTAGTCTCAGTTTTCCATTCTCGAAGAATATCTTGTGTATTTCTTTTGAAAATAGAAGTCCTTTTTCATATAGTCTGTATTTTTAATTTTTTAAAAAATAGCACTGATGAAAATCTTGACCTCAAATTCTGAAGTTGTCATTTTTGGAAACTTAGTAGTTAAAGGATTCCTTCCTTCCTTCCTTCCTTCCTTCTTCCTTCTTCCTCCTTCCTTCTCCTCTCTCCTCCCTCCCTCCCTTCTCCCTCTCTTTCTCTCTCTTTTACCTAACTCCAAGGCAAAGGAACTGGTCTTACATTTCCCACTCCACTCAAATCATTGGAAGGGCTACTTTTTGAAGACATAAAATCCTAGGAACTTGCCTTTAGACCAAGTTCCCCAAATTCCTCATTAGACCAAGTGTGGTTCTCCACAGGGCATCACAGAAACAGACAATAAGAAACTAAACACTTGTGAAGTCAAGGAAAGTCACACTGAAAAGGTCAAAGGGATCCAAGGATATCTGAGTAGAACACCAACAGGCCCATTTAAGACTATTTTAAGGGACTGAAAAAGGTTAAAGGTTAGTCATTTTTGCACATATGCAGATTACTCAATATGTTTCAGTGTTATAAAATGGAGAAGGAATAAATTTAGCATTAGAAGATGTGTTTTAGTCCTGGCTTTAACTCATATAAACTTTGTGACTTTGGTGAGTCACTCAACTTCCCTGGGTCACAGTTTCCATTTCAACAAAATGGGTTCATCATTTTTTAGCTTTTAAATATAAATTGATATTTTCTGCTGGCACTACAGATTTTTGATATGTGTGGTTTTATTGTTGTTTTCTTAAAAAAATTTTTTTTTCAAGTATTAGGATCTCTTCAACCTTAGAGGTCTAATAAAGTATAAATAGCTCAGTGCTTTCCTTTACCCTGCCAAAGACATGTTCTCAGATCATAAATGAAAACATCGGTTGTATGTTCTATTCATTCTTCTTAAAAATAATTTAAAAAAAATTTCAATTACTGTTAGCATATAAGGTTGAAGGCTTTCTGTAAAAACCTAACCATAGTATAATATGAATGTAGAAAAGGGTTAAATTAGTATTGTTTCACTTTTCAAGTTGAAGTGAGTTTCTCATAGAAAAGGGAGAGAAATAAAAGAAAAAATAAAAGGAGAAAGACTACCGAGGGGTTTATGGTCTGCTGAAAACCCACTCCGGTTACACTCTGTCCCACAAGGAGATGGGAATGAGGAAACTAGGAACGTTGTGGAGGTCAAGGGCAAGAAGAGTGAGCTGTGAGGACTGGATGTCAGGGAACATAGCACCAGCCTCTGTAGTCAAAGGATGTGTTCAGGTATTGTCAGGCTTCCGACATTAATTGGTGTCCCCAGGCACAACAAAGGAGAAATATACATTACAGTGACGATTTTTTTTTTTTTGACAAAGTACATTATGCACTGATAAGCCATTTACACTTCTAGCCAGGCAAGAGTTAATTTGGGGATGCAGAATGGCTGCTTTAGAAATGTAATGAAATGACACTCAAAAGAGGAAACATTTCAGTTTTACTGAGAAAAAGTAAAACAGGGCGGAAGTCTAAATTGGCCAGAAGACTGAGAGTAAGGGAGAGAAAAAGAATCCTGGGTAGAGGAATTAATTTTTGCAATGTTTTCTCAGTAAGGCTAGTGGAAGAAATACACACACATGCATATATACACACATACGCACAAACACTCAATATAACATACACACATACACACACAAAACACAGAACATATACAAACACACGTACACACACACATAAACGCAAACACACATAAACATACAGATATATACACACAAATACATTGCAAAAGTATGATGAGCTAAATTATTTGTACAGAGGTACAGAAAGGGACTTTTCAGAGTATGAACAAGATCCTAGACTACAAGATAATACCTATACTCCTTGGTGTTGCTCAAAAGGTATTTCAGAATGTTTCATGTAGAAGCATATGAATGAAACAGCAGGAGTCCTAGTTGTTATAGCAGAAGCTGTTTGATGATGGCACACCAGACTAGAGGGTTCAAGCAAAGGGGAAATTTTAATGATTCAACTTCAGCTTCTTGTATGGTGTTTCCACAAATGTCCCTAGGCCAGCATTTCTCTGACTCTGCTTCCATGGAAAGAATTTGGTCAGTCCCTGGGTCCGTGGTCACCCACTAAACATCAGGTATGAATCTAGTGTGGTGCTGGGGTCTGTGACTGACACAAAAAGGGTTTGTGATGGAATCCTTCTCTTTAAAGAATTCTCAACCAAGGTTGAATACCAAATGGATACACAAGAAACAAGTGTAGATCTGTGAAGGGAGGTACTGTGCTACCCTTAGACAGGGACAAACGGCCCTCACACTTCATGGATCTTATGTTTTGGGTGCCCCAAATTTCAAAGTTTCTTCCACTGAGGCCAGCTGGCCAGTGGTGCTGTTGGGGCAGGGCTGCCATGAGCCAGGACCAGGGTTTGCATGGGCCCACATTTCTTTCTGACTTCACTAATTCCGTGGGGTTGGCTTGTGGAGTGCCAGGCCTTGTGCCTGTAGGTCCTGTGACTGGGCTCTGGTTCCAGGAGGGTGTCCTGGCAAGCAGGTCTCTCCTGCTGATCGGTGCAGCTTTTTTTCCCCTTGGATGATAAGAGAATTGGCTGCCAGAGTGGTGTGGACATGCTGATTTGGGGTGACTCTCACTAGCACTGAATTAGGATGAGTTTTGGGTTCTAGGTTACTACTGGTCCACTGCTGAGCCTCCGGACTTGAGTTGTATACACGTGTTGGTTTCAACCATGTTGTAACCTCTGGCCTATGGCTCCTGAAGGTGGCAGGTGTGGTGGCAGGCATCTTTTACCCTGTGTGACCCCCACTGCTGACCCCCCGGGTGGCCACATCACCTCCTCTATAGGCTCTGTGCCAATGTCAGGCAGTCCTCAGGTGGCTGAGTTTATGGCCAAGAGTTTTTGAGACTATTGTTCTTCACTCTTCTACTGAACTTTCAAGATAACCAAAGTATGTGAATTAGGATTTTGATTGGAAGTACACTGAATTTATAGAATAATTTGGGGAGAATCATCATCTTTATGTATAGAGTCTTCTTTTTTGTGAACTGGGTATTAATTGTATAGCTTTTAAAATATCCTTTATTAAAGTTTTATAAGTTCCTTTGTACATCCTTTATTAGATCTCTTCACAGACATCTTAAATGCTTTGTCACTATTGTAATACATCTTTTAAAGAATTACTTTGTTTAATTGATGGTGATGTATAGAAATGCTATTAGTGTATGTAATTGTTCTAGGTCTATTCATATTTTTCTTTTTTGGTTCATTTTATAAGCTGTATTTTTTGTTGGGAAATGATACATATTTTCCCCCTAATTTTTCCACTGTTACTGGGGTAAAGTTCTTCTTTTCAACACGCTATATAAAGATGTATTTTTGAACATTTCTAATATCTTTATCTGTGCCAGGACTTTTTTCTCGTTGTTGTTACAAGAAATTCGTGTATTTTGTTAATCTTTTGAATGATCCAGCTTTTTATTTCTTTGATTATTTTTATAATTTCTTTTTTTATATTTCATTAATTTTTTCTCTTGTTTCTTAAATTTCTCTGCCTTCTCTGAGTTGGTTCTATCATTTTATTTTTTTCTTTCTAACTTGTTGCTTGAATTCTTAGCTCAGTAACTTTTAATCTTTCTCTTTTCTAATAGATTCATTTAATACTATATATTTATCTCCAAATATTGTGTTAGCATTATACTATCACTTTTGGTATATTATTTTGATATATAATTTTTATATATTATTTTTCAGTTCTAATTTCTAGTTTCCATTATGATATCATCTGTGACCCATGAGTTATTTTGAAATTTTAAAAATGTCAAAATATTTGGAGGATTATTTTTGGTATTTTTTTCTAACTTCATAACATTATAATCAGAATGTACTATCAGTAGGATAGAGATTCTTAAATATGTTGAGACTTTGTGGCTTAGTATGTGACAAATTAAAAAAAATGATCTGTTTCCTTGAAAATAATGAGTGGCATTCAAATCTTTCATATCTTTCCTACTTTCAAATGTGTTTGATTTATCAATTACTGAGAAAAATATTCCATGATCTCATACTATAATTGTAGATTTACTAATTTTTTCTTCTAATTTAGTCAAATTTTGTTCTATATGTAAGAGAAATTGTATAATTATATAATTGTTACCTATTTATTTTTATATTTACTTTCTATTTACGGCAAATGATATCTTTAAAAATTTAGTAATGATATAAAGTTTCTTTGCAAAATGAATTTAATTAAGCAAAATGGGAGATGATTTATTTTTTTAATTATTTTTTTTACTATAGTGATATTGGTTAATGAAATCCAGTAAGTTTCAGGTGTACAATTCAACACTGAGAGATATATATACACATTGCATTGTGTATTCACTGCCCATAGTTAGATTTCTTTCTGTCATCACATATTTGACCTCCTTTACCCCATCTACCTCCCCTTTTCTCCCTCACCCCTATCCACTGGTAACTACTAGTCCATTGTCCATGTCCATGAGTCTCTGTTTGTTTGTCTTGTTTGTTTGTTGCTTTTAGATTTATATCCCACATATAAACGATATCACGTGGTTTTAAGTTTTTTCTCTGGCTTATTTTGCTTAGCATGATTATCTCAAGGTCCAGCCATGCTGTGGGAGATGATTTAAAGAAAAATGTTGAGTATGTAATGGTGTAAGTAATAAGTGACTAAGAAAGAAAATCATGCAGATAGTAGCAGAATGGCTTAGGAGCACACCATTTTCCCACTCTACCTCACCTGGCCTCCTAGTTACACAACAATATTCTAGAATCATTATTTCCAGCCCAAACCTCTCTCAAGCTTCAGTCCACACATTTGATTCCTCCCTTGTCACATCCTCTTGGACTTCTCACGGGGCCCTCACACTCAGAAATACAGAAGTGGTTTCTTATATTCTTCCCTACCCTACTGCTCCTGCAACACTGACTGTCTCTCTCTGGTTCTTTATCTTGGTGTAAGATACCACTGTCTTCCCAGTCAGCTAATTTAGACATCTCAGACCTTCCTCTACATGCACATCAAAACAGAGAATGAGTTCCATCAGTTTACCTCCTTGACAAGGTTCAACCCACGTTTCACCTTTCCCAACTCCCACCCAGTAAAACTGACCACTCTCCTTTATGTACTCTCATCTCTGATTGGGCTCATCTGGCTAGATTCTAAGTTCCTGGAGGGAAGGAATATTTTCTAAATCATCTATCTTGTTTGCTGGATGAATGGCAAAAATGAGTACTAATTTTGAAGAAAAATCTAGCTTTGGAGCCAGTTGGATGTTGGGAGTCTTAAGAACTATTCTACCTCTCTCCAAAGTAGGTTAAGATGCCAATGGAATTTGAGAAGGGGCATAGGGTGAGAAGGGGCGTGGGGTGAGAAAAGCCTAGTGTTAGCTCTTTCCCGTGATAAGGCTGTCACTATGCAATGCGTAAATGCTGAAAGA
This sequence comes from Eonycteris spelaea, assembly GCA_003508835.1. NCBI lineage: Eukaryota > Metazoa > Chordata > Mammalia > Chiroptera > Pteropodidae > Eonycteris > Eonycteris spelaea. The sequence continues at coordinate 9,275,974 of PUFA01000024.1, read as the reverse complement.
AGCAGGAAATGAAAAACAAGCTACGTCTTGTAAAAACTTATAGGACACCCAGTGTTTTTTTTGTTTTGTTTTTATTTTTTTTAAAAAGAGTGTTCATCAACTGTTCAAAAATCTACTTAGTAGTCTTTATAATCATTTTATTATTGTTTTCACTAATAAGCTAAGCCCTAAAAGGGAACAAAGAGACTCATAAATACTTTCTTAAATAAAAAGTATTACTTAGGATACTAGCCTAGCTTTCAACATCCCTTTTAACAGCAAAGGAACTTATGCTGAAGCGTTTTTCTCATATTTACTTCCTCCTTTTTAAACCATCCGTGTCTCTACCTCTCTCCATTGATTTAGTTCCAGTAGATTTAAGACAACAGCAGGAGCACTCAGAAGAAGTGTCCAGAGGCTTGGTCAGGATGAGAACCTAACCACTTCAGACTGGGCAAAGAAAGGCAAGCAGAAAAATCTCAAAAGATATCCTTTTTTCACTTTTATTAGTTTTAATACAGTGCTAGAGTAAAACATAAAGTGTGTATCAAGTGCGTGTGGGGCAGACTTTTGGTAGAGGGATTACTTTCAAAGTACATAAAAAGTTCTGAAAAGTCCTGCAGTAAAAACCTGTTTAACTGTATTTAACCCAGTTATTCCCTAAATTTATCTTATTATAAAATCCTTTTAATTCTTATATGTATGAAGCTCCTATTAACTTGCTACAGAAACCTATCATTTGGATAAAAATAATTCGATTTGAGGGCAGATATTTCACTTAGTAAAGATTATTCTGAAGTAGTAGAGAGTTAATAAACATCTTAAACAATCTGAAAAGCAGTGTCAGAAGATTTTAAAAATGCTGTCAAGAACTCATAAAATATATATTATGTTGTGTAGCAATATTGTAAAATGCTGTATGATACATTAAAATCAGATTATACCCCATTACCCTATAATCTTCTAATAACATATTTATACATTTTACATTGAATCTTCAAAATGACTCCTGTTATAAATATTATGCTTGAATTATAAAAGTATGCTATAACCCTAACTACGAAATAAGTAACAGCTTCAGATAGTGAGAATATTATGGCAAAAGAATGATTAAAAATTACAGCATCACAGCACTTTAGAGATAAAAGGAACCTTAGGGATAATTTAATCCAAGCACCTCATTTTAGATAAAAGGAAATGGACAATCACGTAGAAGGCCCTTAAGGAGAAGACTAGGTGGCAAGAGTGTAGATGAGATAGGGGAGCACAGGACAGCATTTTCCCTTATAAGAGCGGTAGCAAGAAGGAATCAAGTTAGAACTTCATGACAAAAAAAGCCAGAATACAAGATGGTTGACATCCTTATCTGTGTCCTGAGCAAGTAATGTGATCAACATGAGACAGTCACATAAACAGGCCAATGGGTTGAGGGAAGAGGAGGGGTGTAAGGCCTAGAATCATTAAGACATTGACTTAACCAATTGCTCATAAGTAATAACTACCTGAAGTCTGGAGGCCCCATCTTCTCTGAAAACAGCACTGCTCACTTAGACCCCACCAGGATCTAATTCAGCCATATTTAATGCTCCACAGAGCGTGTGAGTTCTCCAGAGGCTTGCCGTCAGCCCACATGTTCCAGCTTCGGACAGACTGTGTGGCCGATTTGTCGTTCACTGCAAGGATCTTAAAAGTCTCCATCAGAGAGCAAGCTTTGCACATCTGGTGAACTCGGAGATGGCGTTGTATTAAAATCACAAGGGTAGTGCTCTGAAACTGTCAAGCTAGGATGATATTACTGCGTCCCCTGAAGCAGCCCTTTCTGAATGATTTTTAAAGGTAGAGTGTCGGGGTTCCGAAATGAGAAGAGATACCAGAAGAGCTAATAAAAATGACCAATGAATAAATCTGTCCTCACACATTAGCTGAGTGCTCGGTGTGCCCAGCCTTATGGCATTTACAATCGGCATCCATGTGCACTCATTAAACTATATATAATATATAATTATATCATACATCATAGTTTATACTATATTATTATTTATATTATCTATTGTATTATGTCTGATCCCATTTAAAAGGTCTTTTTATTTTAAAAAGAACTTTTTAAAGTAATGAAGTATAAATTTCTGAAAAAAGTGACATTTTCGTGATGAGATTTTTTGGGGCGTATTTGTAAAATGAGTTTATGTGCCCAAAAGAACAAATAGTTAAAATATAAACCATGAAGTCCAGATATATTCCTTTCCTGCAGACTTACAACTGCGGCAAAACCAAACAGGGTTAGAGGAGTGTGGGGGACAGTGCCATTCACCTCTTAGGTCCTATTTCGGTGGACAGAGTGCCATGGGCAGATAGCCTTAGCTGTCAGCCCCTTAGTGTTACCTCAGCTGTAGGGAGCCACCTCGCCATCGTTATGCCCACATCCAGTGGTTGGTGGGTGCAGGAGTATAAAGGCACTCGTGCACTGGCACCAGAGGAACTCGCAAATCCTAGGCTGGAGGGCAGAGAGAGCCGTGGACCAGGCCCGAGACTTAAACATGAGTCACTGAGCTCCAAAGGTGAACTCTCCTGACCAAAGCAGGACGGCTATGTCAAGGTCAGGTCTCCGGTTGGGAAAGAATCGGACCCTGGGTAGCAGGAGGAAGATAATCTGGGTTGCTGACTTCTAAAATTTTGAATTTTTGTGGACGCAGTTCTGACAACTGCAACCAAAGGCAAGGGCGCTGTGGATAGCCAGGGCATCCTGACATCCAGGGAATGTTGAGATGGCTAATAGAATGTGATGAATGTGTTTGACACCCAGGTGGTCCTAGGGATGGCTCTTGGTACCCTGTTTCCAAATTTGATGACGAATGGGCGAGGGCAGCAGCGCAGACCTATCAGAGTGAGCGGAATCTAAAATGGATGGTAGAGGAACGTCAAGATGCGTGTCAGTGTGGTCCTAAGGCCAGCTACAGCAGGGAGGGGGGCTGTAGTTCCTGTAGGAAGAGGGGTTCATCGGAATCCTGGAGGAGAGCCTGTTTGAATATATATATAAAACCGTGGATCCTAGCAGTGTGAGGGGGCTGTGCAGATCCCTTCTCGGTGAAGTAATTGCAATGTGGGCAGACAGCCTTCAGATGGTAACCTCTCACTTCATGCAAGGCAAAGCCAGTCTCAGGGTTGCCTATATCCAGTGACTGATTAAAACACAGTAAACTGCTTGGCCATTTTGTGACAATATGGAAGAGCCCCTCTAGTCCGAGCCAAGGCTTTCCTGGGGCCTGCATTGCAGCTCAGTTTCCCCCTCTGCCCATTCCTGCTACTTTCTCCTCCATATCCAGGTGACCCCAGGACACTCCTTAGCAAACATCTTGCACGCCAAATCCTGTCTCGGAATCTGCTTCTCAGCGACCCCATCTGCAACAGGGAGGTTTTATTTTATTGTATATTTTGATTATTATCTCTCATACTTATTTTAGTAAAGAGCAGTCGCCTCCTCCTACCTCCCCACACCCAACCCTTTTATTGTTTTTGACTTGTGCTGTAGAAATCAGAATTTGGCTATTTGTTTTCTTATAGTGTCATATCACTTATTCTGATATCCCTTGCATTTCCCGTAAACTGGAAACTAGATCTGAAGGCTCGCTTGGATTGAAGTTCAGCATTTTGGGTGAGAACTCATTTTGAAAGACCTATTAACTTCCCATTGCATCCCGCCGGGAAGTACACAATGACTGGTGTCCCACTTTGAGGCTGCCAAGTTTGATCAGCCTGACCCTGGACTGTAACACCGAGTTACTCTGCTCATGCCCATTGGGTAATCTGTGGAGAAATGCTGTGCTCAAGCTTTCTTCTAATTACAATACCCACTGATGATGTTTGCTTGAATTTCTTTACAGGCTGCAAAATGATCTAATTCTATCATTCTTTTACATTGACTAGAATTTTTTGAAAGATTTCTTCATTAACTATGGCTCTTTGAAGAGCTCATGCAGTAAAGACTCCTCTAACGGTGACAGAAAAGATTTTTCGAATGTGTATAATTATGGGGATTACATTTTAATTTTGTTTTGTTTTTAGCTTTGTCTTTGTATGAGTATCATTGGTAACAGTTTTTTTTAAAAATGTATTTAATTGTTTTGATTAGTTGCAGTTATTTTTAATATATTTCTATCAGGGGAATTTGGAAATATATAAAAGTAGAGAGAATAGTTCAACCAACTTATTTACTGTACAGCACCTGGTTTTAGCAATTACCCAAATTTGGTCAATCTAATTTATCCTCCCTCTGCTTCCCCACAGATTATACTAAAGAAAATCTTGAACTTAATATTGTTTTATCTGCAAATAGTTCGGTATGTATCTCTACAACATAAAAATATAAATAAAAACAAAAATAAAACCATAACCTCATTATCATGTGTAAAAATTAACAGTTTCTTAGTATTATTAAATATCAAGTGTTCAAATTTTCTGATTGCTTTGAGAATCTTTAAAAATTCTTTTCATGTTACTTTTTGGCTTAGGATCCAAACAATTTCCACCCACTGTAATTGGTTTATAATTTCTCAAGTCTCTTGATTTGTAGGTCCTCTCCATTTCTTTTTTTCTCCAATTTTTGTTATTGTTGAAGAAACAAAGTTGCTCGTCCTATATAGATTTGCAAAGTTTGGATTTTCCTGGTGCATCTTTAAGGTGTCATTTAACATGTTCCTCTGATTTGTGTGTTAGTGATTGGAGCAAACTTGATCTTTATTTTTTTTTGGCAACACTACTGTGTAGATAGTGGTGGTTTCCTCCATCAGGAGGAAAATATGACTATCTGCCTTTCTGTGATGTGAACAGCCACTGATTATTATTGCCCTGATTCATTTATCAATTAGAAGTTGCAAAGAGATAATTTTCTTTCTTCTCCTTTTTTTTTTTTTTTTTTTTTTTTTTTTAGGCAAGGCAACCCTCGGTTGACTTCATAGCTTGCAAGGACCTTGTCAGCTTACAATCTCTTATTATTTTTTTTTATTTTTAATGCCTACAGCACCTGGTCTTCCTAGGTGGTCTCCCATCTAAGTACTAACCAGGCCTGACCCTGCTTAGCTTCTGAGATCAGACAGGATCAGGCTTATTCAGGGTGGCATGGCTGTAGATGATAATTTTCTTATTCTACTAGTTATCCTTTATTTCTTTAGCTTGACTACTTCTATAAAGAGAAAATTTCCCTCATCTACTCTTTGATTATTGTTTATATGGGAAAAGTGGCATGAGTGCTCAATTCTTTATCATAATGATTTGGTTCCATAGCATTCTCCAAATAAGTTATGATGATTTATTTTTATTATTATTATCACTTATGGATTTAAACAATTTCAATTCTTTGTTGTTATTACTCTCTTTTAAACTTAAGTTGTGTCAACTTTGATCAGTGCGAGCCAATTTGATTTAGCACCTGAGTTTGTTTGATGTGATCCACGTGGCCTTTGATAGCTTCTTGGTTTTAGGATATGGTCAGATGTCTTGTTTACCATTAGCATAGGCCTAGGCCCATTTGGATGATGATGTTTTATTTTATTAGGCACTAGTCTTATCCCTGGAAAGTTAATGTTTGAGAAAGACAGTGGCTATAACCTCCATCTCAGGCTCTAGGAGGAACTGTGGATTCAGCAGGATTTCCAATTGCTCTCCTCATTGGCAAAGGGAAAACAAGTACCCTCAGTTAAGAGAAGTGGGATTAGCCATCATAATCTGGAGGCGCACTAAGGCAATATACTGCATGGCAAATTACACATGTCAGTCAGGGGGTCAAGTAGAATTACAGATGCGACACAGAAGCCATTGATTATTGATATGAATGAAGCAGGCAGTTCAGGTTTGCTTCACCACCCCACATCCGTAGGTTTAATTCTGAAGTAGTCCATGATACACTCATGGATGATTCCATCTGTGAACTGTAGATATTACAGAACTGTGATATTATAGATGAAGAGTTCAGACTTGATTGACATCTTGACAACTTGCAAAGGAAGCACAGACTCATTACACGAACCATGTTCAGGCTGTGGGCAAGACTGGTGCTAGGTGGTCCAGCAGCAAGGATGACTGAGAATACAAACACGTAGTGTTGAGAGCCACGTTTGCTCCCTGGCCATGTTGGGGGGTGTCAGGGGTTCTCTTCCAAATCTGGAAAGGCTCTTGGACAGTTTTTCAGGGTCGGCAGATATCGTTTATTTCTTCTTTTGCCATCATAGCCCCTTTGCTCTCTGTATTCATTGTTTTCTTTAAATGAGTTTTTTCTTAAATTAAAAAGGAGTGTGTATAACCACTGAGTGCAAATGTTAGAAGTCCATAGGCAAGGTGGAGACAGCGCATAGCTGTAGACAGGCAACCCCTGTGATTTCTACAGCACAATAATTTAGCAGCCTTCTCATTCCCTTTCTTTAATTTCTTCTAACAAGGAGGCCCCCCACTCCGTAGCATTCTTCGACAGAGTCTCAGGGTGACTTCTGCATTAGTCCAGGATTCAAAGTGCTCACATCTGAAAGGTAATGCATTTAGCCATTCAGGATCATTGGGAACATGAGAAATAGATACTTCACTGAGATGACACCCCCTGTGGAAGCTGGCAGGGAGAAAGAAAAGGCCTGGACCTCCTTTTCCCTGGGGCAGGGTTGAGGCAGATCACAGGCCCAACTGGTTAGAACTTGGAACCAGAGCCAGCGATGTGAAGAAGAGGGGACAATGGCAACATCGAGGGCCAGGTCTATGACATTGGTGGTGGTTCTCAGTGTTTGGAGACAGGCCAGTGGTTTTAGACATGACCCTGGCATGTCTAGACTTCACTTGCCCTATTCTGCCTGTTTTGTCATTGTGGTTTTCTACCTTTCCTAGAGAATCTGAGCTACCAAGACATCTTTCTAGTAAATTCTTATCTTGCTTAAATCTTCCAGAATTGGTTGCTATGGTTTGAAACCAAGAAAATGAACTGATCCTGGAGATAATCTGTTTCATGCAAGTAGTAATATGTCTCCAAAATACCTAGCCTGTAAACAGATCATGAATTAGACCTGATCATGAACCAGAATTACCTGCAAAGCTTGTGTTTTTGTAAAGCACCTGATGTCAGCCTTGGTGCTCCTGGTTGCTGTTGCAGTGGAGTGTTTAAAACTGTCCCACAGAAACCATCATGTGTCTTTGACTTCTGAGGTATGGCTCTGCTTGGGGTTTGTGCACTTCTTAGAAAGTCACTCTTCCTTCTTGTCACCTCAGCATGAGAGAATGAAGATCAGCAAAGAGGACAGTAACCCAGAGGGCTCATGTGAGAATGATGGAAAGCTCAGCTTCAGAGCAACGCTAGTGTCTTGCCAAGCCTGGTGAAGGGAAACAAAGGTTCCCAAAGACAGCAGATGAAAAAGACCCAGTTTGATGTCTACTCCTTGAGTGACCACACAAGCAAAAAACAAGACCTGGTGCAATTCCCCAACACAGGAAGTAGACACCTGTGACGCTGGTTTGGGGCCAGAGCAAAGGGGATCTCGCCAAAACAGAAATACCTTCTTACTTTGAGTCCAGGGCCAGCATTGTAAATGCTCTACCAGACGAAGCCTGGAACAATGAACAACAAAAAAATAAGCTCTCAGGCTTTCTTTCAACTTTATAGCTTAGATTCCATTCTAGAATCTATGGTAGGACTTGTTCCATAATTTCCACTCTCTCCCAAGTTCTCCGGATCAGCTAACCCTGTTCACTTATGTATTTTAAATATTTTATTAGAGAACATTTTGAACATACACAGAAATGAACAGAATAGTATATGAACAACTCCCAACCCCCATGTACCCATCACTCAACTCAAACAACCGTTAACCCCCAGCCAATCCAACCTTATCTACATCCCTTCTCGCCTGTATTATTTTGAAGCAAATTTCAGATGATATATCTTTTCATAGCAGTTAATACCCCTTCTTTTTTCTTTCTCCTTCTTTCCCCTATTTATTTTTAACACAACCACAAAACTATTAACACTCTTAAAAACATTATTTTTTAATGTTGGCAAATATCAAAAAAAGCTTTAATATCATCAAATATCCAGTTGGTGTTTAAATTTCCAGTAAAATCAGTCTAAATCTCTAAGACTGAGTCCTTGTAACCTGGAGTCCTTGTAATCTTATAACCTGGAGCAAACTCCAAGTTTTAATTTTATTCATACTTGTCTCATGACCTACATACATTTCGAAAACTGGTATCTCCAAGTTCAAAAGGTGTTTCAACTAGATTACATTTATAATTTTCTGCCTTTGGAGGTATTTTGGAAGCTTCAGAAGGAAATTTCATGGAAGGGTAAGCTAGTGGATTGAGGGACAGACAAAAATTCTGAGTGAGAGTGGACAGTGGAGAAAGTCAAGATGTCAGAAGAAGAGACAATCGAGGAAGTACTTAGACGGAAGGTCAAAGGGTGCAAAAAGCTATGGTAGCTTCAAGAATGTGAGTTTTGCGATTGGGAAAAAACAGCCTGTGGCTGCTCATCTGCCACTAGTACAGTTTTTGCTAGTTCTTATAGACAGTGTCACTGGCCACAGTCAGAACTTTCTGGATCATAATGTAATATGCAAATAGTGATTCTAATAGGAGATGCAGGTATCAGAAATGGTCTAGAAGCTTTATGAAAAGAGGGCTGAAATGGCCTCAAAAAATAATCAAACAACGTCTATAAAATACAGAGTAAATTCAAGCCTAGTGTGGTAATAATGGGTATGTCAATGGAAAAATGATCAAGGCTGGGACTCTCACATGCAGGCTCAAGGACTGAGTGTGTTTTTTACCAATAATGCGTATTTCCACTGCACATTATCGGAATGCACAGAATTGTTAGGAGCTCTTATATGACTTCATATCCAGATGCCCACAGGTGGTAGATCTTAGAATAATACATCTTTCTTGATATATTTGCATTAAGTCAACATTTTTCATGTGGGTCCTGAGCAATACTAGGTTTCTGGTGATTTTTCTGAGGTCAGATAAGATTGGGAAACACTATCCACTTTATTTCCTTTCTTGGAGAATCACAGTGACCACTGGTATATTAAAAATTCTGAGAAATTCACTGTTGAATTTTGTACCTGGTTCAAGCAGGCACTAATTTTAATTGTCAATGAGTGACTAGATGTTATCCAGTGTTTTCCAAACCCTTTTAATCATGGAAACTTTTACTATGGAATATCTATTAATATCTCCTGGTACACTATTATGCTGCATAGTGAATACTTATACTAAAAATGATTTATTATTTATGTGAATTCAAATTTAACTGGCTATCCTATATTATATTTTCTAAAGCTGTAGGCTCTAGTCCTTCCTCATGTCCCTCTATCCCATCGTTTCAGTGGGAGTAGCTATAATTGAACAAATGACCCCTCTTCTTAGCCTCAAGAGACTGGATGAGTGGTGAACAATTCATCCATGTTAAGTCAATCAGATTCCTTTTTGGGGAAATGGAATTAGGGTCAAAAGCACACAGGTCGGTCTGAATGCTGTCGTGAATGGCGAGCGCACCAATGAGAGAGGTGCTAGTGATGGCCACATTTCACCATAAAGATGGAAACAGAAAGAAAAATAAAGTAGTTGCTGAGAGATGACAAGAAGTCTTTTAAGGTTCTCTACAATGCACTAATTCCTGCTTCTTGCCTTTTCTGAAACTTGGCTGTTTAACAAACTCTTAAGTTCTTTAAGATACTCCCAAATTCTTATAATGCATGTTCTTTTCTTAAGCTAGCACAAATGGATTTCTATTTTTGCAACCAAAAAAAAATGTCCTAATATACTGTGATTCTTCCAGAGGGGAATCAATCTGCTCTATCATTTATGATTTGCTGTAATAGGGCTGGCATAGAATGCTGACAGGCATTTTGAGAATGAAGTAGCTTATCTTTAAGGAGAACATTTAGAAATTTAGGGTGAGTCTGGGTAAATGACAACATAGGGGCAGTGACTTGGCCATTTTCCCAGTTAGCTCTAGCCTAGAGGTCTCTAGCTTCTAGCAAAAAAGAGAATCTTAGGAAAAATCACAAAACCACTGCACAGTCTCTTTCTCAGGGCAAGTTCATTCTGCATGCCAGATTGAGAATAGAGTACTTTAAAATCCTGAAGTTCCCAAGACTGGAATCCTGAGTGGAAAATTGGACCCCCCAAGGTCCATGGCTGTTGGCCTTGAGTTAAGTGTCACCCTTTGTTCTTACCATGGGAAGTTCAATTTAGAGCAATTTGGAATGATCCCTCCAGTCTCAGGGCATCATTAGGTATTTCAAGGCTGGTGGTTAGCTTGGTAAAAACCACTTCCCCACATTAGAAGATCACAGGGACTATTGAAAAGACATCACAGAGTGTATGATTTTAAGCAAGTCATAGTTTTCAGATTACCAGTATTTTCAGACAGTTTAAAAAGTGCTTGTATCTTATATATAAACACAATCCATATAGTAAAGCTCACATTGACCTTGGAAAAAGCCTCTTTAGTGTGAGATGGAAGTGTTATTGTCTCCTTGGGTATTATGAGGTGTTCAGAAATATTTTATTTTATTTTACTTTATTATGTATTAGTTTGTTTTCCTTAAAGCCAGGATGGAAACAAAGAAGCGTGAGCCTTGAACAATATGGATCTCAGGTTAGGGGCCAGTAGCTCCTTATCAATCTTCTCTTAGACCGTGGGCATGATTTCTATTGCTGTGAGATTGTTATTTTTTGCATAAGTTTATTTTTGATTGGCTTTGGAATGAGATTCTCATTTTAATCCTGTAAGATTAGTGTTCTTTAGCTAGACAACCTCGGTGAATCTGTAGTTTTCAGCTATTAAGCTCTTAATGTGATGAATGAGGTATAAAACCATAACCAGAAGACATTAATAGATTCATGCACATAATAAAGACTCATCACCACAAATAGGCCATATCAGTATTGAAATGTCAACCTGCATTGAAACTACAAGTTGAGATGTACATTTGTCTTTTACAGGTGATTTCTTCTTCTAAAACTGGATCCAAATGTGGTTTCCCTCCATTTCTCGATGTATAGCCAAGAGGTAAGAGACATCTGCTTTTGAAACTCCATACATTGGAACCTGTTTTTGGTCATGAAGAAGAAATTTTATTGGAATACTGTGATCTGAATCCTTAGCACATCCTTCTGGACCTGATTTATAAGTTCACATTTTCTCAGTAAAAGGCAATTTCTAGGAAAGAAGCAGTCTCATAATGACATGATTTTAGATAAGAAGTCTGATCCCTGAAGATTTTATACACACACACACACACACACACACACACACACACACACACTTACAAACAGCTATCTTTTAACATTTTTTTTAGACTATGCTTAGCTTCATATTTTATTTCTTCCAGGCGCTGCTCTATGTTGGAAATTGTATTCCTTGATAAGGTAACACTAACAGGAGGACCTTCTGTTAGTTTAATGTGGCATTCAAAGATTTGCTGGTACCCTTAGGAGCCGTTTGTTGGAGTCCAGCACTTGATGGAGAGAAGCTAACACTGTTATCTACTTGTATTCACTTTGCCATGTTTGCTTTGGACTTAACATAAACTTTGGAGGAGTTTAACTGGATCCTGTTTTTTTTTTTTTCTCTTTTATTGTATTGTCATCATTATTCTGTGAATAAAGATACAGCTTTATGGAGCTTATTAGTATTCTACTGAATGTGTGATCTTGGGTAGCTTACTTAAGCTTCCTGAGTATTAGTTTCTTCGTTTGCAAGAGGTAGATAATGCTAATTTCACAGGATTGTAATTGAATAAAAAGATATATACAAAAATACTCTGAACACAGTGCTTAGCATATAAATATGTGTAGGATAAATGTTTATTTTCTTTCCTTCAACTGAACCAACTGAAAGAGGAATTAAAAAATATTGTGAGTAACAAGGCAAAAGAAACAGCGCTGAAAACAGCAGCCCATGTGCCCTAGTATCATTTTTAATCTAGTTGAGTGGTTTTATTGTTATTATTTTAGGGAGCAGAAGGTTATGATAACTCTTATTTTATTTCACAGGTTCTGATGAGAGTAACACAAGCTAGGAGATTCCTGGACCATTCACACAGAAAGCAACCCCAAACAGTTCTGAAACTTCATCAAAGTCTGAGGGCTGTGAAAATGATTATTAGATCGTAGTTACAGAAAGAGTCACATAGAGTCTTTTTAAATTCAAATTTAGGAATTCATCTTTCTTTGGTGAGTTTTTCTAAAATTTTGTAATGAATACAGTTTTTGTTGGTTTAACAGAAAAAATTCTCCCCTTAACTGGCGAGGGTCCATTTTTCACTCAAGCTTGCATGATTTAGAGAGGCTGTCCTCACCTGGCTGAGTGCATCTGCATTGTAATAGAAACAGGGTGGTTGATTCTTTGCGACTCTCATCTCATCTCTTCTAATAATGAGCTTATTTGCTTTTTCAGGACGTATATACTCTCACCTCTGTACTTATTCACATAGTATTACCTTCATTTTAGAACACGAAGGAGCCCTGTTGCAAGCAACCTATAAGGGAATTGGCTAGGGGAAAATGAAGACTTCCTGGGGACTGGCATCTGAGCTGGGGTCTTGAGAAGTACACAGGAGTTGGCCACGCCAAGAAATGAGGAGAAGCCATGGGAAGAGGTCCAGGGGCATGAAGTGGCGTGGGGAGTATGGAAACATGTTGCTGGCCCATTGTTGCTGGAGCCCAGCGATAAGATCAGGAGGTGAAGCTGGAGGTGTCATGGAATAAACCATGGAAGGCCTGGGTTGCCAGGTTAAGGGGCTTGGAACTTATTAGGTAGGCAATGGTGAGATTTTTATGAGTTTTAAGTGGGGAGGGGCATGGTCTGATTTTTTTTTTCTAGGTAAATCATTCGGTTGGAGGAGTGTAGATAGAGATAGAGAAAAATGGGCAATGTAGAGTATGAGTGGACAAAACCGGAAGCAGGAGACTGGTGAGTAGGCTGCTGTCATAGTCTAGATAAATGATGATGAGAATCTGAGTGAGGACAGTGGATGGGAAAAAGGGTTATAGATCAGTCTAGTTGACTACTCCTACCCCACTCCCACCAAAGTCAGTTGGGGGTATAAATTGTGAATATTAGCTATTTCTTTTCCTAACTCCACCATATAATTGTCAAACAGCTCCTTCAGTTTGACTTACGTTGGTCTTTGGTTCCCAACCTTGGTTGCACATTGTAGTCACCTAGAAACTTTTAAAAACTGCTGGAGCCTGGATCCCAACACAGATTCTGACTTAACTGGTAAGGAGTACAGCCTGGGCAAGGCAATTTTCAAAAGTTCTCCAGCCGATTCTAAAATGTATAACAAATAGAGAACCACTGGTACAGATACCACCCAGACAGCATAAAAATAAACATATGCATGGCACAATATATTTCTTCCTATTTTTCTCATCTTGTCCGTGGGTTTAGTTCATAAACAAGGCAAGCAAAGCAAAACAAAACAAAACAAAACAAAACAAAACACAAAGTGTTCACAAGTATTAGTCAGTTGGGATTATTAGAAAAATTGTGGGTCCTACACAATAGTTGGCCAGCACAATTTTGGGAGTTACGTGCAGGGTCCTAGCTGTATTTCCACTGAATTGATTGCTTATAGTTACAGATGGCGCTTTGTGAAAAGTCTTTGACAGTCTGCTTGGATTAAAACAGATTTTCATTGCCAAGGATTAACTTTGTTTCTACTGTAGATTTATTTACTTATTTTTTGATTCTATATAAATTCATCTCAACTGGGTTATTTCCACTTAATTATCTTGGGTTAAATTGCTATCCAGTATCACCGCAGGCCGCTTCAGCAGTGGCTTAGATCAGTGCTTCTCAAATTGTAATGCCTAAGAGTATCACTAGGGGTGTTGTTAAGACACAGATTCAGATCCTGCAGGTCTGGGGCACTGCGGAAACTTGCATTTCTAATGAGCTCCCAGGTCATGCTGAAGCTGCCAGTGCATGGACCGCACTTTAACAGAGAGTCTTGGGGTCCCCAGGAAATATTCATAGATTTTTCACCTTTCTCTTCAATTATAATCATAAAAGGGGAATATAAAGAGAAGAAACAATAACAACATTTAATTTAAAATATTTCTAGGTGAAGACTTTCTCATGGTTTTCGATGAAATAAATACAAAATTGTTTTTCCATCTGTGCATGACATTTCTAACAATTTCAAATCTCTCTATTGTGCGTTGGAGGAAAATAGAGAAATTACTTCAAGCTCATGCAAGTTCAAGATGAGATTCTGGATTCTGTTGTTTTTAAGTGGATTATGAACCTGTAGTTAACAAAACAGTTGAAATGTTTCATGCATGTCAATAACTGAAAAGCCATCCTCTCAAAATACTTGACAATGTTATTAAACTCAAATTTTGAGAATTTGAAATTATGAAGGGCAGGCCTGCAGGTCCTGGGAGAACTTGTGGCTGTTTATTATCTTTGGAAGGCTTTATATCTAATGATGGCAGGTAAGTTTTTTTGTTTTTGTTTTTGTTTTGCTTCAGAGTACAAAGTTCAATAAAGTTGATTCAAAATTCATAGGAACCAAAAATTTATGTTTTTTGAACTTAGGAAGTTTGGTATTTCTTGTTTCTCACTTAAACAGAGATTATCTAGCAAGGTTTTTGTTTGTCCTCCCTGTAGGTAGTGTTCATAAGGAATCTTGATCACATTTTTAGAGGAATGAAAATCTAAGTTTGTTTACAACTAATATATTGAATAAGTGTGACCAGCAAGATGTGATTGACATAAAACATATTTTTGACTTCCACTGCTCTTTAAAATTTAATCGAGGAGTTTTTCTTTCATTGGATGAAAGCTCTGACATTCTCCAGGAATGTTTTAGTCACTTGAAGAGTAGAAAGTCCTACCATCAACCTAAGCTAAAAGACACTGTCTGTATTTATAAATAGAATTCCAGTCTAATGTTTCAATACACATTTAAAAGTAAGACTGCTCCTCTCATCTGAGCTGTGGCCTGTTCCTGCCTTTGGGGAAAGAAGTGTAAAAGGATTTTCCCTTTCTTTCTCCATTTTCTAACTTTCAGGCTCCACTAGGCTTAGAGCATAGGAAGGCTGGAAAGAAATGGTAGGGAAGTTCTTCCTTGAGGTGTGTGATTGTGAGATATCTTTGCACCATCTGGGTCTGGCAGATGCTTAAAGATGAATCTTTTTCTCGGAAGAGTGTTAGTGGGCTCTCTGGGGCTTCTTTGCCAGGACGCTCCACTGGCAGTCCTGGAAGGTGGGCCATTCACACTGTCCCTCTAGCAGCGCGCATTTCTTACCCTTTGTTTTCTGGAGTTTCCACTCCCTAAAGACTTTGGAGACCATTGCTCCCAGGAGGGTCTCTGCCTGAAGAATTCAAAATGGTTCCAACCAGCTCTTTTCCTGTTGGGTGGAATTAGGAGTCACACAGAGCAGGGGCTCTCTGCAAAAAACAAACAAACAAACAACCCTCCCCCCCCAAACAAAAAACAACAAAAAAAGTTATTTTCATGAATCTTCCCCAATAACCACTTTCAATTCTTTTAAAAGCCTCCTTACAGGTTTTAGAGCTCCCTACTCAGTTTTTAAACATGCTCTTTGACATTTCCACGAGGTGATGTGATACCTCACTTTGGGATTTCATATTTCTAGAATCTTTGATGCTTCAATAATAAGGTCCAATTTCACATTTTATTATCCTATAATTTAAACATCTGTTCCTCTTCCAAAATAAGACAACTTCGAGACCACTGACCTATGTCAAAATACCTTCCTAAGTATTAGAGTGTTTCAACCTCAGCACAATTAGCATTTCGGGCCAGATGATTTTTTTGCTGTTGTTGAGAACTGTCCTGGGCTTTACAGAGTGGTCAGCAGCATTCCTGGCTTCTTACCCACTAGATGCTGTATCACTCCTTCCACTCTGAGTCATGACAATAGAATGTCTCCAGACCCTTTCCAAATGTCTCCTGGGGGCAAAATTGCCCCTAGCTGAGAACCACTGCTGTAAATTGAAGATTACAGGTCTAAGGACAGTAATGTTAGAAACAAGGTATATATCCGCGGTATGACCTAGACTAGAACAGCGGCCCTGGAAACAATCTCAGACATGTAGGTCATTTAACACCTCCCCGTCCCCACCCCCCCCTTGCTCCCTTATAAATGAGGACACAGCTCAGTGGTGTCACAAAGCTCCTGTCATAGGTAAGACTAGGAAGAATCTCGGTCTTCTGACCCTTGTATAGTACTCATTGTGAGGTTGGGGATAAATAATTATTAAATTTTAACATCACTGCTAATTTTAAAGTACCTACGCTTAGAATTTTCTGTGCCAAAAATAGAACACCGAAAAACCTTATCTAATTAGTTAGTGAATAGCACTGAATTAAAATTGGACACTATAATTAATCAATGCTAAATTGTGGTCAAATCCATTACCCTTGAGTGGATTATCTATGTGACCCACCGTCTCCTTCTGACACCGCGCGTTGGGGGTCTGTGGGCGCTGGTCGGAGGGCTTTGAGAAGGCGAGAGGCTGGGGGTGGAAGAGAACCTGTAACTGGCAGTAAATCATTCTTGTGTTATCTGTAGTTTGTTTTTATCTACGTCAGTGCTCCTCTCCATTAAAAAAGCTAATTGAGAATTGACTACTGCAAATTTTTATTACAGAATGCCAGAGATGGAAAAACACATGTAGAAAAACTAAAAATTATTTGGTTGTCTTTTCTAACTATGCTCAGTTTCAGGACCAAATAATCAAATTTCAGAATCCTTTTAATCCCCTCTGTTTTCCTAACTAAAGGGCCCTTTAAGTTATTATTATTTTTCAGTAATCACTGAACAAAACACTGTTTCCATCAACTTATTTTTTTTTCTTTACTGCAGTGTCTTGCAAGAAACAGGCTTTGGAAATAAAGTTTAGCAATTTCCATAATATTTCATCTTCTGAAAAGTAAATGTCATGTTTGATTTCTTTTTGTGTGCTTGGATCCGAACCATGATGTTTTAATTGTGTGGGGTCCTCCACCTGAATGCTCGCTGTCCATCTAAACTCAGCTTGTTTAAATCTCAGGATACTGGGGCTCGTGCTGACCTCCCTAAGGAAGCTTTCTCTCTTGACTCTGTAGTATCCAGGTCTTCCTGGGTAGAAATGTGGAAATTATCAATGAGTCTTCTCTCTTAATAATGATTTAAAAGATTTAAATAATCGAAAATATTATTACCTACTTACTGAACACTTACTGTGCGCCAGACACACTGTTAACATGTTTCTATGCTTATGCTTTTCGTAACACTCTCTGGAAGGCAGGTATCATTCTTCTGTGTGAAAGAACTAATCAGTGTACCCAGGTCATTCAGCTTTAAATGGTAGGTCTTCTGGAACCTGTGACTCATGCTCTTAACCGCTACATGGTACTGCCCTCTTCACTTAGAATACTGGGCTATTTCTCGCTTTAAAATGTCTCCAGGGCTGTCCTTTTCTCTGTGGCCTACTGCCTTATGCCTGGGTTCTTCTAAAAGCTTCCTCTGTAAACAGCACATACCTCACACACCTGTATCTTGGTCTGAATCGTTTGATTTTATGGCTTTCTTGTGTCCCCAAGAGTCCTAGGGCCTGAAAGATGAGTAACTTTTAAGACACTTGCAGTATAGCCCAATTATTGCTTTCTGGTTTATTTGGCATCTTTTCAGAAATGGGGGAGTTACATTGGGATAGAGATAAGACTGAGTAGAAGTCTCTGAGTATTGCTGATACTACCAAGAACAGATACTAAATCTTGAAGTATTAAGCTTTCTTAACAGAATTTTAACAACTTCAGAGGGTGTGGGATTCGCTCTCATATTTAAACCAAATCATGTGAAATCAGCATTTTTTTTTTGTCTTTCACCATCTATATTGTGTGGCATGTGTCAATTAGATCAAGGTCCAATTACCTATTTATAATTTGTGGTTACTAATTGTTATTAATTTGAGAAAAGTATTCTAAAATGGATGTTTAATGTTATTGGTAATATGAATTCTACCAATTTTTAAAGAGCATCTTATTTTGGATTTTTTACATTTCCTTGCTTTCAACAGTATAGTTTCTTAATCTTATAAGTTGCAATAGTACATCTGTTTTCAGAAATGTGAATTATGAAAGATTTTGATGTGTTAGTGACATCGAATAATTTTTAAAGATTATTTTTGGTACTAACAGAAATCAACAGATTGCACAATGCACAGTGTTAAAGACCCCCTAAAGATGGCTAAGTCTAGAATCTGTTGGTGACTAACTCCTTCCTTCTTAGCTTGCACTATCTAGCTTTGGCTAAGTAAAGGAAAAACTTATTAACAATATGGATGATGATGTTCAGTGTTTTCTTAGAATCTGTATTTGTCTAACAGCCAAAGTTATTTACCTCTCGTGTGATCCAGAGCCCATGCTTGGAACCACTTTCTTATCTAACTCTCACATCCCAAGCCAATATTTTCCCTGCCACACCGGGCCAGGTACCAGACAGTTAGAGACCACCCTGGTAGCCCAGAGCCACCGACATTGTTCACACTAGCCAGTCCCCTAAGTCATTTTCCCTGCTTTGCCTCTCTTGCGGAAAATACAGTAAAGGCTCTGGCCTGGGTTTCCCCTTCACTCCTCCTTCTGCTTCCTGACCAAACTGTGGCACTTCCCCATGTGGTCCCTGTGTGGCGTGGTATGTCCCCTTTTCTGGGGACATTTAAGTACTTAAGAAAGATTTAAGTAAAATTTTTTCCATGGCATTGGCCTCTCTGTGTGGCCACTCAGTTATTTCCATGGATTAAAATCCCACTAATGCAATCGAGACAGACAACAGTGCAATTTCCTGGTTTGGTTTTTTTTTTTTTTTCTGTAAAGTGCATCTGCATCCTTCATTATGTCACTCTAGTAGGTGTCATTGTCCTACGCTCCTGGAAACCTAATGTCCAAGGCTTAAAAAGTTATTTGGACTATGCAAAATATGTGCTGAAATTTGTTAATTGAAAAAGCTCACCGTAGGTTTCTTTCCTAGAGTTGGAGACTTACAGGTAGAAATATGGTGAGGAAGGAGGGGGAAAGGACGGGAATGCCAGTGAGAGTGTGCTAGTAATGGCGAGTGCTTAATAAAGATAGAAACAGCTCAGTTATTTCAACACCCATCCTGGGCCCTGGATAAGACCAGGGTCCTTGCTCCCCCTGCATCAAAATCAGCTGGAATGCTAGTCGAAAATGCAGATTCCTAGAACCTGACACAGACAAGGGGAATCAGAATCACTAATATGCAGCCAAGAGTCAGTATTTTAACAAGCTCCCTCGGTGACTTTTTTGCTCACTGATATCCGAAAACCTCTGGCCCAGGACTCCATGCTGTTGTGAAAATGGGTGTCAGCATTTGAATCCAGGGCTGAAAAGGGAAGTAATTAATACACAACAGTGTCTTTAATTTTAGGGTTAAGATGTACTATTGTCAGCAAGCTTAGAGCACCAACTCTGTCTTCACACTGCCCAATTTGACTCCCAGTGTACTATTTATTAGCTGTGTGACAGTGAGGGAATGATCTAACCTCTCTGAATCCTAGTTTCTTTATCTGTAAAATAGAGATAATAGTATATATTTCATAGGGTGTATGTTGGGATTCATGCATTCATATCAGTGTGTCAATATTACAGTTATAAAGAGACCCAACTCTTGTGATCCTAAGAGGAAAATCTTGATCTAAACTTTAGTGATTTCTCCAGCAAAAGATGGTGTCTTCAGTTTCACACAGTGCGATTTTCTCCTTCATTTTTCCTTAGAATGGTAAGATCAGATTACTGGTACATTCTTTGACTTTCTTTCTCCCCAGACTTTATGCATGTGCAGGCTCATATGTCATTCATGGGCACGTGTGCACACACAATAACACACACGAACACTGCACATACCACTGCATGCACACACACATACATACCACACTCTCTCACATGCACACATGCACACATGTTCTCTCACACACAACTCTGACACGCAGCTCACTGCAATTCCCAAGATGACTTTCTCCTTCAGGGGCCAGCTTCTGTTTGACTTTCTTTGTTCTGGAAAAGCCTCTTGTCAGCACTCTCTTTCTTAATATCTGCACTGAACACTGGCATGTCGGCTGAAATAATTAGTCCCTTTTAGACGGTACAGGCTTAATGATAAGTGAGCAGAGCAAGAAGGTTGGAGGGCGGAACAGGAGGTGGAGAGGTAGAATAAACAGCAGAGTCAGCGGCTTTATCGTGAGGTGGCCAGAAGATGGAAAATGCAGTCTCTTGTTTCTGAGGTGTGCTGTGCCAGTTTTGGGTGAAGTGGACCTGGAGCATCCTCCCAGTGGCCCCCGGCTTGTTGGTGCTGAAGGAGCCTGGAGTATAATCAGATCCATGCCAAGAGCCCTCTATGGGCTCCTCTAATCCCAATGCTGTGATTAGTCACACTTCTTGCTTGGAAAACAGGCAAATGTTAGAACAGGAAATCCTACCATGAGGTTTAGATGGGATTGTAAATGGATCTTTTCTGCAAATAAGATTGAAGGCAAGAGAAGGAGGAAGGAAAGCGATCCCAAACTTTCCTGGGCTGGGGCTTGTTGAGCCATAAAGGGGGCCCGGAGACCCTGCATCCCAGGTTCCCTATGTCTTTGTTATGTGTTTGACTTTGTTGTCCAAGTGACTTTGACCAGCATTCACGTGTGGTGGGCCACTGGGATATAAGTGAGAACTTGAAATGGTTTTACATAAAAGGCTTTCTTAAGCAGGTTTCATGCTGTCCATCAACATGTGTTGAATGTCAACAGGGGATAGCTAGGGAAATTGGCTGGATCACTGGGCAAGTTAATCTTTCTAACCTTAGTTTCTTCATCTGTATATTGGGCTAATCATAGGCTTAACTTCATAGGATTGTTGTATTACAGGAGCAGATACTTATAGAGGACTTAAAATACAACCTGACACACAGTGAGCCTTCAGGAAATGTGGGCTATTATTCTCATGAGAAATTCACCCATACTTTAGGTCAAAGTGTTTGTGGTCAGGCTTGCCAAAGTGTGATGAAAGTCCATGGCTTTATATTTCATTGTGAGGTTTAAAAGAGTGATTTCTTTATATACTCAAACAATTTCTGAAAATCCAAGTATATGGTTTGAAACTTAGTGCTGAGATATAAGCTGGAGGTTTTCACTGTTGTGGTGGCGATGACTAGCACGTTGAAACAGAGCAGGTTTTCATTCAACTTGAAGCCTACAAAGAGACTCCTTTGCTTTAAACTTTAAACTTTACAAAGGAACAAATAAAATGCATTAGAGCAAAAGTTCTTCAACCCTTTTGCTACCAACAGCTAAGGTTAAGGGTCCCTTAGTCTCTCTTTGGACTTAGGGAAAATGTGGACTTCTGGACAACCTTTGTAAGGAGACTAGCTTCTGAATATATATATTTTCTGTGATAGGACTTTGGGAAAATAGATTCCAATCATGTGGAAATGGTAAATCAAGAATGTTAAAAAAAAATCTGATGATTTCTGTTCACTCAGAAATAAAGTGACGACTGCTGGTTGAAAAGTATATTTTTGTTATTGAAGAAGCAAATTAAAATTGCAAGAAAACAATGAAATGATCAGCTTGCAAAAGTTATTTGCTTTGATTAAAAGCACCAATAAATGTGTCTTGGTTCTATAACTGCTTCATTTAGCACTTGACATATAATAGATTTTTTTCACAGCATAATATCTCCATTGAAATATAATTATTTTGCAGATTGCTCAACTGAATACTCTTATAAACATTCTGTTGGGGGACTCACCCTGGGTGATCATCAAGAGATCATGACAATACGTACAATTGATGGGCACGTGAAGGATGTGGCAGCCAAGCTCAGAGCAGAGAAGGTGATTTGTTGCAGAGCAATTACCCTAATGCATTTTTAAAAGCATAAAATAAAGAATCATTTCATTTGCTAAAAAGATATTTTAGGTGCGTCGGTAAAGCAGTGACAGACTATTTTGATTGTCAGGGTTTCTTTTTTTTTTTTTCTTTAAAGTTAGATAATTGCATTTACCAGTTAAAGATTTGCCATTTAAAAATAATATTTTGTCTAAATGTTTAAAGATGTCTATTAAAAATGTATACGGAACATGACAGCGGCCTTTTCATGCTGTAATTCTAGTCAGTGGTCTGAAAACAATTAGGATGAAAAAATGTACATTTATTCAGTGCTAGCTGGAGAGCCAAGATCTGTAGAGAATGGTTAGGGTTGTATTATAAGTTTTAAGATAGTTCTATTTTTGCTCAGATAATACTTCTAAGAAAACTTCTGCAGGTATATATGTATTTAGTTTCTTTAGTAATCTCTCCAGGTAAAGCCCCCAGTAGGCTGTGTTCTGGGGCACCCACTGCCTCATGGATAAGAACAGAGAGAAAATGGGGAGAAACTTTAATGAAACAGCCAAATATTATCTATCTATGTAGTCCCTTCATTTACTGATACGCGCCAAAATGGCTGTACTGGCTGCTCAATATTGAAATACATGCTCACCTTCTGGTAAAAAGTCCTCTCCTGAGCCTCCTGTGCTACTCCTCTCAGGTCCCTTCCTGAGACTCCCCAGATGGTTCCACTAGACAGCAGCCAAAGGATTTATGCCTGTCTTAACAGGAGGCTGCCAGGCCCTACCTCAGCCAGGCTGGTATCCATTCCAGTCTGTGGGTGTTTGAAGCATACTACTTATCGCCCCTGACTTAGATTTAATCTTTGACTTTTAGCTTAGGGTTGT
Source organism: Eonycteris spelaea (assembly GCA_003508835.1). Taxonomy (NCBI): domain Eukaryota; kingdom Metazoa; phylum Chordata; class Mammalia; order Chiroptera; family Pteropodidae; genus Eonycteris; species Eonycteris spelaea. The sequence continues at coordinate 9,253,225 of PUFA01000024.1, read as the reverse complement.
TTAGAATATTCAAAAGCACTGTGTGGAAGCTGGTGTGTGGAATAGGGCAGGAAATTGGTAAGAAACACAGTGCCCTGGTCTCCTTAATCTAAGTGATGAGAGTGCATTCATCCTTGAACATGTATGTCTGAGCTTCTACCAAGAGGGAGGAACTAGGGAAAGAGGTTTATGTTCTAGGCTGCTTCGTGGGGTGGTTCTGGCTGCCCATGGCAGTTGTTGAACTATGGCAACGGAAGGTCAAATAACTCTCTTAGGTCAGAAATAACCTGCAGGAGATGGGAGAAGGGAGAAGGGAGAAGGGAGAAAGTGAGGTTATGGTGCAAAAACACACAGCAGTGATGGGTGAAGCATTTAGATCAGTGTCTTGTCCTTGGCTCTTTAACAGGCAAATCAAAGTTTTGTGGCAGATTTCCCCAAAATAACCTGGTATCTTGCTATGATCCAGTACACTTGAAAGAGGTCCTGCAACTCCCATGGGAGGCTAGCTCTTGATTAAAGGTTCAGCTGAGGGAGCCTACTCTCTTCAAAACATCGAGAGTTTGAAGCCTTCTTTCTCTTGATTTCAAATCTAGTCGTTGTATGGAAGAACCTAACAGGTCTCAGTAAACTAGCAATAGAAGGGGAACTTTCTCAACCTGATAAAAAACCAAACAACAACAACAACAACAACAAAAACCCCCTCACTACTAACATTAGACTTAAAAGTGAGAAACTTGAAGTTTACTTACTAAGATTAGGTACAAAGCAAGGATGTTTCCTCTTACAATAACTTTTCAATATCATACTGAAAGTCTTTTATAATGCAATAAGACGAGCGAGGGAAACAAAGGTATACAATTTGAAAGGAAGAAATGAAATAGTCTTTGTTTTCAGATGATGTCATTTTCTATGTAGATGGTTATGTCTAAAGAGTTGACAAAAAACTACAGGAACTAACAAGTGGCTATAGCAAAGCTGCAGGATGCAAAGTTAATACACAAAAGTCAATCACTTTCCTACATACCAGCAATGAACAATGGAATTTAAAATAAGAACACAATAACATTTTCATTAGCACTTCTCAAAATGAAATACTTAGATATAAATCTAACAAAATACGTTCGAGACCTCTATAAGAAAAACTATAAAACTCTGATGAATGAAATCAAAGAACTATTTATTTAAATGAATGAAGCGATGTCTTATGTTTATGTCTAGGAAGACTTGATATTGCCCAAATGTTAATTCTTCCCAACCTGATCTATAGATTTAATCAATCCCAATCAAAATCTCAGCAAGTTATTTTATAGATATTGACCAACTAATTCTAAAGGTTATATGGAAAGGCAAATGACTCAGAATAGCCAACATGACATTGAAGAAATTCAAAGTTAGAGGAATGATGTTATCCAACTTCAAGACTTACTTTAAAGCTATAATAATCAAGAAATGTGGTCTTGGTGAAAAAATGGACAAATTGATCAATGAGATGTAATTGAAAGCCCAGAAATAGACCCCTCATAAATATAGGAGCAAAGGTAATGAAATGGAGTAAAGATAATCTATTCAATAAATAATGCTGGAACAACTCAACGTCTATATGCAAAAAAGTGAATCTGGGCACAGACCTTACATCTTTCACAAAAATTAACAAAATGGATCAGAGATCTAAATATAAAATGCAAAATTATAAAAACCTTAGAAAATAACATAGAAGAAAACCAAATGGCTTTGAGTATGGTAATGACTTTTTAGATCCAATACCAAAGGCATTATCTATGGAAAAAAAATTGATAAGCTGACTTCATTAAGTTAAAAACTTCTCTGTGAAAGAAAATGTCAAGGGAATGAGAAGACAAGCCACAGACTGGGAGAAAATATTTGTAAAAGACACATCTGATAAAGGACTTGTTATCTAAAACATGCAAAAAACTCTTAAAAGCTGACAGTAAGAAAACAAATAATCCAATTAAAAAGTGGGTGAAGACTTTAATAGACACCTCACCAAAGAAGATATACAGATGGCAAATAAGCATATTAAAAGATCTTCCGAATCATGTGTTATCAGGGAAATGCAAATTAAAACAACAATAAGACAGCATTTGACACCTATTAGAACGTCAAAGTCTGGAACACTGACAACACCAAATGCTGGCAAAAATGTGGACCAACAGGAACTTTCATACACTGCTACTTTGGAGGACGGTTTGGCAAACAAACTGTTATCATGTGACCCAGCAGCTGTACTCCTTGGTGTTTACTCAGAGCTGAAAAATCATGACCGCACACAAACCTGCACACGAATGTTCACAGCCATTTTATTCATTGTTGCCCAAACTTGAAAGCAGCCAAGATATCCTTCAGCAGGTGAATGGAGTAATAAAATGTGGTATATTCATACAATGGAATATTCTTCAGGGCTAAAAAGAAATGAACTGTCAAGCCATTAAAAGACATGGAAGAAACTTAAATGCATGGTGCTAAGTGAAAGAAGCCCATCTGAAAAGTCTATATACTAGATGATTCCAACTATATGACATTCTGGAAAAAGCAAAATTATGGAGATAGTAAACAGATAAGTGGTTGTTAGGGGGTGAGAGTGGGGTGAGGGATGAATAGGCAGGACACAGAGGATTTTTAGGGCAGTGAAAATACTCCGTATGATATTATGATGATGGATACATGTCATTATACATTTGTCCAAACCTATAGAATGTACACCAAGAGTGAACCCTAATGTAAGCTATGGACTCTGGGTAATAATGATATGTCAAGGTAGGCTCATCAGTCATAACAAATGTACCACTCTGGTAAGTGATGTTGATAATGGGGGAAGTTATGCATGTGAAACAGGGAGTCATGGAAAATCTCTGTACCTTCCTCACAATTTTGTTGTGTACCTAAAACCTGCTCTCAAAAAAATTGTCTTAAAAAAAGTTTCTGGACAAATAGAATATGCAAATTAAAAAAAAATGATCTTCCTACCTCTCTGTTCTTCTCCAATCAACTTGTCACACCACTTCCAGGATTGAGCTATAAATCCGATCATGACCCTCTCAGCCCAAAAGCCTTCAGTGTCTCTTCCTGTTGCCCACAGTCAACGTCCCCAAACATTTCTGAGCATGCATCCCCAACTTATGTATTTGTTTATTTAAATTCTATGCAGGTAATGTACTGATACATTACATAGAATCCAAATATGTAAACATAGACTTAAAAAAAAGGTAAGATGAACAATAATAGATATTTTTCTATTTTTTCCCCATGCTCCCAGTGGACTGTTTTGCACATAACACCTTGGGTGCCAGTGGTCTAGAACCACTACTTAGATTATATTACCTGCCATGAACGCTGGGAGCTTGTTAAAAATGCAGATTCTGGTTCAGTAGGTCTGGGGCAGAATTTGAGCTTCTGAGCTTCTGTTGTTCTAACAAGCTCTCAGGTAATGCTATTGTTACTGGTCCAGGGAACATACTGTTAGAACCAAGAACCTACAGCCCAAACTCATTAGAATGTCGTTAGAAACACCATCGTTGGACTCCCTTGACTTCTTTAGCTATTTGTGGTCTAGACATATCATAAATGTGCATGTTCTCCAAACGTGCCATTCGATTGTGTCTGTTGATGCTTACACGCCCTCCTTTGCCTGGGATGCTCTTCTCTTTCTCTTCCCATCCTGGCAAACTTTCATCGAGGAATTTTAAGACTCGATTTGAGGTTAAACCTCTCAAGAAGTTTTTAAAAAATGAACTTCCTTCTGCCATAAGCATTCTCCCTGCTTTCCCTCCTTCTCACCCCTAGTATGAATAGACCAAGGTGCCCCAGACCTCCATGAACACCCCTTTACCTGTGCCCTCCCTGAATTCCAACAGAATGCATTTGAAAGAAACACTTTATTGCACTCACTGTGAAATGTCTTTCATGGGGTGAGCCTCCTTGGGATCAAACACCAGTGAAAGAAAGGAATGGGAGAGGAAGGAGGAGTGGGCAGTGGGGAGAGGTCAAAGTGTGAGACAGGCCAGTAACAGCCTGGCTGACCCCAGGGGGGAGCGCTGGAGACAGAGTTCTCCCAAGTTGGGGCATGATGATCTTTACATCCCCAAGGGATCAGTCATTAGGCAGGAGTGTGACCTTGGGCGGGAACTCGCTACAGCTAAGCCGTCCATAGGGAGCCGAATGCTATGTGCTCACAGCACTTCTAACATTTGGGACAACAGTCCTTTGTGGAGGGAGAATCTGGACAGTACATCACAGTGTCCATCAAAACATCTCTCCCCTTTGCTAGGATCCCAGCTCCCAGAGGGCAGGGCTGTGGTTAATTAGTCATTTTATCCTGCGGGCCAGACAGAATGTTGGCACACAGTGTTCAATAAACAGCATCCATAGCTGGCAACCAGTGACTAGTGCAGCTGTCCCTATGTGCTGTATACAAGACAGTCATTCGGGGCATGGGAAGAAAATATGAGGCAGTTCTATTTATATATTTTAAACCTCTCCTTTTAATTTCTATTTTCTGTGTGACTTCAGCTCTGTACATACTATGTTCGTACAGTAATATATATATATATATGTATATATATGTATATATATGTTTTATAAATGAACATAAACCAATGGGGGATATGCCCAAACATTTTTTGGTAGTGGTACATGATCGATAACTGCAAGGAGACCAGTGGTCTGGAGCAGTTACTGGAATTGTGTAGGCAAAGTTTCATTGGAACAGAGCTGTGTGCATTTGTTTATGTATGATTTATGGATGCCTTTTGTGCTGCGAGGGCAGAGTTGAATAGTTGAAGCAGAGATTGTGGCCTGCAGAGCCTAAGATACTTACTATCCAGTCCTTGACAACCAGTTTGCTGCTCTCTGGTCTGGCCGACACAGCAGTCAGCGTGTTGACTACAGGTGGCCCTTACCCTTCAAATTCTGCTAGGCCACACGTCCAGCAATAATAAGAAAACCAAAAGTTATTGCAGGGCTGGACCCCACTCTTAGTAGCAATTTGCTTCTCAGATGCTTCGAGAGGGGCAGCTATTTGTTTCTCAATATCCTTTCTTTCCTCCTTCCTATGTAATAGCTAGGCACATGGATGGCGTTTTCCAGCCCCTCTTACAATTACTAGGGCCATATGTCTGGACTTTGGGATGTCATGGAGTTTTGTGTGCAGCTTCCAGGAGGTGTCCTTAAAGGAAGTGATCATGTTCTTCTTCTGTTCCTCCTTTGGCTGGCTGGAATGTGGAAAAGAGGGCTGGAGTTTGAGCAGCCATCTTGCAGTATGAAATGGCCAATGTTGAGGACATTATAGCAGCCTAATAGAGGGAGGCTCTAAAGCCACCAAACCAGTTCTGGATTCCCACTTCCGTATTTTTTTACATGCAAGAGAAATAAGCTTCTATCTTGTTCAAGCCATTGTTAGATGTGAATCCTAAAGGGCTTCCTTTTACTCACAACTGAACATAATTCTAACAGATGCAGGTAGATTTATAACAGAGCAATCACCTCACCTCAAAGTTTTCAATTTTGGATTATATGCCATATCTTCCAGAAAGTGCCTTTCCCTAAAGAATTAAAGTTCACAACTGTGTGAACATCACTGAAGCAGCTGATATTGATGAAATCGTGAGGGTGACCAGGAAGGGCACCCCTGAGCTTGGGCATCTGAATGAGAACTGTGTGGGGGACCCAAATAAGTCATATTTGAAAAGCTGGGTGTTTTTTTCCTTAAAAGAAAAATGTTCTTTGTTATATTTGTGTGTATTTTTCCTGTTCTTCAGAGACTTGGCTACTATAAATAATCCTTGAGTCTCTTCTTCTTCTTCTTTTTAACTTTTAAGACTTTTTCTAAGTAAATACTCTAATTAGTTAGCTAAGTGATAAATGTTTTCCTGGCACTGCCTAACTTTATTATGTAGTATCCAAGAACAATCACTTAGATTTTACAACACCCTTAATAAAGAATTAATTGAGTACATCTTTCTGACGAGAGTGATTTATTTAGAGAGAATTTTTGAAGAAAGTAATTTTTATTTGTACTCACAACAAAGTAATTAGTGCTAGTCATTTTACTTAAGAGAAGGTTTTTTTTTAAGGTATCATTTATTTATGGTAGCGCGTATGAGAGGGACTCTGTCCAGGACAATAGTCTTTAAGCCTTGTTAGTGTCTTATTCTGTATAAATGTGCCTAATTGTTACAGTTGCTAAACAGAACTCATCCTACTGAGTGTGATCATTTAGCTGTGAGGAGACATAATAGCAGTTGCATCCAAAATTTGCAGCAATTTTACATATTCTTTCTGCAGACATTTTTTTTTTCTTGTTGCCAAAGGCGCCGAGGAAGTGCTGCTGTTTTCCCCATTGTCAGGGGCAGCTGTCTGTCTGTGCTGAGGCTGCGTACCCACCACCCAGGCAGATGGTGGATGGGAGCTGAGGCATGTCTTCTGTGCCCAGGACTCACTTTGCTGGCTTTGGGGAGTGCAGCTGCCACGCTTCTAGGATGGTGACAGTGAAGCAGTGTCTGCATTTCAGGAGCCCTTGTATAGAACCATGTGCTCTGAAAGGGTGCTTGGCTTCTTTGGAGCATTGAAGAGGCACTTGCATATTCAAACTGCCAGAGCTGTGTGAAAATATAGATTCCTATTAATTAGGATTTTGGACAGGAATCAGGCAGGAGGTGTGTTGCGAGGAGGACGAGGGGAAACCACCGTGCCAGATCTGCATGTTAATGTGTCCCTGCTGGAGAGGCCAGCCCAGAGCCCTGCAGCCTGACTGATGCCACCAGGCTTCTGAGACAAGATACACTCCTCTTCTTCCACCTTATGAGCCTTTATGCTAATTGATTTCTTCCTAAGTGAGGCTTTGACAAATCACTCAGTTGTCTGGGGGTCAGAGGGAGCATTGGAGAGTGGAGGGAAGAGGATGCTGTGGGGGGAGGTCGGGTGGGCAAAGAATCTTTTCTTATTCTGCATAAAGTGGAAGAAACTTCTCTGGTCCCGATGCTGTGATCTGGCCCTCCAAAGAGGGCGGTTCACTGGGGAAACCAACCTGTGGACCATAGCCATGATTCTGTTTTCTTATTGTCAAGTCTAGGCCACAAGGCATGACTTCAGCTCTGTTACTCCTTTCATACCCTCTCTTCTCTTTATCAACTGTCCTCAAGAGAGGACATTTAGGTTTAACTCAGATATATATTTATTTCAAAACAGCTTTATTGAGTTTAATTTAGAAATAGAATCGTGCATGATACAATTAACCCATTTAAACTATACAATTCATTGGTTTTTAGTATATTCACAGATATGTGCAACCATTACTAGAGTCAATTTTAGAACAGGTCATCACATCTAAAAGAAACCCTCTACCTTTTAGCTATCATCCCCTATTCTCCTCATTATACGTCCCTCCCCCCCCCCCCCTGCCCTGGCTCTAAGCAATCAATATCTACTTTCTATCTCTATAGACCCAGACATTTTTATGTGTAAATAGTTTAGAATGTGATGGATGGTGTATATGTGTGGGTCTGTACATACGGTGAGGCCAAGAAGAGAGATAGGGAAAACTTCCAGAACAGCTGAGAAACTAGCCCTAGCATGTAAAGGCATTAAGTTCAAACACCATCTCTTGAAATCAAAGCAATCTACTATTCATCATTCCAAGCTGATATTACTATCCTGTTGACCCATTCTAACTCTTTGTCAATCTTCATAGCTTACCTAATTAGCACTCTGACTTACACATGTTTGAGAAAACTAAATTTTATACCATATTCTGAACAGTTTCTCCAATTTAGTTAAGTTTATCAATATTGTACATTTAGGCAAGGTACCACTTATATTCCAGGACTGAAGCATCAAAAGTTGTCCAGTTAGAGAAAATGGCAATAGTGATAACTCATATTCAAGGAGGTCAAGATAGAATTTGCATCTGATAAGTCTCAGGTCGGGGCTCTCCTGTTTTTTGAAAGTTTTGATAGTTTGTCATTTACTTCTTTATTTTTTGAATCTCTGACTCTAATAGTTCCCTTTTCCATCCTCAACACCTCTTACCCATCAACTATCCACACTAATATAAGCATATTTTTATGAATGACATTTTGATTCAAAGAATTTGGAGCTAGAAAGAATTTTAAGGACAATTAATCAAAGTCACTTGCATTTAACCAGCTTGGGGTCCATAACAAAAACTGTAGATGGGTAGCTTAAGTAATAGAAATATATTTTCTCAGTTCTGGAGGCTGGAAGTCTGAGATCAGAGTGCCAGCATGGTCAGGTTCTGGTGAGAGCTTTCTTCCTGGCTTGCTGTATCCTCACATGGGGGTGGTGGTGGGGGATATGGAGAGATGAGGATGGAAGGGGGTGAGCAGGAAGGGTAGGGGGAAGAGGGAGAGAGAGAGAATATCTCTCGCATCTCTTACAAAGACATTCATTCCATCATGAGGGCCCCATTCTAATGACCTCATCTAAACCTAATTATTTTCCAAAGGCCCCGTCTTCAAATCCCATCACATTTGGGGTTAGCATTCGCACATATGAATTTTGGGAAGACACAATTCGGTCCCTAGCATCGCTCATTCAATTTTTCTTCATGTAAACAAGAAATACAAGTATGTATTTTAGAGAATTCCATTACATTTCTGGAGTTGGTTCTAGATCTGATGAATATCAAAAGTATGTTTGCAGCTGCATGCTTTGGAGCATTGTTGTCAGTTCTTAAAGGTTCCTGGTTAGAAATTATCCCAGAGCAGAAGTAAATATAAAGATCCAGTGAAAACCTTGGAGGTGGAGATGGGGGGGAATCATGAAGTAAGGTCCAGAGATAATGGAGAAGATGGGCATTCTGCAGGGATTATTACCTTCCCAAGGGACTGGGTAAAATGATGGAGTAAGAGTTCATGTGGAAATAATCTGACAGTGGCTGAGGAGGAAACTTTAAGTGGAGCTGTCTAAGAATGTGGCTGCCTCCAGAAAGCCTATCTTGCAGTGAGAGAGTGAACACCTGGGCATCGAGCCTCCTTGTTCTCTCAGCTGGGTTCCTTTTCCGCCACAGGTGAAACGTGGTGACACTGAGTGGGTGTTCTCTGCCAATTGGGGCAGTAAGTTAGTTCTGACTGTTACAGTAGTCTCCACCTTAACCATGGATCTGCTTTTCACAGTTTCAGTTACCCGGGCCCAACCAAAATATTAAATGGAAAATTTCATTAAGAAACAATCCATAAGTTTTAAGTTTTGTGCCTGTTCCGAAAAGCATAATGAAATCTCGCGATACCTGCTTTGTTGGCCAGAGAGGCAAATCAGAGCCTGTGTTATATACCGCTGCTCCTTAGCCACTTAGTAGCCAGTGGGGTTATCAGATCTGGTGTTGTGGTATCACAGTGCTTGTGTTCAAGTAACCCTTATTTTACTTAATAATGTCTCATTTACCTCACTTCATCTCATCAAGCAGGTGCCTTATCATCTCACATCGTCACAGGAAGAAGAAGGGTGAGTACAATATAAGATATTTTGAGAGCCAGATAACTTATTATAGCATATTGTTATAATTGTTCTATTTATTATTAGTTATTGTTGTTACTCTCTTACTGTGCCTAATGTATTAATTAAACTTTATTTTAGGTGCGTATGTGTAGAAAAACATAGTATATGTAGGGTTTGGTACTATTCGCAGTTTCAGGCATCCACTGGGGGTCTTAAAATGCATCCCCTGAGGATAAGTGGGGGCTACTGTATTTGGAAATTGTTTCTGACCTAGAGTCACACCTCAGTGGCTTTCTTTTAATGCCTTTTGTCTATGAGAAAGAGGCTCTACTATTCAAAATTAGAGTAACCCCAATGGAGGTAAGACACAAGCCCAATCTTGATGGTTATGAAAGTTAGCAAACTGGGACATTTGACCCACAGTTTACCCTTTCATCTGTAAACTGAGTATAGTCAGAATTTACGGTGAAAGAGTTCTCAGATTATGTGCTTTAGGATTTAAATTCTTTTTTTTTTTTTTTTTTGCTTTAAGGTAATTTGATATCTTAATTCTATACTTACATAAAAAGGTGTATTGAGCAATGATTATTTAGCAGAGGATATATTTAAAGAGTATCAAGTTCTCTTGGTATGCTTAAATATAATTTACTCAATACCGGTTAACTTGGCCCAAAGACTTGTAGGTCACATCTCTGTGAACATCAAGGTTCTGTGTGTGGACACCAGACATTGGTGACCCATCCATTTGCTGGCACAGAGGGGAAGAGCTCATAGGTATTTTTTCAGTTAAACTGAAAACATCGATCTGCAGAAAACTCCAAGGAAGGGTGTTAACTCTTCAGATAGTGTATTTCAGTTGTTTCTTGAGATTTTTTTATTTGATTTGTTATCAGCATATGTAATATATATATATATATATATATATATATATATTATATATTTAAAAAGATGATAAACATTTGATTTTGAAAGAATCTACTTAAATGATGTCATGGAACTATCAAGAAAGGTGAAGTTCACTTACTTCATGGAGACTGTGTAGTTGCCGATTAACGACATTTTATAATCATTGACCTTTAACACATAGGGGATATAACACATTGGCTGGACAGTCTTAATAGATATTTGCATAGTTGGCAAATATATGCACATAGCATTGCTTAAATGTTGGTTCTTATACTGAGTATGAAAATTCTCACTTGTTAAGTTTATGATTGAACTAGTAATTCTATTTCTGTTTGGATCATGAAATGGCTCCCGTCTTTCACAGTATCATATGCCTGTTTTGGAAGTGGCTATTTTATTGGGCTCACATTGACCTAAACCATATGCTCCACACTGTTTTCTTGTTTCTTGTCAGATGGAATTGGCATGTGTGTATGTGTGTCAGTGTCATGAGTGTATGCGAGAGAAACAAAGACAAGAGAGGCTTGAGATGGAAAGAGTCTTTCTCTCAGTGAGAGAGTTTTTGAGTTGTTTTCAGGAGATTTGTATGTCATTTTCTGATTGTTCGTTTTTTTAAAATCGTTTTTTTTGTGCTATGAATGACTGTGTCATTTTTATTGTTGTTGTCGAGCCACAAGAAGAACATTGGCAGTTCTGACAAGATTATGAAGCCAGAAGAATTTCTTGAGGAAAATATTATCATGTGTTATGTAAGAGCTTTCTCGTTTTGCTTTCTTCATAAAAGGTCTCGGCTCAGTTAGTTATGAAGCTCCTACAAACATTTGTTATTTGAAGAAAAAATATATAATTAAGATTTTCTACTTAAAACAATATTTGTTTGAGTGTCTACTTTGAGCTATGTATTAAGTTAGGTATTCGGAGGCGTAATGTTGAATAACATGAATAAGACACAGGAACATGCTCATGGTGTTGCTTTTGCATCGTTTCTAAAAAGATGAACAGTGAAAATTTTGTGGAACAATGGACTGTCTTTATAAACGAGTTCTACGGTATATACATAGAACAATACAGATAGTCCCCAATTCAGGATGGATTGGGTGCCAAAATCCTTTTGGAAATTAGTTTTTTGGTAATCAGAAAGCATTTCCCTACACTAAAAAATTTATATAAGGCGAGTTCCTAGGCTTGTTGATAAGGATGTTCTTAGCTCATAAATTTAACCCTAAACTAAGATTATAAATTGAAATTATAACTCCTTTTCACGGGTACCTAACCTACCATTATAACAATGAAGTGAGTGATTCAATGCCCAGACCTATGGTGGGAGGGAGTCCCAGGTTAATAACGTTTTGTGTGTGGTGTGTGAGGGGCACCTATTTGTGTAAGCAATTTGAGTTACACAAACCAGTGTCAATACCATTCCAATGACCAATCTCATCTGATCACATGAAAAAAAAAAAAACCCCACACTGACCAGCATAAATGACGCACACAGGCTGCTCTCAGAAAATCCGGTTCTCACTATGCACTCTGGGATGACCCCAGAGGTGTGAGTTCTGTGTGTCACTGGGGAATCTGGTCGACGCCACAATGTGAGAAGCAGTAGAAGTTTGGAGAGCCCCCAGAAGATGAGAAATGTGGACTTGGGCCCCTAAAGGTCCTGGTCCAGTCTCAGGGTACCAGCCTGGTGGTACTGACAGCTTTGGCCTGTGCGAGGCACCAGAAGGGACTATAAAGCACAGGAACCCCCAAGTTTTGGATTCTTGGCAGGGTCCCTTATTTACCTGAGTCTTCGAGTAATGTCACTGACAATATTTCTATGGGAAAGTGTATTATCAGTTTCAATTCAGAGCAAAAAGAACACATTTCCGATATGCCTAGCACATGGTAGGTGCTCATTATATTTACTGAATAAATGAATAGTGGTTTGAGGGTGGGATGCTCCTTTGTAAAGGGTAGGTTGAGCACCCATTGTTGCTCAAGTTTGCATACAAAAGGCAACCTCTGCTCAGTTGTCCTGCTTTAGGAAGTGAAGGTTAATTATAATAAGTGGGTTAGAATTGGGAATATCAGACCCAGATGGCATCATCCAGTTCTTTGGCAGACACAGATAAAAGGCTGACAAATCATGAACTGTCTTGATTATTGTTACGCTTTTCAAGAATTATGGGTAGAAAATATTGCAGTGTTTGGAGAAGAGGTAGCTGACATACAAATTCATTCAACTTAATCACAATTAAGTTGAGACAATTTCTGATACTACTTTGACACCAACTGTTTATACCCAAAGTGAAAAAAAATGTGGATAACCGATTACTTTTTCAAAATGATAATTTATAAAAAGATAATTGGAACACTGTGTACTGACCTGCAGAGAAAGTCCTGGCATTGCTGAATAATTTCAAGATCAACTAGGAGCCAATATAGCAATTGCCTCTCAAAGATATTTCTTCATGGAATAAAAAGTACTTAAATTCTGCCTATACTGACTTTAATGACACCTCTCTCGATGCTCAGGATGGTGTATTGTGGCTGTGACATTGAATCCTTCCCAGGGAGATCACCTGTGCCATCTGTACTGGTGAGAAGGAAGTTGAACATATTCATTATGCCTTTATTGCTTCTGCTGAGACAAGCACCTGTATGTCTAGTTTGTCAAATGGGTGTAGGGTAGAGGATTGCTTTATGATAGAAAGGTGTTTCCTTTGTTGCCTCATGACATTCAGTGGCAGAAATAATCATTCAATATAGTTAGTAATTATAAGGTACTTTGTACAATAAATGCTTTACTGGATCAACAGCAAACAGTTTTACACAACTCCACAAAAGGAATCGGTAAATGAATTTAGAATTAATAGGGGCTTATCACAGGGTGGAGTCAGAAGACCTTTTGGTCCTAGGCTCACATTTATGAAGGATCTGGAAGTTTACCTTTAGAGATTATCCTCAAATGAGGCTACACATAGTCACAGGGCTACACTGCCAAGACAAAAATTTAAAATATGCTGTTGTTTAGTAACACAGTTTTGGCATTTATTTGTGTTTTAGTATATTGAGAGCCACAGAAATGAAGGTGATCCAGTGGTCTCACAATCACTGAGAGACTCTGGCAAGCTTCCCCAGTCTTACTCTTTCCATATGCATAACTTTCCACTTTGTGCTGAAGGAATGAAAGGAACTGGTGACTTTGTTTTTCTAATCCAGACACTTAAGGAATGGAAACGCTAACATGGGGTAAGTGGGATAAGGGACCCAACATCAGCTTCATTCACTCATTCACTATCTGAACTAATGCCGATTGAGTGGTCAGACAGCCCCGAGGTGTCTAGACTCAGCCCGTTGCCATGCTGAGCCTCAATTTTTGAATTTGTTTAGTGGGATCAACATTAGTTCTTGCTTTCAAGGATATTGTGGAACCAAATGAGGTCATGCACTGAGGCAACACAGACCTGATATGAAGTAGGGGCTCAGTATACATTAGCTGCTATGAGTAGCATTACTTTCTACAATAGCTTGTGTTAGGTGTTATGCTAGGAGCAGAGATCAAAAGGTGGACAAAACTTGTCTCTACCTTCTACAGATGGAAACAGTTACACATTCAGCATGATAGGAACTGTAATTGCATTTGTGCGAGGAGCAGGGACCACTTAAAGAGGCAGCGTTCGACTCTGCCTTGGGCGCAGAGAGAGGCTCATAGATATCAGGGAAACGCCAGGTTCTTGTCTCACGCAACTCCTAATTAGTTGGGAGTGTTGGGGCCTATCATTTGGCCACTACCAGTCTCAGTTCCTTATCTACAAAAAGAAGGGGCAGATTAAGGCATCTCAAAAGTTTGCTACACTGAGCAGGTTGTGGAACTTAAGTGGGCTTTCCATGACATAAGTCACGGTTCTGACTTTGTTGCTCATTCATCATTATACCTTGAAAAATAATGCTGTTGTGCTTGACTTCACTTTTGCAGCACTTCCTAGTTAGCTAATTTCCAATTTTTATGAACTTTGAAAACAAAGTGCCTTATGCCACACTTAAGCAAATTTGTCTTGTAGTGTTCCTTTTCCACCTGGCAGGTCTTGCTCAGTGATATCTTGGCCATAGAGGAGATAGAGCAAGGCTTCCCACAGGGCTCTCATTAATATCTTCAATTTCTTCTATGGGAAACGTCCAGCCTTTAAAAAAAATTTTTTTTTTTTGGAATCTAAAAATATTAGGGAAGCCGGCAGGATGATGGATTGAGTGTGTTTGTGTGTTTCTGTCATCCTTCGGAGCCAGGGAATGTTAATGACTGGATAAATGTCTAGTCCCTCACCACATGCTAGGAAGAGTTTTGTTTTTAGCACGTTCCAGAAATCCCCTGGCAGATACTGAAGCAAAAGTTACAATAAAACAGAGTCACTGATCTATTTTCCATGCCAAATGTCTTAAAACCACCATGCCTACTGATTTATGTGCCCCTTGTACGGGACCTTCATCCAACCACAAGTAGGTGGTTTACTCAAGTGCACCTCGGGGATGGGAGAAATCGGACAGCAAGAACTTCGGGCTTCCTCTGATGAGTTATGTGTCCTAGCCTAAAGATGTCAAGACCAAATATATATCAGAAATGATCTTAGTTCTTCAAACAGAATGGAAAATATAAAAATGATCTCTATAAAACTTTTGTATTGCTCTATAGAGAAAAATTCTTTCTTTATAGCCTGATAAAAGTATTTCATGTTAAAATAATGCAGTATTAAAAACTTATACATCACTCTTAGAAAATAATCTGGAGGACTATGCATAATAAAAATAAAAGCTTCAATCAGTCTTGGTCTAGTGCCCAGAGTGCTGCACAGGCACAGTGTCCCCTCCGCCCGCCGACCCCCCACCTCCCGTCCCCACCAGTCTCCCCATAAGTGGGCTAGAACAGAACTGTTGTAAGGAAGCGTAGAAACACATCTTTACATGGTGCAGGTTCCTGGAAGTGGCATGGAGAACAGAGCCTCACTCACCTACGGAAGTTTTGGGAAATAAACCTTCTAGCTAATGGTTCTACCATTTTTAGAATATCATGATAATAATTATTAGAATTACATTTAAACATAAAATTCATAGGGTGTTCCTGAAGATAATCTTTTATATCGTTGAAGGGACTGGCTTTCTTTACTCTCTCTGCCTCTTTCCCCTTCTTTCTTTCCCTTTTGCGTATGTAGGGAAATAACTTTTTCAGACTTGAGTGAGGAGTGCCATGAAATACATTAAAAAAAAACCATAGTAAATTATTAGTAAAATCTTCTATTCTGGCTTATTTCTATGGTGAGAGAAACGGATAGCTTCTGTAGCAGTCATATCACATACTTGTTATTTTATGACAGTCAAAAATGCAGTTGTTCAATGTAAAGATCTAAGTTGTGAAGTAAATCTATCCTGAAACTTTCATTGCATCTTTGTTACAAAATCCAGAACTTTAAATAATGCATAAAATTGGCTAAATCACTCTTATTAAGCACAAGCAAGCCCTTCGTAGTGAACATTTATTTTGAAGTTTTAGCACCTTGAATTGTTAAAGATAGAAATAGTGCTTAATTTGAGAACAACTTCTGTGTTGAATACATATTTTGCTGTACTTGGCTTAAACTTTCCAACTAACGCCGAGGTATTTCTGCTAATTATATTGTTTGGGCTGTGTAGAATTTAACTGAATTGAGAAGGAGCTAAATTTATTAGTTCTTTCTCTAGTAGCCTTTTAAATAAAGCTGCCTACGGTGACAAAACTATAGTTTCTGCTTTGTAAATTGATTCTCTTTAAATTTGATTGTTCATTCACTAATTGATTGATTCATTCATAACCTTGGAATAACCTTAAATCAAAACAAGAGCATAATACTTAGTTGAGTAAAAGTGATTTTTCTCGGAACTGAATTCACAGGATCCAAATAGTTATTCTGGTTGTCCATCCATCCAAGGACTGCAGAGTCCTTGATGAATATGTAGGTTACACAGCCCTTAAGCAACCAGCCTTGGGGAGGTGCTGGAGGAAAGACTGGACTCTGCTGAAGACTCAGAATGCCTAAGCTCTATACTCCTGAATGAAGGTCGAGCTTGAGATTTTGGTAATTAAGAGAACATGTGGTGGTGGGTGAAGCCCAGTTTAGCAGGCTGAGGAGACATGGGAGGTTGTAGACCATGAACCTCTGCAAGGAAATGGGTCCCAAGGGTTCCTGCAGGCCCAGTCAGCAGTTCCTTTAGCAAGCCGCCTTGAATTTGTTCCAACCTGGAACAAACAGACTGTTGTTTTCAGAGTCTCCCACTGTAACACAGTGATTTTCAGAACATTTTTTTTTTCACCAGGAAAGTTTGCTTTCAAATGAAATTGTATATATAACCCTCGTGTATGAAATAGCAAAAAAGCATTGCTGTTTGGTCGAAAAAAGGTGTAGGGCCCAGGTCAGAAGAGGTTTGGGCCAGGAAATATTTTGGAGCAGTTCTGCCGGTCCCTCACCACAATCAAGGAACCTTAGTAATGTCCTTGTGGGTTATTTTGTTATCTGTTTATCGGCCAAGTTAATTGCAAAATGTAGATCCAGGAAACTGAACATTGTGAGCTGCAAAAATTTAATGGCGATTGAGTGAATTTTGGAGACTATCCAGCAAAAATTGTAATTTTATTTGTATTGTTAGGGTCGTAGTTAATTGGCAATGCAGTGGAGTCTATCAGATGTAAATTTAAATGCATGTGCTTAGCCAAAAAAGCAAAAAAAAAAAAAAAAAAAAAAAAGAAAGAAAGAAATTCAACAAGAACAGTCTAAGATTTATATTAAGTAAACTATAAGGCTTTACTAAATGATAGAAAAGAAAACCTAAATAAATACTAATTGAATTTTCTTGAGAAACTTGTCAAGTTAATTTGAAAATTCATCTCAAAAAGAAAATGTACAAAACATCAATGTTACTTTATTAGACATTAAACATACAATTAAGCTTAGGAATTAAAACAATTTTGTTCTAGTAATAGATCAGTGGAAGCCAATAGGGAGTTCTGATGCTGACCCTTGTAAAAAAAATGAAGATTTATACAAATATTAGATGGAAGCTCAAATCACTATGGAAAATAAGGAATCTTCAATAAATGCTGGGCAGATTATTGACTTCCTGTTTGGAAAAAAATAAAGTTAGGGGTTTTCTTCATACCAAAATATGAATTTAAATTAAACTCCAGATGAACTGTGGGTTTAATTGGAAAAGACAAAGTCATCGAAGTAATATAATACAGCATAGGAAACTATGAAAAAACAGACATTTAAAAACTACGCTCACTCTCACCAGTACTCAGGGAAATGAAAACTAAAACAGTGGGATCACTAGAAAAACCATCATGTCCAGTGGTGATGAAGTTGGGGGAAACCACACACGCGCAGTTACAATTGGTGTGGGTGTGAATTGGTAGGGTCTTGGAGGAATGATAATTTAGCTGAAGCTGTTATAATTTGCAGCAGTCCCACTTAAAGACGTCTGTCCCAAAGAAGGACTCAGACGTGTGCCCAAAGTGTTGCATACCAGAACATTCATTACTACATTGTTTGTGATTGGAATATTAGAAGCAGTAGGGGAGCGGTTAAAGAAACTATGGTACTGCAGGCTGTGCAGCAGTTTTAAGAATACAGCAGTTAGTAGGAATGAAGTAGAATCGTATACACTGCCAGTGAAAGACTTCCAAGACAGATTTTTAAGTGAATAAAGCAAGTTGAAAAATAATTTGCATGGCATGACACCATTTGTGTAAAAGATGTCACTATATAATTACGTATTTATGGGTACATATAGTTTTTAAATATACTGAAAAAGGTCCATAAAGGTATATGCCATATTGATTACACTGTTTTACCTTGGGAGAGGGGAAGGAAATTGGCCGAATGGCAATGGTGGTGGTGGGATGGGGCTGGTAGTCAAGGAGGACATTGTATTTTTGGTATTATTATGTATGAAGTACTTATCACTTATACAATTAAATATAATTTTAAAAAAACAAGGACTAAATCAACTAAAAGGTAACATAATTATTACTTGATTAATTCAGAAAGCTACAAGATTGAAAAATAAAAGCAAATATAGGTGAAAAGAAAAATGTTAAAAGCCAGGTAGTGACAGAACGTCCAGGAACTAATTGTGCCTTGTGGAGGATGGCAGTGATTTTGGACTGACACACAGTTATCCCATAGTCCTCCCATACCATTATGAGGAGAATCCTTGCAGGGGTCTGAGGATAGACGTCCTGGCCTTTGTCCTCCATGCAGACAGCTCTGGTCAGCTTTGGACTTCCTTTAACCTTCCAGAAAAGTGGCCTGCAAAGACTCTGGACAAGGTCACTTCCCTGCTTTGGCAGATTCACAGAGCACCTGCATCCAGCAGGTGCCCTGACAAGATAAGTCATGTCATCCCTTCTTTCTTTTCTATTTCTCTTATCTGCATGTTGCATGTTTTTAGAATAAGCAAATATTTGAGAAATATTCCATCATGTACTCTTGCATTATTTCAACTTATTTATCCATTCGTAAGGCTGTGTGTTGCACAACTTCAAGGACATAAACACACCTATTATACAAATTGGAGGCCCCTCTGATCCTTGATAGCAGAGTTTTAAACCGTGTCTTTGATTATGTCAGTTACACATCCCAAGATTGTCTTGGTTTTCCTCCTTTTTCCTCTCTTTTTAGAAACACCTGGTTGGGAAATTGTTCAGTCATGTTTTTTCTCCTGGGATTTTGGCATTCGGGTTGCCGGAAGAGGAATGCCATAGATGGACACCTGTGGGTTCACTGTTCTGTCTGCTGTTCTGGCAGTACAGAGCTGGAAGAACGAGAACATCTGGCTCACTCTCTGTTTGCTGGGAGGTGTTTGGTCCATGAGGAGAGTACAGGCTTTGTTCGATCTCAGCTCAGTTATTTACCAACTGTGGACCACGGGCACGTTTCGTAACTTCTCTAAATTGGCTTTTGGTAGTTTGTGGCTCCGCATGTAAAAAAAAAACCCATGTATTCCCCAAGGAGGAACAAGGATTCAGTTAATTTTCTGGCATTCCCCTATTTTTCTTTGCTCTCCTTAGTCATTTCTGGTTCTGCCAGAGGGCATTTCCTTTACTACTGTTTCCCCAGATCGCCAGTGACACTTCTGTTCAACTCGGCTCCTCCCTTTGTTGCCAGTTCTGGTCCCAAGGTCCTGTCAGAAAATGCTGTAACCGTGGTCTGAGGCTAAGTGCCTTGCAGGGAGGGGTCAGAACCTGGAAGGGAACCACATCTCTCCACTTTTCATTAACACTTCTTTGCACTAGAATGTGACTGCTCTATATAAATTTACTGGATTCTGATGTTTTCCACTACATTGCTTGCTCCTGGATAATGTAAACATGGATGTTTCTTTTTGTCTTTATGATGAAATATAGCTTTCCTTTGGAAAAGATGCTAATTAAAAAATGATTCTTGCTGATTAAATTAAAGAATTGAAAAATAGCTATATAGATTGTTTTCTAACCTAAATATGAAACTCTTTGTTGTGACTTTGGTCATGTGTTCATTCACCAGTAATTTCTTGTTTTTGATTTTTAAAAAAATCAGACTAATACCATACACTTTTAGAAGAGTTTAAAAATTGTTACTCTTAAAGAAGGAGGATTGTCTTTGTTACCATTTAGCTACCATTTAGGCTGGTAGCTTATAATAACAGAAGTTTATTTCTCACAGTTCTGGTGGCTGCGAAGTCCATGATCAGGGCACCAGCATGGTGAGGGCTCTCTTTTTGGCTCATAGCTGGCGCCTTCTTACTCTGTCCTCACATGGTGGAAGAGGCTAGGGAGCTTTCTGGAGCCTCTTTTCTAGGCACTAATCCCATTTGAGAGCTCCACTCTCATGAATTAAGCACCTCCTAAAGGCACTACCTACTAATACCATCACATAGGGTATTAGGATTTCAACAAGTGAATTTTGGGGGGACACAAACATTCAGACCATAGCAGGAATTAAATATCATTTTGAATGAATATAAAAAGAATATATATCAATGTAAATAAAATTAGAAATATTGTAAAAATTAGAAATACAGAAAAATATAAATAAGAAAATAAAAATTTTCTTCTATCATGCAGAGATAACCACTTTTTGGTAATTATCCTTTTCTATTTGCACATATATAACAGTATAAATGTATTTTAAAAATTGTATTATAGTGTTATAACTAGTTTTTCACATTATAACATCAAAAATTTTTGTCACTAATAATTCTTTTACAGTATAATTTGTTAGTTGTTTCTTTTTAACTTTGGTTTTTTGTTCATGTGTACCATGGCATCTACACCAAGATTATGAATATGGTCTCACGCTGTCTCTAGGTTAAACTTTATTGTTAATTTTCATATTTAACTTTTAATCCACCTGAAGCTTATTTTTGTGAATATGAGGTTTGAGGCAGGAGTCAGTATTAACCTGTTTTTCACATGAATTTCCAGTTGACCATGTACCATCATCGAAAAGACAACCCCTTCCCCACTGTGCTGGGTCACCTTTGTCATAAATCAAGTGACTGGTTATGTGTAGATCTGTTTCTGGACTCACTTATGTTCCATTGTTCTATTCATCTATCTTTTCACAAAATTTACTTTGTCTTAATAATTGTTGCATTTTAATAAGTTGCAATATAATTCTTCCTGGAAGTATGCTTTAACTGCATATCACAAATTTTGATATGTCATATTTTTGCTATCATTCAATTCAAAGTATTTCTAAATTTCATTGTGATTTCTCCTTTGTTATGCAGTATTTTTAGAAGTGTATTGCTTAAGTTGTAAACATTTGAGGATTTTTATATTTATCTTTTTGTGACTGATTTCCAGGTTAATTCCATTGTGTTTAAAAAACATGATATGTATAATTTCAATCTTCTCAAAATTATTTTGATATCCTCGGAGGTAGACAAATTTAAATTTTAGTGAATGCTCCATGTGCACTTGAAAAGTATATAAATTCTGTAGTTGTTAGCCGCACTGTTCTTTATATATTCAAAGTCAGATTATGTAATCATGTTGTTTTAATATTCTATGTCACTGTTTGTACTTGTTTACTTCTATTAGCTTCTGAGAGAGATTGATAAAATCTCTCACCACAATTGTGAATTTTTCTATTTATCTTTAGTATTACCAATTCTTGCTTTATATATTTTGAGGCTATAGTAGTATATGCATAAAATTTTAAATTGTTATATCTTTCTGGTGAATTAATCCTTTTATAATTATGAATGATCCTCCTTATTGCTATTAATGATCATTGTATTAACATTTACTTTGATATAATATAGCAACACTAATTTCTTTTGGTTATTTGTTTAGTGTATGCTTTCCCATTTTTTCTTATAGACATTGTATGTCCTTAGTTTTAAGGTATATCTTTTATAAGCAGCATAAGGATTTTAAAAAGTTGGGTCTGACCAACTTTGTCCTTTCCTTAGAATATTAGTTATTTTTAAAATAAATATTGATACATTTGAGCTCTATCTACCATTTTGCTGTTTTTTTTTTCTATTTAACTCAGTTGTTTTAGATTCTCTCTCCTTTCTTACTTTCACTGAGATTAATTGAGAAGTTTTTATTATTCAGCCCAACCACCCTTCACCACCACCCAGCTAGGTTCTTTTTATCTTCTATTACTCTGTTAGATTTAACCCTAGAAATTACAGTATATGACTTATTTAAATATGATTTATTCAACTAAATCATAAATCATACTGTGAATTTCACTCTTACCACTTTGTGTAAAGACCCAAGAACTCTTTAACTTATTTGCCACCTTCTGTCTTATGCTATTGTTGTCATACATTTTAATTCCACATATTTTTCAACATTATATTCTGAAAAATTTCCAACATAGGAAAGTCGAAAGAATTTTACAGCGAGCAGTCTTAGTATATTCACCACCTAGAGTCCACCACTGACATTTTACAATTGTCCTTTTATTATTATAAGATGTTTCTCTCTATTTTAGTAATACTCATTGTCTTGAAATCTGAGCCTCAAAGTAACTGAATTTCTTCTTATGCATCCGATGGAGGAATACACCTAACCCTGTTTCTTAGCATAGTTCTGTTGGCAGCTGTTGAATGAGATCTTGAGGATTATTAGAGGTGTATCTCTGCCAGGCAGACAACAAAACATAATTCTCAGATGTAGAAACAAAGCCAACTGACCTCTTGGAGGGTGAGTTTAGGAGATATCAAAATGGGGATACTAATGTAAGAATTTTGCAAAGGCTAATCTAGGAGGTTTCCTTATCACTAATATCTATGGGAAAGATTTAATCCTATGATTTATTGGGAAACTAGATCAAAATTAATGAAAAGATTGCTCCAAGAGGGACAAGTATGTTGTTGGATGTAGTCCTGTCCTTGCTTGCTAATTTTCTTTGCTTAATTAATTAATTCAGGAACTCTCTGATTGACTAATTGTATATCCTTAATTTTATAGTTGGCATTGCTGATGAGATGATGTATGTTGAATTACTGTAAGCAAAAAAAGTTGCTTTGCTTTTGATTCCGATTCATCCTAATGATACATGTTCATGTTTTATTGGGCTTGAGCTAAATCATTACATTAGTGGAACTGCCATCAGAGATTGCTATAAACATTTCCGTTACACTAATTGCCATGATTAGTCCAATTCTATGAAAAAACTAAAGAGCAAAATGACCCTCTTATAGACATTCTTTTTGTTGTTGTTTTTCTTAGAATACAAAAATATACCCATAATTGCCTGGTAGACACAGCATTTAATCTATAAAAATGGAATTTTAAAATAAAATGATGGCAGTAGTTTGACCTGAAGGTGGCGTATTTGATTTTAAGAATGTTGTCATTTATGTTTCTACGATCTTGAATTACAGTTATTTTTTATTGTCCTTTTTATTTACCATGTAGATACCTTCTTTGCTTATGCAGAATTATTTTCCAGGACATTGTTGTCCTCCTGGCATTGTCACTACTCTACTCTCCACCTTTGGATCAGGTGTCTAGTATGGCAAGCCATCAGATGTCACTGTATTTGTCTGAACTCCTCAAATCATATATGAATGAATAGGTGCACAGGTATGTGGTGGAAGGAGCTTGACTAACCCTTAATAAAAGAGGCAATGGTCTACAGCCATGCCACCCTGAATGAGCCCAATCCCATCTGATCTTGGTAGGGTCGGGCTGGTTAGTACTTGGATGGGAGACCACCTAGGAAGACCAGGTACCATAGGTGAACAAGATAAAAAAATAAGGGATTATAATCTGACAAGGTCTTTGCAATCTGTGAGGTCAACCAAAGGTTGCATTGCTTAAAAAAAAAATGCTTTAAAAAGCAACATGAGTCTATTATACAGATATTTGCATTTTAAGTTTGAGTTTCTATTGTAATGGCCTGCTTTCCTCCTAAGTAAAGGAATCAAAGAATACACTGGAGATTATGCTTTTGGGTAGAAGCCCTTGAAATCACATCCCAATCCTATGGAGAATTTTCTATTAGTGAGGCCCTTTCCCTTTGCTTCCTTTCTCTTTCACATTATGGAGTGCCATACCACAGAGGGCCATGGTGAGGTTCAGGTTCAACTTCCTTGTTTTCTCTGCTTCAAGTCCAGCTGAGAGAAAAGGATCTCGCATACTGAATGCACATTCCATTTCCCTCTCAGAACCAGAGCCAAAACCCAGCAGCAGAAAGCAGTTGATTTATTCTAACATATGCTTCATGTAACTTGAGATGTTGAAAAATTCTGATAGCTGCACCAGATTGAATACAGTCAGCAAATCCCATGGTCACCCGACATGTGTAATTTAGACGAGTGGATTAGTCAACCTGAGACTGCGTACCTTCATGCATGAATATGGGGGTGGGTTGCCAAGATACCCTCAAGAATGTCCTATATACCTATCGAAGCAGGAATCCAAAATTAGAAAAATGCAAATGGCTGTGGTACATTCATGCAGTGGAAGGATGGGCCCTTGCCAATTTAGCAGACTCTCCTCTAAAGCCCAAAAGGCTGCAGCTTCTATGAAGTTAGGAAGCGGTGGGGCCAATTAATAATTACAAGAGAAAAAGGATTCCAATTGTAAGAGCTACTATAAGTCCTTTGGAAGGAGCTGGTGTACTGTCTAAATGGGTAACACATTGATGAAGGGATGTGCGTGATGGACAAGAAAGAACAATCCTGATATTACTTAAGCCCTCTGAGTAGCCAGAATCATTAGATTTGCAAATGTTTCATTGGCTTGAACTTAGTCTAAATGATTCATTTCATTTGTCTTTTTCTCTTCTTTTACTGCTAAATGTGGTCATTTACCTGGAGCAGATATTCTCAGATTTCCAAGTAAATGAAACTCTATTTTACCCTATCCCTAAACATATGTATAAGCTAGAAAGGAGAATTCCATTTGGGATTCTGCCTACTTTTCTTTAATTCTTCTGCTAAACCTTTTTAAGTCTATGCACAGGATCTGGTGCTCTACCCTGACTTCAGAATTAAACTTAAAGACTTCTTCCAAGAAATGTTTTGATATCCCTTTAAGTCATAAATTGGGTGGGTTTGATATCAAAAATCATCACAATTCTGTGGTGTTTTCCTTTGGTGGGAGAATTCAATTTCACCATTATGAACCCTGGGTATCAGCAGGTGTTCCCTCTCATTCTCTCTCTCCTTCATCCCACATCCCTGAATGGGGAACTTCTACATGGACCATGGTATTGTGCAGACGAATTCCACCCTTTTGTGGAGGCATTTCCTATGGAACGCAGTAAACACCATCATTCAGGGTACTCTACAAAATAAGTTGGAAATATGAGGGGGATAAAAGGAAAGTGATCCATGTCAGAAATCTATTTTTAAAATATAAACTTTTAGGAAAGAGATTGGCTTTGCAGTCAAACTCTGTTTTCTAGGAGTCCAGAGTTTTAGAGTTCTTTATCCACATTCTGTGAAAAGTCCTTACAATGAGTGACCATGGGAAAAGTCCTCGATGATTCTTTTACTTAAATTATTGCCTTAAAAATTGCAACTATAATAAATATCAGCAAATTCCTTGTCGGGATAAGTGACTAATCAATTATTTTATAAATTACAAAGCTACATATGGAAATATTTACTCAACTTATTTACTGTAAGTATTCACTTATTTGTGCTGTTTCCATTTTGTTATGTAATGTAGTGCTAAGAATGGCCAATAATAAAAGGTACTTCTATTTCCATAGACAGCAATTATTGAGATTGATTCAACAAACTCTTCATGGAATTCTACTACCATCAGACACTGTGCTAGAACTTAGAGAATCAAAGATGTCATGGTCCTGTTCACTAAGAGCTAATAATTTGGAGGCAGATAGACATGTATGCAGATGATTTTCAATCACGTGGCAAATGTAGCTCTAGATGTACACCAGGGTTTGTGGGACACAGTTGGCCAGTGTGAGTCAGGCAAGACTTCTTCAAGAACAGGACCCATGTGGTAAATAATTTTGTCTGTACATTTTTTTGACAAAAGCTTTTATAAGTTACAAAAAAATAATCCACCTCCTATTGAACAGTGGGAAAATGTGTTAAGAAAAAACGAAATGAGATGAATTTTATAGTTAGTGGCTATGGAAGTCCTCCCAATCCAGGGTGGATTTGGGGTGGGAAAGATCTGATTGTGTTTATAGGTGGAGGGGAAGAAGTCAGGGGAGAGAAGAGAAAGGGAGAGGAAGAAGGAGGGAGGGGAGGAGGAAAGAGAGAAGATAGAGATGATTTAGAGAAGGAATCAATAATAGGTCAAGGCCTAAGAGAGCAGGGCACTGAGGTTAAGAGGACAGGTGATGGATTGACCTTGAGCAAGTGCAGGATTAACTCTGCAGGATTAATCCCTTTGAGATTGGAGGGAAGGATGACTGTGGCTGTGTGTGTGTGTATACAGGGTGGAAAGTTAAGACAGTTTACTTCTGATTGTCATACTATCTGTTACAGACTGAATGTTTGTATCCCCCCAAACTCATGCTAAATCCTAATCCCTATATGATGGTATTAGAAAGTGGGGCCTTTAGGAGAGGATTAGATCATGAGGTTGGACCCCCTCATGAATGAATTAATGTCCTTATAAGAAGGAACAAGAGAGAGCTTGCTTCTCTCTTTCTCTGCTTACCTTCATGTGAGGATATAAAGAGAAAGTGTTCATTGCAAACCAGGAAGCAGGTTCTCATGAGATATTGCATCTGCTGGTACCTGGATCTTGAACTTTCCAGCCTCCAGAACTGTGAGAAATACATATTTGTTGCTTAAGCCATTTAGCCTGTGGTAATTTGTTATAGCATCCTCAACTGAGTAAGACATTATGCAACATTTAATAAACAAATACCTATCAAGGGCCTACGTGTATCAAGCACTGTTTTAGGCGTGGGGGATAAGGAATAAATAAATCAGCTAAAGTCCTGCCTTTTGAGGGCATCGATAGAAGTGTGCAATGTAGAAATGGGGGACCCAGATAGGGCTGTACCACACTCAGCGATGAGGCTGTAGCACTAGCTGGGTAGGACAGCATCTTGTGATCTCTAATATCCAGTAATTTGCTGTAAGATCCATCTGGGGTATTTCATTCTTGATCATTTGAACAGGAGTGAAGTAGATTATAGTGGCTAGGTTTTGGGATGCTTGTCCAGTCCATGACCTCTTTTTCTAAGGACTTTCCTCAACCACATGTGAGGATGGACCCAGAAGATATGTTCATATTATGTTGACTGTGACCATTCCCCTGGCATTGTCAATTCAAACAGGAATGGACACCCGGCTTAAGCTGAATCACTCAGATTTTCTTCTCTGAGAATTTGGAATTGGTCCTGAGAGAGCTACTCTGTTTCTGCAATTGCTTTAATTAAAGATATGTAAATTGAGGAACTGTGAGTGTGGCCATGCTTGTCTCTGTGTATAGAGGAGTATTATCAAAAAGCAATCTAGGGGAAAAAAGAGAATTAATTATGACAGGAGTGCAGTGAGAGGCCATTTAGCGAGAGAGAGAGAGGGAGAGGGAGAGGATTTATTTATACTTTTTAAAGCTGTTCTGTGTAGAAGTTTTGGACTATATCTCTGGACTGTATATTGGGGCAGACATTTTTCTGGTATTTCAGACACAAGCTAAGGTAATGGAACGTAATTGTCATCACACTGTTTGCATGTTAAAGGGGTCTAGTTGGCATTTTCTAACATCAAGACCAAGGCTTAGTTCAACATTGTCTCCATGCAGGGAGGTCTGTTAGGGATGATCACAATTAGGTTGAGCTTTAAATATGTAATTAATACTTGAGTATGTGAAAAAAACCATTATCGTTTTTATAAATTTAATTATAAAATGTATTTCATAAAATAAAGTTTTTGTGACTTCATGTGCACCTTTTCAAAAAGAGAAAAAAAATTAACTAACCACCTACCTAATGAATCGTGTTTTCAGTTTATACTTTTTAGGAGAAATTATGGCATTGAAAGCTATGGTGGGCATATTGATAACGGTTAATCCCCGGTATGTGGGAAGCATTCAACTTCAGAGAGCCTTCAAGCTCATTCTTTTTGTAAGAATTGAATATAATTTTAGATTTTTCTAATGTCTCATTAAGCGTGCATTTTTCATTATACTAATAATCAGCCGGTCAACCAGGGACGGCAATTATTCTTTTTAAAAACTCTGAGTTAAGAAAACATACATATTCAAGGACTACCTATAAATTTTATGACTCCATTTTGGTAGCATTCATATCATTAACAAACTTCAAAGGCAGAAAAGATTTTTTGTAAGTGGAATTTTAGGGTGAGTAGTAAAGCTGGTTCTAAGAATTAGCTTTCCCATTTTATGTCAAAGGTTTTATTCCAGTATTATTTATTTCTTCAACCTTAACAAATGAAAGTGGAATTTAGTCTAATTTAAAATACTTTTTATTATAAAAAATAGTTCAAACACATATAAGAGAATAAATAGTAATGAATCTTACATATCCATCACTTAACAGTTGTTCATATTTTGCCATATTTGATTTACCAGTCTTCTTTTCTGCTGAAATATTCTAAAGTAAATTCCAAACATGTGACTTCACTCTCAAATACTTCCGTATGCATCTCTGTACACATAAGGCCTTTTCTTATCCTATCACTGTGCTTTTATGGCACTCCAACAATAATTCCTTCATGTCATCTGGTATCCTGTCCCTGTTCAATTTTCCCCAGTTGTCCTCTCAATTTTTATTCATTGTTTTGTTCAAATGTGGATCCCGAAAGGGTCCACATGTTGCGTTTGGTCCTATGTCTTTTTCGTCTTTCAATTGAGAGCAATTCTCCCCTTCCCCCTTTTTCATACCATTGTCTTAAAAAGACTAATCCTATAGAAGGGTCCACATTCTGGATTTGTCTGATGTCTTCCTCATTACAGCTTCAGGTTCACCCCTTTGTCTATTGCATTTCTTTTCATTCTAAAAGCTTCAATACATTTGGTGAAGTATTTTGCGTTTCGCTTCATACTGCATCACATCAGGAGACAAAAAATATCTGAGTATTTTAAGTTTAGTGATGCCAAGATTGATCAATGAGTTCAGCTAGTGACAGCTATAACTGGAAGCAAACTGCCCCCCAAATGTAGTTCTTCATTTATCCTTCACTCTTAGCATCTATTGGAGTTTGTTTCCTGAATTATTACTTTAAGGGTTACAAAATGATGATTTTATAGTTCTGTCTTTTCTTTATTATGTATTAACTGGAATTCTTCTAAAAACTTTCCTTCATCAACTATCACCATTTGGTTGTTCTGAAATATATTTCATATAATAAGGACAAAGTGAAGGTTTAAGTCATCTCTTTACCTGTAAATTTTCAGAGTAATAGTCCATTGTTTTTAAGCATTGGCTACTAAAATTGCTTAAATAGTAGTTGTGATTCATTAAGAGAAGGATAAAATCCTTAATCCCTGGGCCCGAATGCTGTGTGTCAGGAATGAACTTCTCATGAAGACTCTGTCTCTATGTGATTATAGATAAGAGGGCCATTTTTAGGTACTTTTATAGAATGGACTGCTCATTCTGAAAAGTTTTGAATGTAAAATTCTATTCTTTTTCCTTCAAGCTCATAGATATTTTTTCCCCTCCTCTTTTAGGCATAAAACTTAAAAAATCAAGTTATGCTATTTATAGTATATATAATACTTGTACAGAAAGGAGAAACATTGCAGCTAAGGCGGAGTAGTGGGGGTGTGGAAATGAAGATCTTTGGAAGTTTTTCTGGGTCCTGAATGGTTCACAGTTTAAAGGATATTCTTTAAGCAATGGGCCATGTGGCATTCCACTATTTCAAATATTTTATTTTGGAAGAGTTTAAATTATAACATTTCTTCAGCTGTTACATTGAATGTCAATGTTAGATAACCAGATAGCCTTCTCTACACTTATTAGCATCTGTAGAGCTTTGCTGTTTACATAGAAGGGATTTGACAGTTTCTGTGATTCCAAGAGTTGCGATTTCATGGGGAGTCTTTCTGAGGCAAAGGACTTTTTGCATTCAGGATGTTTGCCAGGACATTTATCTGTCTCCATGCATTTTGTTGACAATTGCCCTCTTAGCAGGTGACAGGTGTGAAACCCTGCTTTTAATCAAATTTATTAAAGAGCTCTGTGAATATCTTATCAGGATTGTAGCAAGCTTCAAACATGTCTAGTGGCAAGGAGTATTGTTTGCACAGGACATGATAGCTCAAATTAGCGCATGACCAGCTAGCTATCCCTTGACCTCCATATCATGTTCTAAGAAGTTCAGGAGAAAAGCATGTTGTAGTCTCTTCCTAAGTGTAGGGATACAAACAAAAAGTAAATCTTTCTCTTCCTTGGTAGTTGTAAATAAGGTACATGTGTTTAGTCTGGAAAAGTAATCCTTTCTCTGAGAGCAGTCATGGCAGAAGTTATATTCTGTGGAATCAGGGCAGAATGCTGACAAGGAGGCAAATGGCACCCATGTGCTGTCCTTTCTGCAGATTGGATAGTCATACTGCACTCTCAGCCATGGTATTAATTCTTTTTTTAAAAGGCAGAAGAGAAAGACATCTTGGTGATCTAAGAAACTTTTAAGAGCACCTAAAGGTTGTAATCTTCATGTCAATATGGAGAAAAATAGTATCGTGTTGTATTAATATAGTGTATATTCTGGTGTATCATGGCTCTCAGCTAGAGCCTAAGCCACATCCATGAATGGAATCAGAAGTGTTCAGGCATTCCTGGAGCTCCGCCATCACCTCCCCGGGCTGTCTGACATTTGCTGTGGTCTTCCAGAGGCAAAGGCGACACAGCAAAGAGGTATAATGCTGGACTCCAAGGTCACAGTGCCTGTGTTTGAAATCTGACTTTACCACTTAAGGACTGCATGACCTTGGGCAATTTACTTAACTCCTCTTTACATCAAATTCTTCATCTCTGTAGAAAACATCATAACAGTTCTTAGTTATTGTGAGGTTCAAATAAGATAATAGTTCTAAAGTGCTTAGAACAGTGCCTAATACTTAGTATATACTAAATCAATGTTGGCGTTTCTTCTTTTTCCATTATTGTTATGGACTAGTGGGAGTGGGCTGGCCAAGAGTTGATATGCACAAGGTTTGTTTGGGCTTAAATTCTGGCTTTGGCATTTCCTGGTTGCATGGCTTCAAACAAGTGTTTTTACCTTTCCATGCCTCAGTTACCTCTTCTATGAAATGGAGATAATAATAGTATGTATGGCATAGGGTTGTGCTGCTGACTAACTGATTAAAAATTGTAACAGCCTTTGAAGAGTTCTGACAATATTTGGCACACAATAAATATCAGCTAAGGTTTTTCATAGCGGTTGTATGAAGAAATGTGGCCAGAAGAGGGGAGATTGGGAGATTGACACACAGCTAACTCATGCCTGACCCTTAAAGAGATGGATGTCACAGGTAGATGTCACAGGAGTAATTTTCTTTTTGGGGCCAGGTGACAAAGTATAGCACAAAGGGAAGGGTCGACCCCCACTATTAACAGGAGCAAGGAGGGGTTTTCGTGCCTTGAAAACTGCAGAGAAGGTGGTCCTAGTTTGGTGCCTGGGAATCTGCAGGGCATTGCTGATGACAGTGGTGCTGCTGAGGGGAAGAGGTGGTGCCTGGCGGGAAGGGGCTCATCGGTGGGCCCTGGGGTAGGGTGAGTCAGGTGCCAATATGCAGCTTTGCGAACAGCAGAGCTCTGACACTGAGAAGAGCTGAGCAGAGTAGGGAGGAAAAAATAGTGGTGGCCATGCCGTGACAGGGAGCACATGTTCTTGAGTTAAGGAGACAGCATCCACAGGCTTCAAGAAATAACGGGCTGCGGGAGTGCGTGCGTTCAAGTGTCTAAAGCAAGGGCCAGGCCTGTGAAGCACAGGCAGCACGCCACTGTGATTTTTCGCTTGTGAGCTTTCTTCACCTCTTTAGCAAGGCCTGGTCTATATTTGAAACCAAAGTTCCAGACAAACTCAGAAGAGTAAATGGGGTTGTTGGCTTTAGCAGGGGAGGAAGTCATGTTGTAAAGAAACCTGATCAATTATTTAAAAACATCAAACCCAGAACCTCAAAGGTGTGTGATAGAAGCAATATAACCACATAAGGTGTGTAGGTTAACCTCAAAGGGTCTAGTCGTGTTTCGTCAAGGATTCTCTGAGAGGCATGCCTTCGCTCATGCATTTAGCAAGCACTCACTGAATGCCCATTATATGCTACACACTGTTCTAGGAGTCAACTGTGTTTCAAATACAATGCCTGCCTTTTAGGCCCTCATGTTCTATGGGAAATACAGATTAATGAACAACTAAAGCACAGTGTGATATTCCTAGGCCATAGGATATGCCTATGTTCAGCTTTAGTAGAAGTTGCTGAGCAGTTTTCCAGAGCGGTTGTAACAAGTTATAGTGTCATCAGCCATGTATGAGGTTTCTCATTGCTTCATATCCTTGCCAACACTTAGTGTTTTCTGTCCTTTTAATTTTTGCCATCCTGGGTGTGTGTAGTGCTATTGGATCACGGTTTGAATTCACGTTTCCTTAATGAAATAATGAAATTGAGCGTATTTCCACATGTTGTTTGCATTGTGGATATATATTTTTTATGATGCGAGTGTGAAAACCCTGAAGTGGCTGCTGGCTGGGAATGTTGAGCTCATCATGGAGGAATAAGAAGAGCAGAGTGAGAGAGGGAGAGAGCAGCAGGAGAGTAGGCCGGAGAAGAAATGGGAGAAGC
This sequence comes from Eonycteris spelaea, assembly GCA_003508835.1. Classification (NCBI taxonomy): domain Eukaryota; kingdom Metazoa; phylum Chordata; class Mammalia; order Chiroptera; family Pteropodidae; genus Eonycteris; species Eonycteris spelaea. Next base: position 9,220,608 of record PUFA01000024.1, on the reverse strand, counting down.
ATGGGGTCTGGTGAGCCATGTGAGACTGTGGCTTATACTCCGGGTGGAGAGCTTTGGGCAAAGGGCGGGGTGGTCTGACTTATGTTTTAATAGGACCACTGTGAGGTAGAATAATGTCTCTCAGAGATGTCCAGTGACCTAGTCTGCAGAACTGTGGCTATGTTACATTACATGGTAAAGAGGAATTAAGGTTGCAGATGGAGTTAAGGCTGATAATCAAGTGCCCTTGAAATAGGGAGATTATCCTGGAGTATCTGAATGGACCCAATGTAATCAAAAGGTCCTGATAGGTGGAAGGAGATAGATGAGAAAGAATAAGAGGTGGCAGTATGAGAAGGACTTAGTCTAATATTGCAGGCTTTGAAGATGGAGGAAGGCAGCCATGAACCAAAGAATGCAGAGGGTAGGAATGGGTAGGGGTGAACTCTAGAAGCTGGACTAGGCAATGAATGGGTTCTTTCTTCGAGCTTCCAGAAGGGACACAGCCCTGCTGACATCTAAACTTTAGACTAATGAGATCCATTTTGGCATCCAAACTCCAGAACTACAGAATAATAAATTTGTGTTGTTTTAAATCTTTAAGTTTGTGGTTATTTGTTACAGCAGCAATAAGAAAGTAATACAATTACTATGGCTACTGTGTTGAACATGGACTCCAGGTAGTGGGCAAAGAAAGAAGAAAGAGAACAGTTAAGAGCCACTGTGATAATCCAGGCAAGAGATGATGGCTACTCGGATCAAGAGTGAATATAGTTAAAAAGTTATACCTTATAAGGAAGAAGACAAACAAAACTCCAAAAAGAAAGCTGACTTTTCTTTTTTTAGAGTCTCTACCATGTGCCAGGCTGATTGCTAAGCGCTTGACTTGTATTTATTTTTTTCATTTAATCCTCACAGTAACCCCATGAGGTAGGTACACTGTTGTCTACATGGCATACAGGAAGATTGTAGAGGTTAAGTCACTTGCTCAAGGTACACAAAGTGTACCCAGATTCTAAGATGCCAGATCTCTCTTTTTGTTCTCCCTGTTAACTGAATTATGTTTAAATGTTTGTATTTAAGTGGTCTCAGCTATGCCTTGGAGCGTTTCTGAAAGGGTGAGCTGGAGGTAAAGCAAGAATTGTAAGAGTTCTCCTAGAGGCAGGTGGTCCTCCGTACACGGGAATTAGGGTGACAGACTCTGGCTCCTTTCCAAGAGAGATGCCCCCTTCATCATCATCCTCACATTGTCTGGGCTTGATTAAACCAAGGAAGCCTCTGGGTTCCCTGACAGGTAGAAACAACTAATTAGAATATAAGAAGATAGTGGCTGTGATCTAAGTTAGTGCGAAGAGCTAACCCAGGATGTTTTTTTTCTGTCAGAGTTGTAGGATTACTCGAAGTACCTGCTTAGAGGAGATAAATAGTGGAACGGGCCTCACACCTCTACTTTGCTGTGATGGTGTGAATTGCTTAATTAAGGCTTATTCATAGAGACTAATTCTCCTGGCTCCCATGGAGTCAAAGAAGTTGATGGTTCATTCAGCCTCTTTTGATCCAACAGTAGATCTTATAGGTACATGCAGATGCTAGAACTGTGTGGACGAGTTTAGACTCTGGGGTAGACAGCGCACAGGCACCTGTCCTACCCATAGTCACCTGCAGTTGTCCTCACACATCTGTTGTGCCTGTAGCTTCTCTGAAGACTTGCTTGGGAAGATTGAGTTGGTTGGGTCTTTGTCTCTAATTTCTGAGTCCATATGCCAGTGAGACCTATTGACACTCTGCAGATGATTTTGCAATACACCAAACGTCTAGTCCAGGCCTGTCTTGTTCGTTCTAGTGTCATTTTCACTGTAGGGTAGACAGCCTGTGTCGCTCCAGAGTAGGAGCATTCTCAGCAGCTCCTTAGTTGTTTTTGTTTTTTAAAATGTCTCTTGAGCAGTCCAACTCCAGGGGTGTTTCCAGAATGGAAGTTTACTACCTTGTAGTGAACACTGACTAGCAAGCACTAGGTTGGGTCCTTCACAGGGGAGGTTTTATTTAATTCTCACAACGGTTCTGGCACAAGTAGATATTACTGATCTTCCCATTGTGTGGATGCTGGGACTGACATCCAGGTAAAGTATGTAATTTGCTCAAGATCAGCAGTGACCATGGTAAGCAGGAAAGTCATCAGTCTTCTAAGTCACATCACTGATTTTATTATAGAAAAAGCAAGACTTTCTCTAGGGCACTGGTGTCATTGGACTGAGGTGTCAAATTACACAGAAGTACAGTCTTCCCTCTGGTTGTGATGATCTGAAACTCTGTTCTCCTAACTTCCTGCTAGATACTTGAAGTAGAGAAGAGGGAAAGGACAGAATGAGGTGGAAGGAGGAAAAGGGCATTTGTTCCTAAAGGAACCAGTGTCTATAAGGCAAGGAATTCAGAAGTCTTCTGAGCCGTGAGTGGCAGACATGCTTTTACCCCAGTAAAGGAGACTTGAGAGGTACCAAATGGTGAATACATTGCCTTTTACGTCTCATTTTCTCATTCACAAAATTGAATAATTACATCCTGGGGGAAGAAAAAACTACAGCATTGAATATACAGCATGCAATTGATATCACTACAGGTAGCAGATTGGATTTAACAAGCCATATGGGTTGTAATTGTCTAAGTATGATTAATTCATAATGTTTGTTCATTTTATGCCTTATATTATGATTCGTTATTATTTTATTTAATTACAGTGTAAGTCCTTTTTCTAGGCATGATCAAAAATACTTAGGGATTTTGATATCCCTCAAGTGACAACAAATAACTTCTAATATTTCTGGACTTTATCTGGGACTTGTTTCTGTTGATGGAAGTTCCACAAAAGAGCAAAGTGAACTTGGAGCAGATGGTGGGTCTGTCCGTTGTAGAACTCACTTGCAGCCTCAGGAAAACTTTATACAGAAGGTGGGAATAATGGCTTTCTGCTCAGTTTGTTGTAAATTCTAAATGGGTGATTGAAGGCCATAATGATAACTGTTGTTGGACGCCTCTGGGCTTCAACATCTGGCAGATGCCTTTACTGGCTGACAGCTGTTAGCCTTGGTATTGTGATGTGCTGCCCAGAGCTTTTGTTTTAAGTAGGCTGGAAATTATGCTAGAAGCAAGTATCACCAATTCCTGTATCAAGAGAAAAAAAAAAAAAAGAACAATTTTATTTTCAGGATTAACTTTACCATGGTACATTTAGTAAAAACAGAACCTTTTGCGTATTGTTATGGAAATACTTCAGCTTCTTATGCTCAGAACCCAAGATTTTTATTACATTTTTAGCACAAGAATTTAAATTAATATTCTAAACCCTATTTAGCCTCTGTCAGAGACAAATCCAAATTGCTAACAAGCACAAGATAAATTTAGGAAAATTGGCTTATGTCCTGAGATTAGGTTCAAGCTGAATCAGTAAAACTCTTATAATAAAAAAAGGGAACAATTTACATTCTGGAGGTAGCAGATTGAAGGGGTAACATTGAAAAATATGGTAATTTGCCCTGGAAGAAGCAGTTTCTCTATGATTTAAAAGTATGGAATTTAAGAAATAATACAGGCAAGATGTTTGGAGTAAATATTGCTGTCACTAAAATTATGCTAAGATATTTTAAATGTAGGTTTTGGGTAACTAACACAATTTAAATAAGAATAAAGGTAACATTTGGAAACAAAATTATCACTTGAGGGTTTTTAAATTTTAGAATAGTATTCTTTCTCATCAATTTTTTCAATAATTAAAAAGTAATTTTTAATTGCTTTACCCAGTTTTATTTTCTTTCATATTTTAAAACCATTGTTACTGGATTTAAGGATTATGGAATTTTGGATTCTTTTTTCTTTTTTTTAGTGGAAGCAAAAGCTATTTTGATAAGAATCAGAGAGAGAGACAGAGAGACAGAGATTGAGAGAGACGATGAAAGAGAGAGGCTTGGGCCTGTGTGATGTGAACTTGCTATTTCAAGAACTAAGGTGGTTGGCAGAGTCATGGTCTGAAATGATCCAGCTATAGCTACATACTTTCCATGTAAAAACACAAGTCAGAGTTTTGAGGTGAAGGAAAAGGAGGTGGTAATGTCTCCTCTGAGAGCTTTTCAGAGAAAGAAGCCTCACTTTTTAGAGGCAACAAGGAGAATATCCTGGGAGAGTAGAAGTAGAGACAATTCTAATATCTGGAAATGCTTCCTCTTTGTTAACTCAGAAGGCAAAATGTTCACTCCTTTGATCTTCAGTGTCCCTGCCATGTCTACTACCAGAAACTGTGTAGCTTTATGTCTTCCTTCTTTGTGAAAGTGCCAAACCTCATCATCAAGGGAGATTTCCTTTATGTGTCTAAGTTGCTGGGCACACTGTTGATGATGATGATGATGGTAAAGATCACGATAATGGTGATACTGAGGAGGATAACTATCCTTACTTGAAATAGGAAGCAAACTATTTTTAAAGCCCTGTGTTTTAGATGTCCTTATAAGTATTAAAACATATTTTAGGAACTCCACCAGTAAGACTGAAATTTCAAATCAGCTACTTCCAGAAAGCAACTTTATAGAGTCCAACATTGATATCTGCGTTAATGATGGATCTAGCTATATAACTAAAAACCTGAATCGAAGAAAAATGAAAGTAAAACTCATTCGATAAATAAGAGATTGGCATGTGCTAAGCATCTTTAGTGACTTATCCCACTTAATTCTTATAAGCACTCAGAGAGGGAGGTGTTTTTTTATCCCCGTTTTACAGACATAGAAGCTGAGCCATAGAAAGATTGAAAAAACTGCCTGAGTGGACTATTAAGTGGTGGACCCAGGATTTAAACCCAGTCTTCCTAATTACAAATTCATCAGCTCTTAACCATTATCAATAGAGACTTATTGGTTCACTGATTTTCAGCAAAAGAAAATTATTAAGGAAGTCATTACCTATTGCCTCCCGATCACACAAGTCATCCTTAGGTTCCCCCCTACCCCTACCCCCACCTACCCTCCAACCCCAGGTCAACTTTGGGTGTCCTGCAGCTGGGGCAGAACCTGCAACTATATTTGAGAGATCACAGCATGTTGCTTTAGCTATGAATAAAACATTGCAAATTATAATTTGGATATTACGATCTTTCAGGGAGTGAATGATGAATGTGAAATGAATCACAAGGGCAGCATGGCAGAGAATGAAGAATGCTCTCTAAAAGTCAGGGCAAGAACTCTGTCACTAACTGGCAGTGCGACCTCTCAAGTCACATAACTTCTCAGAGACTTTTTCCTCAACTACAACATGAGAGCATTGGAGTAATTATGTCCAAGGTCTCTTTAAGTTATAACATATGAGAAAATGGGCCTTATTGCTTTCATGCCATTGTTCTCGTTAGGGTGGAAACACATTTCATTCTGAGACCTATCCTAACAAGTATAATTTGATATAGCTTGAAAACAGAAGAAAATGGCTTTACCCATTAAGTTTTCCTTTTCCATAGAAGGTCTAGGATTTGCCGTTTGGGGAAGGGCTGGGGAGGCCTGGAAGATTGCCAGTTCTCCTGAAAAAAGGGTTGCAATGTGGTTAGGCCAAAAATTCTGCGTGTCAATCTGGACCCAATACTGTGCCTCTTGTTATTGTCTGCTCCTGCCAACTGCTGCTTTCTGCTACAGCTGTTTGGAATCTAGACCTGGCACTCTCAGGTCTCCCTTGGCAGGTTGTGTGTGTGTGTGTGTGTGTGTGTGTGTGTGTGCGCGTGCGTACATGTGTATGTGTGCGTAGAGGCAGTGTGACATGATGAAAAGGAGCAAAGACAGTATTCATATACGGAACTTTATCTTCTTTACCTGCACATTGCAGAACCAAATTCCAACTTTACTTCTTCCCATGTGACCCAGACCTATCTGAGTCTCTTCTCAATACTCATGGCTATATTGAGATGCAAAAGAACCAGTGATAATAAAACAAAGAGTGTAGAGGCTGGTCACTCGTCTACTCTAGCTGATGGCCCAGCACATGTAATGGTATGAATCTGTGTGCATCCATAGAACTATACAGGCATCTTGTGCCTTCTGCTTTTTTGTATTTTCTCTTGGGTAAACCACAGGGATTGAGACATTTATGGTTTTGCCAGCATACCTGTGGCTCCATTTCAGGTTTGGAGGCATCTGGATATTTCCGTGTGTGTGTGTCGGGGGGGGGGGAGGGGTGTGCTCCTCTGTGTATGGGCGGAGCCCAGGAACAGGACCGCCTCGGAGGGTGCATGGGGAAGCTGTAGTCATTCATGGGGCAGCCCGGGTCTTGCAGTTGCTGTTGCAGGCTGGCCAGCACATTGATGATGGCCTTTTCGGCTCATGGCTTTTCAGATGGCAGTTAAAATAGGGACAGCTTCAAATGGTCAGGAGAAACATACATTTGTAAAATTGTGAAATAAAATGTAAAATTGTGAAGTAGTTGAGAATTTTTTCCTATCTTTCTGTCATTTTCAATTTGTTCCCTTTAATTTTTTTTGTTTGTTGTTATAACTCTGAATCTTGGTACTGTTTTACAAACCCTCAGATTTTCTAGTTACTTTGAGGGTTGTTTGAACAAAATTGTAACAGCCATTCATTCTTTCAATAAGTATATCCAGCTGGTTGCTGGGAATATTATGATAAGAAAGACAGACTTGACTCCTGCCCTCACGTAACTTACATTTAACAGGGACAACACTAACTGACCATAGTGGAGTGTAGTGAGCTCTATGGGAGGAGACACCAGGAAGTGAATAAGAGTTTTATCTGGTGGAATAGAGGCTTTTCTGGTGGCTACTGATCATTAGACATTGGGCTATGCATTGAGGAGTCCTGCAGAGTATGCAGGGGTCTGGCTGAGACGATCAGATTAACACATAGGAAACGGAACCATGGAGGCCAATGTTGTGCTTTAGAGGCGGTGCTATTTGGGAAGTCAAAAGTAGTCAACTCTCAATATCCAGGCTTTGTTCTTATTTGATTCTAAATTATTAAATGGAAATTTGGGGGCTATGTGATTAGTTAGGACTTGCACATCTTATAACTTAACTTTTTATGGGTGTGTAGCTTTTCTTAACTAGCTCTTAAGTTTATTGAAAGTAGAAATAATAAATTTTACTGTTTTGTGTTCTCTATAATATCTAGACCATTGCTATCTACTCACTAAACATTTGTGAAATAAATGCAGGACATAATGATTTCTTATTGTTTTTTTCTGTGATCAATTCTAGAACATAAGAAGGATGAGAGACTACAATTACCCAGAGAGCTGAAAGTTCTAGATTCATCACTTGCCCTTCTGGTGACTGGGTTTTTTCCTACTAACGCACCATCTATTATTCAGGCCCTTCCTTCACCCCATTTAGAATACGGATGAGTGAGTGTAACTCCTTGTAATATTTTCAAGTACCAAAGTAATCCCTCAAGCATTTGAGGGGATGGAGAATGACAGCCGGCAGATGGGCCCATTGACAAGTACGATGTCCCCTTGTGGTACTCCTGTCACAACTGAATTATTCTGTCATTTGTGCTGTCACCAGATCAGGCTGATGCAAGAAGTAGGAAGAGGAGCATTTCTTATGACTCTTAATCACAGAGGGGAATGGCTCTGTGACATGTGTGCTTTCTGTGAGAGCAACGAGCTTTATTATTTTTGAGATGTGGAGAAAGGGGCATGGTGAAGCAGAATGTGAATCAGTGCCCTGCTTATGACCGTGACAATATTTTGAATTACCTCTTGATTTGGGTTTCATTATGTTTAACTGAGATCTCTCTACTGCATCTGCCCACCTAAATTTAGGGAGCCCAGCTTGGGAGCTTAAGCATTACGCTGGACAACAGGCCTTGCCAGCCAACCATGCTGTTTCATGTTAAGGGCACTTCCTTCCACTTAGACCTAGGACCCTCACCTGCCAACTTCCAAATAACTCCATGAGTGGGGCGATCTCCTGCCCATGCCATATGTGTCCCGCATTGTTGGGTCATTCTTTGAGGACAGTTCCACCCCGCCCCCCCCCCCACCCCTGCCCAGGACTTCAGGACACTCATGAGCTCAAGTAGCCTGGAAGGAGGAGCTCCCATAGTTGTATCTTTGGCATCAGACTTCAAGTCAAGTCTCTGACATGTGACTTGAAAAAGGTCTATTGTGATTCCAATTCCAGAGTGTGTGATAGTCTTGGAAAATGGGGGAATAAAATGGGTTAGGGCCCTTTGAAGTCAATTCCAGAAAAAGTTATTTGCTAAATATATTTAGAATCAATTTTTTAAAAGCTGGGGGACTGTAGTCATTTTTCCATTGCTCATCACACTTCACATATTGCTGAAGTTTTTCTGAATTATTCCAATAACTTCATTTTACTCATTTTCTACATATAGCCTTTCTACAATTTGCCAAGGTGAAGTTTCCAGTACACAATGACTTTTATGTTAATTCAACAAGTATTTGTTAAGTACCTACTATGTTCCAGGAGTCTGAAAATAAATAAGGCCTGATCTTGACTTCTGGAAATTCAATTGTCATCAAAGAGGACATTAAAATGATGTTTGGCTAAATGGGAGTTCACTTTCCAGAGCATTTCAGCATCTGCTTAATGCTTCCGAATAAGTAAGATGTATGTGTGTATATGTATAAATATCTAAATATTACATTTTAGGGCTCATTTCTCCCATACTTTGAATTGATATGTAATTATGAATAAATACTGGAGACATAAAAACAGCCACTGATGCCTCACATGATCCTATTGGCTTTGGGACATTCTTATTAATGGCAGCAATGAATTTACTATTCGATTTCATTCTAGATACTAAAGTGGTCAGGCACTAGATACTAAAGCAATTTTTTTTTTTATTATAACTGGGACTGAAAGTTGGCAGGTTTATGTATCTCTTTTTTTGATTATTTAAAATAATTTTTACTTTTTATTTATTGAAAAATTCAAATCTATGCAGGAATAGGGAGCACAGTAAAATGAAATCTCTATGCCATCACCAGCCTCAAGAATGATCAACTTTAAGCTAATTTTCTTTCATCTATAATCTTCCTATCCTCTATTCCTTCTCACTTTGCCCTGGTTTACTTTGAGGCAAATCTCAGACGTATCATTCATCTGCAGGTCGTTCAGTACTCACCAAGTTTGTTTTTACGCTGTAGATTGTCATTAGACGGGGAACACACCATCTTGTTTGCATAGTCCCTGCCATTCATGTTGCCTTTTCCCAGCCTACCCTCATTGCCATTGTCTGCCTGCCCCTGCAAGCATTTGGGTTTGCAACCTCTGAATTTTCTATTTTCTTATCTCCTTCATTCACTTTTGTTATTACTTTCTCAATCAATGTATAATTTGTACTGCTGCCTATAAATATCCAAGCCATATTGATAACTATATCAAACTCAATGTTAGCTTAATTTTTATCCCTTGAGAGGTTTAAATTTTATTTTGCGGGGAGAATGTTTACATTCCTGACTGGCAAATGGGTTTGAATATGCTGGCTCATTTTGCATTCTCTGTACAGCTTGATGAAAATGGCTTTCAGGATCTGTCTCAGAATTAATGATAACAGATCATTAACAATGTTACCTACTTTAGACTTTGCAATCATATACCTGAGTTTTGAAAGGCAAGTAGACCACGAAGTTTATAATAATTTGAAGCAGATGCCTCAATCTAAAATGCTACTGCTGCCTCTAAACTACAATTACTAAACTTCATGACAATAAATCCCTTATGTCATCCAGAATGAAATCCTTCAGGATTAATAGCCTTTCTTGGAACTTGCAAAGCACAGAGTTTATTTGCTATTGGCAAGCCACCTACCTTAGAGAGAGCAGGGTAATAACAATGAAAATTACACTAGGGAAATGATGACTCAGAAATGCTGGTATTCCTTTGCAAGAGGATATAATTAAAATAACAAGATAACTTAATTATAAATAGAATATACATATTTTAATAAACATATAGATAACATATATCATTATACTTAATATTATGTATTATATTTATAATATGTAATTTAATGTATACACTTACAACATTATATGTGTTATACTTAAAAATAGAATCATGGTTTTATAGCAATTCTACTGTCCAGTTACAGAGAGATTTTGTCATGTCAATAGAAAAAAATCTAGAACTGGTAAGAGAATTACTTTTAAGCAGTCTATTATTTTAGTGCTTTGTAAGTACTAATGCACATTTTAGAAACTCCACTAGTATGGATAATATTTCAAATTAGCTCCTGCCGAAAAGCAGCTTTGATGGTGTCCAGAGTTGATATCTATGTGAATAATAGGTACAGTAATATGAGTACGATGGAAACCAGAATTAGAGGAAAACACATTATTGCACTCCCTAGATAAGCATGTGTTAGGGTAGCGTGTTTAGATGGCAGGGCTGTGCCCCTTTCAGACATTTGTTAACAGCTTGATCAAGGATTCTGCTGCTTTTATCTTTCTTCCCTTAAAAGTATAATATATAAATAACTGCTTTCCATCCATATGTGTGTGGTCTGCTGCTGTGGCCTGCTGCTGTGGCCTGTTGGCCTAGGCAGAATGTCACCAGGAAAAGGGTAGTGACTCAAGCAAGGCAGGAATCTTTAGCAATACTGATTCAGTAGAGAAGTGCTGGGATTAGAGGGAACTCTATAAAGATTTTGTGATTTTTCAATATTTAATAGGGAATTAAAGTTTTTGACTCCTCAAATTCACTGGGAATTTGTTGGATTAACAGAGAGTACAAATATGAGATGTTTGGAGCACCATAAATCAAAGATCCAAACCGTAAGATAAAGTGTTATTTTATGTAAAATCAAGGATTGAAAGATATAAGCTGGAGGCAGAAAAGCTTAGTAGTTATGAGTTTGGACACACACAGCCTGTTTGTACTTATTGTATGATCTTGGGCAAGTCACTTAACCACTGGGTCTTAGTTCCCTCTGTACAATGGGGGTCTGATAATAATAATACTGACTATATGGGGTCACTGGGAGGAGTAACTGGGATCATATATGCAAAAGACTATGTTCTTGGCACAGAACCAGTGCTAGACAAATATGAGCGAGACCGTCTGTCTTTTGTCCTCTCCACACTGTCTCTGCTCAGTTGTGATATTTAACGTTGAAAACCATAGTTGATGCCTCAAGGAGAATGAGAAGGGGGCAAGTCTTTTTTTCTTTGTTTCTCTTCCCTCCCTTCAATCTACTCTCCTACTCCCAGTTATCAACTTAATGTGAATTAGACAGTACCAAGGTACTTAAATAATGCTGTACACTCCCACAACAGTAATGGGAGCCTACACAGGACCCACAGCATGGCCAGTTCCTTGGACTGCCTTAGACAGTCCTAGAGGGACCATCAGGACCTCGAGCCAGCAAGAGGGGGCTTCCTGGTCCCGTCTCCCATAGCTACTTCCCCTTTCTGGCTGTAGTAGACTCCGCTACTTACCTATATCCAAATCCAGTCTTCAGAATACTTGCCTATGCCTGTGGCGGTCAGGATGAGAATATTTTACTTTTGATTTCTTTCTGAAGCATATCCACATTCCATTGCTCTGTACTAATGCTTTTGATTGTATATGTGAGAGTACATGTTGAAGGCAAGTATGTAATTATTTCTTAAAAAAAACAAAAACAAAACCCCAAACCATCTCTTGCTTAATTTAACCAATAATATGCCTGAGACCCACTTCCATTTGTATGCAAATAAAATGTAATTCCCGCCTCAGTGTTTCTCACATTACATACTTGCCTGGTTTCAAAAGGTTACCTGCCTTGGCTCTTCTTCAGTGTTTTATTTCTTGTATTTCAAAATTTGTTATGGTAGAAGATTTTTATCTCAGAGTCTAAACCCAAGATGCATTCAAACAAAGACTATGTTTTATAGTCACTTATTTTAAGATTATGCCATTGCAATACCTAAGAGCGCGTGCACACACTGTATTTTGTATACTGTATTTCATTTGCTGACGTGTAAGCTGCTGGGCTTCTGCAGACTGGTTGGTGAAGTTAGGGATCCAACTGTAACATGCAGATACGTGTCAGGGACGTCTTGGCTGTTTGGTTGTTCCTGATGCCTGTGGTTTATGTTCTGGTGGGCAACAGCTGTTCTGCAGCACTGTGCAAGTGTACACTATGTAACCTATTCTATCATATATATGATTAAAAATACCTCTGGGGTTTGAATCGAATCCTTTTCTGGTTATGCTGTTTCAGATGTAAGCTCTTTAAATTTCAGAAATATTTTGATTTTGGAAATGTTGTTGATTCAGAATTGGTCAGATTCTGGATATGCCTGGGAAATTGTCTACTGGTTTTAAGTTAGAAAGTCTGAGACACTGTAAAGAGGACCTTAGGGCACATGTAAATCTTAGGTCCAAAATAAATTAAATTGAGACCTTAAGAAGGCAATTAATCAGCTGAAAGAAAATTAGGCCTCTACTGTCAAAGATATAATAATCTCCAAGTTTCTTTTCCAGATAGAGACAGATTTTATAAACATTTTGTTTATTGTTTGACTATGAATTTGCTATGGACAGACATTCACATAGCATCTTTCTTTCAAAGAATTTAGGTACTGGGTTGAGGACTTTAAATGAACACAGCCCAAATCACACAATTAAAAAAAGAGAGACAGAGATAAGAAATGATCACAAGTGGACATGGAGGAGTGGGGAAGATTCTAGCAAGTAAGACAGCAGAACCAGCTAAATCAAGTCCCCAATGAAACGATGCTACAATCCAAGAGGTTGTGGGTTGTCCTGGGACTAGAGAAACCTATCTGTGGGCCTTTACTCTGTAGATGATGATCTTTTAGTCCCCTCCTTCTTTAGCATTTTATTAAAGTAGGAGGAGAATCTTGGGTCAGTGAATGAAAAATTGCTAACTTCTCGATGCTCCAGCTCATTATAGGCAGAGATTCCCAACCCTGATGGACCTCGCGTTTCTCCATCCAAACCTTTTTGTTAACACTGTTCAGAAAGTGACATTCACAGGTAAAATAATCTGCCTGCGCACAAAACGTACACTGCCCAATTATAATACAAAAGTAAAAGTCATTTAAAATAAAATATCCTTTATTTTAGTATGTAAATGCTTGTGTGCCACTGCATAAGAATCCAGACATAGTCACCATGCCTGTGACAGCTGCAGAGGCATGCGGTGTCAGAGCCTCAGATACCTAGAGCAGCATTACTGTCATGAACTGACATTCTGAAACAATGACAACTCTTAGTAAAGTCTCAACCAAAGCAAGAAATAATCTTTCCTTGATCAACTGGAAAATTCAGAGCATGACAAAATTGTGCAAAATGCAAAAGAATCCTCTGTCTTTACGTGTCACATGGAAGGAGGTTCTAGACTGAAAAATAAGATGATGTCATGTAAATGAATGTGCAGTGGATCATTTCAAAGTCATAAGGACATGGATATAGGATGGGTCTTTGTTGTTTGGGAATGCCTGTGCATTGCAGGACATCTAACAGCCTTGGCCCTGCCCAACAAATGTATGTAGTACTTCCCTCTTATAATTATTTTGACATTCAAAAGCACCCCTGCACATTTTCAGAACATCCCTAATGGGGCTTTTCCTGAGCATTTGGGAGCCATAGCACCTGATCTTATATGTTCAATGAAGGCCCATGAGATGGTGGGCTGACAGGATACTGGAGAAAATAAAACGAGGACAGAAAACCACTTATGATGCCAATGTTGGGCCCGTGGATTGGCAGCCCAGAAGCTCCCACGGTAACGGGGTTGATACAGTCAAGTGTGGGTACCCTGCCGTGGAGGCTGCATGCTCTGCCACCGTCTGTCACTCTCACCGTTCCTCTTTGTCTCCTGTAAGAAACCCTTGCTAATTCTCTGTCTGCTCTCTTTACAGTTGTCAGCTAGTTGTGATTATTGGATATATTTGGGCAGGGCTCATCCAGTGCCTCCTGTTAAAGTTTTCAACAACAGGATTACTTACAGGAGTAGCGTGGCGCCAGGTGAGTCCTGCTGTAAGCTCGTTGTAAGACTGGCTTTCTCTTTGCAGATTAACATAAATGATGAACACCCAATCTCTGTCTTTCAAAGAGGAGTATGAATTTCCCAACCAAGATAGCCAGACACCTTGCCTCACTTTCTACCTACACAGTAAGTGAAAGATTTTCCAAGTCTTTTCATGGCCACTGATGTCATGAAGTGTGTCCTCTTTCTCCTGGACAAGATTTCAATGTACTCTTGCTCATAGGATGAGTTGCAAAACAGTTTTCTTTTCCAGAGTTGCACCAGTCGGGAAGCTGAAAATGAGGGACTGAGACCAAGTGTAGTCAGTTTTGTTTGAATCTGTGTCTTTCCTCATTTCCTATAGTCACAGGAAACTGTCAGGCCCAAGTCTTTGCCTGCTCCTGGTCAGGAGCCATTAGTTTTGCAGTGACCTCTACAAGGCTACAAGATGTGAAAATGGCCAATGTGGTTAGTATAAGATGAGTGGTTGCAGAATACAAGCATTACTTCTGGAAAGCAGGAGTCTGAGTTACTGATGTGGCCAAGACTGGTTTTATACCAATGAGCCCTTATTGCTAAGGGCTGGAAGGGGCTGACATTCCCACTTAGCTCTGGACCTTCTCTAGATTGTGTTTCTTCAGCAAAGTAAAGGTAAAAAAAAAATGATCAAACCCACACCTTTCCCCCATTATGATTAGTCTCTCATACCTCTAAGGAAGACAATAAAATCATCTCGTTTTTAAAGAATTATTCTTTAAAAGAAAACCTTGTCCTATCATCACAAGAATTATTTTGACTCAATCAGGTGGCCCTTAGGGATGCAGTGACTGAGCATTTTTACTCAAAGATTGTAACATGTGAGCCCAGCTGGAGAGAATTTTTGGTTATTGGTTATAGGAACTTTTCAGAACATTCAGAGCTTTCTAGTTGACACTTTAATTTCTGGAATCTTTCCCCTCAGTACAATAGTATAAATAGTCTCTTATTACTTTATTCCTTTAAAAATAGAAGTGGAGGAAGGGTCCAGTATCATTAGTAAGTATTTATTTTTCTCTTCCTTAAATAGTTAATTTCCCTTATTATTTGAACTGATAAGCTAGGTATAGGGCATTGCAAAACAGCAAATGGGTATAGATTATTCTTGTAAAATCACATATTATCAAATTTACCAACTTTGGTAAATTTACCAACTCTGGGCATCATATGTGAAAAGTTGGGCTCCTTTATGTTGCCCTCTACACAGACATGAAACTTTTCTTTATCCTACATGTGTGATGCCTAACTGGGATCATTAATTTATTTTATTTTTAAATTGTATCTTTGAGTTATAATTTTACTAATGAGATAATTAACCATCCTATTATTTTGAGTACTTTTGATTACAATCTCTAAATCCTTCTTGAAGAGCTTTATGTATCCTTTTTCATCTTAAAAGTCTGCTTGCCCTGCATCAAGTATGTTGTTTGGAAATCTCTCATTCCTTTGCAGCAAAGAAACAAGAGAACAAATATTTTTGATACTTTCTTGCAAATTTCTTATAGCTATTGGTCATGTTTTTACTATCACAACAGGAAATTGGAGCAAAAAAGACTGAGACATTTTGTTAATGTTAGACACACAGTGTCCAAAGATTCAGACATTTTATTCTTTAAAATTAATCCATAAACCTTCATAACAGTGTCAATGAGAAAGAACATTAAGAAGAAATAGTGCTAATAGCAGATAAGTTTTCTTAGGCCCGAGGAGTCTGATTTTCCCTAGCAGCTACATTAAGGTAGTATTTCTGTAATCTATTGCTATGTCATAAATTACCCCAGGATTTAGTACCTTAAAGACAACCACTTTATAGTATTCATAATTTTCTACACCAAAAATTCCCAAGGGTCTCGGCTGGGTGGTTCCCTTTTGGGGGTTCTCATTCAGTTGCAGTCAGATGTTGTCAAGAGCCATAATCATCTAAAGGCACAACTGGGAAAAATGTCCAGGGAGGTCACTGTCATTGCACAGCTCGTGCTGGCTGTTGGCAAGGGGTTGAGCCAGGCTGTTGACCAGACGTCTACATGTGTGTTCTCTAGGTGTCGTGAGCTTCTCACAGTGTGGCACCTGGATCCCAAGAGGGAACATCCATGGAGGGAGTGTCCAGAGAGAGAATGTTCAAGAATCCAAAGCAGAAGCTGTAATATATCCTCACTCCATTCCTGTAAAAGAACTTTGCATAAGCCGTGAAGCATAAATCATCACATTTCAGCCATACGACATTTTAATTTGCTCTAGGTGAATTACAAAAACATACTCAGTTCAATTGGTTTTGTAAATAAAAGGCCCCAAGTACGAAATGGCTAAAATGTGATTCAGCATTACTCTCCGTGGGGCTATCAAATCTAAAGTCCTGTGACTGCATACATCATCTTTTTTTTAGACTGCATACTTCTGATGAATGTTTTTTCCAGTTGTGCTATATGTGAATTCAACCAATGGGAATTCAGCAATATTCTGATTTTTAACCTTTCCCTTTTAGAAAAAAAGGACAGCTCACTGCCAGCATTCATTTAACATCACGTTTAGGAATGCTACGTTTTTCTAAGACTTGACATTTTCAGCAACTGAAATGCTAAAAACAGAATTGCTATAAATAGAATGATGTCATTTGTTTCCAGAGACTATCGATATACTAGAACGATGAGAAAATAATAAAAGCGAGATATTTTATGGCAGACTTTGGGGGTAAAGCTAGGACTGTAATCCACAAATTATCTCAGGGTAAATGCTGTAGCCATAAGCACCGCCAGCAGGTGTTCAGGGCAAATGGGAAATGGGATAAAAACTGATTATTTCTCTCTGAACTTGGAAACTAAACTGTAGTGGTAATTCATATGGCTTTTTGTAAACAAAATAAGGTAATTTTAGAAGTAGAGTCCTCATAGCTAGTGACTAACAATAAAATAATGTTGCATTATTACAAAATAAGTCTAAGCAGGAGAGAACATGACAGGAACAAAAAGATTAGAATTCGTCTTGGCAAAAAGACAAAAGTGAATAACTTTAGAAAAATTAAACTTGCTTCATTTATAGCTTTCCCTCGAGCCTCTCTGGGTTGGATCTGCCACTGTGTAGAGGCATTGCGAATTTAACTGGTCTCAATCTAAGCTAATGAGTTCCCCTATCTCACCATCTGTACCTCTCTCTGCACTAGTGGACGCTCACACCATCCACCCAGTCATCCAGGCAAGAAATGTTGGATTCATTCCAGAAAATAACGTACAAACATTTCAGTTTGCCATATGGAGTCCTTTGCTATTTGGTCCTTTTCCATACTTCCAGCTTCAGTTTCTGCTATTCCTTTTAGTAAACCTGTATTAGTGAGGAAAGTTTTAGGCTGCAAGTAACAGCAAACAAATTAAGTTGTATTTTTCTGTTATGATAAAAAAAAAATTGAAGTTCAGTGGCTTCCAGAATAAGTTCAGTAATTCAGCTATTCTGTTAGCAATGTCCTATCCTGGGGCCCTCCCAAAAGCATCGCCTGAGATAAGGGCTGGTGTACAGGTGGTTTATTTGGGAAATGATCTCAGAGACCAAGAGTGAGGAACCAGGGAGAGTAAAACAAGGAAAGAAGGACACCTCAAACAAATACATTATTGAGCTGGTCACCTCTACAAGTGACTGGTGCTTGATTTCTGAGTAGTATATAAAATCTGCCTTAGAGTTATTTGTCCAATGGACAAAATGAGTAAGTGTTTATCTATGGGCTCCTGCCCCAAATGGTTGATAATTACTTATGGGATGTTAACTTACTTGCTGCCCTGAATCATAATGTGTGGGTATTGTGTGGGTTCCCACATGCATCTCATGCCACAGCCAAAGAAGTCCAGAGCAGGAAGTGAGAGACAGGTGGTACACACTTGAGGTGAGATGTTGTCAATTTGAACTCTTTGAGGGTTGCCTGCAACCACTACACAGCTGTGGCTGGACCATTAATGAGACTGAGGCTGTGGATGGCAGGTATCTGCCTTTTCCCAATCACTTAAAACTAGAAATTCATTTGCTCTATCTTATGACAGATATGAAATCATCTCAGAATTAATACACCAATATTACTGACAGGAATATAGCCTACTAAAGATGTGTAGCCAAAGTACTAGCTTCACAAATTAGTTCAATTATTTTTTTGTATGTAGTCATGTTATCCAATTTATTTACTGTTAAAATCATTTGTTTCTCTTTGTAATAAAAAAATAGATAAAATTGACAACATTACTGAATTTTTTTTTGCCAGACAGAAAATACAATAAGCAAAGTCAAAAGACAAAAGGAAAACTAGCAGAAATTATTTTCAACCCCATAGATAAAGGATGAGTTTCTCTAGTATATAAGAATTGTTAAAATTAAAAGAATTACTAAAATTTAGAGAAGAACCCAATAGAAAAATGGGCAAAATACATAACAGACTCTTAACAGAAAAAAAGTCGATTTTTCCTAAACATACATAAAGGTATTAAAATTAAAAGTAGACTGAGATGCTATTTCTTACCTATTAGATGGCAAAAATTCAAAAGCTTGACAGCAAATGACTATTCATAAAGAGCGATTAAATTAACTCTAAATGTGCATACAATAGAATATTATACAGCCATAAATGAGAATGAGGAAGACCTTGATGAAAGATTATGTAGCTAGTACCAGGGTATGGTATCTTTGTATAATATATATAGTATCTCTTTTGTGTAAGAAAGGATTGGCAATAGAAGTGTGTGTGTGTGGGGGGGGGTAATTAACACAGAAATGGGAAGGATAAACCAAAAACTACTAAAACCTTATCTATAGGGATAGAAATGGGAATGAAACCTCTCCGAGTATAACTTTTTATACGATGTTGACTTCTGAACTATATAAATATTTTAAATATTCAAAGATATACCTAAATAAAAAGAATGTGCGGCAGATTGTATTTTCAAAAAAAAACGGCCACAACGCTATTCCATCTTATGTGTTCTTCTAGAACCTTAGCACATCCACTTCAGGGGCAGAGTTCAGATGTACAATAAATTTTACACAGACAGTAGAAATGAATTCTAATTACGAGACTGGCAAAATGTGCCCAGGTGAATTTCAGAATTGCTACGGAGCAGTGACTTCGGCGCGCCTCCATTTATTCTCTTTTTGAACACAAGTGTTTATAAAGGTTATCATGTCTGTCCTATCACTGTACATTGGGTGTGTATGAGATAAACAACTTTCTCTGTAATTCACAGTTTTTAAGATCATGAGAAATTTCACCCAGGAAGCTATACTTGAGGAATTTCATCCAAAGATCTTTCTCTCTTTGTACGACATGTGCTTTCATTTCTCTTCGGTAAATCTAGGAGTGATCATGTAGTAGGTATATGTTTAACTTTTGAAGAAACTTCTTAAGAAACTTTTCCACTGGATTTACTTTAAATGATGAGATCTGGGGCCTTAAGCCTGAGCCCAGTACCATTGCAGGGTAAGTCTTTGGGGTCTCAGAGGAAGAGAAAGTACATTTTGCATGTTGGGAGGAATGTGAATTATTAAGCCACAGGGTGCATCGTGAGAGATCATATTTTCCAAAGAATAACTTTAACAATAACTCCCATTCCACATGCTCTTCCAGAATTTGCTGCTCCTCATCCAGAAGTAGAGTCTATTTTCCCTCTCCTTGAAACTGGGCGTGCCTTTATCACCGACTCAGTTACTGAGTTTTGGTGGAAGTGATGTTATGTGATTTCCAAAGCCAAGCTATGAAAGGCGATGCAGCTTCTGCCTGGCTCTCTCTCAGCACACTTGCCTTTCGAATCCAGTTACTAGGCAGGAAGCCCAGGTCACTTATAATGAAATGGCTCAGGTGAAGAGGAACAGAGGCCTCCAGTTCTCGACTCAGACTGAGCTCCCAGCTTACAGTTAGTACTTATCATGTGAGTGAGCCGTCTTGGGATTTGATCCTCCTGCCCTCAATTGAGTCGTCACATCTAAGGCCACATGGAGCAGAGGCGAGCCTTCTCCATCGAGCCCTACAGATCCTTCAGCAAATTAAATGATTTTATCTAGCTTTGTTTGTTTTAAGCAACTAAATGTTCTTCCGTCATTGCTTTTTAATTTTTTACTTAAATTTTTTAATTGAGGCAGAATTGATATATAATATAAATTTTCCAATTTGATGAGTTTGACATGTTGTATACCTGTAAAGCTATCACCACAATCAAGATAACGAACATATCTATTACCTCTAAGTTTCCTTGGGCACCTTTGTAATCTCTCCCTCTGCCCTCCCCTCCCGACCATGCAACCACTGGATCTGCTTCATTTCCCTGTAGACTGGTTTACATTTTCTAAAATTTAACAAATGGACTAATACAGTATGTATTGTTTTTTGTCTGGCTTCTTTCTCTGCATATTATTATTTTGAGATTCATTCATGTTATCGGATGTATGAATAGTTTATTTTTATTACTTGAGTAGTAATCTATTTTATGAATATACTACAATTGGTTCCATTCACCTGTGGTTAGATATTTCCATTGTCTCCAGTTTTTGCTGATAAAAAATAAAACTGCTATAAACATTTGTAGTTCTTTATATGGCCGTATGCTTTCATTTCTCTTGAGTAAATCTGCAGAGTGGCTGGATCACATGGTAGTGTATGTTTAATTTTTAAAGAAACTACCGACTGTTTTCCACTGCTTTTCAAAGTAGTTGCACCACTTTACATTCCTACTAGCAGTGCTTGAGAGTTCCAATTGCTCCAATTCTTTTCCAACACTTGGTATGGTCTGTCTTTTAATTTTAGACATGTCAACATTTATGCCAAAAAGGTTGGGGACCGCTGATGTAAGCCACTAAGTTTTGGTGTGAGTTAGTCTACAATAATAGGTAATTGCCATAGGATGAAAAATGCACCCCCTCTAAATCGAATATAAACATAAACCATTTTTAAGGGCATTAAGAGTTGGATTTGTTGAGGTCCTTTCATAGTTAGAAATATCAGAATACATAGCAGGAAAAGAGCTCTGTGCTCCCAGTTTTGAAAGGGTATAATGCTATTAAAGAGTGCTTACAGTCCAAGTTTAATCCATATAGAACTTAACCAGCAATGAACAAGTCATTGAAAGCTTTGAGATTTAGCAAGATGTTATAATGATGACACCAATCAACTTACCTAATCATCATAGTCAACAATAAAGGAAGCCTGGAGTGTCATGAATGTTTAATTGGCTTTTGATCCCCTTCTCTAAGTCTGACTGTCAGTCTCTTGCAAATAATATTCCTTACTACATATTTTTGAGTCCTCACAAGTGAAGCAATTCTGGGCAGATGACAGCTTCTCCCTCCACTGGGTACCTCCAGGCAATGAGTCTCCACCCCAATGAGAACATCAGGTGCCCCTCAAACACCAAAGGTGCTTGATATCCAGGTGAGAAGGAGACCTCTTCTTGTGTTTGCTGGCAGAGGGATCCCCAAGCAGAGTTGCTTATGCTACTTGTGCTTACAAAAATTTTCCAGAAGAGCTTCTTTGAAAGTAAGTTTTAGTCCCTTCTGCCCAGTCCCTTATTAGCGGCCAGCAATGAATCCAACTGAGACTAGAGGAAGAGAAAAATCCAACTACCAGACATAGGGCTGTGTTCATTTGCATGTCCCCTCTCTCTCTGTCACTGGGCCAGCCTCAGTGAGTCTGAATCCTTTCCTAAGGGTAAGATGTCACTCAAAATACCCCTCCACTTCTTAGGCAAAGAAATTTCAGGCAGGCCTACTTCAATTATTTTTTTGTCATATATGCCTGGGCCTGTTTGAGTTTCAGCAGATTCTTAACCACAAATTAAGCTGAGATAACCCCATCCTCAAACGGTGATAAATCAGAATTACTCTACTGCGCTCTATTGTACAGTGGCTATTAAATGTTCTTGCTTAACTTCAGATTTCTAAAATAGATGTTTAGTTTAATTTTATTTTTTTTCTCAGACCAGACTACCCCAAAAAACCTTCTTCTCCCCACATAATTCTTTTATCTCATGGTTTTAATTTTTCTTATTTTTTCCTTCATTTGGATGGTTTTCTTATCCTTTCTTGATTTTAGCAGTAGGCAATAAATATGTAAAAATTCTGAGATGCTAAACATTCAGACTCCATGTGAAAGAATAAAAATTGTGGCTTCTGCATGTGTTTTGTGATTTGGTCTCTCAATTCTAGTGCTTAAATTGAAAATGTAAACAACTTGATCAAAAACTTTTCAGTTGGTTATCTTTAATCCTTCATGATTAAAACTGTAAGCTCAACACTTACTTTCTCAAGTACCCTTGGAAAGAGAACTACTCTATTACATCCCTCTCATGGCCCCCTTCCCCAACCCTCCATGCATTATGCAAACAAAAGCCTGAATGGATAGGGTTCACACTGAATTTCAGGAGGCTGTGATTACTTCTCTGAAATTTAAAAAAGAATCCCACATTTGACAGAAATTGTTAAGAGTCTACAATTAACAAATAGATATGGCATTAGTGTTTTTCTAATCAAAATCTATTGTTCTTCTGATGCTCACTGCTGTTGTGTTAACTGACAGTGGGCTGCCCTTCCAGGAAGCCTGGGGAGAGAGTGGTGCACGGAAGAGGTGAGTGTGCTTTCATACTCACTCCCGATCTGTCAGATCATCCCAGAACAGCACAATTCATATCCTGCCCTCTCTTATGATGGTACCAATTTGTCTCATGTTAAGCAATGACCCTTTCTTTCCCGAAGTTTTTTTTTTTTTTAAATAAAAGAAAGGAAAAGAAAGAAAGGAAAAGAAAAAGATTATTAAGTTCTCATTGAACTAAAATAATAAAACAAAACAGAACTCCAATCTGCTGGAGCTGGAAGCCTCTTGCTGGTGGTGCTCAGAGCAGGGGTGACATGATTTTCCCCTTCCTGTCCAATACCCAGAAATCATGGCAGACAATATGGGAATTACCATGAAAGTCTTCTGCAACTTAATCAATCTGATAATGTAATTTGTTTAATGAAATAGTGACTTTAGATGTTCCTCTATGAAAGTATGGCAATTAAATAGTTTATGAGCAGAGAGATTTTCACAGCCAGTAACCTATCTAATTTTTTCTAAAGCATTGATTCAAATGCACTACTTGCTGTAAATGAAACCAGAAATGGAAAATCTTCAGATGTCCTCATTTAAATTTAATTTTAAAACAGAAACATTTGTACCACTAATTTTCATGTTCTGGGGTATTTTGCAAGCCTGTATGATGTCCCTGAGATATGTTCAGCTGACTCTGTTCAAGACTTGATGCTAAATAACAGCTTCCAATTTCACAAACCATCCCTAGCTCCTCCTTGTCACCTTGACTCTACGGTGGAGCTCAGAGTCAACAGCCTTCTTGTAGGTGCCCACTTAGCGCTCATTACTGGCAATGAGCTACTTAGGAAGCTCAAAGGTTTAACCCCTTTGGGCAAAGGTTGCTCATTATACCTGAAATTCCCTTGGAGGGATTCCACCGTGTGGATGAGTGCCAGGCAGAGCTGTCAGAAGATGGCCGAGCACACCACCTGGGACCTGACTGTACTCCACCTCCTGGCTCCAGGCCTAAGTCCAGCCACATTCCAATTCCCTAGTTTTATTGAAGGAGGAGAAGGAGGAAGTCATCTACTTTTTGCATGTGTAAGTCTAAATAATGTTACTTGCTATTTGCAATCATAAGTCTCAATTAAATTTACGCCTTAGAAATACGTGAAAAGGTTTCCTAGAAAAGGTGATATTTGCAATGGGTTTTGAAGGCTGAATAGGAGCTTACCAGGTAGACATGGTAGGGAAGGAGGACCTAACAGCAGGACAAGAAAGCAGGCCTGCCCCTAATGGTTACTGCAGGGCCCAGAACAGTACAAAAAGAGGCCCAAGTGCCATGTATCTAAATATTTAAAAGTTATAAATCAAGATAATAAACAAATAAAATATAACCTACTCCACTTCCTTGCTAAATTTACTTTTACAATGACCTGGAAGACAAAATTCAAATTTGAATTCAAGCATTCTTAGACGATCTAGGCTAGAATGTAATGGCAGATAATGGACAGGTAACTGTCCCCTGGAGCTACCTTCCTGGGAGCCTTGTTCCTTCTTTTCCCACCCCTAGCTTCATCTTGTATTACAAGGGGCCTCATGTGCCATACATGTGGACACGCTGGTTTTATCTCCTCTACAAGCAGGTGCCACCTGGCTACCCTCAGGCCTCGGAATGATCAAGCTGGTGGTGTGAGCTGCCCTCTGGAGGATGCACATGGGAAGAGGCCCACCAGGCCCTAGCAGCAGGCTTGGGTCCTTTGAACAGGGAACTCTGGAGCCCTGGGCACAGAGAGTATGCTCTAGAAGGGCATATGCAGCCTCTGGGTGGGTGTGTAAACTTGATTCCACAAACTACCTGCCTGGTGGAGAAGGGTGGCAGAGAGAGGTCATAGTAGGAGACTCCTAAAGCATAGAGACCCAGGCATGGGTCCCTTTTGAAAAGTCGAAGGATGATTTTTTTCGAAAGACTTGAATGACGATTGAAGTTGTAAATAAATATGGTGGACGTGAGAAATGTCAAGAAGGTCATTCATTGTGTCCCAAACATTTATTTATAGGAAGAGGTAGGAGATAAAAGTTCGGCAAGATTGTGAAGGGCATGGTGAAAGTATGGATTTTGTTTGGTGGGAAATGGAAAATGTTAAGTATGAGAATTTTAATTATTTCTTAGGAAGAAGAGACCGAGGACAAATGGAATCAGGGCAGTGGGAAGACCTGTTAAGATTATTGGAATTTTTGCATGTGAGAGAAGAGCTGGATACCTGAACCGAGGAATAGAGGGGAAAGACCAGATTCAAGAGACATTTGTGAAGTAGAATCAACAAGGTTTTGTGAGAAGGAGTCTAAGATAACTTTGGGATTTCTTTCCATCATGGGAATCACAGTGCATTGTCCAAGGGAAGGAGTTTAGGGCAAGGCACAGGTTGTCAAGTCAGGTGCTGGACATGTTCAGTTTGAGGTTCTATGATGATTGGCACTCTAGCAATCATGTGATTGTCAATGATTATAGAAATTATAGCCACAGAACTTTGAAATTTGCATCCTAAGTATAAATCTGGAAAAAATGGTGTGGGAACATTTTGGAGAAATTTTTATAAAAGAGGTTTGCCCATTTAATGCCTGTATTTTGGATGTGATTGATTGCTAATGGGAAGCTTTAGGACAATCAATTTCATATTTTGAGGTTGCTTCTGTGATTCATATAATAAACCTAGGCCCTCATCCATTGGAAAGAAACAGCTCATGTAGTGGATAAAAATAACTATTTCTTTTGAGCAGCAGGGGGGAACCTGGTGTGGCAGCATTTCCCTTGCCAAGACCTTCATAGGTAAGTCAGTCCCTCTTGGCATCTTCTTTGTATGTTATGTGCCTACTATTTTAATATTTTAGGAGAGGTGGCAGGCAGATGATGCTTGTTGGCTCATTGGATTTTCCAAGTGTTGAGGATAATTGGAACAAGGAGTAATATTTTCAGAATATAAATTCTAGATGACTGAAAATTTCATTCAATGTATTTAACTTGTGAAACCAGAGCATTGAATTAACTGGATTCTCAGAATTTAAGGGTAGAAATTTCAGAATAGAAAAGCTATTGTAAGTCAACCATTTAGAAGTGGACCGTTCCAGATATTCTAGCTAGTCCTCTGAATGGTTAATTTTTCAATGAGACTATTTCCCCAGATAACATTTAGTTGTTCTTTTTCTTACCTTTTTGCTTGTAGCAATAAGATGGCATGTTGTTATTTTCCAAGTTGCCTGGGATTAATGCTCATTTTCTGGTTAATTAAAATCTTTTAATTAAAAACACTCCAAGTTCAGAGCATTATTGTACTCATTACCATTTCTACAGTATTTTTGCAGCTCAGCTATTATGCAAGGCTGCAGTAATTTTCACACAGCCCTTTTATTCCATTTGTCTTTATTGAAGACTTTGTTCCCATTACTGGATTGTCTCCTGACAGCCTAGAATACTCCCCCAGACTCTCCTCCTGAACTGTATGAGTTCTATTTTGCATTTTCAAGTGTCTGGGCCTTCCAAGATCAGGTAAGTGACTGCATTCAAAGAAAATTGAAAATTGGGGGTACAGTCTCTTCATATGAATCTCTTTCCACTTGGTCTTCAAATCTCCCACATACTTCATTTTTGGCATCTAAAGCCTTCTAGGGATAGAACTGGCTTAATTCCGGGAAAAGTGTTAAAAATAATTATACTTACCATGCATCAATGGTACTTATGTATTCATTTTAAAACTATAATACATAATGTGAGTTTATGATATTTATCACTTACTTTTGAAGGTGTTCCCTGAGTTGGTATGCCTGCTTCATTGTATACTGTGGGCAGCTGTCGTTCTTCAAACACTTATTGTTTGCTGATGAGATTTCCTATTCCGCTCATCCCTGTCCATTTTCTGCTGGACAGAGAACCTCTTTTCATGTTTTAATAGGTGGTTGCTGTCCCTCAGGGCATGTTTCTAGGGCTGTTGTATGGGTGGGAGGATTCATTTTGACTTGCAACCCACTCCAACTTTGGTGATTCACAGAAGCAGCTTAAACTAGACAGAAAAACCATTTCATGCTCAAAGTATTCTTAGCAAGAGGCTACATCAACTTTTGAAGATGCGCATTTAGAGTATCTCTATGGGGTTTCCAGTAGCAAATAGCCCTAAATATAGAGACAAAAGAAATCTGTAGTAGCGATGATGCGGGTCAGGGCTCCTGCCCTTGGGTTTGGATTCCACCCGTCTCAAGGGCAGAGGAGGGTTCCTACACAGACCCTTTTTGTGCCTCATTGTACTCAAACCTGAAGGCCCTATACCTGCATGTGTGCTAGCATGCTGGTGGGCAGGGCTTACCAGGGGCCATGGTGGCTTCTGAAACTCCTGTATAGCTCTTTCAAACAATGGCTCTCATCTCCGTGGCGTGTTTGGATGTGGTCCTGTTTGAAAACAGGGGATGGTCACATTGCTAAGGGAGAATCAATGGCTGCTTGGCTCATCTTTCTGCCATTTCCAAATTCTTTCATTTCTTTTCATGTTCACACTCTACCTCCAATGTATCCCCAGGTTGCCCCTTCAGCTTCTGCTCCATCTCACTGCCCAACATAATAACATTATGATCATAAATTTCAAAAAAACCCACAAAACCCCTGCAAAATTAGTGTGCCTTTTCCCTATTTCTCCACCTCAGGAGTAGTACTGTAATATCATTCCACACCTGTCATGCTAGCTTAGGTATGTTTTCTCTTGAATTTTATAGATCTATTTGATGACTTAACAAGCATTTCTTAGCAACTACTATGTTCCAGGGCCTGAGTTGGGCCCTGGCGCTGGAGTAGTAAGTCAATGAGCATAGTCCCTGCCCTCCTAGAAGCTACAGATCAGAGTTAAAGTGCTGATAGGAGCATGCCATGTGGCTCTGAATCACAGCAACTGCTGGGGTAAAGAGTGTTGTGCCCCAAGGCAAACATGGAAAGAAAGCCCCTCTGTCACCACTGCCATCTTCATGCAATTGGTGGGGACTGTGAGAGAGCAAGGGTGTAAGGAATTCTTAGGTGGTGATTATTTCTATAGACTGACAAAAAAATTCTTAGAGTCCCTGGTCACATAGCTGTCTAAAATCCTGCTGACCTTTGTACCACTTATTCAAATTCACGGTCAGCTTGGCGCTCCAGTGCTTCACACATCTCCTAGAGAACACATAGAAATAAGTGCTCTCTGGAAGCCCAGCGACAGTCCTTGTCAAAGGCTGGTTCCCTCTGTCCAAGTGAGTTTTGTGAGAAAGAGAATAACGCGTAACTAACCATATGTTATTCTTTGACATTCCAATTACATTAACCAAGGCAGGCATCAGAGATCAATTGACAGGCCAGCCCAGTGAAGTGAGAGCCGAGAGGGGTGGGTCACTGAGAAGATGGCCCTGGGTGGCCACAGGGCAGTGGTGGGTGCCTCTGAACAGACACTTTCTCTGTGAACCTCGCCCTGTTGCTTCCGAAGTCCTCTGCCTTTATTACCTTCCTGCTGTCCTTTTCTGACAATCTGAGCCTGTCAATCCTGACCATTGCCTGGGTTGGAAATCCGGTTAACTAGAATTTACCTCACCTTTTCAAAAGGCAGTTTCTGTTTGTGAGCAAAATAAATGAGTGAGTTCTCAACTACTGGACATTTTCACTGAAGTCCTGTGGGGCCCCAGCTTAGGTTTAATCAATTTATTTCTAACTTAACCAGCCTAAGATCCAATGGATTTTACCTTTTCTAGAGCAAACTAGCTGTGCTTTCCTTCATTTTGTAGCTGATTGACTATGGCATGGAGTTTAGTAGATTGTGGATCAAATAAATGAGAACCATAAAATTTCTTCCCCGGGGACTAGGTTTTGATTATTTCATTGACCCCAGAACAAAAAGTGTGCCCTCTGGACCAAAAAAACTCCACATGATAACCCAGGGCCAGATGTTCTTGTCCAGGACTGATTCAATTACATTTATTAAAAGTGAAAAGGTAGGAAGAATATATTTTTGGAGAATTATTATATGCCTTGATAGGAGAAGTACTGAAAGTCATATTCAATGTCTAAAAAGCTGATGATTCCTGGAAAGTGAGTGTCAATTTGACTCTAGGGTTCAGAAAAAATTCCAGGAATTATGATAGGATAATTATGCAAAAATTATAGTGATAGTGAGGATATGCTTTTATTTGGAAGGATCTAAAAGTCTTGTAATAAATTACTATTAAAATTTAGTGCTTTTTAAATGGATGAATATCATATCAGAGAATGCAGAATTTATCAGCCTATTCATGAATGTTATATCATTTTTTTCTGCTCTGAAAATTTCTGTGTCCTGAGTGCCTATTATACGCCAAACTTTGGAAAAGGGAATGTGGTAGAATTAAAGGAATATATTTAAAGTATAGCAGATCTAGCTCAGAAGTCTATTTGCAACCTGTATAGCCCTGGGCAAGTCTTTTAGTCACAATAAACCTATAAAAAGGATAAAATAATAGTACTTGCTTATAAGGTTATAATAGAGACCTTTGGGAGTGCTTGCCTACTTACGTCCTCACTTCTCAAAGATCACCTTCCATTCAAGGCTGGCTTCATGGATGTAGTCTCTTGGTCCCACAAGACCCTGTACTTAGAAGGGCCCTACTCTTGGACAGTTCTGCCATCACTATCTTAAAATTCTTAATAATTGTTAAACAGGGGCTCTGTCATGTAGCGCTGGGCCCCACACATTATGTGACTGACTCTTCGCCATGCACAGGAGTGTCCTACTGTGGACGAATCAGTCAGAACAAATCTAGAGTGGCTGCACTTCCTTTCCTGGACCCAAGAGATACCCACACCTTTCCTTTACAATTTTCCCTTTTTACTCAAGGTTGTCTGACTGCTTTCTGTAACTCACAATGAAGCCTCTAGCAAGCTGCTCTTGGGTAATGGAATTGGCATGTCAAAGAATAAAATGTGGTAGTAGTGTTATTCTTCTATCTCATTTTGGATTGAGATGGACATCTGGCCCAAGGTCGGCCAACCAGAATGTCTCTCACAGGCATTGGGACTGGGAGTCTCTGGTTAACCTTTATAATTGTCTGAAGATGGAAGGTGGGGAAACTCAGAAGCTATAGGGCAGTCATCATCTGTGTATAGGGAAAAGCAAAGAAAGCCAGACTGCAGGTAGAGCAGAAGTGGGAAACAGATGCACAGAGAGAAACTGAGGTGAGAGACGGTGGTCTCACTGAGGGGCCAATGGAACAAATGTCGTGGCCTGACAATTTCGCAGTTTCACTTCCTGTTCCTGTTGGAATGGAGCTATACTTCCTGTCCACAAGTTGTGAGATACCTACTTTTCTCCCCCATTAACTGCCTCTTTTAGTTTAAGACACTTCGAATGAGTTTCTTTAACTCAGACCATCTCCAACATAGTGACCCACTCCCTCAGGGCTGCAGTAAAGACCAAATGAGCCGGTGTAACATGAGGTTAGCACTTTGTAAACTTTAAAACTCTCTACAACTATGGCATTCCACTGGTTACATTAAACAACAACAACAACAAAACAAGCTGATAATAACTGTGGACTGGTAATGTCTTTAGTGTTTATTTCAAAATTGCGTTTATCAGGTGACACTCTTCATCTTCTAAATTTTCTAAGATGGACCTTGTGTTACATATCAAATGTCACAAAGTCATGTGTAAAGTCGTTTAAATGTTCGTGGGGAAGATGCCACATTAATCATATAATTTGAACTAATGTGAATATTTTTATAAGGTTATTAACATTTCAAAGATGTTAGGGCTGTTTTGGAATTTAAAATTAGATTTATGGCTTTGGGGAACACATAAAAATTAATGATTTCTTCTGGTTTGAAACCATGAGGTTGAAACAATTGAAAGCAACAGAAAGAGTTAGTGGACGGAGGAGGAAAGATAATTTTAAAGATAAGGAATAGAAGGTAAATACTGAAGAACCTGGGAAAATATGTAACTGACAAATGGTAAAGCTTGAATTGGGCAAGTAAGTGGAAAAGTATGGGAAATAGATGAAAGCGAGAAATTATCAAGAAACAGGTTTATAGCTGTATATAGGTATACAGACCCTAGTAGAGTTTATTTCTTGATGCTTTCTTGCTGTCTTTTATTCATTCATCACTCACTCACTCATTTTATATGTCTTATACTCTGAGGTGCTGGGGTCGTGGTGGATTTTACTTTCCAGTGAGATTAGAGAGAGACTGAAGAACTAGAGATTCATAGACCCAAGGGAAGGAAGGAAGGAGAATGGAATGGAGTCGTCCTTTAACAAGCACCTTGTTCCCCTGAGAGGTCTCCACCTCTCGTAGTGTGCCAAGTGTCATACTAGGTGCTTATCTTTGTTATATCATTTAATCCTGATCATACTCTATGGTCTATAGGATTTCAAATGCCCATGGAACAAGGCAGGCCATACAACATTGCATGAAGAAGGCAGCAAATTGGAGAGTACACAGGTCTTCCAAAGAAACATCTATTGCTCAGCTTTAGCTGGCTGTTGACATGTGGGAGTGAGAATTCACTACTGTCAGATCCTTCATCTTCCAAGAGAAGCCTTAAATCCATTTTTTTAATAAAATCTGATTTTAAAAAATGGATCAGTTTTTTAAAACTTATACAGCATTTGTGAAACGATGTGCATAAGATCATTACCGTAATAGCAACAGATGGGAAACAATCTAAATGTCCATCAATTGTGGACTGATTCAGTAAATTATGGCCCATCTTAAATAACTAATGGGCAGCTTTAGAGGGCAGCAAGGAAGCTCCTTATGTGTTTCATGACATCTTGTTAAGTGAAAGAAGTTAGGTATATAGCAGTGTGTATGATATTCCATCATTCATGTAAATTGAGGGGGGGGGAAATATACATATTCACATGTGTGCATTCATTTGAATATGAAATAGAATATTTCTGAAAGCATATATATATATACACACACACAGATAGATAGATAGATAGATAGATAGATAGATGGATGGATGACAGGTAAGTTAGTAGCATTGGTTGGCTCTGGGAAGCAAAACTGAATGGCTGAGGAATGGGGCAAAAGGAAAACTTTTTACCTTATCCTCTTTTGCATCTTTTGAATTTTGCTGAACAGAAGCTTCGTGCGACTTCAGAGCCATCAGTTTGCCATTTCTTCTAGAGCCTTAGCTAATTCTTCCAAGTATCAGAAATCACCCAGTGGTTTTGTACTATTATTGTGATAGACCAAAGAGTGTTTAATTGCTTTGAAGCAGAAACCTCCAAGTACAGAATACACATGACTGATGCTACAGGTGTAAATCTCTGTTCTTTTACCTCTCATGTGGATTTTGATCAGATTGAGAATGATCCCAGAAATCTTGTTCAGCCTGGACCTGCCTGGACTCTGTTGGAGTAGGTTGAAGTTCCAGTAGGTCCCATAATTACTAGGTTTTAGGAATGGACTGATGTCTGGCATAGCCATAGGCTGAGCAATACATTTAACCCCTTTGTCTCATAAGACCATTATTAGGTTGGAGAAATTAATATATTCAATTCCAGGAGTCCTCGGTCATTTTGTGGTGGACAAGGATTGTTTGTTGGGTCCTAATTATCTCACTCCTGGGTACAATGTCCTTCATAATAGCCAGGGTTAGCTATCTGCCAAAACACAAAAACACAATTGGCATTTCTTGATCTGTATGTGATCCAGCTTTAGTTTAAGATTTTTACCATTTTGAGGTTATGATATCTTGGCTTTTACTGCATGGTTGGACTGCTGTCAGCTTTTTTTTTTTTTTTTTTTTTTTTTTTTATCCCTCTAGAGCTTTTGAGATCTTCCTTGTTCCCTACCTTTATCAGTCAAAGTTCCAGTAGAATTGTATCAGATATTCAATTGAAGAGACTTTAATGAAGGGGCTATTTACAGATTTGTGGGCAGAGTTAAGGGCACCTTGATGGGACAGTGAGGCACCTAGAGAGATGAAACTGAGAGAAGCCATTACTAACCCCAGGTCTGAAGGGGCAAAAGAAGAGAGTGTTCGTGGAGCTTCGTGACAACTTGAGCCAAGGAGGAGCATCCTCTCTCTCTCTCTCTCTCTCTCTCTCTCTCACACACACACACACACACACACACACCACACACGCGCGCACACACACACACGCACACACACTCACTCACTCGCTCACATACTCACTCACACACAGAGGAGCTGTAGTCAGGGAGTGGTCCCACCCCCGCCAAACCCTAGCATTAAAGCAAGAAGGAGTGGTAAACTAATACCCCAGCCAATCTCTCACCCTGCCCCTTGCTATTCTCTTCGTCCCTCCCATTAGCAAAACCCAACCAGAAGCCAGACAGCAAGGGGGCCTTGTAAGGCAGCCTGTGTGCGAGAGCAACATCTGGTGCACAGGGAGGTACAACAGGGCAGCAAATACATCAGGACTAAGGATGGCAAATGGGTGGGGGCCCCCTGCCTAGACACTGTCAGCGCCTCCCATGAGGTCATCATTTTAGCCAGAGGTGTCCTGAGTGGAACGTGGGACACATGGGTTCATCTGGGCCTATCCCGTAGTATAGGAGGAAAATGCATCATTGTCCTGTCTTTTACCATGTTTAGTACTGGCAGCCATTCCCATTGAGGAACCATTCTATCATCTGTTCTTATGAGTAACCTACCTACCTTCTACTTTAAAATTAAAAAAAAAATTTTTTTTTACATTTGAAAATTTGAATCAATATATATATTTTTAAAAAAACCCTCAAGGTTGACAAGGACTAGGATTGACAGTACTATGGCTTTTAGAAATCCCTGTTGTCCATTTAAATTTTAATGTTTCTATCATTTGTTCCTCAGTGTAAATTAACAGCCATGGCAGCGTGTTGGGTTTCTTTTCTGAAGTCGGGACTTTAAATTTAATTCAATAGCCGAGATTTACGGCACTTCTATATTTCACACGGCAGAATCAATAATGTGACTGAAGTGAAGAAGATAAAAATTTATGGTATCTTGCAATTTAATGGTTGAAAAGATGCAATTGGAGAGATCATAAATTGTGAAGGAGTTTATGCTTCATTGCTCCTGATTCAGTGCTTGCTGTTAGAACTTGATTTGTGGCTATTCACAAGGTGTGATTAATGATGTGATCGATGCTTGCTTCAGTGCAGTAAAGCAGTTGTAATGCTCTTCATTAGAATAAATAAAATAAATTGACTGAAGCTTTATAAAAACTGTGTAACATTTAAAATCTAAAATGTCAATTTTTTTTTCCTGTTACAATTTCGGTTTCTTCAGCCCGTTTCCACCTACATCACATCACTCATTGTCATTCTTTTTGGATATTCTAGAAATCCATGTGGGTTTGGGTACGCTTTATGCAAAGCTCACTGAAGAGGAAAAAAAGAGTTGAATAGGACTGACAGAGCTAGGATGTTGCGGTGGCTTGCTTTGCCATTCTCCTCATGTGCATCTTATCCTTCTTAAACGCATGAAGTTTAAAGAAATCAAGGCAGAAAATGACCCTTCTATTCACACATTTGAGAAACACACCACCAGTGGATAGTTTTCCTTTTTTAAGTGCAGTGGATATGTATACATCTCCGCTGCAAGAGCCTGAGTGGGCACAGGCACATCCTTTAGACAACTTTGTTTCAATGTTGGAATTTTGCTTGACATGTTTCTATTGTCAGTTCAAAAAAGTGAGGGAACACAGAAGGGGAACAGCAAGTAGTCTTGCTGTGGTTGGAAAGAATGAAGTGAGTCTAGGTAATGCCTCCAGGGCCTTGGTGAGTCACTTGAGCTGGGAAAAGGCCTAGAATTTCTTGCCAGTTTGGGAACTTATTTGACACCATTGTAGACCAGTGACCTTTGTTTCAATATCATTCCCTGATATTTATTACTGCCAGTTATGGAAAACTTTTAGCCTGTCTTGAAGAGAGAGATGTGTTTGCAGAAGATTCCTTAGCTTGGTTCATTTCATGTGTTCATCTCACCTTTTTTTAAAATGCCTAAAGTCACAAGCAAGTGACATGGTTAATCCTATGGACTTAGATAGTTCTAACTGACTCATAGGTGCTCCGATCACAATACTATTAGCAATTGTAGATTTACACCAAGCCCTGGAGCTTACAAGCCTTTCAAACACCTTTCTAAGACTCAAGTAGATTCCACTAGGATGAATCTGGAAAGGTCGATGTGGTGGCAGTTTTTGTTTTCTCTTCACGTCAAGACCTTAAAAACGAAAAGAAGACCTGGGAATGGGTAGTCCTCCTTGGTTTTTGCCTTTACACCACCTTGATATGCCTTCCTGTCACCTTGGGGCTCTGCAAGGGTATGACTGTGTGGTACTTCTCAACTTTAAGGTATCAATTTAACTGGCTTCCCAGGTTTTCTTTGTTTCCCTTAGTAGATTCCTTACTTATCCTGTATTTTCAATATGATGAAGCATCTCAGTGTAGTAGAAACCTGACTTCTAAAAACACTTCCAAGTCATCTGCACTTGGCATTCCTCAGTGGAGTGCATTTCCTTTTGAGTTCGCTTCTGGATGCTAAACAGGAAAGAGAGTTGCACTCAAATTTCTGGAAAGGTTTACAATCCTATGTGCATTTTAAGGGCACTTCCTGAGTTACTTGAGAGTATAGAAACTGGAGGATGCAGCCAAGGAACGTACTGATTAAAAAATGAGAAAATAAAGGAGAGGGTGTGAAGATTCAACAGAACTTGAATAAAACAGAATTGTTTGCCTCTGTTTGTGGCTAGCTTTCTGGGTGCTAACACACATTAAGGGTTTAGTAGACAATGAAGGCTGTCCTATTCCATTGAGAACTGTTCCTGAAGTTGGGAGATGCAGCAAACCTCTACTGTGCATCCTAGGAGGGTAGGGTCTTCCCTGACATGTCCATCACCACGCAGCTGGTATCTAGAACAGGGCCTGGCACTGACAGTAAGGCTCTCAATAAATGTTTGCTGAGTGGTGTGAGTTAATGACTGCATCTTTGTAAAGACTATAGGCAGACTAAGCAACTAAGAAAATGTCAGCAGTCTACAGCCATGCTACCCTGAACAAGCCTGATCCCATCTGATCTCAGAAGCTAAGCAGGGTCAGGCTTGGTTAGTATTGGGATGGGAGACCACCGAGGAAGACCAGGTGCTGTAGGTGTAAAAAGATAAAAAAAATAAGGGATCGTAAGCTGACAAGGTCCTTGCAATCGGTGATGTCAACCAAGGGTTGCTTTGCCTGAAAAAAAAAAAAAAAGAAAGAAAAGAAAATGTCAAGGGCCATCACTGAAAGCTGTCAAAAATAAAAGAGCCTTGTGCGATAGAGAAAATCTGAGGAATATAGGAGAAAAAACCCCAGCACACTATTAAATAAGAGTCTACCCAGTTTCAGCAACTCATTGTACTTGTTTGGATATTTGTGGCTTTGATTTGGCTTCCAGTCAATGCATTTTAGTAGTTTGAGGAGGAAGCAGCATGAGAAATCCCA
The DNA here is from genome assembly GCA_003508835.1 of Eonycteris spelaea. Classification (NCBI taxonomy): domain Eukaryota; kingdom Metazoa; phylum Chordata; class Mammalia; order Chiroptera; family Pteropodidae; genus Eonycteris; species Eonycteris spelaea. The sequence continues at coordinate 9,184,595 of PUFA01000024.1, read as the reverse complement.
ACCTTTTTTTGTGGAGAAGGGAGCAGTAGGATTTTGCAGGGAAATTCCAGCCCAAATATATAAACGATGGATGAGAACTTTTTCATCAAACTTTGGGAAGTAAATAAACCTCTTTGGGCCTGTTTTCTTATCTGTAGTATGGGGTGGGATGGTAGGGGAAGGGTCAGAAGTTCCCTGGGGTCTCTTTCAACTTGTCCTCCTTAGCTTTATGCTTCTTATGTTTCCTACTCTTTTTTTTTCTTTGGATCCTAATCCCCAACCTGCTGAACATAGATATGTTAGTTCTGACGATGCTTGATGCTTGATCATTCTCTCACCTGCTGTGATACCTAATTCATGCTAAAATTGACTAGAGTTTACAGATGGGTTTACAATGAGTAAAAAAAAAAATTTAATTCAATATTAGCCAGAATTCCTTCCCCAAATATAACAGTCACAGACAGCCCTCTGCAAGAAGGCCCCACTGCCATGCTCGCTTCTTGTCATCCATCTGTCCTTCCTCCTCCGCACCTGGGCCTCTTGTAATTGTGAGGGCCTTTGTCCACGTCCTCCCTACCCAAGGACCACACCCCTGCTTTACTGTCAGGACCCAACAAACGGGAGGGCAAAAGGCAAAACCAAACCAGTCTTCCTGCAATGCATCTAAGCCAAAACCAAACTTTCCCCAAATGTCTCTATTTTATAATAGGATTTTGGCCTGACATTTGCCCAGGCTATTGAAATGGTTCCTTTTGTCTGTGTTTTACTCTCTGAAAATAAGTACACCCTGGCTCTCAGTTTAAGCCTGTATCTTGAGCAATAGAAAGAACTGCTAAAGCTTTGTGAGTTTTTAAGATATCAGTGATTGCAGGATTGGTTTGTTTCAAGGGATCAGAGATTACAGAATCAGTATGCGACCTGCAGCCCTTTGGCCAGCTGGCCTCAAGCCTGTAGCTCTAATTAGAGCAAAGGTTGGGCCTATCTTGCTTTCTAGAGCAAAGTCCAAGAACCTGGCTTTTTCTGTGCTGTTTAGGAAAATCAGAACTTTTGCAGGTAAGCTTCAGAATCTTGAGTTAAGCTCTTAGCCTGGTTTTGTGATAAAGAAAAAAGAAATTTGTACAGTTTGTGGCTAAAATTTGGTCTCAGCTCTATTTTATGTTGCCCCTAGTTCAGATATGAGTGGTGGGGGAGGGGGTGGTAATGAAGGGTGCACTTTCTCAACGGCCGGCCGATGATGACGTCCATGCGTATCCACAAGGGAAGTAGCTGCACTATTGCTCTTCGGAACTTTCACCCTTTCTGCCATGTTTTGATGCTAGTAATTGCTCTAAGGTCAGTAAGAGAAATGTTAACTTGTCCTAGTAACCCAGGAAAAAAGATTGCCGTCCTCTCTGAAAATATAAAGTGCTGTATAAATCCTTAATAATAAAAACACATCTTATTCACCAGATCATCTCCATTTTCCCTCTCTCTCCCTATTAAGTTTTGCTTATAGTTGTACAAAATGTCATGAAAATAATAACTTTGCAAAGCACTTCAGAATTTCTGGAGGACTTTCTCCTACATGGTGTCATTTGGACCTTGTTCGTAACAGCCGAATGAGCTACATTGGTTTGTTAGGTCCATTTCGCAGATGAGAAGACTGAGGGATAGTTAAGGGCTTGCCCCTGGCGAGGCTTTTCAGACCATCATTCGGGTACAACACCTGGCACAAATGCAGCACTTTGTGTTTGAAAGGGCAGTCTGATTCTGTGAGAAGCCTTTGTGTGGTATTTCAGAACAGAAATTCACCCTGCTACCTTTTATAAATCAAAGTGATTCTTTTAAACACATTTTCCCAGAAGGTTTGAGCTAGCTCTCACACAAACAACTGTTTTATCAAGTGCTTTGTGAAAGAATAGGTCAGTTCTTCTGAGGCCTGAGGTGAGAGTTCACTGTGATTGCTGTCTTGCTTCCTTATAAAGTTGTCATGATTTAGGGAACAGGTGGGGGAGGAAGAAAGGATCTTCTCCATTCAAAGATTCCCACACCATTCCTGCTCTGGTTGTTTGAGCCTGCCAATTTCTAACCCGCAGCAATGCCCAAGAGCCCGTTAGGTCAGTCTGATAGGTCTTTGTCTGCCTTCTAAGGATGACATACGTTCCCTTTAAACCATCTGTGTTTGTGATTGCTGTGGAGTGTTGGACTGATGAAATAGAAGCTTCCTTCAAATTCTGTTCTCACTTTCCATTTATCTTAGAAATGAAATTACAAATTCATTTCTTAGAACTCTTTATTCCCCACATTTTGGTGACCTCCATTCTATAAGGCAAACTATGTATGTTTAATAAGTATTTTTATACACACACATGCACATATAAAACAGCTGGGTCAGGGCTGAGAACAGTAATTGAGAGTCTGTCTCTCTTGTCCTGTTTTTTTCTTATTGGCCAGCTGATATTAGGCAGGCAGAGGCCCCAGGGAAACCAGAATCCCAGCAGCTGGATCCGGGTCATGCATGTGGGCCGCTGTCATTAAGCCTTCTCGGGCTCTGCTGAATGGCTGGAGGCCTTCTCAGGAAGCTGCTTAGAAGACTGTTGGAGAGACTCCTGCTGTTACACTTAGCTGAGTTTCTTTCCTTTTTCTCCATTATCCCCTTATTAGAGAATTCTGTAAAACCAGGAGGAAGGAGAGGTGAATTTTCTGGCTAGCTTATAGTCCTCCTGTCTCTCATTAAGGCCTCTTTCTCGGTGTATTCTGTGATGTGAACTTGTGAACTCAGTACTGCTTACTTCACCATCATTGCAAAATCAGCACTTAAAGATATCAAGGACCAGACAGCAACTCAGCTCTCAGGAGGCAGGAACAAAAGTGCAACTCCATTGTACTCTCTTGTCTACTTGTCACTTTCTGCTGCTCACAGTTGATGGCATTTCAAGGAATAGGAATTGGACTATGGGATGCATTCTTATCCATCCTTGAGCTCCATGTATCATGGGTAAAGAGCACCCTTTTGGTTTCTGAATGAATTCTGAGCACTCAGTAACGGAGAACTGGGTTTCACAAATCAGCTTTGCTTTGAGCCAGCAGGAAAACCCTCGGGATTACAGTGTTGAACACAGTCAATGTGGGGCAATTAAGAATGAAATAAAATAGGAGGCAGGAGGAAGAAGGGTTCCAGCTTAGGACACTTCTAAAGACCTAACTACCGTGAAAATGGTTGGCATAGTTCAGTGGCTGAGGTTGGAAGGTAAGAAAATATGTCGTCCCAGACCTTGTGTTCACTCTGGCTCCCGTCGTCATGGTCTTAGACATGGATGGGCCCTGTGCACCATCCCTGTCTTCCTAGAGCAGCCTGTGGGACCAGCCTTGGACTACTATGATTATGAGACCAATTTCTGATGACTCCTAAGGATGGGATGGTGGGGGGTGGGGGGCAGTCTTCAAATAGGCTGCCAGGACAAATTCAGCCTGGTGCTGTTTTTGTAAATTGAGTTTTATCCGAACACAGTAAGGTCATTTAGGTATTGCCTCAGGCTGCTTTCACATAACAATGGCAGGGTAGGTGCAAAGCCTAAATTGTTTACTCTCTGGTTCTTTAGAGAACCAATCCGCTGACTGCTGGAATGGGGGCAGTTGCAGGACAAGGTGCGCTTAGTGGGTTTACGATAAAGAGGTGGGGGTCTCACAGGTGCTACAGCTTTGGTACAAATTACCCCAAACTTAGTGAGTAGCATGAAATGCCCATTTCTCGTGATCATGGATCCCATCGGTCAGGACAGGGCATAGAGGGGATATCTTGTCTCTGATTTACGACGTACAGGGTCTCAGCTAGAAGGGTCAAAGGCTATGGTCTTGAAAGGCTGGAGCTCCCCAGGCATCAGTCTTTGTGCTCTTCCCATGTGATCTCGCCGGCATTTTTACCTGTTGGTTTAGGCCTTCAGGACTGTGTGAGCGTGTGTGTGTGAGCGTGTGTGTAGGGGGGGGGGGGGGGTGAGAAAGGAGGAAAGCCCCGTTGTCTTTCGCGGCCCAGCCTCAGCAGTATAAGTCGTGCAGTGTCACTTCCACCCTGCTCTGTCGGTTGCGGCTCTTACCAAGTCCTGTCCAGGTTCAAGGGAGACAACATAGACCCCACTCCTCAATCCACGAGCGTCGATGTCTCATTTTAAGAAGAGCACATGAGAGTTCCCTATCCGTGTATATCTCCATCTTTGTAAAACTCACCCGTTGGTTAGGATTCTCTCACCCACAGAGTCTGCCTTCATACTGCTTGTGCTCACCACTGTCTTCCCTTTGTCACCCACACGTACCTGCTCTGTTTGGAACAACTTCCCCTGGACACTCTGCTCATAGGCACTCTCCCCTTACAACCTCGGCTACGTACCTAATCTGCCTCTGCAGGGACCGTGGAAGCTTTTGATACTTTCCCATTTTTAGCCAGTGTCATGGTCCTCAGCCTCTTATGTCATGTGCAGCCTTAACTGGACTCCTCCATGGACCCCAGACACATTCTGTTCTTTTGCAACTGGGGCCTCCTGCCACTCTGTCCTTTGCCATTCTTATTTTTGCCCAATCACATCTTTTAAGGCCCAGCTTGATTTTAAACTCTTCTATGAGCCCTCCCCCCACCATCCTGTCTCTAATGAGCTTTTCTTTCTTGTGTGTCTTGCCTATACACACATGTGGCACTTAGCAAGTGCTACCTTGTTCGTGATGAGGAACCCTGACCAATTTATATTCCTCTTGTGTCACTCAACCCCAAGTAAACATTTGTTGATGCTGATCTGCATAGTTCTTAAATTTCTTATGGATGAGCCTGCTGCCAATTAAATATATCTCTTCAGCTCACATTTACATTTCACCTGAGTTTATCTGATATATGAGCAAGAAAGTAGAGAGACACATTGCCTCATTCCTCTGAAAATGTTTAGATTCCAATCAGAAGTAAATGCAAGAAGTATTTCACAATGAAGATACCAAACTTCTAGCTTTAAACTGTATGAACAGGCCACTTGGCCAGTGCCTCTACCTATTCTATCACTATAAAATATATGTTTAGCGAGTAAAGGCCAAAAAAAAAAAAAAAAAAAACAGGAGGAAAAAAAGAGAAATGGGAATAAAAGGAGGTGGGACAAAATTTGTCTTAAATGACTGAGAAAATATTATGTCCTAAGTCTGCTCTCCCTTACCTTGAAGAAAATAGTGAGAAAACTCATTTAGGGGATTTCTCCACACGCCCCTCTGAACTTTCCAATTTTGATATGCTAGGCAAGCCAGGCTGAATATTACCAAAAGATGTTGCTCATTTATGTTTGGCTTTTAAATGAACTGTTTCTCTGGTTGCCTTGAATTCACTTAGTTATTTTTCCAACAAAGTTAGCAATCAGTGAATCATGGAAGATAGAGAAAGATCTTCTCTTAACACACACACACACACACACACACACACACACACACACACACATCTATTTTTGTCTGGTTTGCCATTTCTGTGACTGGTATGTAATAGTTCCTCTCTAGATGCCTCACAGTTCATTAAGAGGTTGCTCAATTTATTAGGAACCAATCATGCATTTATACATTCTTTTATCTGAAGTGCACTTTTAAATGTTAGACCATACACTAATCAAGTTGAACATGATAATGAGAGCACATTCACATTGTTAAGGTAAATGACCCAATGCACTTAGAGCGGAGACATATTTGATCTACAATTTGCACTTTTCATCGCAATATTGAAGGATCCCAGCAAGGGTCAGAATGTTGTTGGCAACCACCTTGGGAGGATTCGATTAGCTTCACACATAGAGCCAGACCCTCCTCACTTTACTGTCACTTTGTTTTTCATTTTCTATGAAAATACAGCAGAAGAAGAGGCGGAATTTAGAATTAACAAAAGAGAGTTTTGTAGAATGACAAAGAGTCAAGTTTTGATAATTTCTAAGTAGTGGAGAGAGAAGTAGATTTGTGGATGGCCTCAGATTGTTGAGAATGTGACGATAATGTAGATTTGTGTTTGAAATATATTTTGGCTCAGGTTTTAAATTGAAGAGAATTTGCTTTAAAAACAATAATGAATGGAACCACACTGTAAGGATGGCACTCAGGAGAAGCTGGAGGAAGATCCATTTCTGACATTTGGCTCCACTCTTCCCTATAGTCCACTGCATGCTGGGATCTGCTGAATCTCATATCGAAGCCAAATAGAAATTTGGACTAAGCTGCCACGAAAGAGTGGAGTAGTTAAGGACTTCATTTCTCGTCTTGTATTATAAACAATGTGCTAAACAAGTATTTTACAATAAGGAGAGACAGTAAATCCAAAATAATGTAACCTTACCTGGAAGTTTATTTTAAGGGCAAATTTTATTTCTGGACATTCTGATTTGAGAATGAATTGGTTTTGCTGCGTCAATGCTTATTGATCCACACAAAGAAGCCGAAGGAATAGACTGTGTGTTCGAGAGGAAGAAAGAGAGGGAGGGAATGAGAAAGAGGAGGAGAGGAGAGGAGAGGAGACAGAGGAAGAAGAAGGGGGAGGGGGAGAAGGAGCAGGAGAGGAAAGAGCGAGGGAGAATGGATCATTTCACGCTAGGGAGCCTCTGGAACTAGTTTCTTGCCTCGTTTCTATGTCATCATGTAGTTGCCATCACCCTTCTTGAGCACCCTGGTGTGCTCAGCTCTGCTGACCATTTTGTATTCACTTAAAACATCCTAATCATCACTCAGGAGAAGCTTATGCGCTGATGGAGAACTTACAGTGAATCCAGGTGAGCAGTAGGGCAACTGTGGTGCGTAATGGGACACGCTTTACACGCTTTACACAGGGAACACTATCAGGCCTTCCCTCAGTTTAAATTCTCCAGGCCTCGGTTTGGGGAATTGGACCATGGTCTCTAAGACCCATTCAATGCTAATATTCTATTATTCTAATTTATTACTTTAGTTTTCATTTATGAGTGAACCACAAAATTTTAAAATTTGTCACGGACATTATTGTAAGTGTTACATTTTAAGCATCAGTGAATTTCTTACAACAACTCACAACTAACTGTTTGAATTTCATTTGGGCTGATGAGAAACATAAAGTGCCTATGGCCTTTTAGAAGGTGATGAAGTTGTCTGTGGACATGACCACTGAGTTACATTGCCCCTTCTTTCCCCAACCAGTCAACGGTGTCATCTATTGTGTATTTTATAAAACAGCAGACAGTTGAGTATCCTGCCTTCGAGCGCCGCTCTATCTCAGGGCTTTGGGGCTTCGTAAATATTTGATCTTCCAGTACCTCCTTGTCACAGTTTCACCAGCCATCAGCTCTAACACCAAAATGTCATTTGCATAATCCTTTTGATTCCAAAAATTATCTAGGTCTCTAAGTATGTCAGCTATAAAAATGCAGCAGCTAATTCTTCCAAGACACAAAACTTTTAAAAAATTGCCACTGGCAATAAATCTGACCTAGGCCATCCATCTTCTCTTAGGTGGAAATTCATCACTACATAGAAAATGATTTTGTTCTTTCCAAACCTTCAGCCCACCAGTTGGGCTTGTTTTCTACTTCTGCACATTGCACTGAAGTTGCTGCCTGGAAAATAATCAACCATAATTATTTATTTATGTGTATCTTTCTAAAACTGTAACATTCTAGTCAAACTGCCTTGGACATTTCTAAAAAAATTGATCTTCAATTTTTTTGTTCCTGATGGATTTTTGTAAAATCTTTGCTCTAAAGCAAGAAATTTTCTTTAAAATTCTTTTGAACTGTGTCTCCTGTTCTTTCTTCTGACTTTGTTAACAAAACCACTAGCTTTCCTTCTTCATTTCTCTGATTCTTTCACTCCACATTGTTCTTCTTCTTTCTTTGTTACATACGTAATCCATGTCATATTTGGAAAATGAGAAATTGTAAATAAGCAAAAGAAGAAGAAAAGATAAGGATAAAGAAGGTAAAAAAAACAGGAAAGAAAAATAAGCCGTGTTTCAAACTCAGTGTATATGCCCTCTCCCAACCAAATAAATACACATAGATATTTTTACTTATTTTACAAAATAAGGCTATACTATTTTTAACAGCTTTATTGATGAGTAATTGACATGTAATAAATTGCACATTAAAAACTGTACAATTTAATGTGATGAGATGCGTATACAAACGTGAAATCATCCCCACAATTAAGAGCAAATGTAGCTATCACCAAAGTTTCCTCATGCTCATTGTAACCCCTGCATCCTGCCTCTCCCACCAGTCCACTTTCAAGCAACTACAGATCTGCTTTCTGTCACTATGGATTAGTTAAAATTCCTAGCATTTTATATAAATGGTATTATACATTACGTACTCTTTCTTACCAGGCTTCTTTCACTCGGTGTAATTATCTTGAGATTCTCTCATGCTGTAGCATGGTCAATAGTTTATTCCTTTTCATTCTATTATATGAATATGCTATAGTTTGTTTATCCTTTCATCTGTTAAGCACATCTGGTTTGTTTCCTCTTTTGGCTATTATAAATAAACATTTATGATAGAAGATTTCCATGAACATTTGTGCCTGAGTCTTTGTGTGAACAAAAGTTTTATTTGTCTTGGGTAAACACCTAGGAGTGGAATGACTGACTCACACGGCAGCTGTTCAGCATTTTAAGACCCCTCTGAATTGTTTCCAAGTGATTATACCCCTTTCCATTCCCACCAGCAGTATGTGAGCGTTTGGTTCCTCCATGTCTTTGCCACCACTTGGTGCAGTCAGCTTTTAAAATTTTGCTATTCTAATAGATGTATAATGGAATCGCATTGTAGGTTTAATTTGTATTTCCTAATAACTAATGATGTTGAGCAACTTTTTGTGTGCTTATTTGCCATCATATATCCTCTTTGCTCATTTTTAAAAAATTCGGTAATTTTCTTATTGAGTTTTGAGTGTTCTTATTGTATTCTGGATGCAAGTCCTTTATCAGATATATAACTCACAAGTATTTTTCTCCAAGTCCATGGTATATCCTTTCATTCTCTTAACAGTGTCTTTTATAGAGCAGATGTTTTTCGTTTTATTGAAGTCAATTTATTAAATTTTTAAGCTTCAGGTATCAGATATAAGAAACCTTTACCAAACTCAAGGCCATAAATGCTTTTTCATATATTTTTTCTAGAAATTTTATAGTTTAAAAATTTATCTTTAGGTCTATGATTCAGCTTAAGCTAATTTTCATATGGTACAAGGTATGCGTCAAAGTTGTTCTTCTTTCTGTTATTCTTTTCTCTCTCTCTCTCTCTCTCTCTCTCTCTCTCTCTCTCTCTCTCTCACACACACACACACACACACACACACACACACACACACACATGGATATTTACTGATTTCAGCATCATTTGTTAAAAGTACTATTCTTCCTTTACATCTGTGCAAGAAATATGTTGTTCATATATGTGAGTCTATTATTGAAATCTCTATTCTGTTGTATTTGTCTATCTTTATACCAATACCATACTGTCTTTATTATTATATTTTTATAATAAATTTTGAAATCAGGCAATGTAAATCCTCCAACTTTATTCTCCTTTTTCAGAGTTGTTTTGACTATTCTAAGTCTTCTGTACTTCATTCCATATGAACCTTATAGTCAGCTTGTCAAATTCTGTTAAAAAGCTTGCTGGGATTTTTGACCGAGATAATTTTGAATCTTTAGGTGAATTTGAAAATATTAACATCTTAATCATATTGACTCTCCTGATGTATAAACATGATATTTGACTCAATTTTTTTAGGTCTTTTTAAATCTCACTCCTAGTGTTTTACAGTTTTTAGTGCACAGGTCTTTCATATTTCTTGTCAAATTTACTTTCAGGCTATTATGAATGGTACGTTTTGAATAAATGTTAATTTCGAATTGTTTTTAGCTAATATGTAGACATACTGATTTTTTATATATATTAATTTGTATTTTGCAACCATGCTAAACTCACTTATGAGTTTTTGTAGATTTATATTCTATATAGATGATCATGTTGTCTGCAAACAAAAATACCTTTACTTCCATATTTTTAACCTAGATGGCTTTTGTTTCTTTTCCTTGTCATACTGCACTGGCTAGAAACTCCAGTACACTGTTGAATAGAAGTAGTGAGGGTAGATATCCTTGTCTTGTTCCTGATCTTAGGAGGAAAGCATTCAGTCTTTTGCCATTAAATATTATGTTAGTTGTACGTTCTTCACAGGTCCCCTTAACCAGGTTGAGGAAATTCACTTTTATTCCTAGTTGACTGAGAGTGTTTCTCAGGAATGAGAGTTATATTTTGTCAATTGTTTTGTCTACATTATTGAAATGATTTTATGGTTTTTCTTCTATAGTTCATTTATACTGTGAATTACATTGATTCATTTTCATGCCTAGGTCATGATATATCATCATGCTTATATAATGTCAAATTTGACTTGATAAAATTTTGTTTAGAATTTTTGTATTTATATTAATTAGGGCTATTTGTCATTTCTTGTAATGTTTTAATCTTATTTTGGTATCAGGGTGATGCTGGTCTCATGGAATGTGTTTAGAAATTTTATCTTCTTTTCAATTATTTGGAACTGGTGTTATTTCTTCTTTGTAGACCTGGTGTTATTTCTTCCATAAATATTTGGTGGAATTAAGCAGTAAAGCAATCTGGGCCTAGAGTTTCCTTGGTCGGAAGATTTTGAACTCCAAATTCAGTGTCTTTAATACATACAGGGCTATTTAGGGTACACCTTTCTTCTTGAGTACACTTTATTTTTTTGTGTGTCTGCCAAGGAATTCATCCATTTCTTCTAGATTGTTAAATTTATTGACATGAAGTTATTCTTCTTGAGTACACTTTATTTTTTTGTGTGTCTGCCAAGGAATTCATCCATTTCTTCTAGATTGTTAAATTTATTGACATGAAGTTATTCACAATATTATCTGATTATCCTTTTAATAGCATCTGTAGCATAGTCACTGCTCTCATTTCTGATTTTGGTATTTTGTGTCTTTACTCTTTTTTATCTCCCTAATCAGTCTCACTGGAGGTTATCAATTTTCCAATTATTTTCCAAGAACCAGCTTTGGTTTCATTGTTTTTTCCTATGGTTTTTCTGTTTCCTATTTTTTTCTTCTCTGATCTTTATTATTTCTTTTCTTCTTACTTTGGGTTTAATTTGCTCTTCTTTTTATATTTTTTTAAACTAAAAGCTAAAGTCATTTATTTGAGAGGTTGTTTCTTTTCTAATATAGGCATTTAATTCTATAATCACCCCCCTACCAAGAACTACTTTAGCAGCATGCTACAAATTCTGATATGCTCTATTCATATTTTAAAAATTCCCTTTCACTCTGTTTTATATTTGATAGTTTCTATTACAATGTCTTCAAGTTCACTATTTCTTTCTTCTGCAATGTATAATCATTAATTGAATCCAATGATTTTTAAAAAAAATCTTAGACATCATATATTTAATCCCCAAACACTTGATTGGTGTCATTTTTATATCTTCCATGTCTCTATTTAACTTTTCGAACACATGGAATACAATTATAACAACTTCTTTAGTGTCCTTGTCTGCTAACTCTAACATCTGTGCCAGTTCTGGGTCAGTTTTGATTAATTTTTCTCCTCATAAGTTTTATTTTTCTTCTTCTTTTAATCCTTGGTAATTTTGACTGGATGCCAGACATTGTAAATTTTACCTGTTGTATGCTGGATACTTTTGTATTCCTATAAGTATTACTGAACTTTGTGACATAGTTAACTTACTTGGAACAATTTGATCCTTTAGGTTTTCATTTTTAAGGGTTATCAGGCAGGATTGGAGTAGGGCTCTGTCTAGGGCTAATATTCTCCATTACTGAAGCAAAGCCATTTTGTATACTCTACCAAAGGCCCTATGAATCGAGATTTTCTAGTCTGTCTAATGGGAACAAGCACTACTTCTGGCCCTATTTATGTGTCAGGCCCTGTTCTCTCTCATCCTTTTGAGTAGTTCTTTTCCTGGCCCCAACTTCTTTCCTCGCGTGCATGCACTGATCGGTACTCAGCTGCATACTTGAGGCTGACGCTCTGCATGTTTCCAGAGTTCTCTCTGTATAAAGATCTCTCCTTGCAGGCTCTCTTTCCTATAAACTCTAGCTACCTTAGTGTTCTTGCACTTCCTCTTTCATCTATGAAACTCGGAATCCACTGGTCTCTGACTGGGTTTTTTCTTCCTTGCCCTGTGGTCTGGAAACACTCAACACAGTGAGCTAGGATAGTAGTAGGACTCATCTCATTTATTTTACATTTCTGGGAAATCACTGTCCTTGGTTGGCTAATGTATAGCTTTTCAAAAATCATTGTTCATACAATTTGTCTATTTTTTGATTGTTTCTAACAGGAAGATAAATCTGGTCCCTGTTACTCCTTCTTGGCCAAAAGCAAATTTCACCCGCATTATTTTTTAATCTGACTTCTTTCACTCTAAAATATTTAAATAATTTATTTTGACATTAATAAATAACTTCCACAGTATTATTTTAAATGATTGCCTAATATTCCACCATATGAACAGACCACAGCTTTCTAAACTAATTTTCTATTATTAAATGTTTATATATTTCTCTCTCTCTCTCTTTTTTGGTCATTACAAACAATGTTAGTATAAAACATTTCTGAAATAAATATTTATAGACTTCCCTAATTACTTCCTTAGGAGAAATTCCTAGAAGTGGAATCAATATCTGCCATCAAAGCTATACACATCTTTGATGAATTTTGTATATTTGTCAAATTCTCTAGAAAGTTTGTGTATTTTTTTGTTTTACTAATTTTTTTCTCATTTGTTAGTATATATAGTTTTTCCTCTTTTCTTTGGTTTAGTCTCTTTCTTGATTTTTCATTGTTCACAGCATTTTCTTACAAAATCCTACAATTTATATTTTCTCAGAAAAGGAAGAGGAAGCCCTATAGATCGAAAATATGACTTTATTCAGCCTTCTTTCACAATCCTCAGAACTGTAGCAGACTTGTTTCCAGATCCTTCTGTCCCCAGCTGGCATTTGTTCATTGGTGTCTGCTCTCCCACGGTCCTCCTTTCCAAGTTCAAGCTTTGTGGCTCAGCTAAAGAAAAATGTCTCCACTATGGAAAAACAGCAGGTGACTGATATTTCTAGAGTGAGCAAGACACTGAAGCATAACAGAGACTGTTAGGTGCATCAGAAGCAAACTGGCTAAGAGTGATTTTTTTTTTCTGTGCCTCTTTCTTATCTCCAAAATATGCTATGACTAAACTTCATATTGTAACTTGGAGTGAAACAGAGAAACCTATAAGAAGCTCATGCCTCCCTCCCAGCTAGGGGAAAGATTGAATTCTTGACAACTGTTACAAAAAGAGGAAACACACAAGAGTCACCAAAAAAAAAAAAAAAAAGAAAAAGAAAGAAGCAGGTGGACCTTGAATGAAGAATTGATGATGGTGCTTCGCTTACAGGCAACTCTGACTGAAAATGAATTTTGAAGTCTTCAAGCAAACAACAGTGCATCGACACAAGGCCAATTGCTTTCTTTTGAAAAATTACAAAAATATTCTGTACTTATGGAAGATACTTTGTAAGATTTTTAAATTACTTTAGTGATTATAATTAAAAGGAAGTGGGGCCTTATTTTATTTACTTATATAACAATTAATGGAAAACTAGCTGATCTATTTTCCTTGTTATTAATTGCAAGGCATGTGCATATTTTGGGAGGTTCTGGAACAGCCAGTAGTGGATGCAGTGGGGCTACAGCAGAGTGGGCTGGGAGTTGAGGTTGAGGAGGGTAGGTAAGAGCTGTCTTTGGAGTAAGACGTGGTTCTGAATCCCAGCTCTGCCTTTGGAGCTATGAAACCTGTTTAAACCCCAGGTTTCTTATTTATAACACATGATTATATTTCTATCAGAGATTGTTATGAGGGGGAAGAGAGCTAATTCAGGATACCGACAGAGTCTAGAAACATAAATAATGTTAGTTTTTGCAGATCGAGTATGCTCTTGAACATCATTTGCCCAGGATTACGATCACCCTGTATTTGTGAGCACTTATCACTGGGTACAGAGTAGTCCTCAATAAAAGGCCACCTATTATATATAACTCAGGGGCAAAATAATTGCATTGGATCTACGCCTCTTTTTATTAATGGTAATAAAATTTGTTTTGGGGGAACTTTAACATAATTGTTCGAAAGTCATTTGTATCTTAATATCTGAGAGGGGAAGTGTGATGTAAGCCTTTCTGTGCTCCAGGAAGAATGCTCATCATAGTTCTTGCTATTGATGGAGAGGAAGGCCCTTTGGTTTAACTGAGCCTTGCACAGCATCTGGAGTTGAGTCTGAAGGCAGGACTGGAGAGAGCTAAAATTCTCTGGTTGATGAAGGAAGAAGAATGTTTGCGGGGGAGGGAGTGGTGAGAAGGAGAGGTGGGAGGAGAGAGGGGAAAGGAGTCAGTACAAGATGCCTGGCTCTGTCCTCTGTGTAGTGGGGCGGTGGTAAATCCAGTTAGCGAGTGGCCAAAAGGTCTTTCATGAATGGAGGTACCTGATATTCCCTGTCAAATTGTTGGATGGCTCCTCCACCACCCAATACCTTTCAAGAAATTCTACACACTGAGCCAAATGCTTCCTTGCTCAAAGCCTTCCATGGACCTCCATCTCTCCTACTCTCTCCCCTCCCACTCAGATCCCACACTGGCCCCCTATCTATTGGAACATGTGAAGCAAGCTCCCTGATGGCAGGCCTTTGCAGATGCTGTTCCACCTGCCTGGATGTCCACAGAACTCACCTCTCATTTGTTTCGGGTCTGAGTTCAAAAGCTACTTTCTAAGACCACTCGATGTAAAACAGTGACCTCCCTGCCATACCTTATCCCAGTGGTGCCTTGGAACTGGCTCATATGGGTGTGTAAGAACTGACCGCTAAATTTTCAGGAATTTTGCAAGCTGGTTGTTAAATATAGCATTATTAAGAGTTGAAATACGCAGTTAATTTAATTTTCTCTAAATGATACTGGTAAATAAGTTAAAGAAATTGTACTAAGAGCAAAGGTAGTAAATACTCATAATGCATCACTACCTAATTATTTCATTATATTTCACTATTATCTATGCTCAATACATTTGGCATTATAGACATTTTGGGTAAGCAATATTTAATTTTGCCGTAGGATGTTTAGTAGCATCTCTGGCCTCCACCCACTAGATGTCAGTAGCATCCCCCTCCCCCTAGTCATGACAACTGAAAAGATCCCCAGCCAATGCCAGATGTCCCCTGGAGGACAAAACTGTCCCCCGCTGAGCACCACTAATCCGTATGGTAGAAACTGTGTGACGGTGTGCTGCGGTGTCTCTTTCCATAAACATCATGTTCATAAACATGTTGGTGGCTTGAACCCGGGAGTATTTATACAACAGAAAATCTGGAAATGCAAAGTAAAGTTTAATTGTTGTTTTGTTTATTGCTTTGGTTTAATGTTAATAACATCATTTAAACTTAAAAGTCTGTCATGTCTGGAACTATTATATTGTGGGAAGCACAAAAAAAAAATTGGGAAAATATTCTTCCAATATTCAAAAACTATTTTCCAATTTGGCAAAGAAGTCAGTTGCATCATTGACATAGGGGTGAGGTTTAATGTATACCTTTATTTCATTTTTGTCTTTCTCTTCAGGTAAATAAAATTATCAGTTAACATTCACATTTGAACTACATTTATTTTTCCATTGCACCCAGAGGATAGTAATGTATTTGAATTTAGCAAAAATCAGAGAATCAGTAAGTTATACAGAATTTATAATGAAGAGAATGATATATTTTATTATTATTATTTATAAATTGTGTGCTACAAAACCTTTAAATAGTAAAATCTATAAATATAAAACATAGATAATCATCATATATAAAATATGAAGCTTATAATTTACACATGTATCTGCATACATTTTCACTTAGAGAATACACCACTACCTTATTCCCTTTAGCTTTCATTCATCCAATAAATATTTATTCAACACCACATACCAGGCCCTATTCTATTGGAAATAGGTCCATGAACCAAACAACAAAGCAAACAATATACCCTGCCCTTATGGAGCCGACATTTCCATACAATGCTCTGTCAGTCTCTGTAGCACTAATCACTCTCTGACAGACCATGTATTTACTTGTTTATTGTGCTATTCAACGTCTTCCTCCACTAAAATGTAAGCTCCTTTATAAAGGAAGTTTTTAGGAGGACATGCATATTTTATAAATGAACAGATCAATAAATGAACATGTGCCTATGTGTGTGTCAAGTAAAGGAGCTAGGTTTTATACCTGAGAGGGACCGTACCCATGAGGTGACAAAGCAAGTCATAAATCGAACCATTTAGTAGTAGCCTATGCTTATAGACAGAACTGAGTACGAGAATTTAAGGGCCTCTAGGATTTTCAGAATTTCAAAAAGTACTTGTACTTTCTGCGTGGGGTTCGTATTAAGCCTTATATTGTAAAGGGGCAGGATGATATCAGCTGATGCTGAAATTATGCCTGATGTTCATCCAGGGGAATCCAGACTTGGACAGTACACAAGTGTATCTCTATAGATTGATTACCTTAAATTTGAGCCAGGAGGTACATGCTTTGAATGAGTGCCGATTTATAGATGCATGATACAAGAGGACCACAAACAGACCCAACACAGGGAAAACCTTGAAAAACCAAAGTGAGAAGGACATTGTGGAAACCTCTTTAAAATCAGCTTCACTGTAAATGAGGACAGCAGACCGAAGATTTCAGATAGAAAACCAGACAGAAAATGAGGCAAAACGGTTGGAAGGCAAGCCAGCATGCACAAGAAGATAAGTTATTTAAATGTTGAAGTTTTCCCTAGGAGGACAACATAAGATGTTGGCAGATCTGCTCAGTCTGATCAAAGATCCTCATCTCTCTTCCATCTGCCCAAACAGAATCTCCCAAAGGCTAAGCTTGTTCTGGGCGCTGACAATTAGTCATGCCTTGGAGTTCCTGGTGGAGGCCCAAAGCTTACAGAAATGGGTGTTCTCTCAGGAAATGGTGGCCAGGGCCATGGAAATGTTGCAGGAGAGGCCAATCAAAAAAGGAAAAGTGATGGAGAGCGATAGAACCACTGATTCTATCACTCTCAGAGGCTGTGTGTTACCTCAGGCTCCAAGGGCCTGTGGCTAACTGCTTAACAGAATTAAGATGGGTTCTTAGTAACGAGTCCACTTTTGACTATGTTCCATCAGAAGGGAGTAAATACATTGTATATGTGGTAAGATTAGGAAGGTTTTTGCAGAAAGGCATAAAAATTGGCATTGAATGGGGGAGAGAAGCTCAGTTGGATAAGGGGTTTCTGGGTTTAATAGGAGGGAAATTACATTTGAGAGACCTGGACTGTATGGGGAATAGAGAGGACTGCATTCTCACTGTTGGAACGGTGGTAACTCAGGAGAGGAAGGAGAAGGAAGCAAAGACGTACTCACATGAAGTAGCCCAGAATGGATGTGAGGAGACAGAGTTGGTGTGGGTCTGCCTTAGTGCCAGGAAGTGTGGCCAAGCAGGTCATGCCTCTTACCATCACCAGCCTAGGAACTTGGTCAGTGACTGCGCCTGCTGATTTGTTACTGGTGTGAGATTGTGAGCCAGACACTCGGCATCACCACATTGTATCTGGTGGGAGAAGACTCTGAGCTTGCTCCTGAAATAGCCAGGGATGCCTCCTGCTCTGGACAAGGTTCTGCCCAGCCCTGAAGGGAAGCACTTGGGAAGTCAAGGGGAATGCTGCTGGCCTCAGTGAAGTGGGAACCCCGAATTGCACTACTGAGAATCTAACACTGTTCATTAAAAAGTAAAGAGTTCTCTGACAGGATGAGGCAATGAGAATAGTGACAGAGGGGAACCATCCTGACTCCCTGGTGAAATAGGCCCCACTAAGAACCTTTCTCTTATTTGCCATAAGCAAAGTACTCTGAGGAAAAGACTGCGCAGGGCCTGGCATTTTACTTTATTCCTCATTATACCCCAACCTTGATAGAGTCAGGAATGGAGGATAGGCTGCAGGTGGGAGACATGGAGGGTATCAGATTCTTACAAACAGTATTCTCCATTTCCTTGTCAGGGTCTTGCCATGGCACACGGTCACAAGGCAGCCTGGATGTTTCAGGAATTACAATCTTAAATGGCTTTTTAAGAACATTCTTAACTATGTTAAACTAAGAAGAGAAACTCATGCCTGAGACCTCTCCATTCTGCCTTCCCAACTCAGAGCACTGTAGAGAAGGGAATTCCCTCCCTAGCCCAGCAAATCCCAGCAGAACACCCCACTGGGTCCTGTAGCCTCTCTCCTACTCTAGCTTCAAAGTCTTTGGGATTTGGGCTTTTGTTCTGACTTAGTTTCCATCCCTCCTCTTAAATTCCAGTTCACCCTTCTCCAAAACCAGAAAAAGGTTGATTCATATTGGTTGGGGAGTGTGATCCCATTTAAATAAAAGCCAAAGCTTTGGTTCATCTAAATCAGCAGCGTTTTGGAAATTCATGGGGACAAAGAAATGGACAAAATGATGGCAGGGATCGATGCGTTGGGGCACTGCTGTTATTTAGTGAGAGTGTGGGCAGCAGGGTGTTCAGCCCTGTACAGTGAAAATTTGCTGCACCTCACGCCTGACTCTCAAATATCCCCCAGGGACATTCACACAGGTGAAAAATGTATTTATGATCACCTGAGACTAGACTGTACACTCTTTAAAAAAAGTATACCCTTTTATGTATACATATGAAGTTTTTGTGTAGTTTTTAATAATGCCCTATTTTTCTGGAATCTTGTGTAAATCAAGGGAAGGCTATACTTTGTTTCACTTGAGACTTGAACAAACATTTCTCCCAATTTTGGAACAGCATACTGCCATTGCAACATAGCTTACGATACTGAAGGTGCCGAAACAACAATCATTACTCTAGGTCTGTGTTTGTAGCTCTCCCACTCTCGGTGATTCTGCATATAGATGATAGCAGTGTTCTGACCTGAGCTTCTATGTAATTAAATACATCTTATGTTATTCTGCATGATTGCCTTTCACTTTGCCTTTATATACTTAGGCCATTTTGTGGGCTTTAAAAAAGTTCTATGTCCAGGTAAGTTGAATTTCATTTCAGGATAGTAAAGGGACGTTACAAGAGATTCATCATAAGAAAGGGCACTGGTGTTGGTTTGATAGAGTTGAGACTGACTAATCTAGAAGTTCTAGAAAGCTCATCGGGGTTCTTAATAGCTATAAATGGTTTGCTTGATCAGTGAGTGTAAGAGGATTGCAGAACGGCTTTTACGCCTTTTCTTATTTTCTCTGTCTCTCCCCTCCCCTCCCCTCCCCTATCCTGAATTTTCATTACCTCCCACTGCCGCACAGTGGGACAGTGGCTTTGGAAACTCTATTATAAATGGTCGTGTTGGAATTAACGGACACGTCCTGCTACTTTTCAGACACGTTGCAATAAGAAGCAATTTTCACACTTTCCTTGTCTATATTTCACCTGCTTGTGCTAGGGCGCCTGTGCAAGGTCAGACAGCTGGAGTGCAGCTGAGGGTACAAAGTTAACTCATTTTGAAAAATGTAGGAAATTTATATATTTGACATGTAAGCTGCCGGCGCTTCCTGATTTTCTGTGGACTGCTATAGATGATGGGACATCACAGGACCCCTATATTTCACCTTATTTGGAGCCTTTCAAACACAACCACTGCTCCATTTTAGTTTTAACTACCTTGCCAGATTAAAATTTTATCTCCAATTTACGCTACATCCTACCCATTTTCTGCTAGTGATATGACTATTTTGTGCAGTGGAAAAGAAGTGCTGGTGAGATAAATAGGAATGTATATCTACAGTTTCAGTTTTGAAGAAATTGGTGATTTTCTCAGGTTAAAACTATTGGCGCAGTATTTACCCATTTTTCCAATTATAATTCTGATCTTTGTAGTAGAATTTTAAATCTCATTGCTGGCAAGGCAGTTCAACATCATTTCTCTTCATTTATGTCCATGTTGTATTATTTCAACATAATCACACTATAGTTGGATGATTTATGTTTATAGTATGCCATTTATATTTGAAAATGTGCATATAGATATTGTAATAATTCTAATAACTGCATTTCACTCTATTTTCAGTGGCAGGAAAATGCAATATTCCACCACATTGAGTTACAAAAGCTACATAATATAATCTTATTGGAACATTTCTTCAGTGCCTAATCTGTGCATTGTCAAAAATTTTTCATTGTTATTGAAAAATTAAGACGATAACAAGACTTGCATTGGTATATATGTTACAGTTTTACATTTCCAGTAGTTAAAGCTAACATAATAAATAATTCATTTTTTCCTGTCTTTGTTAGAGAAATGATTAAAAACAAATCTTGGTGATTTACATGAATATTTGAGTTCTGCTAATTGCATAGACATGTATCTTTTAGCAGAGGTTTAACCTGTGTTTTTAGAACTCTTTTCAGAAGTAAAGTGCCATAGTACAGACAGCTCAAATTCTTTATTTGAGGTATTTTAAGCATTTGCTTTTTGGAGCAGATGAAGTCATGTATGCATAGGGAGGGTCCATTCTGGAGATGGGAAAATAGATCTGGGGTCTCACTCATTTTCTAGGCTGTCAGATGACACAGCAATTGCTTTAAAAACAAAACCAAAACCAAAACCAAAAAACCTTTCAGTAACTGTTCTGGTTATAATTGCTGGGCAACAAATTACCCCATGGATTCTTTGCACTGGGAATTCAGGAAGGTCTTGATCAGACAGTTTTCTTCTGCAGTCACAGTCAGATAGTATCTGAAGTCACCTTCTTCCAGCGTGGTATCTGGAGCAACCAAGTACTGGCCAGGCATTCCTCTTTCTATTTTGTGGTTTTAGGCTTCTTCATGTGCTGCCTCCCTGTGGACTAGTTGGGCTTCCTCACAGCATGGAGGTCTTGGGGCAGTTAAACTGCTTCCATGGCAGCTCAGCTCTCCAGTGTCAGTGTTCCAGGAATGGGGCAAAAGCCGCCTGCCTTCTACAACCCATCCTCAGAAATCATGCAGAATTGCTTTTGCCTCATTCTCTTGGTTATGATCAAATCAAAAGCCTGCCCAAGTTCAGGGAGAGGAGATATAAACCATACTTCTCCGGGGAGGTCTGGCAATGCCACACTGTAGGAGAAGATGTGGGATGTGTGCTTTGGCACCGTGACAACAATCCTGCTCGGCCAGAGAGACCCTCTGGCAGCTCTCTTCTCACAGAGCAGTATTCTTTTTTGGTTCTGCTATTATAGGCCAACGTAAGTTTTGAATGCATCCCAAAATGAAAGCAAACTTCTGAAAAAGAGGCTCTTGGGCAGTTTTCTGTCTTTGGTAAAAGACTAGAACCCTATGCTAATGCAAATAGTTACAAATTACTTGATACCCGACCACCTTTAATGGGGCTGAAATATATTTTCAGTTGTTTTCTAGGGCTGTAAAAAAAGAGACGTGTTTTTGCCGTAGACCTTTCACATACCCCTCATCCTTTCCCTCCCTACTTTCCTTTGCTGTTAAGTGTTTCTTTTTCTTCTATGAATATTGATATCAATTTTATGGTAGCGGGTAAACGTAACTTTATGGTATGAATTAGACAGAAATTTACTTGTAAAATATATATTTTAAAAAATTAAACATGCTCTATTTGAAAACAATTCATATCGGTATTTCGACACGATCCTTCTGTCCATCATCATTCATTCATTCATTCATTCATTCAAACTATGAGTGCATCTGCATGCCAGCCACTATGTTTGATATACATGACTAACCAGTATAAAAATGTTTGAGTTATTTCTTCCCAAGTTTCTTCATACTCCACAAATCCTATTACGACTTTAAAAAATAATATCTGTATTAATCTGAACTCTTCACTGCAAGGGTCAAAATTTATTGACTTATATAACTGGAAAACTAGTGGCACGGTTGGATCCAGAAACACAATCGAGGTTGTTAGATTGTCAGTCCCCTCCGCAGCCCCCATCCCTTGATTCTGCCTCTGCTGCGGGTCGGCCTCCTTCCTACTCGCCACAGGTTCCCAGCACTGAGGGTGGCAGCCAGGATCTTCTGGCTCTGTGGCCTCCATTCCTCCCATTCCAACTAGAATTTTAATTAGCTCTGCTTGTGTCCCGTGCCTGTCACCCTGAGGTCGATCCCTTTGGCCATGGGAATGGGGCCGGGATAGTCTGTGAGGAAGTGTGGGTACTGCGGAGGGAACTGTAACCTGCCCACCACAGCGAGGCTCAGGCCGCCTCTTCCTTTCTCTCCCAGCTGCTATGGCCTTGATACCTGGCTAGACTTTCTGCCTCTGGTCTCTCTTAACTCTCTTAACCCAGAGGCTGATTCATCTCCTCAGAACTTCCCTTTACATGTCACTCCTCTTATCAAAAACCTTCGAAAAATCCCCACTCTCCGAAACAATCCTAACCACTTAGTGCAGTGTGCTAGGCACCCCGCCCCCACACACTGCCCAGATCTACCCTCCTGTCCCGCCTCCTCTCCCGCTGCTTCCTCACGAACTCTACTCCAGTGTCACGGGTTTACTCTCCTCCACAACATCACAACATTCCAGCCCGCCCTCTGTGCACTTGCCTTTACTACTTTCCTTACCTAGAAAGCCCAGTTTCCCTGTTTCTGATTCCGACCCATCATTTAGAGACTGCCCCAAGCCCTGCTTCTTCAGGAAGCCTCTCTGACCACCTCATGCCAGAGAAAAAGGGTGACTGTTAAAATAGCACAGCCATTCAGATTTTTATACTTTCTCCAGGAGGAATCCTATTAATTCCATAGATACGTTCTCATAGTACTCATTTCTGCCTCTCTTATCATCTTGTTTGCTCTTTTCTTATTTGTGTGTTTTATTACTTTCTATATGTTAAAAGTCTAACAGAGGACGCATGAACATGGTAGAAAAGGCACACAGTATCAGGCCCTAAGGATTATATGAACTCTGAACAGACTAATGGATTTAGCGGGGTGGTGGTGGTGGTGGTGGGGTGGTTTAAACTCACCTGCTGCCCTTGGAAATGTTCTGGGAGCTCCTTGTGAAAAGAGGACCCTCCAGGTCGTGCAGACAGCTCCAGCCCTGGGCAAGTCCAAGATACAGAACTAAGTAGACTTTGGATCCAGAGACAATTTTACCTAATTTCCTTTCAAAATGTGAAACAGGAAAGGTCAGGAAGAACATTTGACAAATGAACAAGAGTACATTGTTAACAATTCTTCATTTAAGTTAGCAAACTTGGATAAGAGATGCTTTGATGGATTTAAGTACTCCTTTGAAACATTTTCGTTTGTTATAATAATCCATTCCATTGTTATAAAGTAATTATAATCACCACTCAGTGTCCCAAGTCAGAGCGGAGAAAAAGAAGTATTAAGAGCAAGAAATACGGAAACATCTTACATGCTGGCTTTCTGCTTCTTAAGAACTAGAAAGCCACATCTCTTTGTACTGTAATCACTGGGGCAAATGCTCACAATACTTGGGATATGATTATATTAGAAATGTGTACTGTAGAGAAATGATGCAAGACTGAAGAGCGGAGGGCTCAGTGGCAAAAGAGAAGTGTCTCTCTGGTCAAGAGAAAATTAGTAATGGAGTAGAAGGAGAAACAAGCCTAGGGCCTGTGTTAAAGCTTGCGTGCTCCTTTCTTGGGCAACACTGGGGAGACTGGGACTGTCACTCATGTTATGTTTCTGCCTTTGAGGAAGAGTAAGTAAAACAGCAAAAGCTGTAGCTAGGCTAGTGGTCTTCACGGGCATAGAAGGATAATAGACCATGATTTGACATAACCAGAGAGCATTCTAGCATATGAATGAGGGTCCAGGAAAAAAACATAGGAACATATGCATGCTAAGGGTCCATATCTATTTAGGAAAAGGAAAGCATCTGTGGTTGAGGGAGAAGTGAATGCACTTTGTAGGCTGGAATCGCCCAGAATCTGCCAGATCCTGTAATATAGGAGTGTTTGAGTGTTTTCTCTTACATAAATCTTCTGCAAGAGGATTTTTCCCTTGTTATGGTATTTAATAAGACTCATAATTGAGGGAACTCATGATTGATGGCGTGGAAGATGGAGCACAGCAGTAATCCATTCTAAAACAGAAACATACTCTCGGGATCCAGCCTGGCAGGCGTGGAAGGCCCAAGTAAATTACACGGATAGGAAGCCTAGACTGCCATATTGCACACCTTGTTGTACCCTCAACTCACACCCATGTGCTAATGGGAACCCACTCTGCCCAAATAAAGGAAGAGAAAGAAGTTAGGCAGATTTACTGACGAGATGGCATTATATGTCTGCATCAGCTAGGCGTGAACTTCAGCTGCATTGCAGCCTCACTTGGAGATGGTTCTGAAGGACAGAGGTGAAGGGCTATTTCCCTAGCATCCAGAGCTCCAAGCACACACATGGCTGTTCGCTTTTGCACAGGAAGGTTATAAGGGAACTCCTGGTCACTGGCAAATGACTGGGCTGGGTGGCCAGGGTCCTGCAATGAATACAACTGCAATACCAGAGACATGAAGTACTGGGGAGGGGTATGTGATATGTCTATGAGATCTTTGTGTTCACCAAAAAGCACCATCATCAAGGGAGTTCTCAACACCTGGGTAGACAGTGTGACTCTTCCCATGAACATCATCCAGATCTGTTCTCCAGTACTCAGGTGCCAGGAAGCTCAGTAAGGATTCTAGGAAACTTGAGGTTGCGACTATCGCTAGTTGCTCTGGGCTCCTCAGACCAGGACGACAGCAGGCAAAGAATGGAACCACTATGTCGGAGGGTCATTCAACCCCGACCAGCACATCGGCATCATCCTCACCCCTGCCTGCCCCTCAGCCACAGGCCAGGCCTGAGCTGAGGGGTGGGAGAAGCTTTAAACCAGATTTGACTGAAGTATACAAGTAGGTCTCGACTAACTTATCTCTGAAAATCATTATGTCTAAATTATAACTAAAACCTAGAGAAAATGCTTGCGATGGCATCAACATCAGGAAAGATCAAAGGCTGTGGTTGGAGAAAACTAAAACCGTTTTCTGTTTGTACACCATCTAGTTAAGATTTTTTAGTAAACCAGCTATAAACATGTTATTCAGAAATGTGGAGGAAAATTCAGAAGGAACAACTAAAAGGGAGTTTGCCTCTCAGAAGCATATTTGAAATTGGAGAAAACTTTTTTTTTTTCTGTTATGAGTTTCACTCTCATGATTTTAAAAACTGTATACATAGAAGACTTTGATAAAAAATCAGATTTTATTTAAATAAAGCAATGTTCTCGTGTGGAAGGGAGTGTGCATGTGTTTGGGGTGGGGAATTTGACATGGAGAGTTTAGAAACCCCAGACAGCCCTGTACTTCAAAATATAGGACATCATTTTTGGACTAGAGCATCCTTAGAAACTTCTAGTCCAGGCTTCTTAATCTGGAAGGTATGGAAGGAACCACTGGATGAGGTTCAGGGGTTCCGTGAGTATCCTTGAAGATTTTCTATTCAAAATGTTGTAAATGGGTACATCTTCCTGCAGTGAAGGAGATACTTAACTTTCATTGTGTTTTTAAAATCCAAGAAAAAAAAATTAAGAAGCACTGATCTGGTATCATTTGCGTAAAATAACAACAAAAGAATCTATACATTTGTAAGGGAACGTGCATGTTTGGTAAAAGTGAGTGGAATGAAGCACTGCACCATGTTGTTTACAGTAGTAACTGCTTAAAGGGATTGGTGAGATTGGGGGGTTGTCAACAAAGTCTTTCACATTATTCACATTGTTCGGATTTTTCAATAATGGGAATACATGAGGCATTATTTATTACGTTAAAAATTTTAAGCTACTGATTTATTGATTCTTCCCCTTTTACAGTTAAGAGAATGAATTCCAGAGGCGTGGCCTGATTGTCCAAGTCACACGCATTTGCAGAAGTGAGACCAGAAGCGAATCTTCTGCATACCACTCTCTCCCGCTCAATCTCCCTTGCCCCAGTGGCAATCTGAGCTGGTGTAAAGGCATCTCTGCATCCCTCGGGGCTCTCTCTCTGCCAGGCACTTTCAAACGAACAGCCAGCACAGTCTGTTTGCACATGCGCATACTGTCATGTAAGTCAAGCAGGTTTACAAATGGGACAATACCATCACACATGGTTACAAGAAGGTAGCAAAAGAAATTGATTTGCACAGGATTTCAGTGTCAGAGGAGTTCCAGAACTTTTGGTTTTTGAACTTGTCTTTTTCTATTAGATCATACTACCTACTGTGTAAGTAAGCTAATGTTTACTCATTTACCATGAGTAAAATGTACTTGGTGAGGATCAGAAACTACCAGTGGGAACACACCCCGAGTAATGAAGAATAGGGAACCCGGAGTCAGGCTGCTGGGCTTGAATCCTTTTTCCACTTACTTGCTGTGTTACTTGCACCAAGTTGCTCAACCTCCCTGAGTCTGTTTTCTCACTTACGGGATGGGAATAGTAACAGTACCAACTCTTAGGATTATTGTAATAATACGTGTAAAACAGTTACCACAGTGTCTGGCATAATTAAGTGTCAGCTGTTATTCTTCTTAGTGGATGATTCTCCAAAGTGAGTCTCCTTTTCAGGTGAAGAACAGCTTGGACAAAAGCAGGAGCTCTACATGTGGAAATGGAGTGTGTCCGGGATCACCTGCTCAGATGATGTTTCAAGCAAGCTGCGTTCCCAACTAAGGGCCAGATGTCAAAGAGGGACATTTCAGGGAGAAGCCCCTCACTGCTCTCCTTTTCCCATTGTGACCAGTTCCTTTTGAGGACAAATTTCTTGTCACTCACTTTATAATTGTGTAAGGTGAGGGAAAGGAGAGAAGGCAGGTAAACCAGATTCTGAGCAGCCCCCAAAGAGTAGCTGTGGGGAAGAGGAAAGCATTAAAGTCTCTTTGAATTACTACCAACAATTCCAAATATATTGGAGGAAACATTCCAAAAAATCCTTCCGACTCCATTAGCCTCTTCACGGCTGTCACAGGCATGCCTTCTCAGCACTGCGGTTCTTCTCTTCAGGGTGCATGAGAATGAACAGGTGTGCCTGTAAAAATAAAGATTCAGTTGGGATTTTGATTTGGTAATCCAGCACGGTTTTTGCCAGCTGAGTTTCCCAGTGTGCCTTCTAACCACCTGCTTTGGAATCACTTGTGGATTGGTTTAAAAGTGTAGCTCCCTGGATGATCCTGATAAATATTAAAGTGTGAGAAGCACCAGAAAAGACCTTTGCAAACCTGGCCTCTTTTGGGTCAGATCAAATAGACGGCAGGGTTACAGGGAGCCCTTGTGCTGCAACAACCTAGTTGCAGAAGGAACTCGATGATAGCTATTTATCGGGCCTTTGACCAGTGGTGATCAACTCTCGGGAGGCGAACACGACTGTCCGGTTTTCACTGTTGGAGTCAAACGTGGGAGCTCAGAGTTGAAATTCTCCTTCTCTCCTTGAACAATCAGGCCATTGAGCCAAGAGCTCCATTATGGTGTTGATTTATCAAATAAGTCACATCAGTCTAGGTTTATCTCAGTCAAGAATTGTGTGTATTTTATTGATAAGTTGGGTTAAGAAGAGCTCATAAAAATTTCAATACTTGACTAATACAAGTGGAAGGTAACATTTTTATGATGCAAGAAACTCTCATTTCCCAGCAGGGCAGATCATGTTGCATGAATGCTAACGGGTCCTTGCAGTGATCAGATTTGTACTGTTCAACATTTTGAATAAAATTACCATAGAGAAAACCTTTTTACACAGACTAATGAGACTTTAAGTGAGATCAAGCAGGAGGCAGATCCAATCACTCACATAAGGGTTCTCTGGTTTAAAAGAACCGAGTGCTCAATGAGAAAAAGACCAACAACCCAACAGAAAAAGTGAATGTAGCACTTGAAAAAGTGCTCAGCTACCCTCATAATGAAAGAAATGCAAAGTCCAAGAGACCATTTTCACCTGTTAGATTAGTAAGCATCAAGAAGTGCGATAGACAACAATGCTTTATACTGTTGCCAAGAATACAAGTTACAAAAAAAATTTGTAAGGAAATTTAGCAATATCTATCAAAAATTTTAATGTGATGAAATTGACTCTGCAATTCTACTTTTAGAAATTCTTTTAGGATGTACATATAATGATGATCATGGTAGTAGCTTAATAGAAAGAGACTGGAAATAATCTAAATGTCCATCAATAGGCTACTGGTCACATACAGTTTTGTATTTCCACACAACAGAACAATATCAGCCACTAGAAACAAAGAGCCACAGCTAAACAAACTCACATGGGAATTTAAAGATCTATAGTTAACAAAAAATGTCTGTTGTGGATACTATTCTAAATCCTTCACAGCTATGAATTAGTGTCTCAGTTTCAGCAATGAGGAAACTAAGGTGCAGAGAGGCTAAGTAACTTACCTAAGGTCACACAGCTGTTGTATAACAGAACCAGGATTCAAACCTAAACTCCAGAGTCCAGAGTTTGTGTTCTTAACCATTATGTTACATGTGTATATTATGTTACAATGAGCATTAAAACATTTATTCCTACACATGCACACACATCATATATATGCAGAGACTCTCTCCTGAAGGACAAATGTCGAAACAATATGAAGGGTTGATAAACTAGTGTCTGAGGAACAGTGGAGGGAGGGCACTTGAATTGCGTTTCATGCTTGCTTCAGCGGCACATGTATTAGATTTGGAATGATACAGAGAAGATTAGCATGAATTGTGTTTCACTCATCCAAATTTTTAGTTGGGCATCTATGATCTTCCTTCACCCACCAGCCCTACATTAAGAAATAGAAAAACAACCAGATAGTAACAGTAACAACAAATCATGACCTGCACTGTGTAGGTCACAAGAAATCAGAGTGGTTCAGGAGGGCTATGGGAGAGCAGGGGACTTTATGTAGGGACTGAAGGGTCAGGAATTTTATAGAGAATTAAAATTGTGTTTGTCACAGATTGTGGACTGTTTGAGGACCCTGATTTTATCTGCTTGGTTTTTCCCCAGAGAAGAATTAAATCTTCCTTGAGAATGTTAATTTCCATGCATAGAACATTTTCCTAGTAGTCTTCCTCAGGTGGAGCCCAGATTCAGTATGTAAACCTTAGAAAGTGATCTTCCATTAGCCAAGAGCTCAACTAACCTTACGGCACTTTCTACCTGGAATTTCTGTCCTGGGCCTTCCTTAGTGCACTGTTAGTAACTCCATTTGCAACTGACCATATCTGAGAGTGCCAGGTAGCATCTTGTGGTAATGAGGTGAATGTCGACTCAGATGCCTGAATTTATATCTTGGGTTTCCAAGTATAAGCTGGGTGACCCAGAGCCAGTTTCTTCACCTATCTCTGCCTGAATTTCTTTCTCTATAAAATGGAATGTTATAGTACTACGTCATAGGGTTGATTTAAGGATATAAATGAGATCATCTATATAGCCAACAGCACTTTTTCATTTTCGGTTTACATGAAAATGAAGTAAAGCATAAATAAAATGCTTAACAGGAGGAAGATATTCTTGGTAGTAAAAATTAATGCTGGTTTAGATTATTAAAGGAAGGCACAGAATTAAAACAGAATAGAATTCTTCTCGAGGTAATTTAGGTATTCTCTCTGGGTGAAAGTCAACGGAGTGAATGACCTCTCACCACCTCTCCAGATTCTCATCTCAGTGCTGACTCAGAGGCTGGATTGTGGAGTTAGAGGAAGCCCCAGGCCCTGCTATCCGGGCAGTGGGAAGCCAGAAGTTCTAAGAGTTAATCTCCCAAATGTGCCACTTAACTGTTGACTAAAGAGTAGGTACAAGAAGACAGCTTGAGAGCTGCGCTCCTCTTCTGCTCCATCCTTATGTTTCTGTTGCACAAATGCAGCAAAATGAGTAGCAATATTTTCATTGAAAATATGCCTCATGCAAATCAGTTTGGTAAATATGGAATTTAGCCTTTATAAAAGAGCACCTGTTCCCCCCTCCCATTCCTCCATTTAATTTTTGCATTCAGATGTGTTCTGCTTTTGCGTAAGCCTCGTCCCATACACTATTACAAGACTCACTGGTTTTGAATCCAGCCAAACACACACCCTTATTTTCCAAGAAGAATCTTCTTTAAAAATTAGAGGCACCTGCATGTTGGTTTTCTAGGGGGCCTGAAAAAATATTGCCATAAGAGTGAAATATATTGAAATATATTGACATTTTAAAAACATGAGAACTAGTGAGAGTTGATATGGACCCTCTGGGTGAAGCAAAGGCTATAGGGCAGCTCTGAGGGTCGTTCCTGGTATACCCAAGGCCTCAGTGTGGGCAGCGGCTCTAATCCCCTCCGAGTGTGGTGAAGCTTGGGTTAACTGCTCTTCTCTACAGGGGAGCTGGGATTTTAACTCAGTCGAGGTTTGGTCTGGGTGGTTTCCTTTTTCCCTCACCATCAGAGGGATATTTTAAAATCACAAACAGAACCTGGGGAGAGGAGGCCCAATTTGACACCTTTGAACCTTGATGGGGCCACTTTATAGATTCAGATTTAGAGGGATTGTTGGGTGGGGATTTCCAACCCAGGAGAGCCTTTCAGAGCCTTTCATAGAGGGACACAGAATCAGAGTTTCCTGAAATGGTGTTTTTTGTGTGAAACCTGTCAATAGAAATATCAAACTGTGAATATACAATTGAACTTTATTATCTCTTTTGATTTTGTAACTACATAGGTATGACAGACAGAAGCCGATTTGAAAGGAAACTCACAATTGCCAGCGTGTCCCTTGTATGAATCCCACGGCTGGAAGTTTTTCTGTAAATCGGCATCTTCAGGTAGGGGCTGCGCAGGTGCCTCCCACTGACTCTTGAGATATGTTTTAATTAAGGAACATGAAATCTCTTAACTTTCTGTCAGAGTGGAAGTGCCCTTGTGTTCTGAAATGCAGCTCTGAAGATGGCATTGTGGGGCTCCATATTTACTCTGCACAACTTTCATTTCAAAGATTCTTACTTTGTGAGCCAAAGGGCTTTTTCTTTTCTTTCTTTTCTTTTTTTTCTTTCTGCTTATCCCTGAAATGAACTAAACCTGAAATTTAAGAGTCAAGCTGTGCTCTTTCTGCTTCTGACGCCGTTAGAAAGCCAGAAGGTGGGAGCCGGTCTTCAAACGTTTGGCCTCAAAATAAAAATCTTGCCCAACTGAGGGATACAGAGTTGAGTCCAAGGCCTCCTCTCACTTGCAGTATCAGGAGTCGAACCACAGGGCCATACTCTTTCTGAAGCTCGCAGTTGCTTAAAGAAACAGGAAGTGTGGTTCCTTGGCATAGCTCAGGCTTGACATTAGTTGTCTAATTCTTTCCTTCCCAAAGCCCACATCTCAGTAAAAGAGAGAATTTCACAGACTCTTTGTGAATGAAGTTACTAATAAGGATGCTTTCAATTTAAATCATTTAAGCAGAAGTTGCTAGAAGTAGCATAGATTGGTAAAGTGTTATTTATAGATTTACGTAGTATTAAATAAAGTTAATAGATTAATAAAGCACACTAGCTAAGGGTAACTAAAACCAAGGCCAAGGTGATTAGTGTGGCCTGAGACCAGGCATTTGACCTATTTCTACATCTATACCATAAGAAGCTGGACCAGAAAATCTATAAGGTGTTCTTTTGGTTCTAAGATTCTATGACAGCAGTGACTACAGTGAGATGTGGAGGGATTAGTGGGGATAAAGAGAAGGTATAAAATATAGCCATTGCCAAAAATGCCCTCCAAAACGATGATGGGTTATAGCTCTGGAAAGGAAAAGAGGGGAGTAGAATAGAGGTGACAGAGAAAAGAGATTTTAAGGTTATCTGTAATTTCTTTCTTTTTCTGTATTCAAAAGGAGACTGAACTCTCATATTAATTGTGCAACTAAAAATTAATTTGAACTCCAGAAAACTCTAAAGTAAATTGAGTTCAAATGGACCAAAGTACTACTCCCCTCCCCTGCTCAAGTTGCAAAACATGCGTACAGCATGGTATTATTTATATAAAATGTGCTCACACTTACAACTACTCTATGTATTTTATACTGGCATATATATGTAGAGAGAGAGAGAGAGAGATGTAAGTATACAGAAAAAGGTACAGTAGTAGACACACCAAGCTGATAGCAATGGTTGCTTCAGGGGGTGGGAGGTATGTGTTGGGTAATGATGGTTAAAGTTTATTTTAGACTCATCTGCAGTACTTGAAAGTTTTATAGGAGGAATGTTTTCATATATTACACATAGAAGATTTTAGGGCAAAGTAGAGGGTGTGTGTGTGTGTGTGTGTGTGTGTGTGTGTGTGAGCACGAGCGCATGCACAAGCTGTCAGCAAGCTCAGCTCACCTCCTCTAGGAAGCCTTCCCTAACTATTATGCTCATATTGA
Organism: Eonycteris spelaea; assembly: GCA_003508835.1. Classification (NCBI taxonomy): domain Eukaryota; kingdom Metazoa; phylum Chordata; class Mammalia; order Chiroptera; family Pteropodidae; genus Eonycteris; species Eonycteris spelaea. The sequence continues at coordinate 9,152,169 of PUFA01000024.1, read as the reverse complement.
CCTTGCCCTTCTTGAATGCCTACCTTCATCATCACCTCTTTCCTCACCACACTTCTTTTCCTTACTAGTATTTCTTTGGGTCCAACCTTATAGATCCCTAAAAATAGACACTCTCTCAACGTTTTTTATTCAGTTTCTATCTCAGAGGTACAAGCCTGAGCGCCTTACTCTATTTACTATTCCTCTCACCCCACTCAGCCCAACTCTCAGGGAGCACGGCTCCCACTTCTCTACCATCACCCTACCCAGGAGCCTGCTAACGTGCTGCTGCTGAGTCCAAAGACCTGCCCACAGTTACCGCCTCAGAATCTCTAGGCAAGAGCACCAGTTATCCACACCGGCAACCAGCACTCCGGGGGGTGCTTACGCCAAGTAGTGTCGCAAATGCCTCTCTAAGGTCTGACATGGCCCCTGCACTACATGCATGAGGGGAAGAAAACACATTTCTCTCTCACGTGGGATGAACTAAAAATGGCTTAGTCTTTCCTATTATAGACCCAGAAAGGAAAGCAATTTGACATTATGTACCCAAAACTTTTAAAAAGCGCATAGGCCTTTATCTAGCAATGCTACTTCCAGACATCCTCATGAACAGAATCAGACATGAAGATAAAGATTTATGTATAGATATTCAACATGCATTGTTTATGGTTAGATATAAAAATGGCTAAATGAAATGTGATTCTTCCCTACAGAGCTACCATATAGCCATCCAAAAAAGGAAGAGGAATTTTTAAGTGCATGGTTATGCTTATGGCCACATATTAAAGAAATAATCAAGAGTCAAAACCGTGTTATGAGCATGATCTTTCCATAACTAAAAAAAGATAGTAAAAAAAGGCTGAAAGAATATAGCAGGGAGGCAAAATTTAGCAAAAAGAGAAGTCCTAAAGAGAGAGATACCTGAGAAACACAGTATTTGACATAAATCAATCCTTGGCTGTTGGCATTCTATCCCACAAGTACAAGTAATAAAGAAAAACTGAGCAGACAATTTGGTTGACGATGAGGGAGGCAGAATATCTCACAGCTGCTTCACCCACAGCTGTACGGCTTTGCAGTGTTGACAGTTTGAAAACAGGGAAGGACAAATAGGAAGTAAAACCTTGTCTTGGGCTGGGAAAGAAGCAGATGGGATGTGACCCACACAAGAAGCGTTGATTTGATTAGTAGAAGTTATTGATCTAACTTAAATTTTAGACCTATAATTTCTATCTTTTAATAAAGTTTCCATTATTTGGAATTTTTCTTTTCCCCTGGGGCTTCTGAGGGTTTTTTTCTTTTTTATGCTTTGAAAATTCTCCATAAACAAAATAGCTGTAATATACATTTTCCATTGACGATTCCACACCTCCTACCCAACCCATTCTCTTCTCACCACCCCCAAATGATAAGTAAACTCTTTGTATTGTTGGGTGCATGGTAATGCACAGAAAAAGTGAAGTGGTAGATTACGTCATTATTTAGTGAACTTCAGCTGGGTAGACAATTTGCTTCACTGATACTATGTCCCACCCCACCCCACCCCCCGCCACCCCCTCAATACTGTCTTTTTTTTTCTTTTTTCTTTCTTTTCTTTCTTTCTTTTTTTTTTTTTTCGTGGCCAAAAATATGTGAACGATGGCCCCGAGTTTCCCCTTCCCTTTGGCCAAAATCATCTTGTTACTGCTACTGAGGTCAGATGTCAAGTAATTAAGAGAACGATATTAACACACATCAATTCTGAGAATTCTCTGTTTATGAAAGCATCTATTTTAGAACTCTTGCAGGTGGCTGCAGCTCACAAAGCCTGTCAGATGTACTGGATGCAAAAAGGTTCAAGGGCTGCTTGTGTTTTTCAAATGTTATCTAAGGAATCTTTTCACAAATCCCTGCTATTGTTCGGCATAATTTTTGTGGCTTTTAGGGACTTAAATGCAACTGAACAATTTTAAAGAAACCAAAATATGACAAAGGAAATAATAGCCCCTATTATAAAGCATTCTCTTCTTTTTCTTGCTGTCCCTCCTCCACCTTTCAGCCACACCCCTAGGCTGGCTGATGCAACTTGTGTCTGAGAATGCTTGAAATTTTACGGTTTTAACTGCCTGGGTTTGATAGAATATCTGAAGCACTATGCACATATTAGATTACCATAAATTAGGGGGCTTTTTCTTTTATTTTTTAGAACATGAGGACATTGAAAAGCAATATATGGCTGCTGGGTCAGGCTCATTTGATTGGTTTAATACCAGCTTGATAGTAATGATCATCTCCACAGAATGAGATGCTCAGTGAATGTGATGGCACTCTACACTTGGCTGAGAAGGAAAAGTACTTTACATAATTTCAATCCTTGAAATTATTTGTGGATTTCCAAAAAGCAAATAGAAATACACCTATTTCTTTCATTTCACTTTGTTGTTTTTTTCTTCTTCATCTCCCAAAGCCTTCTCATTACTTTAAACAATCTTTTTCAGAGTTTCTACTGTATTTTCCTCTTCATCCTGTATGTAACAGTAATGATGGTGATAGTTGATATTTATTAAGTGATTACTATATGCAAGGCATGGAACTAAGTACTTTATACATATTAATTCATTTAAAACTCACAACAGCTCTATGAGGTCAGTACTGCTATTATTTCTGTTTTCCAGATGAGGACATTTGCCCAATATTCATGGCTAGTAAGTGGCAAAGCCAGGTTCAGGACCCAAGGTTTCAATTCCTGACACCATTCTCTTCCCTGCTCTAATGGATTATAAATATATATTCTCTACCCTGCAAGATATTGATCTATTTTCATCCCTGCACAAATAGCAATTCATCTGCATAAAAACATAATGGGAGAATTTCCTGCCAATACGCATTAGATTTACTTATTTTTAATTTACAGGATATGATACCTTAGACACATAATACCATTTATACACTAACTTTATTGTAGCCTTAATAGTATAAACATTTCTGTGCTTGGTATAAAGTGTTTTTCACATGATTATTCATTTATTTCTTTGGAATGTCTTGACTTGCCTCTGAACCTTCACTCATTTCACAGTAGGAAGAGCCAATGAACACTCATTGGTAAATAAAACCTAAATATAGCAGATTTATGAGATCTTCATAGGGTAAAAATGTAATTTTCCCAGCTGCTAAAGCCCATCTAAGGAGTTTGTTCAGGGAGAATGGGTCCAGGAAACCAAAATGCAGTGTGTTTCCTCCAACATTCCCTACTACCACTACCAGCACCATGGTTTGAGAAGAAAAAGTTATCAGTAGAGAAAAAAATGGAGACTCTGTCCAGTTCTAACAACTAGAATATCCATAGAACAGGCATGAAGTGAGTGAAACCCACACCAGTAACAATCCTGTCAGGAGATCAGGGTTTGACTAAAACTTAGTTTTAGTCAACCATTGGCTCAATCATAGACTTTACCTTGCAATCTCTTTCAAGTCTCATGCACCCAACTCCTGAGCATCATGGGGCCACAGGAATTCTGTGCTTAGAGAACTTTGTGAATGCTATATGTGTGAATGGGACAGCAAGAACAGTAGACATGCATATTGTGTGATGTCTCCTCTGCTCATACACATAATCCATTGGACTTTATCTATGAAACACAAATTCAAAAATAAAACTCTTAAGAATTTCAATATGGCAACAGCAGAGCATTAAACTCAGTTGGGGATCCTGTGCAATTGCCCTGGAGGCGCATTCATGAAGCTGGCCCTTCCTACATTACACAATTAGGAAATTATCTGGTGGTGTCCTGAAATGCAGGACCTATATTGCCGTGACTAGAAGGGTAATAGACAAAGATCCTACCCATGCAATGGGACATGCAAGATCAGAGTTATGGAAGGGGTACCTCATCAGAGGGAAGGAGACATCAAAGTCAAGAGAGGACTGAAGACAGAGCTGAAGATGAAAGAGAGAGCCTATACTTCTATGTCCCTTTCTCCATCACTTTGTATATAGGGAGATATTCTTATTTGAAAGTCAGAAGATTTGAGGTAGAGGAATTGTGACTTACTAAAGTTAAAATTACACTGATTCTCTGAAACAAATTTTACCATTATATACCCATTTTCATATAAATCAAACCAAAGCACAACCAGTGCTCTGAGCAATGTTTTAATATTCAGGCAATGTCTGACCAATGCCTTTTCCAGATCATTATCTAAAGAATTAATCCAGTATGTTCATTTCCAGAATTTATGTATAAAAATTGTTCATTGTACATATTTATATATAGATATATAATATTATCTCTATGAGAAAATAGCCTTATAGATATTATACACATATATATGTAGATAATCTATTTATCTATAGATTTCAATATGAGAAGATGGTCTTACAGACTTATGAGATTTTGGCAGCTCAAAGAACTTTTTCAATTAGATAAGAAATCTCATGCAACCTGATTTAAGTTGCCAGTCTCAGAGTTTCCCTCTGTGAGACAGGTAGTCGCGTATACTGATCTAGTGTAGCTGATAGCAACAGTTCCAGAAGTCTGACACAGAGAGCGTTCTTTGATAAAAATGTATACAGGATTGAGTGTTGATAAGACATTTGCAAATGTATATAGAAATATGGTAATTTATACTATTTTGTGATAAGATTCTTGGTTGGCATTAGTGATGTGTCATATGATTGCATTAATTGCAAAGAAGAAACTCAAAATGGCATAATTGTACCTGACATTCAAGTAATAGAAATGGAATTTAAAGTGTTGTTAGAAAATGGGAAATGTTACTGAGGTGAAAAGGTTTTAAAAACATGAATGCAAAACCAAACCATTAGCACATGTAACCCTTTCAAGGTAATATGAAGTATGCAGAGCTCCCTTAAACACCCATTGATTCATACAAGGATCAAAGACAAGTGGGAGGTGAGCGCCAGTCTCTGGTCGGTTATGTCTTAAAGTGCTGAAGAGAATGTTCACGTGTCCCAATATTCTAATATCGTTAGGTCATACAGTACATATGCTGGTATCTTTGGTCGGAGACGCAGCCTCACATAGCAGTAATTGGCTGTCTTAGTGTGCGTTGCAGCCTCATACAGTGGTCTGGAGAGTGGACTCTGTCCCCCAAACTGTCTGAGTTCATATCTTGGCTCTGCCGCCGACTAGCTGTGTGTCCTTGGGCAAATCACTGCATCTCTCTGTGCTTCTAGTAAAATCTGTAAAATGCCAGAGTCTTTCATTGTAGCTTTCTTCAGCCAGTTATAAGGTTAAATGAGTTAATGTTTATAGAACTCTTGAAACACTGCCTGGCATATAGTAAATGATACACAAATTTTTTTGAGCAAAAACTTTTAGTTGATTCTGAAGTTTTTACACGGTGCTTTTTATAGTCAATGTGAGCTCTGGAGAGTCACCCTTTGAGATGTTTCCTTAGTTGTAGAGCAAAGAATGAATCTTATTGAATCACGGTGATTGAAGTGAAGATGAGAATTCTATCTTAGTGGACCACATTCTTGGCTAAGGCAATTTTCTCTTATCCACAGCTTGACTGAGGAGGTGAGCGTAGGTGGCTATGTTTACAGCTCTGACCACAGCTGAGTGGGCCAGAAGATAATGGGCCCAGCCAAAGCAGCTGAGGCAGCAGAGATAAAATCTTAAGTAAATCTGAACAAGAAAAGTTTCTAAGAAAATTGAAATGGGAGACTGAAATATTGACCATACTACCTTTTGGGAGCCAAAAGGCAAGGTCATGTGTAGAATCTGAGCAGGCGTGAGTATCATCATAAGACAAAGTCACATAGCAGCATCAATTATGAGGGAGCCAGTTCATGAGATTACCCCCATGTCCTTACAATAAATCTTTTCACTCAATCTTGTTGGAATGGGTTATTGCACCTGGTAACCCTGAGACAATGCTAGAACTCATGCTAGAAAATAATTATTGAGCACCCCTGCTGTGTCCTCCATTGGGCCAGATGCTGACTGTGAGGAAGACTAGAAAGAATGTCCATTTATTGAGGTGCTCAAGGTGGAAGGATATGCTAGACACTTCAATGTCAGCTCACTTAGGCCTCCTGGTGATCTTATTACATTGATCTTATTACTCCATGTTTATGGGTAAAGACGATGAGGCTCAAAGCAACTTTTTTCATGAAGAATGGCAGAGTTAGAATTTTATTTCAAATCTGTCCAATTCTAAGTCCCAAGTTTCTTCCAAAAAATTTTTAAGTGTGTTCAAGGTATGTACATGAAAACATGCACACTATAGCTCTAATTCTTTATATTATACAAAATACATTCAGCAACTGCAGTGAGCAGCATTATAACAACAGAGCCAAAGAGAGTTAGCATCTATCCTCTTGCATCTGAACAGCAAACTAAGGCCAATAAATGTAAAGTCTTCAGTGCAGGAAGTCTATTTTAGGGGTAGGAGAAAGAATAAGTACAGAATTGGGTTGAACTTGGGGAAAGAAGCTGAAGAATTTCCCTTCTACAACGATCAAAGTAAAAAGAAGCTGTCAGTGCATCTGGGCTCAATCTGGCAACTTTCCTATTGTCAGGAGAGCCCAGGGAAGTCTCCATGTGGAAGTCATCTCTCCCTCCTCTCCATTTCCGTGGCACTTGGTTAGTAACATGTTTTTGATCTAATAGCAGATATCTGTATTAGATGCATTCTGGAAACTCTTTTGCAGAATTGTGCAAGCCAGAGCAGTATTCTGAAATATCATTTTAAACAGATGTCTGTGTAAACAGTTTATTGAGAAATCTCAACTCTTTGGCATATGAACATTTAAGAATTTTATTTCATGAGAATTGACACCAAATATACTATGTTCGCCATCCCTTTTTGGTGTTGGTTAGTGGTTTTCTTAATGACTACTTGGATGGATCGCATACATTTTTACCCGTTTTTGGTTATTAAAATAAAACAATCTTCTTCCAGTTCTGCTCCTATAGAACTTTGACCCCAAATTTGGTTTAAAATCATCTTCTTCCCTGTCCTAAGCACGAGGTAAAATTGTATGGGATTACGGGTAGGGTGCTTGCTCTCAGCCCTCTCTCCCTCCTTCTCCTTCTAGATGCTAGTTCCGTAGCTGTCTCATAGAGGAACGGAGGTGGGAGTGAAAGGGAGCCGTGTCTCTTTTAACTGGCCCGCCTCCAGCCTTCTACTCAGTTGACCAACCACAACTGCTGTTCCTGCCCACTGTCTTGGGTTAAGATGGACAAGTGGTAGCTTCCCTGTGGCCCTCTGGCAAAGGGCTCTTCTCATGCAGCTAGTTGGCCTGAGCTTCCCCTTGCCATATTTAGCTGTATCTAACAGCCTTCTCTAAGCTGGAGGTCTCAAGCTGCATTTCTTTGATGTGTGCTCCTTCTTGGTCTCATGACCTAATCATCTCCTAAAGGCCCTCATCTCTTAATACCAAATTGGGCATTAGGCTTTCAACATATGAAATTTGGCAAGGGGGACACAAACATTCAGACAGTAGTAACTCTCATTCTTCTTCCTCTTTCCTTCCCTTTAAACATTTTCTTTAAAAAATATTTATTAGTTTCTTTCCCTTAACTGAGGGTGGCAGGGCCAGTGGCACTGGAGCCAAGGAAGCAGTCAGGGCCTGGGAGGCTGGTGAGGTTCGTGGGGTGTGCAGGGCCAGAGCAGGGGGTGAGACTTCCTCACTTTCTGGAACAAGATATCAGGAGATTGCTGTCATCCAAGGAAAATGAGTAGACAAATATATGAACAGATAATGGGAGCAGGCTTTTTCATGGTTGAAGAAAGGGGTTATAAATATGGAAAGAGTAAAGACTAAAATGGGCCCTGTGATATTGTTTTGGAATAGAATTTATTGATGTAAACTCATGACTTTTAATACAGTTACATAGATATAGAATTAGATACAGATTGTGTGTGTGTGTGTATGCGTAAATATATGTACATTTCTTAGCTCTGTCCACTGAGAGGGCAGCATACCTACTGCATGTGTCTTGGTTTCTAAATTTCATTTTCCGCTCATAGGAATCAGGGCTCTTTGAAGAAATGACTGAAGCAGGCAAAGTACAAGATGAGCCCAGAATATCTTTTTGTTCCAGAAAGTAAGGAAGTCTCAAAAAATTAAGGGCATCATAAAAATCACACAGAAACCAGTTCGAAGTTCCTCCCACTAGCCAAATATGGAACAATTTGAGCATCAAAATAAATATCAGTGTAATAGATTATGACCCATTGAGTGAAATGGAAATCCATGGATCCTGCTGATAAGAATAAATAAAATGAATACATTAATTAATAAATGAGGAAAAGAAAAAGCACTTCTTTTCATTAAAAAGCCAACTAATAAATGACAAAATTAGAAAAAAAATCAAATTTTGGCAGCTATTGTAGTAGTACTTTATTCAGGCAAGAACTATCCACTGATGATAAAAGAAGCTGAGAGTTTGTTGAATAGGATATTAACGTGATTTCAAGGTAGCACCCCACAAGACACTTATTAATTACTAAAGAAAAAATAATGATAACTCTATAGTGGAGAAATCTGGCAAACACCATCTTAACCAAATGATGAGAGTTAACGTGACCAGTGGTAGGACATGTTGTTATCACTTCCCTGCTACTGTGACATGCTGAGAAGAGCCAATGTCACTTTGTTGATATTCCTGACCAAAACGCATAACCTGAATCAAATCATGAAGAAGCATCAGACAAACTCAAATTAACGTACAAAATAACCTTCCACTACACTTCAAAAATGTCAAGGTCACAAAAGTCAAGAAAAGACTGAGGAAGTGTTCCAGAACCGTAAGACTGCAGGCACATACACATGAAGACGTGACAGCCAAATGCGAACTGCTGTCCTGGATTGGACGATGGACTGACTGCAACGTAATTTTTTTTCTGCTATACAGATCTTTATTGGGACAATTGGTAAAATTTAAATGAAGCCCTGTGATAGTAATATTGTCTCAATACAGTTTTCCTGATTTTGATGGTTGGTCTGTGATTAGGTAAGAGAGTTTTTTTTTTTTTGTCTTTTAGGAACTACACAGTGAAATATTTAGGAGTTTTCAACTTTCAATTGCTTCAGATGGGAGAGAAAAAGGAAGAGGAGAAGGAGAAGGAGTTTTAAATTATGTTAAAATAAAAAGCTTAAAATGACAAAAAGAATCACTGTGGTTCATATTGTACTTTCATTCTTTGGGGGTAGAGGCTTGGCTCCATGTACCTGCTTTCCCTAGTCTGGCCTATTTCCACGCACATAAGAGAAAAACAATGAACATTTGTTTGAACAATTGGTGATTTTACTTGTCTTATTTTCTTACTAAATTGTAAGCTCCTGGAGGGCTTGAACCATGCCTTATTTCTCTGAATTCTCTCAAGACCCAGCTCCGTGCCTTGTGCATAACTGACACCATTGCTTATCTGTAGAACTGAATGGAATTATGTGGCCACTCGAATGTTATGATAATGATTAGGTTCTGACAAAGATCCTCTTTATGGGCCAGTTAAAACAACCACAGTACTTGAAACTAAAATCCCCCTCCTGGGCCTGTGAAAGCCAGGGTCCAGGTTAAGCAGCCCTTTGTGAAGCTGCATTCTCTTGGAGCAGCTTCTCACTCTCCACTGAGTCACCTTTGGCAGGCGGCCTTCCTCTTGGTCTGCAGTCATTACCCTAATGAAGTGCAGCTGGGGTTTCGAACAATGAACTCGCACTCAAGTGGCAGCCGCCCTTAAAAGAACAGTACCCTCACGCACTAGAACGGCCCTCCTAGGCCAGAAATTGGCCCAGTGGTTTTATGTCTGGATGGGATGTGGACCCACAGGGAGCCGGAAAATGGCAGCTGCAAAGCGTGCCATTGATGGAGAAAATTTCAGTTGAAAGTGAAGTGGAAACCCTGCCCAGAGTGAAAAGCAAGACTTGCCACGTATTTCAAAAACTGCTGCTATATATATATTTTTTTGAAAAATCATATTTGCAAAGGAATACGACACAGATTTCACCTCTGGACAGCTGTCCTGTCCATTCTGCCCTGATTGCATGCAGGGTGTGTTGGAAGGCAGTCTTCAGGGTTGGGAATATAGAGCGGTTCCCAGCATGCAGTAGGATCACCACAAGGAAGCCTTGTTTTGAGCATTTCCCAAGTCTTTTTCCCTGATGAAAATTGTTTTTCTGTGTAAGCCTGTATAGGTTACTCATCTGATACTGAACTCAAGATTTCCAAAGACAGAAGAATCACAGCTGGTAATAACCCACATCACTGAGCGCTTATGCCCTGACAAATACTCTCCTCTCAGAGTTTGACATGATCATCTCATTTAATCCTCCAATTGCCTTATGGGGTAGGTATCATCTGCCTGGCTAGCAGAGATGGCACCTGAGACACCTGACCAAGGCCACAGAGCTAGTAAGTGGTGGAGCCACAATTCAAACCCAGATACTCTGACTGCAAAGTCAACTATTTAAGTCAAATATTCCAAAGTGAGGTATTTTTCTTAGGAAGAAACCTGGTATTAGTACTTAAATACAGAGATGATACTATGTGATGTGTATTGAAACTTGTTTTCATCTCCCACACACATGCGCACACACACACACACACACACACACACACACGGTGCTTTGAACATGGAGCATAAACAAACAATATTAATGACTCTACACAGTAGGAGGAGAGTAACACAGGAACCTCGGAAATGCTTATTTTGGCTACTAGGGACAATGGCAGGAATCTGAAACCTGGGTTAAAAGTGTAGAACGTGATGACGTTGCAGTCATGCTAGTTTGAGGAATAGAGAAGTTTCCTAGGTCACTCAGCTGCGAGCGTGTCCTCTTTCTGGAGTGCGTGTCTCCCATGCTGCCTCTCTGCGTGAGAGTGAAGGCCTGCGGCTGCTCCCAGGCTGTGGAGGGGCTGCAGCGAGGCTGGTCTCTGAGAGGCAGAGAGCGTAAGGGAAGGGCCTCACTGCATTTAGAAATGCAGACTGGACACGGGCAAAAATGAGGCTCCAGAGGTATGTGGACCTATTAATGGATACAATAAGGATGGACAGGATGACCGATGCCCAGATGACGAGAAGAGGGGAGCGTATCAGAGATGAGAAACAGGAAATGACATTCCCAACCAGCACGAAAGAGTTACACAATGAGTCAGGGAGCAAAGTGATGCGTGGTTCCGAAGTAGTCACACGGCCTCATTATATAAAGTTTTCTGTTCTGTCAGTCATTAAATATACAAGTGAAGAAGGCAAAACATACGTATTTTTATGAATCAAGCAATCATTAGCTTTTGTGAGGAATCGTTTTATAACCAGACTGTGGGAGAAAGCTGTTCAGAAAAGGCCGATTATGCAAATGAAAAATGAAAATGGGATGGCAGAGAACACAGCCTGCAGGGTTCTGGGGGGCCTTTCCCAACAGCGCCCTGCTAACTTGGTTTATCCATGGCTCCTGGAATCATCCCACCGCCACTTAGACAATCCTACAGATAAGAGCAAAGTAATCGTTTGGTGTAGCCTTCATTATTCTTCACAAAAATATTTTGTGGGATCACTTTGCTACCATTAAAAGAATAGCAATTAAGAATTCTGTAAGACTGCATGTGAGTTGTAGTATAGGAGCCTGGATCACTGCTTGCTCAGGTTAGACTTGTTTCTAGTTTAGGGCACTTCAACCTGGAAGGTGGGAAGAGAAAACCATAGAGAGAATTTCAATAAAACAGTAGAGATAATCTTTTAAGAAAGAATAGAATCCTAAATAAGATTATGGGATATAATATATATTGCCTGATAAGCCTGAGGTAACCTAATTATTATTTTATAATATATAAATAGTTTACTAACTAGAGGGTGAGACGTACACATATGAAAAGGAGAGAAGTTGCAATATAGGAATTCAGAAACAATGTTCAGACAGCAAGACCTGGTTATCTAGATATTTTTGTGCTGCCTCTGGGGGAGGGGAGGAAAAAGATAATGATAAGAATTAACCTATCCACTTGTAATAGTTTAAATTAGTATTTATCAAATTGAAATTTATATGATCTAGAAAATTTAGAAGAACTTTTAAATTTTGTTTTCTTTTTGATGACCATCTAAAATTATTTTTGTGCCAGTCTGACCATGACTCAAATTTGGGAAACAATGATTGGGGTTCCTGAATTCTCTCCTCTGTCCCTGCTTCTATTTGATATTGTTCTAGCATAAATTTTCTTAGAATAACCGATCAGCACATAACAATAGTGCGACAGGTTATGTATTCAGAGCTATCTTTTGCTAAAGATGTAATCAAATCTTAAAGTTGCCGAAGATAAAGGGAACGGATTTACTTCCTATGAATCAGGCCAAAGGATACTGTGGCATTATCGTGGAAAATGTTAGGAGCAGGCCCCATGAAAGAAAAAAACATGATTCTTCAGAGGGCATATTTTCACTTCTTAGATACTTTCTTTAAAAAAAAAAAAGAAGAAGAAAATTTATATATTTATTTATTTTGAGTTATTTTATATATTTATTCTTCATAGATAAGTGGGAAAAAATTGATTCAAAGGAAAATATGAACTATAGATGCAAAATCTTAAGTAGTTAAAGGGTTAAAGAGTTCAATTTACTGTTTGTTTACTGCATATATTACTACCTTAGGGTAATGATGAGCATGTATTTATCTATAAACCACTAATTTGCTACCACTTTGCCCATGAAGCCTCATTACTTTTCGGTATCTGATTGGGAGAGACTGACCAGAATTTTAAGAGATGCATTGAAGCAGCGCAATGGGCTCCATGCAGTGGGAACCTTAATCTCTCTAAGGATGCCACACACATGGATGTGTCCCATACAGCAAGTGTGTTGTAAATCCAACAAAGATAATTATTTAAATACAAATTCATTAAAAACTAACAAGAATGAGCTTTTAAACCTTACCACTTTAGAAGTATAAGTGCCAACTTAACAAACTTATTTTTCTTTTGTTTTTGGTTCTCTTAAACCCAGATGTTTGGGTCCTGCCCCCCCTCCCAAATATAATGACACAATTTACTAACTTAGAGGGATATCACATAATATGACTTATGAAAAGCATTGCAAGTTAACAATACTTATCTTGAGACAATTAAAAGGTTTTCTCTCGTTGTGAGCATTCAAGAACTGTTCCCCTCAAATTCCTAGAGATTTGAAAACTTTTCCAGTTCATTTTCCTGATAAATGAGAGCAACAAGATGCATAATACACTTCTGAATTCTGGGTTTGCTTTAAATGTTGGCATTACCTAATCCCCAAAGGCAAGTTCTGATAGTAGCAGAAGGGGAAACTTTCAGGGAGAAGGTCCACAACACAGATGCACCATTTCTTTTGTACAAAGATTCTTGAGAAATTGCAAGTTTAGATGAAGGTTTGAAAGCCAAAGGAGACCTACATTCTCTAGTATCACACAAAGAAGTCCCAGTGTAAATTTCTGAAGCTGTACCCGTTTGATTAGATAGGTAGATGGTGGATGGGTGGATGGATGGATGGATGGATGATGGATGGATGGATGGATGGATAGATAGATAGTTAGATAGATAGATAGATAGATAGATAGATAGATAGATAGATAGAGTAGATAGATAGATAGATAGATGGATGATAGATAAATATATCTGCTCAAAATTATAACTTAAATATTTTGCAATTTTAGAAATAATAGAGCCATGTTTTCACCATTAAGGTGAGTGAGTGTTCAGATACATTTGGCACTGTCTATAGGTTTATGACTTCCAACTTGTTTAAGACCATTCCCAGAGTGAAGGCTGATTTGCCACGGTTATGAAGCTTTCAGGATATAAACTATAAGAATGATAAACTACAGCAGTTGAAAATGTGCCTTCAGATACTCACTTGCAACTCCCATTTATGTCTGGAGGAATAGAGAAATGAGGATCTAGGGACCAAATCTGGTCCAGTCAGTAACATTGTAGGTAACACATAAATATTAATGTTCATTGCAGTTATTGTGGTATGCAGACATATCGGAGTATAATTGTTAATTGCCAATACATTTCTTTCATGTTACAGAGGAATAAGTGAAAAGCATTTTACTGTAATTTAAAAATGATTCTATCGTAATAATTATAGAATATTCATTCCATTCCTTAGATTGTTAAATCTGAATTTTCTGAAAATGAATCATTTATACTTCACCTTTATTGCCATTTGCTTTCTGTATAGATTTGTCTATGTATCTGTTATTCAGTTTAGTCAGTGAAATAGTCTCTGGTTGTATCAATTTACTGGTGCCTCTGCACTTAGCATTCTTTATACAAAATAGAATGTTCAAATAATTAAAGGCATTCATTACAGATTTCATGGTATTTAAGGGGTGGTCATGGTATCAGGGGAGAAGGCGGTCTCTACTTTGCCCTGCCAAGCCACCTGTTGAATTCTTTCTCTTTTGATTTATTTTCCTCTTTGGTTATTCATAGTCCTTCTCAACTCACTTCTATTCTAGTTTAATGAAAACAAATATTTACCAAGCACTTACTGTGTGTCAGATATCATGCTAAGCACTTTAAATTTATTATATCTTTTAATCCTAAAAGAGCCCAATGAAGTACTTTTTATTTCTGTAGTAAATCTCTGTTTTTACCTTCTCCTCTTTTTTTTTTTTTTTTCAAAACAACACTCCATTTTTCTTTGAGTAGCTACCCCTTCCATTCCATTTGGTTCTGGAGGAACTGTCAATCAGAGTTCCCTACCCTCCTCCCCTTGCCCAGTGCCTCAGGCTAGGCCAATCACGCTTGCCTAGGGGGACTCCAGGCTCCAGGATGGAAAACATTCTGATGTCACAGCACTGACAAGAACTTCTGCTGTTCAGATCTAATGGAATCTTTACAAGGCCTGATCACTCAACTTTCTCTTTGATTCTGGGAGAGAAATAAGATCATTTTGATAAATTACCCTTGTTGGCATAAATGAGTCCATTTCTGATGTTTGCAATCAAAGAATCCCAACTGATATATTCCCATCTTACAGATAAAGAAAACTAGAGCTTAGAGAAGCTGAATAACTTGCCCAAAGTCAATGGTAGAGCCACGACATATACCCACGTCAGCCAGACTTCAAGACGTAGACTCCTAACCATTATTCTCTGCTGACTGTTACAGCAAGGTGAGCCAGGAAAGAAGCTTTTGGAGCAGGGGAGAAAGCATACACCCACAATCTTCTCTTCCAGCTTTCTGAAACCCTGTGGGCTTCTTTTGGACCAGGTGCTACACACTCCAGGTTTGCACACTCCAAGTAAGGGTCAAAACTGAGATACAGAAGAGCAAAATAATTTACTAAGTTAATCAATTACTATTAAGAATATAATTTTATTATTGGTTACTAAGCCCATTGCATCATTCATTAGGCAAATGATATTATACATGCTCCTTTTTGATTTGTCGGTCCCAGAACTCTAATATGAAGTGTATGAATAGGGCTTGACAAAGCAGCATGGTGTGATGGAAAGCAAATCACATTTGGAATAGGAACACGGGATTCTGGTTTCAGCTCTGCCACTTCCTAGGTATATTAAATTAGGATTTTTGGCTTCTGTGGTCTCAGTTCCCTCACCTGTAGAATGGGAGTAGTGATGATTCTCCCTTTATAGGTGTGAAGATTTAGCAACATCATGCACCTCTTGAATGAACTCACTAGTGAACTATAGAGCCCTACGAACAGCATTTTCACATTCAGGATCTAAAGAATACCAGCGTTTAATGACAATTTCAAGAGCATGTTCTTTGTCGTACAGCCTCTTCCCTGGTGCTCAAGCCACAGTCGTCTTTCTCTTTCTCCATTTTTAATAAGATTCATGACAGAGTCTTTAAAATAAAATACATGTTTCATGTCTCCAGTCAGTAGGCATAACAGTTTTTGTGATTTTGCCCTGAATTTATACTCTTTGTGATGACTCTGATTTCACTGAAGGAAATGTGATCTGAAGGGTTACAAATGGGATGGAGAGGACAAATCCCGTGGGTCACAGAAGTGGTTCTAGTTTTCAAGAGTAATGATCATAAATTTTTATCATTCAACTGGAGGTCAGTGGTTTCTCTGAAAATAATCAGTGCTGCACACTCGTTTCCCAGGGCCTGGGCACAGCACAAAGACTGCATGGACTGTGACCCCAGGGTTCACCTACTCCTGAGGGTCAGGATGAGCCCCAGAGGGTGCTCTGTACTCCATAGTGACCTTTTCTGGTGGTGATTGGAACATATTAATACTCTACTGTGGAAACCTGGTGCTTCTATTCCTTCTACTCTGCTTTGTCTGGGATTATATGGAAGATACCAGCTTTTACTCATTTAGGTAATCACTCATTCAACACTGAGGGTCTACTACATGCAAAGCACTGGATTTAAATTCTGGGGAAATTAAAAAAAACATATAATCAGAAATAAACACTGCCATGAAAGAGCATATAACCTAAGAGGGACTGTAAGCTATAATCATAAATGACTTTAGTCAGTGTAACAGGGAGAAAAATATTTTAAAAGATGGCAAGTATATTTTAAAGAAGAAACTATCTTTAGAAAAAATTCTGATAAGCTATTCTGGGGGAGAAGGTAAGGCCCTAAAGCTAAAGTTTAGAAGGAGTCAAAGAACTGGCTAAAGGAATTTGGGGGATGAGAAAAGGAAAATAAAGAAGAAAAAAAGGGAGAAGAAAGAGCAGTGAGGGGGCAAGCCAATGGCAGAAGCTTTGCCCATGGAAAAATTTAGCCATGAGATTCTTATAACAGGGCGAGCAAAAGACTTTTAAAAGTAAGGCTGTATAAGATTTAATATTATGGCATGTACATTGCAAGAATGTAAACCTCCATTACCTCAATTCTCTGGTAAATGTGACACACAAACCCTTTCTCTTCTGAGTGTTTTGTACAGTGGAAATTATTAAAAAGGAAGGCGGAGTGAATCTCATATCTACTGAGAGAAGAAATGCTCACAGAAGCTGAGGCACGGAGAGTTTAAAAATTTAGAGAGAGCAGGAGCTTGGAAACAGAAGAGCCCATGAGTTTGTAATTCCCCAGGAATTCATAGAGAGAGGATTGGCTTGAGTCGATTTTATTGACATCTCAAGGCAGGTGACTTCTGCTATCTTCTGGGCACCAAAAGCAGAAGAGGAGTGGATCGTAAGGAGAAACTCTTCGAGGGAGTTAGTGTGAGTGACAGATCTCGGAAGGATTTCAGGGGACAAGGCTGGAAAGAGGACAATAAAGGCAGAGGCAAAAGGCTGAGCATGGTTGTGAGCAACTGGAAGAGGGTGTTGGCCACAAGCTGATGTCTGGTGCATTGCCTGCAGAGAGGCACTGGGAAAACAAACTAGAAGCAGTTTGGTTCATTAAGACCACAGAAAACCTTGAAAAACCAGCTGAGAACATATAGAGATTGTTTTGCTATTTGGTACGCACGGGGGAGCATACCTTTTAAAAGTATTTGGTGTTCATATATTATTTTGAGTTTTAATCATCTACTTATAAGGGAAAAGAAGCAAATGTTATGATTTCCATTTTACAGATAAGAGAAACTAAGAAAATAGATGATTAGAGTTGTTCCCCAGATTAAAGTAACCAAAAAAATCCCACCCAACATTTCCTAAATTTTAATTCAACAACCTTCTTGTGTTTTAAATGCCCATAAATATCCTCTTTGAATAAACAGGTCCAGGAGCTCCGTGAGATTCTCTGGGGAGTGGGGGAAGGGAGAGAGGATCACAGGGCATGCTCTGACTGATTTTCTTGGGAGCAATTCTGGAGGAGAATTTCTGATGAATAAAATTCTCTACCTCATTACACATGTAAAATCTAATCACAGTCCAGCAAGTGGGCTAATTTCTGGTGTGTGAGCTTCTGCCTCAGCCCACCCTCTCCCGATGCCTTTCCTTCTTCCCAAGTAGCAAATGATTGCTAGCAGTTCATTCATTCGGCTGACACTCTGAGCCAGGTGCTTCAGGAGGTGCTGGAAAGTGGCCTTTTGGGGACAGTGATCCATCTTGTTGTCCAAACAAAAACTTTTTCCCCACAAACAAAGAACGAGTCTATCATTCTAGACTAAGCATCTCCTCAGAACCTAAGAATGCCTTGGAGGATAAGCACTCAATAAATTAAAAATTCTATCTCCACTGTTCACCAGCACCCTACTCATTTCCCAAGTTTTGTGTGTTCTGACTCCTGAAGGGTGTCATCTCTTCTGATTTTCCTAACTTTGTGTCTGATTCTCCCTGCACACGGCTGCTACATTCATTTTCTTAAAGCTCAGTCCTGACTGGAACACATTCTTGCTCTACCAAATCCATAGCTCCCTGACCAACAACCCCACTCTTAGGCACTTACTCTTCTCTACCTTCTCCCCCAGATGAAAGCACACATTCCCCAAAGAGGAAGTTTACAGCTGCTCTGTTCAGAATCGTTTATAAACTGAAAATCACTCAAATGTCAATCAACAGAAGCATGGATAAACCAAAGATGATACATTCATATTATTTAGCAAAAAGAAAAAAAAAGAAAAGAAAAAAGAAAAGAAAAAAGCAACAAACTACTAAAACATGCAACAACGGAAATTAATCTCAAAATATCCTTTTGAGCAAAAGAAACCAGACACAAAAGAGTACATACCGTGTACTTCCAATTGGATGAAGTTTAAGAAAAAACAAGACTAATTTATGGTGATAGAAATCTGTACAATGGTTGCTCGTAGGGCAGGAATTGGCTACAAAAGGCCACAAGAGAACTTTCTAGGGTGATGAAAATGTTCTGTATTTGGAGGAATTAGTAAGATAACTGTATGCATTTGTCAAAATTCATTAAATTAAGACCTGTGCATTTCACTAGATGCAAATTTTACCTCAATTAAAATAATTAGTAGCTCCATACTCCCTATTTAATTATGTACAAATTCACCTGCCCAATTCATACAGACAGAAAGTAGATCAGTAGTTGCCAGGGGCTGGTGAAGGAGAGACTGGGGAGTGGCTGCTGATAGATATGGAGTTTCCTCTTGGCCTGATGAAAATGATCTGAAATTACATGATGTTGATGGTTGCACAACTTTTTGAATAGACTAAAAACCACTGAATTGCATGCTTTAAAAGGAATAATTTTATGACATGTGAGTTATATCTCAATTAAAAAAATTAATCTACCCAGCATTCTAGATAGTCATGAGATGGTTCCAAACCAGTTTTCTAGCTTAAACCCACTAATCTGTGGTCCCCAAACATCCTGTCTCCACACCTTCCCTCTCATCATTCCTTTTCCCCAGAGTCCCAACACTCCTCATACCTCTATGTTTGAAATTCTATCCATCACTCAAGACCTATGTCAAAAACCACAGCTTTTCTAGTCCTCCCTACCAAATGTGACCACTTTTTCCTTTTGGCACTTACTTAGTAGAATTCTCTCTTGGGAAAATCTCACCATTTTCTGCCTTGCATTACATTTATTTGTGCATTTGTCTGATACGTCTTACTCAATTATAACAGATGAGGACAAGAACTGGGCTCTGATAGCACATCCATGTTGCTTAATAAATTTTTGATTAATTCAATTAACTGAGATGAGTGACTCTAACTTTATAAATTTCAGGCCAGGAAGAAAATACTATCAACCTCGTGGCAGGCATAAATGTTTAGAAGTAATTACCTACTCCAGGATGTTCTCAAACTTTAAGATGTCCCAGGATTGCCTGAGGGAGGGATCACCTTTAGCTCTCCAGACTCACCCCCAAAGGTTCTGGTTCCCAACTGGAGTGAGGCCCCGCAGAATTCCAGGTGATTCTGGTGATCCACAGACTACATCGTGGGAAACCCGTACTTTGAACATTTACAAATGAATACAAAGAATGATTTTACTTACTGTATTTTCTCTAGCTATTTTTTCAGTTAAGTTCTTAAACTTCTTATGGGAATGCCCCCCTACTGGGAGTGGAAGAAGGTTACATTTTGTTGGAAGTCTTCCAAATAGCCCAAAGAAAGCTTCTATTATTTGTGACGTGCGGGTAAGAAGACTATTGTGATGTTATGTCACAATAGCTTGTGTCATCTGTAATAAATCACACTGGTATCTCAAACTTTGGGTCAAGTGGTGATCTCTGATTTCCCTGGTTTCACAGCACCACGTTGCTTCCAGCTTGGCTTTGGGTAGCTTATTATTCTGTAGGAAAACTCATAGAGGAGTGTGTAAGTCTGGTTTGTTGGTTTCTCACACTGAGTCCTGACTGTAGGTTCTAAATGTAAGTTCTGAAAGTAATTCTGAACATAGACAGGATAATTCCATTAGAAACCACTCAAACATCCATCTCAAAATAAAAATAAGCCTTTCCAGAAGCCAACATAACCTAAAAGTCTGATAAAAATTATGATTCGCCTGGATTCTAAACCTAATGACAACAGACCGAAAGTCCCCTCTCACTGCAATCGTATCTGCAGGAGGAAATAAAATGTGGGTCCAGCAGGCAATCCCTTGACCTACAGGAGGCCCGGCACACCATCTGGAGTACAAAGAGCTGAAAGAGCAGAGAACTATGTTTTGCCCTGCATGCATTTCCTTTTCATTGTGTCCCTTACTTGATCCACATGCCAAGAATCTCCAATAGCATCCATAAGAGTCCCAGGAACTGAGCAAATGGGTGATGTTCCAGCAATGAATCATCTGGTTCCTGAGTAAACCTTTGGTTTTTCTTGTACCCTAACAACTGTAGGTTTTATAGCCTCTTGTCCCTTTACACCAATAACTCCAGACAGAGATTTGCACATAAAGCCCTGGCAAGACAGTGCTTTGAATTGAGTGCTCAGTGAGGAGTGAGCCAGGTCCAGGGGTTGGCACCATTTTCTTCTGTTTTGAAATTAATTGGAGTTACATTTCCTCCCCCCACCCCCACTCCAGCGTCACTGAAACAGAAGCACTAAGGCTATGGGAGTGGATGTCACCTAATGTAAGTCTTCCCGCCTCTTGTCACAAAAACACAGATTATATTTGAATGTGTCCAAGGAATGTGCACTTGCTGGCTCTGCACTGATGCAAGGGCAGTGTTTCTTTGAGCTGCAATTTCTAATGGCTTTTGTCCTAGACATTCAGAGCAGACCGGTCTCCCCAAAAGGTCTGGAGTAGTGGAAATCAGGCTTCCCAGACCTCTCATTGGATCACAGTTATGATGAGAGAGGTCAACAGAAAAGGGAAGAGAAAGCAATTAAGAAACAATTCCTCACCTGGTCTGGCTATTTCTCTCCTCATCCCTCCCGTCCTCACACCCCTCCTCAGCCCTAGATTTACAGTAAAGAAGATGGGAGTGGAAAGGGCTGTTTCTCATGAGCAATGCTGAGATGAACGTGAGACAGGAGTTGGCCACCGAATTTCAGAGACATTCAATAGACTGGCAAGTCCCAAAACCATGACAAAAATACCTCAAGGCTCAAAAAATTTTGGCCTCCTCTGGGATGGATGACCTTGGGGATACTGAGTATCCAGAACTATTGCCCTAGCACTGCTGCCATTCTGGAAGAGACCTAACTTGACCCAGCCCAGAAGCACAAGAGCTTCATTCTCTGTATTTCCAGTGACTTTCATTCTTTGGTGGCTCCAGCTCCAGCTGGAGGCCACAGTCCTTTAAATACATTGAGAACCATCTTTCCAATTACCTACTTAACTGTGGGTCCTTGAGCAGTGATTTAACTTTACTGAGCTCCAGTTTCTTCATCTGGAATATGAAAAAAAGTAATATCTCCCTGATGAAATAATGCATGTCAAAGGTTTTGTACTGGGCCTGGTTCTGAGTAAACACTCAATTAGTGGTTACTACGTATGGTTACAATTATTTTTGTTTTATTCATATTACACAATATTAATGTTACGGAATGGTCTGCCAGTGATTTGAGACCCATCCCCACTGCTCCCCATGCCGCTTTGCACTGATGCCAGGGGTAGCTGGGAAAGACTTAGCCATAGACTTGTGTCCCCTCTAGTGGTGTGACTTAAGAATCTTCTGGCTGTGGAAGAAAAAGTTTCCTCCCGGGCTAACCTTGAAGGGAAAAGAAGGGAGAGGTGAAGAACAGATTTGTTTACTTTTTCTTGGCTATAGGAGGAAATGAGGTTTACTGCACCAGGCCCGATTGTTTTCAAAACCCTGATGGGTTTTTCAAGAACAGAGGTCGGGAATGAAGGCAGCATGTCACCTGTTTGCTCTCTGTCTTCCCATGTGCAGCTCTAGAATTTGAAAAGATAAGATGTTCTGTGCCCTTGCGCATGCTGCCACCACTTTTGCTCTGTTTCTGCTGGCAGGCCAAGGACATATTCACAGAACTCAGCTCCCAGAAATCAGGAAACAAACCAATCTTTGGCTCAGATTTGGCAATTTGTAAAGGTTATAAAGAAGGAAGCAAGCTAACAACCTTATTCCTTACTGAAATATTGAAATGAAAATGTGAGCAATGTATAAACAAAGAAGAGATATTTGTAGACTCTCCCTTAGGAACATAGTAGTTATAAAACCAAGAGATAATGTGCCTACGACAGAAACCCTGTGATACCAAACACCTCCTGAATTAAGAGTTCAAGCTCCTTAGCCCGATGCAGAGTTCTCCGTCCAGAGCCACCTCCCTCCTCTCAACTTTAGAGACTGAAGAGTGACTAAAAACCTCAGGATGGGAGACCTGGCAGTATTCATCAGATGCAAGTCTTCAAGCAAAACTCAGGCACAGAGAAGCTTTAGACCGAGGGAAGAGATGGGCGCTATGCAGACTGAAGCACGATCTTGTGGCTCAGCTTGTGGGCACTGCAGGCCAATCCGTAGTAAGGTCCATGGAAGAGCTAGAACCTCAGGACCCGGGGATTATTAAATAACAGTTTAAATTGTAATGAAAAAGAGCCAGCTCCTGAGTTTCCTTTTGAATTCCACCATTTATTATCATGTGAATTTAGGTGAGCTCCTTATGATGCTCAAATCCGGGTTTTTTTTTCACCTGTAATATTACCTACCTTACCTACCTCATGTGTTGGTGAGATTAAATGTATTTTGTAAGTGTAAAGCACTGCACAAATGCAACTTATTATTATCCTTATAATTCTGGATCCTTGGAAGAAGCAATGAAAAAGGAATTATTTTCAAGGTCCTTAGAAAAAGGAGCAAATATAAAAATAGTTTTAAAAATAGATGAACTCGATAACATTTTTTAAAAATTAGCGTACTCAGGCTAAGAAGTGTTCATTGAAGTGGGAGTTTCAGAGACTAAGTGAATTAATAAGGGTTTACCATTAAAACAGAACCATAAAGATATATATGTGTATATCCTAGCCTTAGAGAGAGGTTAGATATATAGATTGATTTTTGGCTCACACTGTTAGGGGGCTGGTGAGTCTGAAATCTGTAGAACAGCCTGGCATGCTGGAGACCCAGGGAAAAGCGATGCTGAAGCTCAAGTTCCAAGGCCATCTGGAAGCAGGATTTCCTTCTCTTGGAGGGACCTCAGTCTTGTCTTTTAAGGCTTTCAACGGATTGGGTGAGGCCCATCCACATTATGGAAGATAATCTGCTTTACTCAGAGTCTACTGATTTAAATACTAACTACATCTTTAAAAAAATACCGTACAACAACATCTAGAGTGATGTTTGACCAAATATCTGAGTACCATGGCCTGGCAAAGTCAACATAGAAAATTAACCATCATTCCAAGTCATGCAGCATTATCATTGAAAAGCGTAGTTTTTCAGGTTCTAAAAAACAGAAACAATGTGGACCAGACAACTAACCAGGTAACAAATTGAGTAATCTCAGGACATCACTGAGAGCTGAAAAGCAAATGCAAAAGCATTTAAAAAAAAATTAGGCTAGATTACTCAAGATGTTTATAAAGAAAGAACACAAGTGTGTAAGAATAGAAATGAGGAACACTACAGCTGAAAAACGACAAAGAATGCAGAACTTACCAAAAAATAAAAATCCTTCAAACCCAGGCTATAATATTCTGAGCCCAAATGCCTTTGTCCAGCTCCCTGGGCCTTTTGTTCTTGGGGTCCAACAAACCGCTTTGGCTGCAGCATAACCAGGCCAGGATCAGGGGGAGGGGGAGGCCTAAGTCAGTCTCCACTACAGGAAGGAATGCTCAGGAGGACAATAAAAGGCAGAGGTGGTCATTTGTATCTTGGATCTCTCTCTTTAAAAATAATAGATGTGAACTACAAACCAATCAAGACTCAGTTGTATTGGAAAATTGAAACTAGATGAGACAAGGAGCCAAAAAGTTTTACTGAGGCTCTGTGAATACTGGATATGTGTCCATCATCCCGCTCTAAGGACTTGCAGGCTAAGCCTTCAAGCTCCTATAGTATTGTATATATTTTCTTTAGGCTACAGAAGACAGAATTTCCTTCTGAATAGAAATGTGAGTAAATGTTGTACTCATCTTTAAAAAGATGGGGGCTGGGAGGTGGAGATGAATTAACATAGTAATTATAGACCAGATAGCACTGAAACTAGAAAAAATTTGATTGAATCATTTATTAATCTCTGCATCACAGAACATAAAACACCAGGAAACAACCGACAGGGCTTTTCAAAATGCCTAGGGAAAGAAGGTTTAACACAACCTTCTTCCCAAATTTGGGCACACACCCCATAGTCACACACTCCTTAGCCCCGGATTTATGCCATGCTCCAGCCTGAGCCCCCAGGGGGACTGCAGGTGTAAAATATGTCATGAGCAGTGTTCTTTCTACCCAGGTAGATATAAACAATTGAATTTGATCTGATGAGAATTTCTTGAGTGTTTGCTATGTGCTGCCTCAGGAGGTGATTTAAAGAACACAAGAATGCATAGGACGTGGTTTCTGCCTGCCTAAATCATTAAAGAAGGAGAACAAACAACATATCAATACAATAAAAAGTTGGTTGTAGTTAAAACAGAACGGAGAATTCAGACTTAAGCAGTGCCTCTTAACCATCGGGATGATGACAATGGGTTTCCTCTGGAGGGAGAACAGAAGTTTCCTCCTTAGATATAAAGATGAGACTAAACAGCCAGCTGTCTGGGTGGTTAGTCATTCACCTGCCCCAGAACAGAGCTTGGAGCAGGTAATACGGAAGGTCCCTTCCACTGTATAATTCTAAGACATCCTCATTTCAAAGCTGCTAAAAATAGAAGCATGGCGTCTGGTATGTAACAATATACAATATTGCAGCTGTGTCTTTATGATGAATAATAATACTTTTGAGTTATATGATGAGGCAATCACTTTGCAAGCGCAATCTCATTAACCCTCACAATATTCTGATTAGGTAGGCAGGTGGCAAGTGATCTGAACTTAGTGTGCAATTGAAGGAACTCAGGCACAGAGAAAGTCAGAAACTTCCTGGGGAGCACATGGTTTCCGTGTCAGAGTTGAGACCTAGCTCAGGTCTCCTCTCCCTGAATCTGGGCTCTCCTCAGGGGTCCACACTGCTTCTATGTTTCAGCAATGTAACAAACACAAAATCGGCACTGTCCTGGATGTACCCTCTTGAAAAACACTGCTGACTTCTCTTGACTGAATGCCAGCGCTACCCCGAGATAAAAACTAGTTTCTTTGTGTATCCTTTCGCTCTGGCAATTAACCTCCTCTTCCCTGCAACATCCAACCTGTCTTGAAACGAATCAAAGAAATTTATAAAACCACACCAAAACCTCTTTATGGCTTCTTTTCTATGCTTTAATGTCTCCTGAGCTTTTGTTTTCATTTGTGGGTTCAATTTATTTGAAGGTCGGCTGTTTTAAACAAAACGTACTGTTTAAAGGTTTGAAACACTCAGACAGGCACCTGTCTAAATGTCTTTCTCTCTCAGTCGTGATTTTATTCATTTCTTTGTTAATAGGAAAAAAGTTCACTTTTTTAAACATGCTGAGTGCTTTCTCTCAAACTGGAGGAACAGGTTTGGTGGTGCTGATGGAAAATCACAGGAAAAGGACACCATTAGCCAGGAACCTTTTGACAACCAAGAGTAAAGGAGCCTTCCTAGCCTCTGGGAAGACACTGCTGTGTTGTCTGTATGGGAATTGTGAGGTTAATATGAGGAACTCGGGTTTTATGCTTTTGGGGTAGGCTTTCCTGGCTCCCTTTGAGACAATGACATGCAGCCACATCTTCAAATTGTTAATTATGTACTGCCCCCTAGGGATTTTTGTCTTGCTGGTGGCAACCTGTTTCAAATCCTACAGGAAATATTTATCAGCCGGCTTCAGC
This sequence comes from Eonycteris spelaea, assembly GCA_003508835.1. Taxonomy (NCBI): domain Eukaryota; kingdom Metazoa; phylum Chordata; class Mammalia; order Chiroptera; family Pteropodidae; genus Eonycteris; species Eonycteris spelaea. The sequence continues at coordinate 9,126,009 of PUFA01000024.1, read as the reverse complement.
CAGTATTTGTCTCAGAGAAAGCTGCACCTTTTTGTGAACTTCTTGCACTGAGTCCAGCCCTTTCCCTAGCAAGTTGCATTCATTCACTTTACTTTTTGGATTCTTGGTTCCCCCCCCCCTTCCCTCTTTTGTCTTCATTTCCCCATTTCCGATTAAGCTACTTTGCATAATCGGAGGTAAACTGTTTGCCTTTGCTCTTTCAAAGCTTTGCTTCCCCTATCCCTCTACCACCTTCTCCCCATCCCTCCCTCTCCGCCCCGCCTCCCCCCACCCCCACCCCCATCCCCACCCCACCCGCCCGGCCCCCACCTCCGCGGTTTTGTAAACATCTCTGCGTTTGTCAAAAAGAGGAAGAGCAAACTGAATTAGAGACACTTATACACATACGCTTACATATTTATCTGTATTTACCGATGGAGGCGTTCTCCACACCCTGAAATGTTCTCTATAAAATCCCATTTAAATCAAAAACTTTGATCAGAAAAATGAAATTGCTTTATGATTGAATAGCACTTTGCTTCTAAGTACCAGCCATCGAGGCTGATGAAATGACCAGGATGACCGTCTTCTCCAGAAAGACTTCCTTGCCCTTTAAAAAGCTGGAGTAAAAAATTTTGGCACCATATTCCTTCACACAGTTTCTCTCACACAGGGGATATGTTCTCATCGATAATTAATGACATTTTGGTATCCGATAAGAATGTTGTGAACATGTGTTTTAAAAACACGTTTTCAAAAACATATTTGTATAGTTTTGTTTCATTTTTAATAATGCAGAAGACGGCTCTAGCAGGAATCTTTATGCATTATATATTTTTAAACACACACACACAAATCCTGTACACAACAACTTTAGCAAATATATGCATGATCAAAACAGTTCAGAAATATAAGATCTGAAAATGAGAAAGGGCAGCAGGTTTTTGAATAGGCTTCATCAGCGGAGGGGAGAGGTCAGCCGTGGAGATTAGTTATAGGAGCTATTAAGTCTCCCTCTGACACCCACAGAACAAGCTGCTTAACATAATCAGCCGCAATCAGCAAAACTGCTGTTTATTACAAAACGTTTTTCCCTTTTAATATTTCATATTGTTATGTAAAATGGTACAGTGTAGGGACACACACATTTCACCAGGGACAAATTGTACAAATTGTCAGCAGTAATAATTTGTGGCTCTTCTCGTGACATCTTTTTGGAGTTAAAAACCGTTGAGCGATACCTCTCCAGAGCTGTTTTCTCTAATGTGGTTAATGGTTTGCACTGGAGTTGACCAGCAACTCTGTTCAATGTTATCGTTCACTGGTGTGAGAAAATGTTTGTGTGACTGTACATCAATTAGACAAGTCTGTAATTCAGGGCCCTGAAGCTTGGTTCTCTTTGCTCTTCCCCATTTGGTCAAAGCCTTTCCTTATTAGGTGTGTCTTACACATATTTCCTAGTCTTGTCTTAATCACCAAAACAATTCTTTTCTTACAACACTTTAATTTAAATAGAACTGATTTTGAGGTGTATATTAGGAGTCCATGTAGAATTTCCTTAAATTTCTTAGGTGTTGGGATAAAAGAAATGCCTTAACTGTCCTATAGGACAGATTGCAGTGACCTAGATTAGAGGACACTTGGAAATTATCCCCGCGCTTCTCTAAGGGGAATAAGGCGTCACAGAGATAGCCATTCCTGATTTCCATTTCAGCTCACTAAGGATCTCACACAAAATGTCCTCAGTCCCTGGAATCTCTATGTCCTAAGGATGGTCCTGCTTTCCCCCACCCCCACCCACCGCCCCCAAACAGCCAGCCGTCCACGGGAATGCTGGACTGAGAGGAAGCATCTGGAGCAGGACACAGGTATAGGATTTTATTTTTACAAATATAATACATAAAAGATAAACATTGTCCCTTTCAAAGTTGTCACTTGGGTGGGTTAAATATTAACACTTTTGATGCTATTTCTCACATTTTTTGGTACATCTTGTTTATATGAGCCACACAAAGCAATAAGTTTCATTAGTTACTCACGTCTTCTTTTGAACCCCAGTTTAATCATCTCTTTTATTCATTAGGCATGGCTCCAAATGAATGGACATCCCTCACAATTTGTATACCTTTCTATTAAAATAATTATTTGGGATGTTTATTTATGAATCAGTTTCTCTAGTGTAATGAACTCCTTGAGGTTGGGAAATTTTCATTTCCACCTACATGCATCACCGTCTAGCTGTGTCAGGCACATAGTAAGCACTCAATGGATGTTTATTGAATAAACAGCAAATGGTTCCTAAAAATTCATTCTTAGAGAAAAAAGATGTGCCTCCATGAGGGCTCTGGACTCTGAAGACTATTCTGATATACAAGTTTTCATTCATTGAACATTTCTTGAACAATGGAAGCTTCTCAGGAATTAGTGGTCAGCTCCTAGAGGTCAGGTAAGCCCTGTGGATGCAAAAAAATGTGAAACACACAAGTGGATTAAGAAGACAATCTTGGGCAGTGAGCAGAACAGAATCAGTTTAGTCTGAGGACAGGTTGGCAGGTCACATTGACCAGAAGGCCTGGACAAGTGCAATGGCTGGGGCAGGGGGAACTGGCAATAAAACCTGATTAAGTACACACTGAAACAGATAAAACAAAGCTACACATCAGTTGAGTGCCTCTGTGTTCCTCATAAGCTTGGGAAAAGCTTCCCCTCCATCGTGTTTTCTTTCTGCACAGAGAAGGGCCAGTGATACCCCTCCTGCAAGGGTCCTATAGAGTTCAAGTGTGTGGTGGTTTGAGCGACTGAAACTTAGCCTAACCTGAGTCCTTAATTTCTTAGCATCGGTCTTGCTTCAGGAATTTTATTACAGAAATTCTTGCTAATATAATTGACCTAAATGTTCTTCAATAGAGAATTGGTCAAACATTCAAATAACACAATAGTAAGTACCCATTAAAAAGAATGAGTGAGAACTGTACATATTGACAAATAAATACTTGCTAGATTAATTTTTAAGTGGATAAAGCAAGGTTCATAACAGCATATAAAGTATGTTCATCTTTATGAGAAAAAATGGGTTATATACACATATTATGCACCTATATAAATACACCTTGTATATGCACAGAGATTTTCTGGAAGGATAAAAAGAAGCTATTAACAGTAATTGCCTCTGGAGGAAGAACTAGAAAGGAATTTAGGATGAGAGGAATATTTGCCTTTTGCATATAATTTTTAGTATTGTTCAATTTGTTTGGGCCAGGCATAGAAATTAATTTTTAAATTAAAATAACAGTTTAAAGTGTTTCAAGCAATAGTTTACTTACACTGTTTATATTAAACACTTGTAAAATCTCTTGGAGAAAGGATTTGTGACCAGTGCACTGCATTAATTCAATCACTCTTCCAAATTTCAAATTTCGGGGCATTGGAAGACTGCATTGCTCAGGGGTCCATTTTCCTCAGTATTAAATCTTTTCCTTTTAGTAATTCTACTCAGTGTCAAGAAATCATGTTTATAGGCTGGCCAAGAGTCAGGCATTGTTCTAGCCCTGAAACTCAGGGTATCTACAAGTCCAAAAAGCAGGGCAAGTATGAAAGGCAGGACTTTCATACTTGAACCAGTCGGTCTCACCTCTAGGGTTTCTGGTGCTTTATCAGCATCGCTTGCATACATATCATACTTACCACCAGGCAACACATAGGATTACCACCAGGAAGATGCCACACTATCTATCAAGAAGGAGACAATCCTGATTGCTCTGGAACTTCCAAACAGATGTGAAGAGGTAGTGCAGCAGGTAGGATGGGGCTTCTTAGGGGTACAGTCTTCTTTGAATCGCTGAGATAGAAACAGCTGCAGGCAAGACTCTTGGCCTGTACGAGGGCCACATACCACAGATATTTAGGGGTGGTAGAAATCACTTGTAACCTGTATAATTAGCTAAGACAAAAGTTAGGCTGGATCTAAATACATATGAAGTAAATATTATTTTAAAATGTTACCCCAGGGCATTTTTAGTCCCTCAGATTCTTGCTGCTTTGCGATCCTTCATCATTGGAGCCGAACTAATCTTTCTTTAGGAGAGGACAGAACCCAATCCCCATGGATGCCTTGAAGGACGATATTTCTTCTTTCCTGCTTCAGGTCCCAAAGTTGTGAAAGCCCAGGCTTTGATTTGTAAGAGTCAACCTTTGTTAAAGAGAGAAAGAATTGGTGGTTTTCAAGGACCCAAAGTTAGAAGAAGAGTTTTTACAATTAGCTGTAGCAGGAGAGGTAAAAGTTCTAAAACCTTGGAAGGGGAAAAGTCCTTCCAAGGACAGGAAGGGGAAAGCTGTGGAGAGGAGAGAAACATTTGGAGAGACAGGCCTAGGGTTAAAGCGCTAACTAGACCCGTGAGGAAGGACCTAGTGTGTTTCAGTCTTGAGAGAGTGAAAAGTGATAGAAACTCAAGATACGCTAAGGGGAGAATGGGTCTTGCTTTCTGTTGGAATTTAGAAAGAGACTATCTCATAGGTCCCTAAACCAACAAGCATTTTTACAGGAGAATACGGTGGTACAATGTGTTTAACCAGAGAGGGGTCTGAGATGAAGTCCCCAGATTCTCATAAGCTATGCGTGGATCCAGACATCTCCTCATGATGTCATGGGGGGCATAGAAGTCCTAAGAAACTGAATGGATCAGTGAAGTCCTGGAGTTAGAATGAAAAGCTGGAAGATCTGTGAATAGAGGATTTAGCAGCGACCTCAAATATCAGCTGAGCATGCCAGTGAACATATCTGAGCAGTGAGGAACATGGTGAATGTGGCACTTTAGGGATGTTGGTCTTGTACTTGGTTTGGCTCACTGTACACATATATGGGGCAGGAATTCAAAAAGTTCGGCCCTTATACAAAACGATAACAGCCACAGCCAGGAGGCAGTGTTTCACAGAATTACAAGGTGGGGCTACTCCAAAGGAAACCAGAAATTTTCTTATCAAGTACTGTATTTTAAGTGTTGTCGTTGTTGTTGTTTTACATCTAGAATTGAGGAAAGAGAACGTGATAGTTTTTCATCTCTGGCAGCTCTGTTCTGTGACCAGCAGGTCTTGGTTCTTTCTGCTTGGGGGCATCACTTCTGGTGATGTTCACCTGGCTCCCTAGAGTTGATCAGAGTCCACAGTGACTCATTACTAATGAGCATGTCAATCTTCACCTTCACTTGTACATAACATTTCTCATCCTAGAAAGAATGTTTTATCATTTAATACTGTCTAATATGGCCAGAATGCAAGACAAAAATCAGAATTACAGTTAAGAAGCTCAGGGGAAACGATTACTGCTCTTTGTTTTTAAATTTGTTGAACCAGAAATGCAATGTGAACTGAGTTCTTCAAGTAAACGCTAAACCAAGTTTACTGCTGAGGAGGGGCAAATTCTTTCAAGTAGACTCTACTGTCGAACTTTTAACTCATCCTAGTAGCCTTTCCTTTGACCTATATTTCTAGACTCTGGCTAAATCCTGCTTAGAAGAGAGTCTAATGTACTCATCACCAGCATTTCTTATGAGATGAATATGTTTATATGGTAGCTTGACTAGTCCATCTGAGAAAATATAACTGAGTGTTTCATCCCTGCTCCTCTAACATTATGCTGGTATTATTTCCATCTAAAAAGATCATCCAACCATAAAAATGCAGATGAAAACCAGAGCATGTGCCTATTGAGATGCTTGTCAACTCTATTTTAAGTGTTCCACCAATACATGTGCGTTCCATGTTTCTTTTAAATTTTACTTATAGAGAAAAACACCGCATTATACATTATGCATTGTTTCTCTGATGGACATTAAAGATGACAGTAGATTTACTGCCCTTGGTGTATTTTGTTTTTCTCCCTCATTGGCTAGGAGCTAAGATATCCAAATAGGGCCAGCAAGAGCCAGACACATCAGCTCATATGGTTTTAAAAGCATATTTGGCTGAATAGTAAGTCAAAATCCCCTCTAATGAATTTCTATCCTGAAAATTATCTTCCATGTCAGAAAAGAGTCCACAAGGAACAAGCATCTTCTTTCTCTGATTTGCATTGTGGAAAGAAAAGGAAAATAGCACAGATGCATTCGGTATTGTACAAAGAGCATATATGGGCATTTCAATTCCTAATATCACACTAGTTTCTGATGCTAATGTAAAATATGTTCTTTTTGCATTTATAATCATGATGAGCAGATGGCGAAGATGGTTTAAAGTAGTACTGTATGTCTATTAAAATAATATATGCTGTTAGTGAGTCTTCCCTAAAACTGGAGTTTAATTACTTATAAACACATACATTAGAAAGAATCATGATTCTAAGAGCCATTTGCTTTGCCAGGACAATAGGCAGAGTTCCCTACAGCAGCAGGCTTTGGCCGCAAGACTTCTTGTGGCAGCAGATGCTTCACTATGCTCTCTTCTCTCTTTTAAAGAGGCTTAATTGACAAAAATGTTGGAGTGGCACAAAAGAGTCCTGGCTTCTTCAAACAAAAGAATCCTTAAAATTAAATCTAAGTGGAGAATTTTTTTTTCATGTGGACTGGGGGAGAACTGTAAGGGTTAAGTATGTAAGCTGCTCCATTCTTTTTTCTTCTTTTATTACCTTGTCTCAAGCAAACCATCAACGATGGCATTTTGCAGTTCTCAGTGATTAATATTGCCTGTATGGTTGCTGTGCTTTCTGACCATAATACCTGCCGGAGAGGAGAGTTTCCTTTGCTCATGTTTAAGGGGCTTAGCTGCTCAATCACAGGGGAGAGGGAGATGAAGCCATCTGCACCACCCACATGGCCTTATTTGCAAGGGAGTGCTCTGAAGAAAGGATGCATGATCATCAAAGCAGACAGCAAAGTTGGGAGGATCAGAATCCACCCAGAACACCAGCAAAAGGAAATGGATACTGTTTGCAAACAGGAGGAGGAGAAAGGGAGGAGGCGGCAGTAGAAAAAGGCAGGCGGAGAGCCAAGGACCCTAAAAAGGCAGCAAGTTTCAGAAAACACTCATTTGACTAATTTGCCTAATATAATAAAGAAAGGATGGTTTTATTTTCAAATGCAGAAGTGGTGATTGATTAGGTGGGCATTATATTTGCAGCATGTGGAATGAATAATGGTTGTGAATGGATATGGAAAACATCTCACCAACACGGAAAAAAAATCCATAAGCCATACAAGGCAGAGCACAAAAATACCAACATACCAACATTCAGAGAGAGACTTTAAATAATAACAGACTGAATCTTGGAAGCACTCCAAAGACACAGGGAACAGAAAGAAAGCTACACACAGCATAATGGTTTCTAGATAATAGGCAAGGAGAGAGGGTCTGCACATACTTGTGAATGTGGTATTAGCTCTTTAATTATGATAATTACCTAAGTTTAAGGTCAAATCACCTGTGTATTGCTGATAAAATGAATGATTTCTTTTAAAATAGTAGAAGTAGTGCTTAAATTACCTAGGGTGTTAAAGGAATAGATAATCCACATGGGCGAGGTATTACAGAATTATCCTCATCTTGTAGAGCAACATCCCTGATAAAGAATGGCATGGAATCCCACCATATCTGCATTATTCTAAATCCTGAAAATATACTTCCCTGCCTGGGTTCTCTTTGTGGTTGAAGGTAGCCCTCCCATTACTTAAGGTACCCATTCTTCTGGCAGTTTAAAAAAGTTGCCTTGTTACGGGGTTAACCCAGGTAAGGTGCAGTAGATTTGGAAATGAACTTAAATTTTGCAAGTTTTGATCAGTAATCAAACTGCAGCCAGGAGGAAAAAAAAAAAAAGATTGGATATAGAGGATTTGCAAAATACCTGTAGTTTGTGTGTTTCTGAATGATGAAATTCCACGGTGCTATTTCAGTGGAGGATGAAAGATTTTACTCTTTATCTTGTCAGAAATAACTCAAATATTCCATGATTTAATTTTTCATCAGTATGAAGTCCAACAGTTGAGAATAAATATTTGAAGTGTTTGATCCAAAAACTATAGGAAAAAAGCTATTTAGTTGTCCATCAGGTAGGACCTAGCTAGATCTCAGAATCAATGGGGTAAGTGACCCACACTTCTGTCCAACTTGGCTACAAATTCAGAATTTTCCACCTCCCCTTCATGTTTAATAATTAGTTAAAACAACTCACAGAACTCACTGAAAGCATTATACTTAACAATGACTTTATCATAAGGGATACAAATGAAGGGCTAGATGAAGAAGTGTGTAGGGTGTGTCTGGAAGAGTCGTGAGCCTCTGCCTCCATGGAATTGGAGAGTACCACTCTCCTGGCCTATCACTGTCCACCAGCCAGGAAGCTCTCCCCAGCCTCCTCATTTCAGAGTTTTTCTGGGTTTCTGGGTTTCATTATGTGGACTTGATTGTTGAATAATTGGCTGCTCAATCTCCACCCCTTTTCTTTTTCCTGGAGATGGGGGCAAGTGGTGCTGAAAGTTCCAGCCCTCTAGCAACATGCTTGGTCTCTCTGGCATGGCAGCCCATCTCCTGAAACTATCCAATGGCCCACCATGACTCACTCACCTTGTTAAATTCTGGAATGAATAGCAAAAGATGTTCCTGTCACTCGGGGAATTCCAAGTTTTTAAAGCTCTGGACTAGGAAAGAAGCAAAGACCAAACACATGTATTTTTATTATACTACCTAACAAATAATAAAGTTTTGAGAGGAAGATAGCTAGTTCCATTATGAACACAGGGAGTTTAAAGATTACTCAAGTGATACATCCAGCAGGCAGTTAGTTGGACGTGCAAGGGGAAACTCAGGGTAGAGGTCACAACTGGGGGCAGAAATTCAGAAGAGTCATGTTTGAATGAAATGGTCCTATGAATACTCCAAGAGTTGTGCACTATGGTGAAGAAAGATTGAAAAAAAAAAAAGACTTCAAGTTAAGCTGTGTCCAGTGAATCCATGATGAGGATTGATAAACTTGTGTCCTGCCATTCCTCACGCATGGTAATGTAGATTAGTGTTCTAAACCAGTGGTCAGAAAACTTGTTCTGTAAAGGGCCAGGTTGTAAAGATCTTAGGCTTGCAGGCCATACATTCCCTAGTACAACTACTGACCTCTGCCTTTGTAATAGAACCATAGAAGATAAGCAATCAAGTGAGTATGGCTATATTTTAATAAAACTTTGTTTATAGAAATTGAAATTGGGAATTTCTTATAATTTTCACATGTCAATAATGTTCTTTCTCTGATTTTTTTCAACCATTAAAAAATGTAAAAATCATTCTTACTATGTGGGCTATATAAAAACAGAAGTAGAATAATTTGGTCTATGGGCTATACTTTTTCAACCCCTGCTCTAAACTGATGTACTTGTGTGACTCCCTGAAGAGGAAAAATATATACGAGGATCCAAGGACAAGGCCTCAGTTCACAGAGGAGATGCATTTTAGTCTCTTAGTTGATGAATCAGAATTGATCTGGTAAAATCTGGGAAGTCTGCTATTTGAAGAAGTGTTTTATCTAAATTGGTGTTCGTACCTCTCAGAGAGTTGAACCTAGATTCAATTCTTTAGTACGTGAACAATTCTTTTCAGGGCTTTTGCTACCACTCTCTCCTGGATTTCTCCTGCCTCCTGGATGCTCCCTCTTAGCTTCCTTTGCTGATTCCTGTCTGCTCTCCCTCCACACTGAACTGCTCAGCAGTCTGTGCTCACTCCATGACGTCTATACTCACTTCCTGGTTGGCTTTATCCAGTTCTGTGAGGTTACACTTCTTCCAGATTCTAATGACTCTCTCATCTCGATCTTCAGTCCTGAACTTGTCCCAGATTCCAAATTTGTATATCCAGCCACCCACCCACCCAACATCTGCATGGGCATGTCTAATAAGCATTTCTCACCTTTCTCCCCTCTCAGTAAATTATAGGACCATTCACTAACTTGCCTAAACCCCAAGTCCTGTCTTTCTTTTACTTTCATACTCAGACTATCGGTAAGTCTTGTTTAACTGGTTTCCAGAACATGCTCTAGATCTGTCCATTTGCCCCACCTCCTCCCTTCTTCCTCTTCACCCCAAATCTGGGCCACATCTATCTCATCTGGACTGCAGTAATAGTCCCCAAATAGATCTTCTTACAACCACTCACCCTCTACAACCTGGTTTTTAAATATCAGCTTTAGTGACTTAAATTTTTTTTAATTAATAGATTTTTTTGAGGAGTTTTAAGTTTACAGAAAAATGAAGGAAAGTATAAGAATCCCCAGAGATAAAATTCTCATCATTCCTCTCCTTCCCCTATTGTTAACATCTTGTATTAGTATGTTACAATGGATGAACCAATACTGATACATTAACTAAATTCTATAGTTTACGTTAAGGTTCATTTGTATAGTCTGTGGTTTGATAAATATATAATGACATGTATCCACCATTATAGAATCATACAGAGTAATTTCACTGCCCTAAAAATTCTTGTGTTCTGTCTATTCTATTCTTCATTCCCCAAACCCCTGGCAACCACTGATCTTTTACAGTCTTTATAGATTTGCTTTTTCCAGAATGTCATTAGTTGGAATCAATAGTATGCAGCCTTTTTAGACTAGCTTCTTTCACTAAGCAATGTATATCTACAATTCCTTCATGTGTTTTTGTGACTTGATAGCTCATTCCTTTTTATTCCTGGATAATATTCTAATGTTTGGATATACCACACTTTATCCATTCATCTACTGAAGGACATCTTTGTTGCTTCCAAGTTACAGTGGCTTTTTAACATAAGAGCCAGAACATGTCATGCTATCATCACACCCATCCCTTACTCTAACTTTCCATGCCTTACTGATTTGGTTCCTGCCTGTCCATCTCAGTTCCCTCCCATTGGGCTCCTTTGACTTTGTCATTCCTCTGTTCTTGTTTTAGAGCCTTTGTACCAGCTGCTCTCACACTGGATGCTCTTCCATTGGATGTCCACATCGGCCACTTCTCATTCAGCTCTTATTTCCCATCCTCAGCAAGACTTTCTCTGACTGCAATCCAAAGTTACCACTTAGTTGAGCCCAACAGAGCACCTCATTTTTAAACTCTTTTCTTACCACTTAACTCCATCTGATATTTTCTTTTTGTTGTCTTTCTTCCCTCAGTAAGAACAGAAACCTCTTCTGTCTTATTCATTGAGGTATACAACACCTAGAACTGTGCTGAATTAATAAATGATTCTCTGTTTTCCATTTCTAGATGTCAGTTGCACAAATATCTTTACAATACTTAAAGCAGAAATCAAAATTTGGAAATGAACTTTTCCCAAACTATATATTTTTTATTTGCTCTCCTCTTGACTTACATTGTTTCAACCAAGAGCACCATTTTCCTGTCTATGGCCATGCCACCCTCAACAAGCCCGATCCCATCTGATCTCAGAAGCTAAACAGGGTCAGGCCTGGATAGTACTTGGGTGGGAGGCCACCTAGGAAAACCAGGTGCTGTAGACATTAAAAAAAAAAAAAAAAGAGCACTATTTTCCAGAAACAGGAATGCAAAGACTCTCAACCATAAAATATTCCTAATTCTGAGACTATATAGAATCCAACTTGGCCCTCTTGGGAATGCTTTGGGTGCTCACTGTACCTCAAGATTTTTTACAAACCTCATTCGTCATTACTCTCTAGACAGAAAGAAGTATGAATTAACTGAGGGTTTGGGGAGGGATGTTAGAATGAGAGGGTAAATGGCATTTACTGTAGTCCTTAGAACTCTCTATAATGATTTTTTTCTTATACCAACCATACGATAAAAACATCATTAAACCCCCTGGTTTTGTAGTATTTCCTCATTTTCTAATTTATTCTTCTTATCCACAGTGTCTCTGGATTAAACAAATGAGTTTTTGAGGCCCCTAATAACTAGATATTGTCCATTAAAAAATCAATAGATGATTTTTCCTCTTACTAATGAAAATAATTTACTAAGAGCACTGTTATTGAGGATTCATTCCTAGAGCATTACATGTTTATTGCAAAAGAAAAAAAGGTTTTTCTCCATGTCTTTCCTCAATTTGGTTGTTGGAAATTTTTGTCAATAAAAATTTACCAATAGTTCTTTCTGAAATTAACTATCTAAGTTTCTGTTAGATAATATTAGCTTGTCTATTTCATCATCACCAAAAATAGCCAAAATTTCTCTTAGAGATCAGAACATTTTCTTATGAATGTTACAATGGACTTTCCCCCCCATACTGGATGTATTTCATTAAAGTACTAAATGTCATGGGCAGCTTTCTATAAAAATTTGTGAATTTTAAGTACTATTTTCTTACCTTATTATCTTTTACATTATTATCATTACTCACATTTTTTATCTTTTCTGAAAACCAAGAGCATCATTTCTTTACCCTGTGTATAAAGTCTTTGCTCTATTCTCTCAATAAAATTTCCAAGCAGTGCAGTTTTGCCCACTTCGCCTTCCATTTCAGAGTTTGTTAACTGCTCTTGAGGCGCTGAAAGCTTTTTCCTTCTATTTTACTTCCCTGGTACTCAGATACAAGTAGAAGCTCTTTTATATATTTTTTTTTACCTTCTTCTCTTCCACTTCAATCAGAATGATGGCTGTGCTCTGAGTCACTAGACTCCTTTGGTGTGGGTGATGGCTAATTTCTTGCTTTTATCTAGAACTGCACCGTAGGAACCTTGTGCTTTTTACAGCAACCCCAGCTTCTTTACCACTTTCAGTGGTCCCCAGATGAGCATCTCACTTCAAATGCCAACAAAAATGCTGCTCAACCCCCTAACTAGATGGAAAGCACACCACCATGGATCAATCAAAGTAAATGCCTATGATTAGGATCCATCACATTGATCAAAATGACTTTACTTGTCTCAGATAAACTCCCAATAGCTTAAAGTGATCATGGGAGTTTACCACATCAGATGCTGAAAAGCTCATCTTTGGAGAATTTAAAGCAATTTTGAAATGTGGAATTGTTTCTTAAAATCTATTCCTTCTTGATATTTATCTACAAATATATTATGATAACAATGTCTGATTAATTAATAAATCATCTTTCATAGTGGTATAATTGGAGGACTAGAAGAAAAAATCCTAAATTTCTTTTTTGGTTAGTTTTGGTAGCTGCGATGCATATGAATAAGAAGTTATCCCATTCTGATAATAATTACATGGGCTATGAGCTTTTCAAAAAACTTACATAGATCCCAAATCTTAAAACAGAAAAAAAAGGAGAGGTTTCTAGTTAAATATGGCAGAATTATAACATGCATTTGTCTCCTCTTCCTTCCCAAATTTCCCTAAAATGGCAATAAAATAAATAACAGAATTAACATACGAGGACAGAAAGACAAAAGAGGAGACAAAAACAAGAGATTTCGACAAGTTTCTTTTTTAAAGGTGAAAACTAAGTTGGAGAGTTGATAATCAGCTTAGCAGAGCTGAGGAAGCAGCAGGTATGATGCTGCAGAGATATATCTAGAAGCCGTAGATAAACCCCTCCCCACTACCCCACCAACCCTATGGGAGATTTGAGGCTCATCTTGGAGAAAATGAACAAAAGAGACTTCGAACCAAGTCCCCCCGCATTAGTGGCAGACAGGATTGAGGTTTGAGCTTAAACAGAGGAATGAAGTAAAAAATCTGTGTACAGAATCGTGGGACACAGCCCCCAGTTTTGTCCTGCTCCCCAAATGTCTCTCAAGCAGGAGACTGGAGAACACTTCTCTTTAAAACACTCAATGGCTTAGAGAAAAGACTTCAGAATCTGATATTTAGGAATCTCCCAGTAGTAAGGCTGGCTTAAAGCCCACCCCCCCCCACACGCCTGGGTACACTCACCCTCAGGAAGTCGGCCCCTTCGTCGCCCCCACCCCCCTGATTTTCCAAACTGTTGTTCAGTGCTTCAATCTTTAATATAAATAAAATATTATCAGACACTTGAGGAAAATCTCCAGCATGCGGGATAGATACCAAAATAAGGAAATAGAAAAAGGAAGCAGTTAATATAAGCAGCACAAGTGCAGAAGGAACCTTAAGCAAAAGAAGAAAAACCAACTTCTAATCATAATAATATGTTCATAAAACAAATCCAAGATACTTTGAGAAAACAATAGTCAGAACAAGAACTACTTTTAGAAAATTTAAAAATATGGTACCTAGAATTTAAAAATGTAGTTGAAGTTTTGTTCTATAAAATTAACATCTTTTAGGAACAGGAATAAAAAATAAATGATTTTCTAAAATAAAATTAGAGAATCAATCTCTACACTTCTATGTGATTAATAAAATTCTCAGGAACAGAGAACAAAGAAAATGGAGACAACAAAATTATCAGAGAAATGATACAAGAAAAATTCCCAGAACTGAAAGTCATGAGTCTCCAGATCAAAAGGAACCAGAATGATGAATGAATGAAAAGTGCAAGTGCCAAAGCCACATTGCTGTAAAATGTCACAACACTGGTGATTCAAAGATATCACTAGAAGCATATAAACAGAAAAAAAACAAGGCACATACGCAGATATGGGAATCAAATGCCACCATCTTCTAAATTCTGAGGGACAATGATTTTCTAACTAGAATTCTTCATTCGCCAAAATATTGGTCAGACAAGAGAGGGTAGTGTATTATTCTGCTTGGAGTGCCATAACAAAATACCACAGACTGAGTGGCTTAAACAACAGATCTGTATTTTCTTACAGTCATGGACATTGGAAGTCCAAGATCAAGGTGACAGCAGGATTAATGTCTGGTGACGGCTCTCACCATCTCACTAGACTCTCACATAATCTCTTCTTTATGAGTGCACAAAGGATGGGATGGGGGAGGCAAGGGAGCTCTCTGGTGTCTCTTCTTATAGGGACACTAATCCTGTGAGATCAGGGCTCTACTCTCATGACCTCATTAACCTTAATTATTCTTTACTCCAAATATAGCTACACTGGGAGTTGGGGCTTCAATACATAAATTTGGTGGTGTGGGGTGGGGGGGCACATACATTCAATCCATAAAAGATAGCATAAAGACTATTTTGAAATATGCAGACTCAAATGCTTAATCTATTACTCGTCTTATCTTAGGAAGCTTCTGAAGGATATGCAAAATGAGAGCGGTCCAGAAAGAACCTTAGGATTCACAAAACTGGGCCCTGGTATGGAGACATCCCGGGACAACTGACGTTCACCAAGTTAAGTGACACCAGTCCATCATGGAGCAGGAATTAGAATTGTAGAGAAATTAGGAAACTTTTAACTCCATTATAAACCGAACGATTAAATAAAAAAAGGAAATATAAGTGTAGTGTATTACTTGGCTCAGCAGTGATAATCTGCATATAGTCATAATAATAAACACATTGACCCCTTAATTAACCAAAAAATTGTGATACAGCCATATATTGGCAGTATGGGTGGGAGGAGGGTTGTGTGTGGATGACTGATGTGGTATAATAGAGCTAGAATCACCATCACAGGAAGTCAAAAGATAACTTCTCTTTTATTATCAATCTATTTTACGAATATTCACATGCCAGGGTCAGGCTCTTTTTAAAGGATCAATTCATATGAGATTGGGACTATCATTATCCTTACTTTATAGAATGGAAAACAGACACAGAGAGTTTAAGTAGCTGGCCCAAGGTCACACAGCTAGTTTGTTCAGAGCTAGAATTCTAAAGCAGGCAGTCTGGCTTAAGAGAGCTGAACTCATTATTAAAATTGATAAATGAAGATATAGCAGCATAAGCATATTATTTAGAAATATGGAGGTAAATTCTAAAAGAAATAGTTAAAAGAGTTGAGCATATTTGTCTCTGGGAAATAAGACTGGAAGTGGGGACAGGTTGGACAAGGGATCTGAGCTTTTATTGTAAGATTTTAAAAAGCTATTTGATCCTTTGAAACTATTTGCATGTGTTTTTAAAGAAAAAAAGTTAGTTTTAAAAAAGAAAAATTGATACAAAGAGGAATACCAGCTTTTTTCATCATCACCTCTACTTCTCCATTCCTTCTCTCCACAATCATATTAAGTGATTCTGGATCCCCCTGTACGCTTGGCGTTACACACTGGTCTACAGCGTCAAGTCTGATCTCCTCGTCATGCTGTACCTGGCTCCACATGACCCTTCCTTCTTCTCCAGCTTTGTCTTTCCCACACCCAGTCCCATACTCTAATTGTGACCAAATATTTGTAGTTGCCTATACACCTCCTGCTGTTCTGGGCCTCTGGGTCTCATCTGTTACATTTCTCTTATCTCAAATTCTTTGAGGTAAGTAACACAGTTGGCACAGGGGCCCTTCTAGACTGCAGGGTTGGCCATTGACACTGGCTTCCTCATCTCTCTGGACCCTCATTACAATGAATTGTATATTTCTATCTCCCACAATTACTGTGATGCTCTTGAGGCCAGGACTGTTTATCATTGTGCCCTGGTTCCTAGCACAGTGTCAGACCTGTAGCACGACCTCAATAAACATTTGTTTTTGTATTTTTTCCTTCCTGTATGTGGAATCTAGGATATTTCCATATTGCGCAGTCCAGGGAAGTTTCTCAAGAAGCTGCATCAGGCTGGAGAGTCAGTTACTTTTGCCAGCTCATCTGACTTCATTTGGTAACCGTCAGCATAAAAACTGAGCAATGTCACAGGAGATAAGTCTCAAAGTCCACCCAAAGAAATATTTCCATCTGTAGCATAAAGAGACATAAGTAGAAAGACGTAGTGGTTCTTTCATGTCTAGAGAACATAATAATACGGAATGCCAAGGTTCCAAAGACCTCAGCATTCATCTGATCTAACTCATGACATTCTCATTATTAGTGCAGCACAGATACTAAAGGCATGGCTTGTATCTCCCCAACTTAGGTATCTAATTTCTCACTTCTCTTCTTAGAACTCTTACAAAAACCAAAAAGTCAACGTGTCCAAAATTTAACTCTTGATTTCCCCTACTAGAGCAGTTCTCTTGCACTGTTTTCTGTCTCAGTGAATGACATCACCATGTGTCCCGCTGCAGGAACAAGAAACCAGCACCACGCTAGACCAAGCTCTTACCATCTCTTGCCGGGTTCACTGCAGCAATCTTTTAACTGGTCTCTTATGTACGGAGTCACACTCCACACAGAACACATTTCACATCCCACAATTAAAATCTTTCAGTGGCTTTTAATGTTTCTGAATAAAGACCAACCTCTTTAACATGGCTTAGAAGATTTTGCGTGGTGTAGCCATTCAGGTATCTATCTCTAGCTTCATCTTGTACCATGGTCCCTTTCAGTCTCGACCCAGCCACATCATTCCCTTCTCAGTCCCCCTTACTGCTCATCATCTAGTAAACTGTGGGCTTTCAATAAATAATTCTTGAATGCATGATATCACAAAGATATGGGCTCAAAACCCAGGATGTCTTTAAATATACGATCCTCCCTAAACTTCAATTTGTTCATCTATAGAATGGAGATAATAATAGCAATTACCCATGGGTTTTTATCAGGATTCAATAAGACAATGATGATTAAAAACTTATTATAGTGCCCAGCGCAAAATAAGAACCCAGAAAATTTTAGCTATCAAATGTTCTGCAGAATATCATTTAAATATTCCTGTTTCCATTAGTAACTGGTTGTACAAGTCGTTTATTAATTATTCTGAACCTTTGAAACTTCCATTAACATTTTCAGTCTGCGCAAATTCTTGAGGATAATAAATTTTATGACTTTATTACCCTCGACTCAAAGTAGCCAAGTAATGCCAAAGGTGTGCTGGAGCTGGCTCATCCTAGCTCACAAGAGCCAACTGTTACATTTTCAGGAACTCTGTGAGCCTGTTGTTAAACATGGATTTTAAAAATTAAATTGTATATCTTATAATTGAAAGAATTATATTAAAAACAACGGTAATGAAGACAATAAATACTCAAAATGCATCATTCATAATACTTTTGTTACATTTTACTTTTACATACGCTTTTCTTTTTTTTTTGAGAATGGGTGAATGGTGGGGCAAGGCTTAGAACATAGGGGTGAACTTGCACATGGAAGTTAGGTATATTTATTTTGTACATTACTTGCTAATTTAAAAAAAAACTGATTTTTTGCTTTTTTTGACAAATTTTTGTAAACATAGCCTCCGCACCAAAACAACTGTTTTTGCACTATAATAAAAATTTTCAACTTCAAGGAAACACACAACCCTCTGCAAGAAAGGGGAGCTCAGGGTTTTTTTCTCCACGTGCAAGGCTCAAAGATTTTAGCGGGTCCTGACAGTTATTTGAGAGTTTTCATTCCCTCTTCTAGCATGTTTCTTTTGAAACAAAGGAAGAAGTTATGGCTATTCTACCTATGCTTTTGAAGTTCTTGTTGTTGTATCTATGTAGTAAAAATACTATATAATGATGCACTACTGCACATCTCTTCCCAGCCTTACATTCAATGATGTCACATTGGTAGCTTGAAATTGGCTACTCTGGGCGTATTTACCCCGTGGAAATTAGCAACCACTATAAAAGAAAGGTTCTCCTCTCTATCCCCAAAAGCTGGTTTTTAAATATTTACTAGTGCATCTGTGTGTAATGCTCAATTATGTAGACATCAGACACAGATGAAGACCTCAACATAAATGACAGTAATCTCTTAGCAAAGTCAATAGCTCTCATAAAATCTTTTAACTAAAGCGATCATTTCCATTATTCATGAATACACTAGATCCTTCCTCAGAGAATACTGACTTTAAGTTTATATACTATTCTTGTTAAGCTTGGTTATCAGGTTCGTTAGTCTATAGAAACAAACAAGGAGGACACATTGTTATGAGGGAGACATAACAATTAAGATCTTGACAGTAAATAGTTTGATGACAAAGGAGGAAAAATAAAGGCAATGAAAACCTAGAGATGAACAAATGAAGCCCAGCAGCGGGAGGTCACTAGCAAGGGATAGCTTGTGAGAGGGTCACTATAATACAGCATAGAACAAGAGTTAATGATCTTAGACGTGACAAAGAACTCTTGAGAAAAGATTTGCTGCCTTCCATCTGCTGTTTAAGAAAGCAGAATATGCAACATGCATTTTAAATATCTAAAAACGTGATTCAACAAATAGGGCTGGGAAAGCTGACTACCCACATGGAAGAGTGAATGTGGACCTTACCTTATAGCATATACAAAAAGTAACCCAAAATGGATCAAAGACCTAAACATAAGAGATAAAATTATATCGTTCTCTGAACTATTATGTGTATTTTCCCAAACAAAAATGCTTTACGGGCATAAAAAATCTAAAAATAGTTTACTTTGTTAAAAATATGCAACTTAAAGTGGGCAAGCTCCAGGTCTCCAGAATAGCTTATATGAAACATCTCAGTCTCTGGTAGGAATTCTATGTGAGATGTGAGATTTGTTTGTTGTAAATATATATGTAGACATCAACAATTACATCCTCCATTGCTATACTTTAAACATGTGGTCAATATAAAGATGAATACAGTTATTGAAGCGTTTATGGAGGAAGAGAGAAGAAGAGCAGAATTGGACTGGAGGGGTGAACAGTGGGGTGACTTTTCTCAGGGAAGGTGAATGAGAGAAATAAAAGAAGGCAAGAAATCCTTAGTAAGAGAAGATGTGACCTAAAATATGGCAGGAGATGAAAAACACCCACGGAATGGGTTCAATTACTCTTGGCTTTTGCGGTTGTTGCTATAAGATACCATTTTGGAACTATTAACCAATGCATTCCTCTACACTCACTCTGCACCTACCATCCATTTCCTTTGCCCTTTGGCACCTCCCTTCATTTGAGGCTTGCCTTGGGCTCATTGTCGTGGACAGGACAGAAAAGAAGGAGATTCTGTAAGATTCTTCTGGTGTTTTGTATTTCAATAACCTATATACTGAAGGAAACACAAAAATCAAGGTTTTAGTCATAGCATTGAAGAGTTTAAGGAAAGTAGTCGCTCTCTCCCATCTTCTATGCCAAAGAACATGGAAACTAGAAATAAATTACTCTGGCTATGTTGAGGGAGCAAAGGTGGAGGGAGCAAAGGTGGAAGGAAGGGAAATATTGGAAACATCAACATTGGCTGACCCTAGAGAAGGGATTCTGTGGCTACCAGGAGGGCCCAGCTACTGTTTAGGCTCTTGGAATATTTTGCAGGGATTTTTGCCTGGGTAGGAGAACTCCGAGGCTGAGAATAAATGTCTGAGATGACATTCCTGTCAGTAGAATGGTGATGCAAAAGAGAAATTAAATTATAGAAAAATCAAGAAACTTTTTTTCCCATATGTGTTTGTATATGGAAATTTGTAGCTAGTTAGTGCACAGTTTAGTGAGCAAGAAGCAGAAACATCTACAAAAGAGATACAGACCCCCCGCCCAAAGCGTTGGTTGGGGGGAGGGAGGTCGAGGGCAGATCCAGAAGAGAGTGATGGCCTGGAGAAGGACCAGCACGTTAGCAGGGGGCCTGCAATCTGGTTGTGCCCAAGTCAACAATGCACTTTCACTGACATAGCCTTGGAAAGTCATTCTCTTCTCCGACTCGCTCAATCAATCCTGTCTTCTCTGCCTGGAAATCCAAGCCTACTGGTTTCCATTCTGAGTTTCCTGATTTGGGCAACCTTAAGGCACCCGTACTTGTCTCATAAGCACCTTTTCCACGCGGCTCATGAGGGTTGCTGTTACCCATGCGTCTGCCACTTCATCACTATCTCACCTCTTTCATATTCCTGAGTACCTGTGATGCTGTGACCTTACTTCCTCCTTTAAACCTGTCTTCAGGACTAGGATCAATACCTGCTGCTGAGCTTTTATTCACATGATGGATAGCTTTGGAGACTCTTATCTGGGCTGCTTCGCTGTCTCCATCTGATACTCCACACTGACTTTCAGCCTAAGAATCTTAAAAAAAAAAAAAAAAAAAAAAAAAAGCTCATATTTTAAGGAAAGATGATGATCCTGCTTCAAATAAGAAGAAAAATTTTTTGATCAGAATGGGAGCAATAAAGGAATTTGGTTCAGTTTTGTTTCAAGGAGTCCTGGAAGACCTGCTAATAGATTGTCTTTCTTTCCTTTAATTATGTTTATGTCCCAAACTTGTTAAGGACCTAGCTGAAGGAGAGCAGGTGAGTAGTAGCGTCCTAGGTCTTGAATTAGGGCTGTAAACAGAACTTCTAAATATCTTTTTGAAAAGTTGTCACCAGATTATTTGCCACCTCTTCTTATATGCTTCAGAAACCCTGAGATATCAAGAAATCGATAAAATTTCATCTAGGCACTCAAATTAGAGCCCCATACTGAAATTCTTACAGTTCTCCTCATGGTTGGTCATTCTTCTAGATCCTTGTGAGCTTTGTGCGTGGGCAAACGCACAGGGTTTTGCATTTGGCTGATTGACCTGCAGCAGAAGGGCGGGGCCAGGAAGCAGTGCGCGAGCCCGGCGGGGGCGGGGCCACTCGTGGCTTCAGTTGGAGCCGTTGGTGGTAGGTGGCGGTTGGTGGCATTTGGCTTGGCAGTTGGGAAAGGTTGGGTGGTGTAGGGTCAGACCTGGGAGCTGAGTCATTTATATGAGGGCTATGTCCAGCTCTGCACAAAGCAGAAATCCGGTACCACCACAGGCTGAAATGAGCGTCTGCTCCAACGTGGTCATCCCGTAAAGAGAGAGGCCTCGTCGGTCACTGAAGCAGGAGAGAAGGCTTGGCCGAAACCAACAGATGGAAGCTACAGGGAGGTCAGTTTAGACTTGATTGAAGGTGAGCCTTCTGCTAAAGCAAGGCTGTTTGTGGAAACAAACTTTTTCGAATAGAAAGCATCAGTACACCTGAGAAGTGCCTATAGGCTCCACTGGACACTGAGTTCTTACTTTCAAGTCTTTTGATGTGGTGACCTGCCTTTAAGGGTGTTACATCATCGTATCTAGCCTTAACTCACAGCAGAAGCTTCGTCAATGTCATGTTTACTAAAGAGCTAGTGCCAAAGTCCGAGGCGCTGTCTCGTTCACAAATTGTATCATTTCATCCACAGACCAGTGTGAACGTCCTGGTGGAACCTTGTTTCAGTACATTGAGGTCAACTCCAAGTGTTCATTTGGGACTTCAATTCTCCTGTGTGTGGGGATTGCGCTGACTTCGGAAAATTGTCCTTGGTAGACATCAGTGACAGTTTATTCAGAACTGGCAACGAGTTTGGAGTAGCTGACACAGGCTGAAAGAATTTCTATAGTAAAATGTTGCTCACTGGAGGAAGATAGAGTATTTTTCCCCCATCAGAGGAGGCAGCTGCCACGTCTTCTCTAGGGAGGAAACCATGAGTGGAAGGTAAAATTCGCAAGAGTGTGTGTGGCCTGCCAGTGCATCCCACCCCTGGGGTCTTGCCAGCAAGTGTGGGGAGCTGTGAGACTCTCTTCTGATCCCAGCCGTGTGTCTGAAGAATCTATAAGCCTCCTGAAGTCAATTCTGTTGTCACTACCATCCAGGTTTAACTGTAATCTGGCACTCTACTTCTGTACTTCCAACAACTGTGACATTGGTGAAACAATGCTGTAAAGGTAATGGCACTGGGCAAAGCATGGTTTTCTCCCAGAGTCCCATGGGCTTGGGAAGTCAAGGCACTCCCAGCACATTCTGGAGCCCAAGCACAGAGCCCAGACCTAGGTTTATTGAGATGTAATTGATATACAATAAACTTCACATATTTAAAGTGTAAAAAAAAAAAAGGCAAGATTTATCACAAATACATAAAATGTTAACATGCTTCAGTGCTAGTTGTTAAATAGCCACATCCACAGCCTTCTCTTCCCCTGTATAGTGGATTGATGCTAATGCCCAGAATCTGTGACCTTATTTGGGAAAGGGGTCTTTTCACATAGAATTAAATTAAGGATCTTGTGGTGATATCATCCTGGATTATCCAGGGGGTCCCTAAATCCAAAGACAAGTGTCAGAGGAGAAGGCTATGTAAAGACAGCAATAAAGATTGGGTTTGCAACCACAAGCCAAGGAATGTCTGGAGGTGGAAAGGGCAAGGGGCCTTCTCTAGAGTCTTAGGAGGGAGTGAGGCCTTGCTGACACCTTGGTTTCAGACTTCTGGCCTCCAGAACTGTGAAACACTTTTATTCTTTTAAGCCATTAAGTTTGTGGCTATTTGTAACGGCAGCCACAGGAAACTAATATATACCCCTTCATGTCTTCCCATAACTTTGCAAATAAAAGTTAATGCCTGGTACAATACAGGTTTCCAGGAAAGTTCCAGCACCATGGGCAGGCAGCAGTTCTGGTGGGTTGGTGGATATGCCTTACCAGTTAAATTTTTTGAAGAACACTGTGAATAAAAGCGTGAGCATGTTGTTGAATATTATGGAGATATGCACAAAAAAAGACAATATAAAACAGAGATGGTTTAAAAAGTGATTAGGAGACAAGGCCAAACAAGAAGGGCGCTTATCTCTTCGCTTTGTTCTCTTCTGTACTATTTGAAATTTTATTTTTCGTGTGCGTAAATTATTTTTTAAGTCACTAATGAAAAAGAAAACACCAGGTAATTCTAATAAACAGCCATGTTTGAGAATGCCTGTGCTGGAGGACAGACAAAAGATTTCACAAGGAAGTCAGCCCACGGCAAAATTAGGAAACTGATAAAGTAGTTCTGGGAATTTCCAACCTAGGTGATTCTGAGGATCAAGGAAGAAAGACAAGTATCTGAGTAACCAAAGGTTACTTGTTTCTAAGTTATACTGCATTTGAAACATTTCTCTCCTGAGATGCCATATTTCATCCAGGTCTGTGATCTGTGTTGGGAGGACCATTCGTCCATGAGTAGACACACTGCTTTGCATATCATTATGTACACCACTGCTTTCCTAACTCCTGAGATATGATGAGTGATTATCACATCCCTAAAATCACACTAATATTTTATAGAAAATAAAATCACACCAAAAAGGAGAATAGTCCATGGCGCCTTGTTGACAGCCCCTCACTACCATCAGTATTGTCAAGAGTTCTGGTTGCAAAACATTGATTTTATAATAGCAATAAAGTATACAAATGGCAAAAAGATGAGCTTGTTTGCTCCTGGAAGACTTTATTATTCATGCAAACTATTAGTCAAAGACAGAAACTGTGATATAAATTGCAAAACCTTTTATGAGCCAGAAAGAACCAAAGGAGAGAGTTTCAAAAGAAATGTTTTGTGAAATCTCAGGATTTCTTAATCCTTAGATTAAAAAGACAGGCTCCATATCTGGAGCAAAGGTGAAGCTCAGTCAAGATTTTTGTGATCAGGCAGAAACAGAGGGAGTTGGGGTTTATTTTAAGGGCTTTCTTACAGTTGACTGTGTTGTTTGCATCAACAGAAACTTCCCAGCTGTGGGATACCTGCAGCTTAAACCCAGCCTAACAAGCTGTCCCTGACCTATTGAATCATATGCTGCTGGAGAGTCCTTGAATTCTATTGCCTGAACTGGAGCTGTTTAGTGGGTCCTGCCAGGCAGCGTGTTTGTTGCTGTTTTTCAGTCTTTTATGCATCTCTTCCACTGGTCTGCACTCAATACAAGGGCAACAGCTCTTCTCCGCTTCTGAATCTTAGCCTGGTTCCTACCTGATTACCAGAGTCTCTCTAATCTAACTGTGGCTGTTCACTGAGAAGCTGAATGTACTTAGTACATAATCTGCTTCAAACTCTCCTAAAATACATTGTCCAGATTCTAACTGTAGGTTTTCTTCCCATGTGATATCATTCAGGAAGTTCAAAAATAGTAATGATGCAATTAATTCTACCAGTAGGAGCCACTGCAACATTATATAGGCAGATACCAGAGGGTTGTCATGGATCTATAACTAGTGTTTCTTTAAAATTCTAGGATGGCGAGCTTTTATGTTTTCTCTCACCACCCCCTACTCTCCCAGCATTCATTTCTTCCTCCTTCCCTTCTTCCTACTAGGACACACCCCAAATTTCTAGTAACCTGACCTTCTTCACCTAAAACTGATTTGCCTTAATCACCTGTCCTCTTTTGATTGGGTCAGAGGTGAGCACATGACACAAATTGGCCCAAGCAGAAGGACGCTCTGATAGCGGGGAGAGAGCTGATACTTTCTCCTAGTAGGTGAGAATTAAAGCCCATCTAACTCTAGTTGTTGCTGTCACCATTCTGCAATGGTGAGGAGAACCAGCCTTAAAAGAAGCTGACACAGTGCAAAGCAGAGTAGAAAGAAGAAAACAAGCTGCATCACACTAGTGACATTGTTGAGCTTCTGGATTAATTTTCACATGAAGCTCTTCCTACCTCTAAATTTTTCTGCCAATAATTCCTTTTCATTGTTTAAGCCAATTTGAGTTAGGTTTCCTTTATATATACAACTAAAAACACACAAAAAAGTGTCATTGCATAGATTTTTAGCTACTTTTATGCAAATTCATAGAGTTAATCTCCCATAGTAAGGCTGAAATATTGGGACCATTCTTAAATGGCCTTAATTCTAGGAACCTTAAAACATTTCCAGGAACCTATGCACAGAATTTTAGGTTAGAATTTGAGTTTTAGATGAATCTACAATCTCTAAGATTCCTTGTATTTGCTGAAAAATCCCCCAACCATCTAGAAGGGAGGAGT
The DNA here is from genome assembly GCA_003508835.1 of Eonycteris spelaea. Classification (NCBI taxonomy): domain Eukaryota; kingdom Metazoa; phylum Chordata; class Mammalia; order Chiroptera; family Pteropodidae; genus Eonycteris; species Eonycteris spelaea. The sequence goes on along the minus strand of PUFA01000024.1, from coordinate 9,100,452 downwards.
CAACCCAGGAACCTAGCTTCTCTAGGATCATTGTACCTAAGGATGAAATCTGGCCACTGCCAAGGAAGAGTCTTGGTCACAAAGTCCAACAGATTGGTTTTTTTTGTTTTTTTGTTGTTGTTTTAAGAAAGCAGAGAGAAAACAAGCAAAAGTAGTTGCATAGAAAAGAATAGTTTTCTTGAGAAAACTTTCTTCCGCAGTAATATATGGAAGGGCAACTATACTACAGAGAGCCTTCAGGAACAAATTTTGGAAAATATGTCATCATAGCTGATGGTATAACCTCACAGTACTATTCAGCAAATGCAGTTCTATGGGATGAATCAAACACTCTCTAGTCAGGGCACAGAGCTCTTTACCTGCCTTGGTCCAATCAGGCACTTTACGATGTCTGTTTAAATGTGAAGACTTGAAACAGTAAGGGTGCTACCCGTAGGTGTCTTGTATCCCTATGGAGGAAACAGCTTCGAGGAAAGCAGACCTGAGGGATAGAGAGACACACAGATGGATTTGATTGTCTGAACACCTGCACTATTCATCTCTATCAGCCAGTAAATTCCCTTTATGCTTAATTGGCATTGGGCTTTCTCCATTCTACTATTTTCTTATCAAAAATGATGGCTAAATTCAGGAGATATGGGGCAGCACACACTCTTTCTAGAGGTAAAAGATGGTAATAGCACATTAATTCTAAAACCTTCTCCTTCCCCTACATACCCTGACCAAGTAGCAAAAGGGCAACATGATTTAAATCTACAAATCCCTTCGCATCTCTTGTTATTGTATGAAACCAATTACTTCTGTTTGTCTAATATTAATTAAACTGTGAGTCGATGAAATGATGCTATATGAATTTATCCCACAAATGAACAGAATATACATCATCTGAGTAACCAAATGTCGAAAACAGATGGTGTATCTGAGTATGAGATAGTTTCCTTGTCTAAGAGTGCTACTTTTGCAACTGCTTTGCCTCTTCAGCAGTACTGACTTGCTCCAGGTAATCTATATTTATCAATAGAGTACTAACATTGTAAAAATAAGGCAATTATACTCCAGTGACAGAGCTAAATATTATGTCACAATATGAAGCAAGTGGCATTGTTAGTTATTTCTTCAGATACGATTTGCTTTATAAAAGCTGCATTTCAAGGCATTGGAACTCAGCAGGGGTTCTTTGTCAACAATCTGCCATTTCTAGCTAAATTAAGTAATCATCTGGCTACTGTATTTAGGAAGCGTGTGCAGGCTACAGAACATATAGGGAGTTCCAAATGGCGTGTTTATCTTCAGGGGACACCATTACATAGGAACAGAGAAGCATCTGCTTTCAAGAGAAAAGGGACTTTCTATTAGAAACACAGAACAAAAAGAACACTATAAAGTCACTTATGCTGCCCAGAAGATCAGTTGTGATCAGGTTACCTATGAAACCTGAAGAACATCTTGCAGTTTTTCTTAAAGAGAGCTCTGTCATTAAAATTTTTTTCTCCTCCCTACCTCTGCCCTAGTGAAAGTTTTTAAAGAGCCCCTCTCAGATTGCTTCAGAAACCTTCCTTCTATAGAAGGCACTCTGTGCTCACAGATCAGGGATTCATTATCTTAAACCACTACTAGAATTTCGGAAACAATGATGGCAGTCCTATGAATAATAGACATTGTGCATATATTATTTCATTAATGAAACAAAATGAAATTATATAGATAAACGTGTGTGTGTGTGCATGTGTGTACAGTGCATATCGTGTGTAGAATATGTGTATAAGGTATATATTTTTATCTCTGGTTTATAAATAAGGAAATTGATGCTCAGAGATATAAGAAATTTGCCAAATATCTCACAGAAAGTAAAAGACAGAGCTGGGTTTGGCTACTTCTGAGGCCATTCTTAAACTACCACACCATGGCGGCCTCCAAAATCATTTAACCTTTTATTATATTTGTCCTACTACATTAATCCACATCCTTTTCTTCCTGAATCTCCAAACTCCTCTCATCTTCCCTCGATTCTTGCCCATGGAAATGGGCTGAAATATAGCAACTGCTTTCGGGAGATGTCCTGAGTTCTCTAAAAAAATAAAACAGGACTTTATAAAAATTAGTGAAAAGGACAAGAAAAATAGCAGATGACATGAGCCCTCCAGTAGGCCTGCCCTGATGCTCCTAAAGATGTGTTTATTTCATGTCTGTGCTCTAACCTACTGCTGTTGGAGAAAAGACCATAGGCCTTTGATGTTTATAAGAACTCCTTCAAGGAAGGAAGGAGTGTGGAGAGTGTTAGGCAGCCAGGAGTGGGCCTGAACACCACTGCACACCAAGTTTACCCATCGAACTTTCAGGCTTTCTTTTCTACATGAAATTTAGGTGGGGGATGGGAGGGTGGGGGAGGGAGAGAGACAGACAGACAGACAAACAGACAGAGAGATTGAGAGAGAGAAACAGATATTCTCCTGAAACTCTTCTTGGAGTTCATTGAGCTTCTTTTACCTAAGAGTTCATCATTTTAACCTAATTTGGATTTTTAAAGCAATTATTTATTAAAATAAATTGGTGCCTTCTTTTCTCTCCTCCTCTTCTGGAACTCTAATTACATGTACGGTAAACTGTTTAATAATATCTGCTCTGTTGTCTGTTTTTCAGTGATTTTCCTTTCTATGTTTCATTTTGTATAGATTCTAATCTTATGTCTTCAAGTTCACTGATCTTTTCTTCTTCAGTGCATAATTTCTGTTAATTCCATACACTAAATTTTTCTTTTCAGATATTGTGTTTTTAACCTCTGGAAGTTTCATTTGGTTTTTCTATCTTTGATTTTTCTCCTCGTTATGTTTATGTTTTTCTATAACTACTTGAACATTTATAATAGCCATTTTAACATCATTTTCTGCTAATTCTATTTATAAAACTAGCTTGTTATCTACTGACTGATTTTCTCCTGGTTATGGGTTATATTTCCTGCTTTGTGACATGTCCGATGACTTTTTAAAATTGACTATGGACATTATGAATGTTATGTGGTTGAATGTCTGAACTTTTATTTGTTTTCCTTTAAAGAGCATCAGGTTTTGTTTTGGCAAGCAATTGCTTGCTTTTCAGCTTGATCCCTTCTACACCAGTTTTCTTATCTTGTCTATCACACATCTTGTATAGTTTTCTTCCAGAGGTTATTCAGCCTTGTTATTAAGGCATGACACCCTGTGGTCTCCACTGAATGCCCTGGGGAACCAACAAGGACTCTACTCTGGCTGCTTGAAGTTTAAACATCTCCCTGTCCTTGTGAATTTACAACTCTCTGGTTTATTTTCCTCTTGGTTCATGGAATTTTACCCCATGCATGCATAACCTAACAACAAAGATGCAAAGGTTCCTCCATGAAGATTTATATAGCTCTATTTCTAGATAATGCCCTTGTCCTAAGAATGATAATCTTCAACTTTCAAACCTCTCAGCCTACCTGATCTCATTTTCCTCAATTTAACAAGCCCATGTGTTCTGCATGGTGTTCCCTTCCCTGTACTGTGGTCTGGAAATTACTCCAAGTGGAAACCAGAGTGATAGTGGGACTCATCTTGTTTGATTCTCATCTTTTAGGAATCATAGCCCTGAGCTGCCTCTGTCCAACAGTGTTTTCTGCTCACACAGGTACATGTGATTTGACACCACATATCTTTGACACCTGGGACTCATGTGAAAACCACCCTTTGGTTTGGAACTATAGTTGCTTTTAACAGAACCCATTATTTGTGGTTTTGCCTCATTGCATTGGAGACCACAATGCCTTTGTTCAGTGTTTATCATCTCATCTTTAGTCACCACTCATTATACTGCCTTCTTTTTACTTTTTCTTTTACCACTTCCCTAAATTCAATATTTAATAGCTAAACTACCTACCACAAATACGTGCCTCAGTAGGAGGGTACAGCAAGCATGCCCACTTGATACCCGCTGCTCAGCCAAATGGTATTTATGCCTCGATTTTCACACCTTCTTCATATGTGTCCTTGATTGAGGGTGTGCTGCCCCGATGCTTACTTCTATCATTCACAGACCTAACTGATGACCTGCCTTGTCTGACAATATCAATAATATATGTTTCATGTGTGGTGATGTATCTGCTACAGAAGCCAGTTCCAGAAGCCAGTACTAACCTTGTAGGGCAGTGTTCTATCCCTATTTGATGAGATGATTTACTATTTCTGATAAAGTATTATTTAGAGAGCTTTTCAGGATAACTGATGTCAATAATCCTCACACTGCTCAAGAATCACATGGAATGCTTGTTAGTCATGCAAATTCTGGGATCCCATTCTTAGAGAGTCTAACAAATAGGCCTTTTATGTAGCCCACGAATCTGCATTTTAACAAACACTTTCAGGGTACAGATGGTGCCTGGACTGCACTTTGAGACACATCAATTTATACAACATCAGATGTTAACATATAAAAGCACCATTGGGCTAGATCTGTAAATTTAATCTTCAAAAGTGAAGTCTGCCTTTTATAAATAGGCAAACAAGATATTTAACTCTGATTTTTATCAACAGATATTAATAATTGAATTGATAATTGCTTCAACTTTACTAGCTGATATTCTGTCTAGTTCAACTTTGAAATACTATTATCCTAAAGAGAATCATCACCAGCACTTTTAAATGATGGTTTGACCTTGATAAATTGCTACACAGCACAGATAGCATGCCCCAGAATAAGATGACCTACTCTAGCTAAGTCAGGAGACACCTGAGCAGAGGAAGAAATGGATTTGTTTTCCTATCTAAACCAAATCTAGAACTATGTCCCATTTTATTTGTAACTAAAACATAACCATTGAAGCTTCATCAAATTTATCAAATCTTAGCCAAAGATACACTTGATCTGCAGTGAAGTATCAGGAATTTTTAAACATTTAACTCCTAGTGTGTATTAGTATGAAACCAAGTTGAGCAGAACCCATTAATGTCACAGTGATCAGTTACCAATGGAAATAAATAATTCATGATGAAGGGAATTAGTCTAATTAGCAGGCAGTTTGAGTCCTTTGATAAAACCCAGCTCTAATTCGTGAAGGGCAGGAAGTGCTGTCATCAGTCAGCCCTGAAAAGATTAGCATCTATTATGAATGAGATTCGACACCCTAGCGAAGTCATGTGTGTCCTGGAGACAAACTTAATATATTTCAGAATGGGACATAGTTTGCCTCACCAACACATCACGATTCCTACCAGGCCATTGTATGTAATAACAAGCAAAGATCAGTACTCCATCCTGTCATTCGCTCCACTGTCCGTCATTCTGACAACTGTGCAAATACATTCTCCATGCAAAGTAGGGAGTGTGCCCTGAATACTTGTAAAATTGCACGAGATGTCAAAGAAAGTATGTGTTACTTTCTCACTCACCAAAACAAACACACAGAACCAAATGTCAGCCCTGAAACTGATGGTTTCAAAGATGGTGGGCAATATAGGATGTCAGGCTTGGTGTACACACATTTCATTTTTAAAAGCTGTTGTCAGCTCTCCCAAGAGATTTGCTTCCCTACTTATCTCTCTGTAGATATTGAAGTTACAAGATCAATCATAGGCTTCCAGCTTCTGCAACTGCAGATAAATGGAGATGAGGGTCTTAAGCAAAGTAGCTGCTGGAATTCCCAACTAATAGCGAGGGAAAATAAGGTGGGAGTGTTGTTTTTTTTGTTTTGTTGTATTAAAGTGCACAGAATGGCTTGGATCATTGGGATGGCTCGGTTCTAGGAAGATTCATAGTTTCCGAACCACACGTGGCCTGATGTAGCTGAGATGTTGACTGTTCCCCACTGTGCAAGCCCGACATTATTTTGCAGCCCACAAGCCGACGCGGCATCAGCTGTGTTTCCATTTTTACTTATGAGCCTTTTGAAATTACATGTTTCCATTTTGCAATTTGATGTAATAATGAAGAAACTCCAAATTTGTAAGTTATTGTATTGCTTGTTTTTATTGTGTAAAATTAATTGCTTCATTTATTTATGTCATTAAGAAGGGGGGTACCATTTTGCACATTTTATCATTTGCTGTAATAATTAACATGCCAATAACACCACAGACGCCTTGGAACAGGATGGTACAAGCCCGAAAGTCTGAATAGCACGTAACATGGCAGCCCCTGTTATCAGAAGGGCTGCTTCACAAAATTGGGGAGAGAAATAGAACATCATGAGAGTATTCATAATCCTGAGGAACATATGACAGGGAAGGTAGATATGAGCCAGAGGGAGAGGGATAATGAAGGGTTAAGGAGGCCTTAAGATTGGCTCAGCAGAAGAATATACACAACCAGGTGTCTGGCAGGGTTTCGAACCCTCCCTCACTCCCCCAGGGTCAGAAGCCAGATAGGCAAGGAACTTAGTGGTGCCTGGTGCCTTCCTCACTATCCCTCCTATCCTCGCCGTCCCTACTTACCTCCGCCCCGCCACCCCCCGTCAGTTAACTGCAGATGACCATCATATGACCTTACTCTTGGGGTGCTCAACCGGTATAGACAAAATTAGTTACCTGGGCATGTGCCTACCTTCAAAGTCCCCACGGCACAGGTGAATGACTATCCATCTACAGGCAGACACCATGCAGGCTGCAGAATGGAGCAGGAGGGTCTGAGGGAGAAGCAGGAAATGTGCACCATTTGAGATGCGAGGGACAAAGGAAAACAAAGAAACCCTATGGCTCATATAACCCCGATCTTCAACTTCTCGGGGCCCTCGGGCCTCTTTTGAAGTGCCCGCTTGGACTTCTTCCAAGTGAACTTTGCTTAATAAATCACTTCTACTTGCTACTCTTTGCCTGCTGTCTTTTTTCTCTGAGTATCAGACCTCCACGCAAATCTTTCGTGGAGGATCCAAGGCTCACACCATGCAGACACCTGATTGCAAAAAACAGAAAGGAGTACATTTAGTCAATATACGAAGTGGCTTTTATAGAAGCAAAATAGTATAGTTCTTAAAAATTGTAATCCAGCTGTCCAAACACAGTTGACATAAGCATTGATACTGTAGACTCCCATGGGCTGCACAAACTTGGTGTTGACAACTTACTTAGATTTAAAAAGATATCTTGGTAAATATTTGGTACAGACTCTTTAAATCTAACTGCTATTAGTGGGGATTAATTGTTGGCTGTATCTTTCTTTCTTTCCAACATATCTATAAACTATAAGCTGAAATATATCTAAAAGCTACATCAAAATCTCTCAGCTTTGTATTTCATGTATTCAGCATCAGAACAGTTTCATAGGGAAGTATGGAAAAACCCTTCTATTCTCAATTACAATGTACGGGTGGGAAAGTTGGACAGTAAAGAAGGCTAATAGGAAAAAAAATAGGAAAAATAGATTCATTTGAAATATGGTGTTGGAGCAGAGCTCTACAGATATCCTGGAAGACAAACGAGTGGGCCCTAGGGTAAATCGAGCCTGAAACATCGCTAGAGGCAAAAACGACGAAACTGAAGCTGTCCTACTTTGGGCATACCATAAAAGGCAGGGTTCTTTGGAAAAGATAATAATGCTGGGAAAAATAGAAGGCAGCAGGAAAAGAGGAAGACCAATTATGAGATAGATAGACTGCAAAAAAAAAAAAAAAAGCCACAGGCATGTGTCTACAGGAGCTGAGCAGAGCTGTGGAGAACGGGATGCTGTGGACGTCACTCACTCTCACAGGGTTACCAGGAGTCAGAGCTGACTCAATGGCATGTAACACACAGAAATACTTTACAGAGCTGCAAAATCTTTAGCGTTTGGTCTATATCTCCTATTATGGCCACTCTTTTGCCCTTTGCCTAGAATGCAAAGACAATGCCTGGAGGTCTAGGACCCATTTGACAGACCTGGGGACAACAGCCACACACTAAACATGACTGAGTGAAGTATATATAGAAAGTGAGGCAATCATGACACCAAGCCCAAACTGATTTATCTCTAAATTTTGTGTTACAGATGAGAAAAATAAAACCCTTCATATATTTAAGCTACTGTTTGGTAGGGTTTTAGTTGCAACCGAATCTACATCCTAACTGATATATCCACAACCACTCAGCCAGTTACAATGCATCTGGGTTCCACTGACTTCCAGAACAATGCTTCTCAAACTTTAATGTGCATGTAAATCGCCTGGGAATGTGGTTAAAATGCAGATTCTGGTTGAGAAGGCTGAGGATGGGGCCCAAAAGCCTACATTTCTAAACTCCCAGGTGAGGCTGATTCTGTTGTCTAAGCATCACCCTTTGAGTTGCAAGGTTCTCGAGGATCTATAAATTGAAAGTAAATTTCACCAATGTATGATTTTCCCCCTACGGAAAGGAACTGTTATTTTCATCCGATTCTCAGTGCAGTCTGTTAAACAAAAAGATTTAAAGTAGATATTGTATGGAATTAATTGATGACAAAAGAAAAGGCTCAAGGTGACCAGAGGAGTTAATTCCTCATCCTGAGTGTCTTTGGGAAAAAGAGAAGAAAAATGACTAACTGCTATTCTCTATTTTCCTTCAGTCCCTACTCAGCTTTATTCCTTACCTTTCTTTGCACTTCTCTGGGTTCTGGGAGGAAGACCCTAAGAATGCCATCACCTGAACTTATCAGCTGGCTTTGATTGGATTTGGCCAGTGCAGGTGCCAGCACGGATCAAAGGCCTGGAGAAGAGAGAGGTGGGGTTGTCCTCTCCCACTCCCGTCCTGGGAGTCGTACCTCTGGCAGTGTCTCTGGCAGTAACTGTCTCTCCATAATGACAGCCTCTGCCCTCACTGGGCTCTGGCAATGGCATTCTTCTTTTGCCTCTTCAACCCAAGGAGTAAACGCCCACTGTGGCTAGACTCTGAGTGACTCAATATCTCTGCTCACACCTCTGAGGCAGTCCGTTTATATAAGTCTCTTCACCCGAACCTTCTGAAATGGATATCACTTCCACTTCCTGGAACTGAATGATGTACACAACGACTGCCCTCTGAGTCACCAGGCTAGTGGCCACCTACCAGAGCCCCAAATTGTTTGCCACTATCACACCTCTGTCTTCAACACCTGCCTTCTATGGTTTGCTAAGATCCCCAGAGATGAAGTGGAAAGTGAGCAGGAGCGTCCTCCCATCACTGCTCGGGGACTCTGTCAGCTCCCACCTCCCCCTCTACCATAATCCCATCACCTGTAACATTAAAAAACAAACAGATAAAACCAGACTCCTTAGCCGAGAATCAAGGTTCCTTTCCAGTCTCATGCTCAACTTCTCTTCCTTTTGCATTCTGCCTAGATTCACGCTGACCCACCTGATGCTTCCTCAATGTGACTTGCCATTCCAAGCCTCTAAACCTTTATATTTGCTGGTCTTTCTTCCCAGCAGAGAATTCTCACTCTTTAGTTACCCAGAAAATTCCTACTTGTACTTTATTTTTTTTTTCCTACTCGTACTTTAAATTCTACCATATGTCACTCCCAGGAACAGCTAGTTCAGCCATTCTGTCCCTCCTCTGCTTTCAGAACATTCTGTACGTGCTTTCTTCTGCGTGTCGCTCAGGATGCTGTAATTTGTTTGTTTGTAGGTCTGGCTTCTCCATTCCTGAGCATGCTGAGAACATGAATGACAGCTTATTCAGCTCTGTCTTGAGTGTCTGACACATGTCAGTGCCCTTTAAATATGGGAGGAGGGAAAGGGTAAAGAGAGACGAAGAAACCTGAGGAACATTCACATCTATTTTATCAGCCTACCATCTGCTATGGAAACAAGAGAGGCAACACCCACTTCCATCTTCCAAGAGTCTTTACACTAAATATCGTATGCTCCTCGGACCTTGGAAAGAAAGGAAGAGCTGAGACTAAATCCCAAAATAGTCATATAAGCAAGACTGACTGTTAGAGCAAGATGTTGCTCAATGATGAGAGATACAACATGAAGTATGATTAAATACTCAGATACAATCCATCTGTATCATTCCCCTGGAAATTCATCAGATGACCTAAGGGTTTTTGGTTGTTTCCACAATAATTTTTTTTTACCTTGGCATAATTATTCTTCTTGAGTCTCTTGACTTATAAAATATAAGCTGGTAAAAAGAGGAGAAAAATACAAGTGTTTTGTGGAAATTCATTTAGTATTCATAATCATGTCCTAAAAGATAGTCAAAGAAGATGAAATAACTTCAGTAATTGCCATCTTCTCTTTCTCCCTGCCAATAACCCAGTGTCTTTATCCTCACTTTGCATACTTCCATGCTTAACCCATATGTGCTGTGTCTTTATAAACAATACACCAAAACTCTAATATTCGTCTGTCTCATTATGTATCTCTTTTGTTTCTCTCCCTGCTTCATCTCCCCTGCAAAAACTCCAACAACAATAAAGCAAAGTGTTGCTGCAGCTAAGGACATACCAAACAATATTCACAGCTAAATCTCTTTGCTTACAGGGAAAGCTTTTGTCCGTCTTTATGAAGTATGTGTAAAGGCCCCTAGTGATTCAGGCCTACTGGTTACTAATCACATTGTTTTGTATCATTCTCCCTGTTGTGCAATGCAATGCAAGTGACATCTGTCTCAAAGCTGTCAATATCTTCTTTAGAATCTCTGTGTTAATCCTGCTTCCTTTGCTTGCCAGATTCCCCAAATTGCCACTCCCTAGAAAGTCTCTTACCAGGACTGTTAGCTTTTTTATGGACCACAGACCATACTCAAACTTTAGAGTCTTATAACTCGAAAATGATGTCTATTAGTCTTGCAACATGCTTATTGCTTAAGTATGATCTTGGAGAAACATTTCCATTTTTCTCCTCCTGAGAGCAATTCAAAGAGGAAGGGGCAGCAGTTGCTTTCCAGTTTTCAGCTGCCTCAGTGACCACCAATTCATTTCTAAGAGCATCTTGTCCTGTCCTCTGGGCATGTTTCACTATTAGCATTTAGAAATAATCTTACTTTTATGTTAACATTATGTTAGAAGACGTAGGTTTTCCCAGCATTCTAAATACAGAAAGGAATGAATTGTGCCAAGGAATTTATTTGGACTCAAAATGAAAGAGAGGCCTGTCACCCAGATTTGGTGACATAGCTCCTAGTTAGAAGCTATTGAAAGAGAGGAACGTGAAAGAGGATGTGCTTTTCTTCTCTCCGTGGTAGTTTCTCATACGTTCTCATTATTTTTAAGTATTTTGGGTGTGGCAGCAGCTGCTTTGTCCCCCAATTTCACTCTTCCTTTTCTCTCTCTGTGTAACAGAACCTCTAAGTTTTGATGGACTCACGGCCACCTAGAAAAAAATGACCACATTTCTCATCCTCTCTTGCAGGTAAAGATGGCCATGTGAATAAGTTCTAGGCAATGAGATGGGAGTGGAATTGGTGAACACGATTTGCAGACAATGCCCTTGAAAAGAAGGAGCTTATCTTCCTTCTTCTCATTGGCTAGAAGTGGAAGAAGGCCATCACGGACATGCTGGTGAATGCAATACACTATAAGAAATGGAGCAGTAAAATAGAAAGTGACTGGGCCCCTGACTTATCTCTAACATTCTTCAGATGCCACAAAACTTAGGGACCTTCTATTAGAGATCCAAGTTACTACTTCCCAGCTTGCCAACAATAATCTTTCCTGGCTGTCCCTTCTGCTAATTTCATTACTACTAATGAAAAAAATAAGACCTTACATCATAATTTTTCAATTTCTTCCTAAATTTTACCTCTTGAGAACCTTACATTAGGGTAAAATTCATTATTTTCATTTTACATATGAATACACTAAGACAAAGTGACTACCCCTCAACGATGGTATTACCGTTAATTGGAGGGTACAGAAAAGATCCAAGAATCAAGACCCTGAAGATTCCAGGTTCTCAAAATTCAAGGTTCTCAGAGTGGACCCAGAAATGAATGGCTCTTCACAGTGACCTATGTCCTACTGGGCATTTACTTGACAGGAGTTTTCTGGACTCTATTACTGGCTACTTCTTCACTGGCCACTGCTGAGGTTCCCATAAATGTTCCCGGAGCCCTCCAGCATTTGAATCTGGCAAGTATTCAATGCCATTTCCCTGCCCTTCCTGCATTAGCGCTCTCCTGCGTCATCATTGTGGGGCAAGGAGACGGCTCCACTCGAGAGGCCACCGTTGTCATCCTGATAAGCAGCTGGCAACACCAGGATTGTTCTGCTTCTGTGTGGAATGTTTACTATCCTTTGCAGAGCTTAACTACACTCACTATGTTTATGAGCCATGCCAGATACCCTTGGATGCCTTCCCTGAAACCAGGTGTCAGTGAGCACTTGGCCCAAGATTTACTTCCTTTAATATCTTGATGGTCAAACAAGAAGAAAGCTGAACACCCCTGTGGGCCGAGTGGTGCTTCTGCTTAGCACACTTGCAGATTTAACTAGTTAGAAGCATCAAGTGCTTTTCTGTCCTTGAGGAAAATAATGTAGTTTGACTTTGGAACCTCCCACATCACTTTTCTGCCTTCTGGCCTCTTGTCTAGACCCTTCCTTCTTCATCAGGTGGCCAACGAACTTTTGATGCTTCTGAGGTAAAGTCTGACAAAACATAGGACTTTGCACAGAGTTGATGCACAATAAGTTAATTCTACTTGTAATAGCATAAACTAATTCTAATTAAAGTATTAGTAAATGCATACATTAGTGCCCAAGAGTATTTGTATAAAAGTATCCAAACCCAAGAGTAATAACCACAATAAAAAAAATGGGGGCATGTGGTAACTAGGTGGGGGAAGTATGTTGGCTTAGCTGCAGGAGGGAAGACAGGAAAGTAGAAAGTGTGGTTTGCCCGTTAAAATGCTGATTCTAATTCAGTGGGTCCTGGTGTGGCCTGGTTTCTGATTTCTAACAGACTCCCCAGTGACGCGATGCCAATTCTGTAGGTCCATGGACCCTGCTTTTGGCAGCAAGAACCAGAGCACTTTCATGGCCTACCACATTAGCAATAACTTACTTGCTGATTCACTTCCTATCATAAGCAACAGCAGAAATACAGCTATAATTCTGACCAATCTCTAAGCTCAAATGAGTTGTCACATTTTATACCTCTTCAGGGAGCTAAAGGAAATTTAAAAAGTTTTTATTGGTGATTAAGGAGAGTCTTCTTAGCAGATTAGAAACTTCAGTGGGTCTAGGACTCAGCTACCTCTTTGAGATGCTACAAATTACTGAGTGTCTGGCATGGAAGAAACATCCACCTCTCGATAGTTCCATTTTACAGAGTCTGAAGACGATTAAGGTCAGAAACCCTGTGTTGCAGATTTCCCAGAAAGTAGACTCTGAGATGGAGATCAGCAAGCTGATATTCTTGAGATCAACTCCTATAGATGGGAGGAAGCAGGACTGGGCAGCAGGCATTGAGTGTGATGCTGGCATAAGGAAGTCCTGAAGCTGAGTTGACATTTCACAGTTTTCCCAAGTGGAAACAGAGAGCCAAGCCTTTGTACCCTTGTGTTGGCCAGTTATTGGGCTGACCCTGCAGTTTTCTTCTGCAGAGAGCTGTACAGAAGCTGTTGGAATATAATTTTTATTATTGAAGAGGAACCTGGGTGGCACATCACCCTGTCTGTCCACTACAAGCTGCCCGCTGGAGGTTCTCAAGGGTTTCAGGGATGGCTTCACCTGGTCTTCAGAGCTAGAAGCCTGTAGCTGATACAATAAATTGCTCTCTGAACAGCAAATGCCTAGCCATCTTCTTCCTTGTTTCCAAAACCTCAATTTCACTTACTGTCCACCAAGCAGCCACGTTCTTCAGGAAGGATAGGTTCTAACCTGCCTTTCGTGGTGGTCTCATTTCCCTTACCAGTGATGGTTTGGATATGGTACAAGGACATAATCCTGGCCAGCGAAACTTGAGGGAAATCTGATGTGGGCTTCTGAAAAAGCTTTGCTCACTCTTAAGAATGTGAGGAAATGTCCCTTCTTTTGTCTCTTCTTCAGATCAATATTATTATGTCTTCATATGATGGCTGCACCTGTAGCACCCAGCTTGCATGAAACCATGAAAGTAAAGGCCTAAAGATAAAATCCAGATGGCTGAACATAAACTTGAAAAGATTCTGGATCTTTGATGGTGTCACTGAAGCACTGCTTTGGTGTACCCCAGAACTGCCTTTTCTGGACATCTCATATGAGCTAATAAATGTCCTTACCTTTTAACCACTGAAAATTAAAAATTATATGTAATTGAAACATGTTAATAAATTCAATGCTCAATCAATACTCATTTATTAAATGAATAATCGAGTGAATGAATGTCAAAGGGCTCAGCTACCTTGTGTGAGGCAGAGTGGCACAAATTTCATCATTTTATAGTTTCGTTCTGTTCTGTGTGGATTTGGAGAACAGGGGGGTGCAAGAGAAGGGAAAGGGATAGAATACTTGAACTTAAGACAGAGAGAGTCTGATTGTTTATAGCAGGGCTGGATTTAGAAAGTCTCTGCAAAGGCACATGGAAAAACTTTGTCCCAAACGTGGTCCAGCTGCTCTGGTGAAGGTGGCCTGCTGATGGAGGATGTGAATCACACCCAAGAAAGCAGAACAGTGATCAAACGTCTCCTGGTAATGCCACGTACTTGATGTGAATTATATCTTAGAAATAGTCCTCCATTTGACAGTCACTAAGCCTCATGCCACCTACTTTGTCTTTCATTCTATAATTAAACAGATTCCTTTTATTGAGTTTGGAGCTTGCAGGGACTCCATCTTTTGACTAATTCACCTTCAAATCAGTACTGTCTTGATGTATTGTAGCGATAGGCTGTACCACGCATGTAATCCATCATAGCAGTCAGCTGTTGCTGGGCTCCCAGCACAGAGAAACTGAGCCAGCTGTTGTTCTGATGCATCAGAGTAATGCATCACCCAAGCCTAGGACACCAATGATCTATTACTCCAAGATGGCATAGTCTGGAATAGAGATAGTCCTGGGGCACATGGGGCATTGTGTTGGCTCGACAGAGACCTACTCGGGGCTGGTAAAGACTTTTCTAATACTGAGTGGTTTGAAGTAGATTGGTTTCCCAGGCCCAGTTCAGCAGTTTTAATAAGGGGATAAAGAAGTATTCACGTGTATTGCTGTTATTGATCAAACTCAGGACATCAATTTCTTAGTAATGTATTTCTGAAAAATCAAAGCCATCCCCACCCCCATTTTATGTATCTTAATCTGCATTGTTGATGATCTGAATTGTCTTTACACAAATCTTTTAAGTCAGCAAATGATATAGGCCTGCTCCAATATCGGGGCCCCCAGTCAGGTATGTGTAAAGAGGAACTATTTAAATATTGACTACTGAAATTTGCTGAAATTATCTACTTCCAGTTTGCTTTTTGTACATCAAGTGAACACTTGCATTAGTATCTGCATTAATTTGGTGCATAAAAGCACAAATAAAGTTACTTGAATCACTGACATGAAATACTTAGGGAAGTATAGCTACCCTTCATCCACACACTCCCATTTATCCAGCCTTACCAATTGACCTGTCTGAAGAAGGAATTGACCCAGAAAATGGGAAGATTTGAAAATTAGTTATAAACTCTAAACTGTTGACTCTCAGTTTTCTATCTCATTTATAAAGCAGCCAAGTTTTTTTTTGGTTTTTTTGTTTGTTTGCTTGTTTTAGCAACTCCTCAGTTCCTCCAGCATCTTTAAGATGCCACCAGTCCAGTGAAACTATTTTCCTGGTTGTGACTGCAGGAGCACAAAATGAACCCTTTCATACCTAAATCTTTCTATCTGCAATATAAGAAACTGTAGTGAACAAAAAGAGGTGACTGCCTACAATTAGAGGAGGCAGCACAGGCAATAGAATCTTTTTGATAATACAACAATTCTTTTTCCTTTTTTTATTGTGAAAAAATACATATAACATAACATTTACCATGTCGACCATTAAGTGTACAGTTCAGTGGTATTAAGTATATTTGTAATGTTGTGTAATCATTACCACCATCCACCTCCATAACCCTTTTTATCTCATAAAACTCGATTTCTATACCCATTAAACAATAACTCCCCATTCCCTCCTTCTCCAGCCCCTAGAAATCACTATTCTACTTTCTGTCTCAGATTTCGACTGCTCTAAGCACCTCACATAAGAGGAATCATACAATATTTGTCTTTTAGTGACTGACTTATCTCACTTAGCTTGATATCCTCAAGATTCATCCATGCTATAGCATATGTCAGAATGGTTTTCCTTTCTAAGGCTGAATAACATTCCATTGCATATATATACCACATTTGGCTTATACACTCTTCCATTGACAGACACTTGGGTTGCTTCCATGTTTCAGCTGCTGTGAATATGGGTGTGCAAAGGTCTCTTTGAGACCCTGCTTTCAGTTCTGTTTTGGTATATGCTCAGAGGTGAAATTCCTGAAACATATGGTAATTCTAGTTTTAATTTTTTGAGAAAACTACTTTCTGTTTTCCATAATGGCTGTAGCATTTTACATTCTCATCAACAGTGCACAAGAGTTTCAATTTCTCCACATCCTCATTAACACTTGTTATTTTCTGGGTTTTTTGATAGTAACCATCGTAATGGGTGTGAGGTGGTATTTTATTATAGTTTAGATTTGCATTTCCCTAATAATTAGAATCTTATCCATTTAACAACAAAATGTTAATTTTACATAAAGAGGGAAGTTAGTCAAATGGTACAGAAAAGTGTAATTCAGAAATCCTTCACTCCTTGCCATTCTCTATATGGCCCCAAAATAATAATGATAGTGATTTCCATAAGTAAAATACCCCAAGATCAAATTTCAAGCACCTCAATGGAATTAAAATGTCCACTCAGCAATTTCATTTGAGGTTCATTCTCCCTGTCCCTGCCAGTTGGAATAAGGTCTTTCTTATTTATACATGCTCAGAATAATCACTTTTTTACCTCCCCACCAAGAAAAGAAGCTCAGATCCAGGGGTATTTATCTTTACAAAAGCAATGAAGGCTATGTGTTTGATATAGTAGGTGGAGTGACTAATTTGCCCCAGTTTACCTGAGACTTTCCCAGTGTTAGCACTATGTAGTCTCTTATCCTGGAAAACACCTCAGTATTGGACAGACTGGGATGGTTGATCACCCTAGCAGTAGGTCCTCAGGGATTCACACTTGGGAGCAATGTAATTAAGCCAAAACCAGGCCATTCTGTCTAATCTTAGACTTCTATTTTCTCCTGTGCAAATAGAAAATAAAATGTGAGGTGAAAAACACAATTGGAACTAGATTAAGAGATGGGTTTGCAATAGGCCCAGCTCTTCACAAAGAACCTTCATATTGGCTCTAGGAGAGAAGAGAAAGCAGCACTTATTAAGCAGCTATTTTAGGCATTTTACCTGACACGTGCATACAATTCTCACTGCCCGGCAGCAAAAGTTCTTAACACTATTTTTTACAGAGCACATTACTGAGACTCAGAGAGATTGAGTAACTTTCCTAAGGTCATATAGATAATGAGTAAGTCGCAAATTTGGGCTTTGAGCAAATGTCTTCCTATTTCCTAGCACAACCTTAGATGTAAATAGACGAGTACAATTATAGGAGAAACCCCTGCCCCAAATAGACTGTTCTACTGCTTGTAATTTTCTCATTATAAAATACATTTTCTTGCATCCAGAAAATGTGAATAGCTTCCAATTAAAAGGTAAATTTTCCCACAAAAGGGTGGAAAGTATTGTAAGCTAAATTTTTTTATTGGCTATACTTCTGTATCTTTCCCAAAATCCAGGTTAATGGGTCTTAGAAAAACCTCTACAAACTAGTACCTGTGGGGTATCACCACATTCATCCCAGTTTCTTTCTACATTTTTTTTCAACTAATTTTTAAAATTGTTTGATAAAATTTCACCCAGAGTCACCTTATTCCATGTCAAAACCATTGCCCGAGGTCCATGTTAGGTGAACATGTCCTTTCTCTTTACTCACTGCTAAAAACACATCTCTCTTCAAGCATGTCAGTTCTAGAGAACATTGCAGTCATGGATTATCACTCTTACAAAGAATCCTTCAGAAGAGCCACAGAGCTCACTCACTGCTCCCCAGTGCTATGTGGTCTGCCCCTCAACCCAGGCCTAACAGTGGTGTTATTGTCTACAGAGTAGGCCTCGCCCCACCCACACCCCTTGGAACCTTCTGACCTTTCCTAGCTCCAATCACTTCCTGTTCATGGTCTGAGCACAATTTATGAGAACAGTAGCAAATGTCTCCATTAAAATTGTGCAGATTTGATTTCAAGTAAAAATTACCTTTAATTTAAAACTAACTGTTCACTTATGTGAGGTACCTAGAGTAGTTAAATTCACAGAGACAGGAAGCAGAATGATGGTTGCTAGGGGCCAAAGGAGGAAGGAATAGGGAGTTATTATTTAATGGATATGGAGTTTTAGTTTGGGAAGATGAAAAAGTTCTGGAGCTTGTTGGAGGTGACGGTTGCACAACAAGGTGAATACTTAATGACACTGACTAATACATTTAAATATAGGCAAAATGTAAATTATGTTATGTATATTTTACCACAGTTAAACACACACACACACACACCACACACACACACACACACAACATTAACCTATCAAGAAGAAAGATCTCAAATGTTTCTTGAAATTTTCCATGGAAATGTGTCCTCCCAAAATTCTTCTGGAAATCTAATCTCCAATGTGATGATATTAGGAGGTGGGATCTTAGGGGGGTAATTCGGTTTTGAGGATTGAGTTCTCATGAATGGGGTTAGTGCCCTTATAAAAGAGACCCTAGAGGACTCCCTCACCCCTTCTGCCTTGTGAAGACATATCAAGAAGTTGGCTGCCAATGAACCAAGAAGTAGGCTCTTACCAGACACAGAATCTGCTGCTGTCTTGATCTTAAACTTCCCAACCTCCGGAACTATGTATGAGAAATGTCTGTAGTTTAAACCACCCAGTCAATGGCATTTTTATTCTAGCAGCCCAAATGGACTAAGACAGACTTACTCCTTGATTTCATTTTAATGAGCAGTCACTCTAACTGAATCGTAAATGCAAGGAAAAACAGAGAAGGAAACAGCGAACGCAGCTCCTCCTCTCGAGGATCTTAAAATCTGGTGCAGAGAGAGTACTTGCTTGTAAAACAGAAAATCAAAATTTGCTTGAGGTTCAACAACAAAAGCAGGCACACATCCCTAAGTTGTGTGGTGTTTTCAGCACTGCACATTGACCCAGCATGAAGGAAACAAAGACAGTCTTGTGTACATTTCACAGGAAAAGGTTTCTCCATCAGAACATAAAGAGGTCCTTAGTGCTTCTGTCCAGGACGCAATACAGTGTAATGCTTAAAGCCCTAGCATCAAACCTCCTGGGTTAAAATGTCAGCTGTGTGTCCTTGAGCCATTAACTTAATCTCTTTGTGCCTAAATTTCTCCATCTTTGAAATGGGGAAGTTACAAGAACAATATCTATCTCATATGATCATTACACGTGGCATGTGAAGTGACTAGATATCACTTAGCAAATAATAAGTAGTCAACAAATGTTACTGGGTATTATTCCTGGCTACACCTCTCTATCCCTTTCTAAGTGAAGGTCAAATTAAACTGGAGGTTTAGTGTTATAGATCTACTTTCTTAAATTATTCTTTTGTTTCCTTAGACTATCAAACTTTCTCTGTGAACAGAATTTTTGCCAAACAGATCACAAGACTTTATACTCTTTACGCTTACTTTGAAAATTTCCTAGAAAATCTTTTTTTTTTAGCCAAAGAAATTTTGACATACAAAGAGTAACATTAATATGCAAATCAGCATACTGTAAAATTCATTTTGGTGCCTCAGAGGCAGTTTTTATAAATACAGAAACATAATTATGCATCCTCTAGAGGACTAAAAATAATTATACAAATTTACAACAAAGCCCAAGGCTGTGTTTCCTTTTAACTGACTGTTTTTAATATCATTTAAATCTTGTTAGAACTTAATTACCAAATCTCTCTTGTAATAATTCAGGTGGAAGATTTAAAGTCTAAACTTGCCATTCAGAAAACAGAACCTCTTCAGAGAAACAAAGACATTGAGGCACTGAGTGCCCAAATAGGACTATAGAAGAAACTGTCAGGATGGGGCCATGTGGGCCCTGAGACAAGGAGGCCACAAAGAGAAAACATTAATATTAATATATGAGCCAAGTTAATTTTAACCTACAATTTCTTGGAAAGACAAGATTACATATTATGATTGTTACGGATTATAAACCAAATTAACCATTTCTACTTCATCCTTAATTTTCCCCCATACTTATCCTTTTCAAATTAAGATAAACATAATTTGGGGGCGGCATTTTTTTCATAATGACTTGCCCTTTCTAAAGTCTATCTGGAACATGTATGTGTGATATGTGTGTGTGTATGAGTGTATGTTTTATATCTAAAGACTGTTTTATGTGAGTACAGAAAAAAACAACAAGCGAAGTCATAAAGAAGGGTCTAATTTATACTCTGTCTTAAAGGTAATTATTTATTAGCCTTCAAAGAAAATGGGCCCCTTATGTGAAATAAAAGATATAAAAAACTCAAACAGTTGAAATTCAAACACATGTTTATTTACCACTAGTTAGTAATAGTTTCTAGTACTTAGAGTTCCATGGAAAATTAATTAGTCTGCTTATGCTATAAAGAATAATAATTTTTTTTATATGAGATATCTCTAACATACGTTGTTATCCATAATGGCAGACGCTGACCAATTAATTTTCCAAGGAGCTGTAGCAATTCCACACATGAGACATCTACACAATGTCACAATTCATTCTAGCAACTAAAAAATATCAGTCAATTCAGTAAAAAAAATATTAATCACAATGATTATTTGACAGCATTTAGGTAAACAAGCCCGTTGGTTGAATCTCTCATTTTTCAACCATTTATTTTGGCTTTGTGTAGATATGTAAAGGTGCATGCACGTGCTTATGGTATATGGATTTTCTCCTGTGTCTGTGGCATTAATTCCATGGAAAGGTATATATTAGAACTTTATATACATAATGTACTTTATGGGGTTGGATGGGGTGGGATTAAAGGCTTTGCTCTTACTTCTTGGGTTCATGGATTCTTTTTACCGTCTCCTTTGAATGGATCCGGGGGGGGGGAGGGAGTGGCAATTTGACAGAGGGAGTTGGAATGAATATTCCAATTGAGTGCACAAATTTTTCTATTCTAACCCATCTTTTTTCACTGACTTGTGATCCTTTGAAAAGTTATTCCCATTGTTCCATTCTTCCTCTTAACATAAAATATGTCATTACCTGAATTTGACCCATATTTCAAGCAATTTGTTATTTTGGGAAATTCCAGTCTTAAAGTGTTGAAATTTCCTAACCACGTTCTTGGCTGTCATCTGTAATTGGTCCACGTAGGACCCAAAAGAAGTAAATAGACCTGTATGGATTGCATTTCTGAAGGAATGCCTATCAAGCAATAAAGTGAAGCAAAAGATTGGATCAGCCCCACAGCATCTCTAAAAAAGTTGCACAGAACTGTTCAGTTTAGGATAAAAATTGAAGAAATCCAAGCGCATAGGTTTTCCCTAAGCTCTTCTTATTAGTGATGTCAGAATATTATTCAAAATACTGCGACTAGATATATTGGCTTGGCTGCTGAAAGTGGAAAAAACCTAAATCTCTTTCTGGAGATATTATACACAGGCCTTGTAGCGTGTGACCATCTTTCCTTTCGGCCAGGGAGGGAAATCATCCCTGCTAGCTGCCCAGTGTACATGGCGATTGCTGTTGCCAGCTAATGTTTAATAACAAGATCTGTTTGTTCTTCTGAATAATTTGAACTTTCTCCATTTGTGTTTACCTTCACATCTAAACTAGAACAACTCTGTTCTGAGTTAATTCCCCAATTTCATTATGACCACATCGGGGAAGGGGAAGAGGATCTGCATCCAAAATACCAGGCAGAAAACAATGGGAACAGGCAGCCATCCAAGAGCTTTGGCATCATTTGCAGGAGGAAACCAGCTCTGATTAATGCTATCAAAATGCTTGTCTTTCCTTTGATTGATATTCCAGGCCCTGGTTACTACTATTGATGCCGGTAACAACTATTGTCAGACTCCTTATGGTTTGCTACTAAGGAGGGAGGCAGCAGGGACTTCAGAACATTTGCACACCTGCCTCAATTTAACCTAAAACTCATTATTTTGCAAACAAACTTTATAAACCCAACATACCAATTATTGTTTCCTATATTATTTTATCAAAAACTCTCTAGTTCACAGTAGGGGGTAGACCAGCTTCTGGCCCACTGCAAGAATACTGTACAAATGGCAGTATGGAGGGTAGGATGCACTTTTAGAAAGTTCTTTGGGATATAAAATCTGGCAAATTAAAGACGTCATTTGTAAGCTCATTGTTCTCTTCCCTCTGTCCTTGTCTCACTTTAGTCTCCTCTCAACACAGCAGGCGTGGTGATCCTTAAAAGGATCTTTTTAAGGTTAAGCCTCATCTCTGCTCCAAATTGTCCATGGCCTCCCATCTTACTCAAGATAAAAGTCAAGTGTTCGCATTGACCTACAAAGCCCTCCATAATCTGGCACCCTAGATTCATGATCCACTTCATTTTAACTACCCTAAACTAAACTGATTACCTTTAACTAAAACATTTTTAACTACCTTGTCTAATCTCCCATTGTTCTTTTCTGGTAAAACTTGAAGTCCTCTTAATCTTAGCTAACTGCTTACTATATCCCTGTACCCAAGCAGCTAGAAGTTGCCAGGGAAAAAATCACACAACCATGATGGCAGGATCCATTTCAAATTTATGACCAAAAATCTTCAGTGAGCACTCAACACTATCTGACAACTAAACTTCCCTAGTAAATTCATTAATCTACTCCCAAGATGACTATTATGCACTTTCTCCTCAATCCTCAAATCTCCAGTATCCCCTCCCACCCAACTCTCAGCTGAAGACCTTGTCATATATTTCATAAAGAAATATAGATGCAATCAGACAAAAACCATTTCAACTTTCCACCTTTCACTCCACAAGCTTACTTATATCTGTAGTCACATGCTCTGGTAAATTTGTGCCCCGGATTCTGACTTTCTCTCCTTCTCTTGAACTTGGTTCCTAAAATAATTTTCTTTATTCTGCTTTATCTATTCCTAAATAGGTTTCTACACTAAATCTCTAAGCACTGATTGCTTCAGGAATTTTTTGTAAATCTCTTCTTTGGCTAAATTTTTTCTCTTAGTGATTTCAATAAGTCCCTTGTTTTTAAATATAATTCATATGTTGATGATGAATACATTAATTTTTTCAGCCCAGATCTCCTTCTTGAGGTTTAGACTCATGTATATATAACTATATCTGTATTTGGATACTTAATGTGGCTCTTAAACTAATATAACAAACTGAACTATTGATTTCCCTTATTAAAATAAATATCTTTCCTAATAAATATTTGTATCCCACAAAATAATACCAGCATCCACCCAGTTGCTCAGGTCAAAACCCAAGGCATCATCTTGGATTTCTCTCCGTCTCTCAATCCTACATTCATCCCTACGTCAAGTCCTATAAGTATGAACTCCAAAATTTATCTTGAATATTTCTCACCATCTCTACCATTCCCACTCTGGTCTGAGCCATCATCTTTCCCTTGGACCACAATAGAGCAACAAACAACACAAATAAATTAAACATAGAGCACACTTCATAATGATAAGAGATAAGAAGAAAAAATCAAACACATTGATACAAAGTTCTGAATTGAGGGTGTCGAAATTCTAGGTAGGGCAGGAATAGAAGGTCTCAGGCTTTGAAATAAAAGTGTTTGGAGTGTTCAAGGAATGACAAAGAAATAAGTGTGGTTGGAACAGAGTTAAAGGAGGAGAGAGAAGAGATAAGGTCAGAGTGGTCAAAGGGATGGGGCCGGGGTGACTCAGGGGCCGGATCATGCAGATCTTTGTGGGTTATGGTAGGAACTTTGGCTTTCACTTTGAATGAGATGGGGAGCCACTGAAGAATCCTGAACAGAATAGTGACAGGTCCTGACTTACATTTAATAGGATCATTCTGCTGTGGTGTTGAGGCTAGACTAAAGGCGGCAAGGATACAAACAAGAATACCAGTTGGAAGTAATCTGTTCAATAAGTAATCTAGTAATTATGGTATTACTGTAATTTACTTTACAGTAATCCAGGTGAAACTTTGACCAGGATAAAGGTAGGGTGGTTGAATTTTGAAATCTGTGTTGATACATATTTCATAGTATCACAGTGTCCTGGGAAGAATCGAATCTTAGATGCCAGGCAGCCTTAGGCTTCCAATATTAACCATGTAAACAATTTCACTGAGCCGCAGTTTCTTCATCTGTGAAAATGAAGGGATTAAATATTTACTTTGTAAGGTGTTGTGAAGATTAAATGGGGTAGTTCTCATAAAGCAACTAACACAAATCCGCCATACAGTTGATGCTTCACAGAAGTTAGTTCCCCCCCCCCCCCGTGCTGGCTCAGCTAACAAGTGGCGGACAGAACTAGAACCGAGATGCTGATACCCAGATCTGTGGCCTTCCCATACACACTCACAAATTACTCGTTATTTTTCTTATTTGGATATTTTAGGGCAGATATTTTTCATCAGCTTCTTGTTTAAGGACTGCATCGTTCAATTAGTAGCTTTTCATTTTTCCATATGGTCTTAATATGTTGAAAGAAGTAGCTGCCAGTGTGACAGATCTAGGCAAACTTTCTTGCTAGTGCTAGGAGGAGTGGAGGGTGTTACCATATCAAGGAACTTGAATGTGTCCCCAACACCCTTCTAGCCAGAGTCAAAGAAGTAAGCAGACGTATTAGCAACAAGTCTTTGATGTAAACACCCAATGGAACAGATAAAACCTCAGCAAGCCATCAGTTATCCTTCTCTGCTCTCTTGGGAGGTAGGCCCAGCCTCCTCCCCTTGTGGAGACTGAGATTGAACTCTTTTCATTATTATTTATTATTATTAGTTTCAGGCATACAGTACATTGGTTAGACATTTCTATAGTTTATAAAGTGATCCCCTAATTGCTCTTTTGCTCTTTATTAACTTGAGTACTGACCTAAGTGAGTATGATGTCATGCTCTCCAGGTAGATCCAGGTGGTACTAAGATTTACTATTTATGGCCTTTGCAAAGCTCTGAAAGTTTCATTAAGCCTCCTCTCTCCTTTTTCGAAATGGTTTATGGTCCTAATGCCCTGTTCATCTTGATAAACAATTATCCCCACATCGCTAAAATCATTAGGCCTGGCAAAGAAAAGCATCTGAGAAATCCAGAGATTAACCCAGAATTTTTTGCACAAAACCACCTGCAGCTATTTTGAGATTGGTAATAGCATTTAATTCCATGAGGAAGGCAAAAGAAGGTCATTTGAGAATATGGGCTTTGCGAATTGCCTTTGCTGGTACACTTGTACTTGTCGCTACCAACAGCCCAATCTTGTTTCAGGGCCTTTGCACTTGCGGCAAACTCTGCCAATATCCTCTGCCCATACACACCCTGCTGCACAGCTTCTTGACGTGAAAACTGCAGAAAGACCTTCCCTGGTCGCCCAGCTAAAGCGCCCTTTCGTCACACCCATCCCATCCTCCAATGTATTATTCACTCCCTAACATCTTCCACTCTCTAAATTATCTTGCGTATGTATTTATTTACTTGGTCATTGCCTCTCTCCTCTACTAAACTTTTAAGTTTCACAAAAGCAGCCACTCCCTCTGTCTTCTGATTCATAGCACCCAGAGAAATCCACACAAAATATAATTTGAGGAGTGGGTGAGTAAATGAATACATAATAGATAAATAATTGCTTCACAGTGTTATACTTTTCATTTAATCCTCAAAATAACCTAACAAGTGGGTACCATTATTATTCCAATTTTACAGATGAGGAAACTGAACCCCAGACAAGTTAAGTAACTTGCCCCAATTCATGGAGTTCAAAGCTAGACACCACACTCAATCTTTAAGGTGGTCCCCTCGATGAATATGAATCCTTTTCCCAGCCTAGATTTGAACAATTTGAGAAATAAAAGAACCGAAATGAAGATCAAAATATGATCTTTAATTAATTGATAGAGGCCAGTAGAGGCCTCTTGGAAGATGTGGCATCAGCCCTTTTAGAAAAATAGACTTGTTAAAAGTGAACCCCAGATTGGCAATCCTGTACTCTTACTTAGCCCCAGGCTGCACTGTGAAGGGGTCCTGCCCACATGGACTTACATAAGCAGAACTCATTTTCTCAGAGGTCAGAGCAGCTCCCAAAATTAAGAGTTGAAGCAGGCTCACTTATCCTTCTCAAGTTTATTTATTAAGAACTTATCCCACCTCTCCAAGGTAGAATAGATAAAGGGGCCCAGAAATACCAGGCATTTTACCCAATGAGCTCCCGTCACAGGAAGAGAACATCTGGAATGGCAGAAAGCATGTCATTCTAACACAGCCTCAGGAACACCAGAGCATGCACGCATGCACATACATGTGTACAAGTGCATGACCAGCGTGACACCCGCAGAGTGCTCTGTAACACAGTTCATGCAGATCTCAGCTCCAACAGAATTGGGATAACTATTTCCACTTTGACTGATATTACACAGTCAACTCCGGCACTAGTGATTTGTTGCCCCTGATGTTCCGACAAATACTTCAACCTTCTGATGCAAGATTTTAATAAATCCCATTTCTGCAGTCTTTGGAACACTGATTTCAAGAAAGGCTATAAAGAAATCCTGAAAAAGAAAAAATGAGATAAACTAAAACAAGAATTGAAGAAACGTAAGCGTGAGACCATCTGGGGTCCCAGCCCCGACAGATGGCAGCACATGAAGCGGAGACGAACCGTTCCTGCTGAGCTTTGCCCAGATCCCTGACCCACAGAAGCATCATCAGTGAAATGGTTGCTGCTTTGAGCCATTAATATTGTCACACAGCAACAGATAACTGATGCAGGGGCAAATGGATGCGGCAATTCATATATTTTCTTCGATCGTGACACTTTTCTCCATGAAATTGTTCTATCATGACAGACTCTGGGAAATGCTGGTCTAAGTAGTTAATAGGGTAGATGTGTTTTAATTACAGTGAAACAACTTTTGAAGAAGTGATTACTATGGTCTCAAAAAACTCATCTTTAAAAAACCTAAGTTAGTCTTTAATTACTTGCTGTTAATTTCAAACACTTAATTTTTTAAAAGTTATTCATTCATTCAAAAATATATGTTGAGTGCTATGGTAGATTGTGTTTTCCAAAAGTAGCTATGTCAATATCTCCCGCTCCACTGTGACACTTTCCTCATCAAGCAGAGGGTCTGTGTACCTTGTCAAAAAGCAGTGAGTCTTTGTGACTTCTGGGCAACAGAGACTGTGAAACTGATGTTCTGTGACTTCTGAAGCTGGGTGATCAAAATGCTAAATACTTTCTGCTTTATTATCTTGGATATTTTCTCTGGGATCCCAGCTGCCATATTGTGAAGAAACCCACACTAACTCACATGGACCATGTGGAAAGACCATAGGTAGGTATCCTGGCTGACAGCCCAACTCAGGTTTTGTCCATCAGCCAGCGCCAATCAGCAAACGTGAATGGACACCTACTGGTGACTCTAGCAAGTCATCAATATGTAGACATTCTGGCTAATAGTCCTGCTAAAGCCCCATTTAACAGCCATCATCATGTACCAGCCATGTATCTGAAGACACCTTCAAATAATTGCAACACCTAGCTATTTGGTCACCCCTGGCCTTCTCAGATATCACAGAGGCCCCATATACTATGAAGCAAAAACAAGTTATTCCTTCTGTGTCAAATCTTTGATTCACAGAATCCATGAAAATAATAAGATGACTGTTTTATATCACTAGGTTTTGGAGGGGTTTTTTAACACTATGATAGTAACTACAAGTAGTAAGTACTTGTCCACTATAAGCATAGTATGGAGTTTGGTGGGATGGAGCATAGGAAAATGATGAATACTTCAAGGAACTTGCTGTTTTAACTCTATCCTTTCACTATCTAACTTCTGTTTATTCTGCTTATGCTAGCTTAAATATTCTCTCCTCCAGAAAATTTACCTCACAAGCCATCTACTTTAAGACTTTCTTAAGTCTCACTAATATCACCTGGGCTTACGCTGACATCGCTTTTTCAGGTCTTTTCTTTGACTAACTCTACTTGTTGGCTCTCCTCTGATCTACAAGTAGATTGCATGCTCCTGGAGGGCAAAATCTGTACCTCATTTACTATTAGATTTTCCTAACATTTAGCTCAAGTCTGAATCATTTGTTGAAAATACTCCCCAGTTGTTGAAAAAAATGAAGGCACTATGTATTAACCAAGTAAATTAATCTTTGTTTCTCCTCAATTGTTTTCCTGCAGATATGAAGATGAATATTATTATCTCTCAAGAAAAAAGAGAGAATATATCTTTTAAAAGATACAGCCTAAGTTTGCAGCTAGTCTTATCCCTCACTTTTACCTTCATGCAACCTATATTCTAGCCATATCATACTCTATGTCTTTCTCTAAATACCCCATGCCTTGGTCTTGTACCTTCTCTTCCATTGCTAGGAATTTTTCTTTTCCTCTTCTCTGAGCAATTCATTCTCTTTTCCAGCTCATATTACCTCCTTTGTGAAAATGTCCACAAATGTTAAATACAGGATTCTTTTTGTTCTCTTTTTCTCTCTCCATAACATTTGATATTTACCTCTGTTGCTGCAACATGTTCATTGTAATTAGTTGTGTAAACTTTATTATCATAATTGATTTTCCACTCTGTCCACTCCACATTCTAGCAAGGTCAGCCCGTGACCCCTTGTGGATGAAGCACTTCTGATGTGCTACACTGAGGTGCTCCTATGGGTCCAGACATTTAAAGAACTACAGTACTTTTAATATTGGTCTTTTTTTTTAGCCTCATCTCTGGGAGTTAGTAAAAATATAAGGCTTAACGACAGATTCAAATTATCCCCCTTTTCTTCCACAGTATACTTTTTAAAACTGACAGTAATTGATATAAAATATCAAAATGGTTTCAGGTGTGCATCATAACGATTCAACATTTATATGCATTATGAAATGATCCCTATGGTGTCTAGTTACTGTCACCATACAAAGTTATTATTACAGTATTATCAACTATATTCCTTCCCTATGCTGTACATTACATCTTTATGGCTTATTTATTTTATAACATATTTCCAGCTCATATTACCTCCTTTGTGAAAATATCCGCAAATGTTAAGTACAGGATTCTTTTTGTTCTCTTTTTCTCTCTCCATAATGCCAGGAGAGTCTTCTAGCCCCTCATTAGTGATTACCTTACCTCCCAAGCAATTCCCACACATCAGCCCTCTAGTGGTTTCTCAATGCTAGGATCTACACAGTTTAGGTCAGTAGCTGAGGTCTTTGGCATGCTTGCTGCTACTTCTGTTTCCTGATCAACCAGTCCCTAAGGGCCAGAACCCTGTCTTTGGTGTCCACAGATCTGTCTGACCATTGTCATAGCACCTGTCACCTATTAGGAGCTCAGTGACTGAATAAATAATTGATGATTTACAATATCTTTCAAAAGGCTTCCAACTATTATTATTATACAATCAGCATGTTTTTAACTCCCAATTTTTAAGTAAGCTTAAGGACTAGAGTGGTTTTCACATGATCTTGGGATCGCTTGAAAATATCACACAGCAGATATATTTTCCCTAACAGGAATGAATTTATATTATAAACATATGCTTATTATCTCCCTTGTTGTGATATATGCATAATTGCTCTCCTTCAAGAATACTTAATCATAGTCGGTGAGGCTTTAAATAATATTACTTAATATATTAGGGATCCAACATCCATCAAAATACCATGGCACTGCCTTATTTATGAGGTCCCATTCTGCTGCTGTAGAAATGATACCAAATATTAACAAAAAGGGTACATTTGACTTTTTGTAAAACTCTCCCTAAAACAGGGGGCTGAACTTACCTCAGTGTTTGTTATATTGGTATTAAATTGATAACATTTCATCAGCAGCACATGCATAGGAAACAAAGTTAAAAGATTAGTCACAACATTACAGCTTGAGAAAGACAGTATTTGAATCCCCTTGATCTCATCAGTTATATCCAAGAATCTCTTATTCACCTTAGTTACATTTACTGGAATGTAACAAGTCAACTCTTTTTTTTTTATAGAACATTATACAACATAGACAATATCCTAAATATAGGATTTAAAATAAGACTAATATTTCCCACACTCACTTGGATGTGATGTAGGCAATATAGAAAAATTTGCTCTTGGGTGTGGTATAGTTTATATGATTAAATGCTTTATTCATACTCATATGTCAATCTATTAGTGTGCTGTTAATTCAAATGTTACTATGATGTATTTTATCCCCATTAGCACATTCATCACAGGTGGATGTGAAACTTAGACAAAGGTGTATGTTCTCATTAATGATGAGCAGCCTATTCATCTTACTAGAATGTAATTAATGTTAGTTATAATCCTTAATTTTTCACTGTTTGTCATGATGCATATTTAGCATTTCTCTTGTCCTTTATCAACTGGCTTCCTCTTATCACACAGCCAATTTTAAACGACATATATTTAACCAAATCTGCTGCTTCATTTTTCAAGTGTTTTATATGTATATGTTTCTTGACGTTCATGGCAGTTCCCATACTTTGAGAGTTCATATTGGATGTAGCAAGTGCAAAAATAATGTTAAGGAGATTGTTTGGTCCATCTTATTTTTTAATGTATAAGATTAATGTCGTTTATTTACTAAATTAAAATTTAAAAGAGATATTCTTATATTCCACACCTCAGCATCCACTAAATAGAATTGTTTGTTAGGATAAAAAGAGCATTTAAAAAATACATGTATTGTTATATATCACACAAATACATATGTAACATACATATGCTTAGTATTCTCTCTACTACACCCTACAAAATATGCTCTACATATGATAATTTATTTAATCTTTACAGCAATCCCCACTGACATGTTATTGAGGTAGATACTATTATTCCTATTTTATAGCTGAACAAATGGGAAGACAGAGAGGTTAAGTAACTTGTTCAAGACCATACAGCTAGTGAGTGATGGCGCTGGAATCCAAGCCAGACTGCCTGACTCCAGAGCCCGTGTCCTTGATCCTGCTATGCTGCCTCTTGTCTTCATAATTCCTAATGAACTTCATCAGTTAATGATAGTACATTAAACAAGCATGGAGTCTTGAACGAAGGTTCTGAATTTTGTTTTACTTAATGATCATTTTTTCATCGTTTCTCTTTAGTAGTACTCTAATGACATAAATGCCTTAGGCAAAATATCATATACTATTTGTAAAATAATAAACTTTAAGGTCTTTGAGGTCAGAGAGGTCATTTTAAATAAATTTACCCTCCTCATATCTAGAGAAATATCTGTCACAATGTGTTTAATAAATACTTTAACAAATAAATGAACTTTTTACATTTAAGATTCAAAGAACAATTAGAGATAAATTTAGGCCTTATAGAGATTAAGGCTATACTAATCATGTACTTCACAGGTTTTCAGATGAGATTCAAGCATTTAGTTGTATCTCTTGACTTCAAATATAGAAGTTTAAAATTTAATAAACTATTAGTACATTTCTCAGACTATAGTTATCTGGTATTCAAATGGATATGTTCTTAATCCACAACTCAGTTTTCAAAAACTGTAACTCTCTTTACTTTTCTATAACTAAAATAAGTTTCTACCTCAATAGAAACTCAAGACTTCATTCTGCTTTCTAATGGAAAACATTTTTCAGTTCAAAGTGAAATGAAGGATTGTCTAATGGATTCAAGGTAAATTTGGTAAATTTAGGATCTCCCTTTCTCCCAGGGGAGGCATGTCATCTATGTTCCCAGGAGTATGTAGTATCACAGCATGTAGAGGAAGCATCTGGTCCTTAGCCTTCATATGCCCACCTTGGCATCTTTATAAATTATGCACCCTGCCTGGTTTTAGTTATCCTCATCTCCACATGCTGGCATTTGCCCAGGTGGCAATATTCCCACCTGGCCTCCAGCTCTCCACCCCACTTCTTATCTGTGACTGCCTCCCGTCACATCAGCCCCCAGGTCAGCCAGCTCTTTTCACCAGGCCGTACCCTGCAGGAAAGCATTTCACTGCTCCTGTGTCCTCTCAGGACCTGCAAATGCTTCAGGAGGCTACCTCAGGCCCACCTGCCCACATGTTCCACAGTAGTACAAGTGTAAACATGGTCCTCTGGGGTGTCAAGGGCAGCTCTGTGCTGCCCCCTGGGGCCCAGAGAGAAGGAAGCTGCAGATTCCTAACTCATCTGAGGGTCTGTCACACATGTGCATGTGTGCACACACATACACACATGCATACATGCACACACACAATCGCTGAGGGCAGAGTGGAGAAACCTCTCTGGGGAGGAACAGTCACTAACTTCTAACTATTTTGGTCTTCTCTTAAACTTTTCTTCTTATCCCACAGATCATTTGGGGACATGGAGGGGCTGCTGCTTCTAAACCATGTGTTCTTTCAAACAGTTCCTGTTTCATATTCGGGCCATGGCTTAGGTCTTCATGACTAAGATTTTGATCCACTGCACTTCAGATAAGGAAAAAAAAAATGCTGTTTTATGTTATCTCTGTCACAGTACTATATAGAAAAATAGATATATATCTGGATCATTCACTGAATATGTCATCTATCTCTTTTAAACACCTACCTAATGAACAGCCCTAAAGTTGCTTTATAGTCCTTGCTGGTGTTTATTAACTACCGTACTGATATTTGTCCATTTCTTTAAAATAATGCTCTACTTTCTCTTCTTTTCACAATTTATTTTTCAGTTTTTCTAATGCCTATTTTGTCCAAACATACAGAAATAGTACAAACTGGATTAAAACACTGGTTCTCTCTTACACTGTCCAATTTGCCTGGACAAATTAGCTGTAAAGCCTTTTTTAAAAATAAAAAGAAACGTAAGCAATCTTCTCTATGTTTTCTCGTTTTAATGCAGATTTGGGTGTAGCTACTGTCCTACTGTTAACATTTTAAATAAAGGGTGATATTTTAGTAAATATATTTATGATATAAAATGTTTCAAGTCAAACTCAGATTGAGCTTGTTCTCTATATCTCTCTACACATCTAGTACTCCTGAACACAGCAAACTCGAGAGCCCTAAGAATATCCTGGCACAGGAATAAAGCTATTACATGTCTTATCTGCTCACAAAGCCATGTGACCCACACACAAAAATATCATTGCAGGTTATCATGAGCTCATGAGATCAATCAAAAAAGACCACTAGAGGAAGTTGCAAGCTGTCGTTTTATAATGTCTGCTTTGTTTTATGTAGACTTTGCTTTTCCTTCTCCAGTGTTGTTTAAAGGAAACTCCTTGCTCACTGGAAAATCATTCACAGCAAACCAATAAAGCAATATGAGTCCTGGTGCTTTTATTTTGGAGATATCATCCTATTTACACCCTAAGACACTGGAAAGTAGCAAATATTTTTATCTCTGTTTTAAGCAGAGAAGACGCCGTTCCAACCTCAGGCCAGGAGATTGTCAAGGTAAAACACATACATCTCTCTACCACCAGGGCATGCCTTTGAAGTTGTTCCCCATCTGGTGAGCCAGACGGGGGTGAGCCACCCTGTCTCTGCCAACCTGTGAACCAGCCCTGAGTTGCGATGCCACCTCTTCTTATTTAACCCACCCCCACCTGGAGGTTAACTAGACCAACGGCAACAGCATGAGACCTTGCACGCAGCAGACCACAACCTCTGGACAGCGGTTCCCTGAAAGGAAACGGTGATCCTTCCTCTGGTTTCCTGCCATCCCCAGTATGAGATTTCTACAGCGGTGGTGGTCTGCCCATGCGGCTGCCAGGCAGATTTAGGTGAATCAATCTCTCTGCATGGAGCTTCAAACCAGTGTGTGTCCGCTAAACACCAAACCCCTTCTTTCCCTGTCCCAGAAGAGACTTCACTGTTGGAATGAGGCTCTAAGCTTTGTACAATCAAAAGCCTTTGATTAAATCGGACCCAGTCCTTCTACTTGCCATAGTATTGTGTGACCTAGGAAAGCAGCAGGGCTACAAAACAGCCCAATTTGTCGCTAGGTGGGCTGACAAAGCAGGGCTAAACACACGGTTGATTTCAAGCTACGTTACATCTCCAAGTTGCAAAGCTAGCGATAAAGCAAGCCAGAAAAGCATCCCCGTAGGTGAATATTTCTCACAGACAGAGGCCACTCTGCCTCTGAGAGGGCTGTTGTCCTTCCCACTGGGAGTTTTTAAGCCACTTAGGGACAGCGACCATTTGAACAGAAAATTGTTCCTGTTTCTAAATGATTTTTTAAAAGGAAAGAAAGAAAAGAAAAGAAAAAGGTCCCAGGAAAGATGCCGCTTTCCTGACATCTAACCCATAAAACACACACATGATCACACAAAAAGAGATCCGTTGATCAGAATTAAACAGATATTTGCTTACTCTGCTCCTCACCTGCTGATTGCTTCATCCTGACGCTTTGTTTTTATCTAACAGGGGCGAGCATTCTTTTTCCAGCCTCTTACCCCTCCAGATAGAACTCAGAAGAGCTCCAGTTTATACCTTTCTTTATTAGAATCTCACCCAACAGCCTCCTTGGAGCCAGAATGAGACCTGTGGGTGCCCCGGGTAATCATTTGGGACCTCTTCAACTCAATGTCCTTTAAAGAATCTTGAGCATTCATTTAGTGGGGGAAAAAGGTGAACACTCCACAGGTGAAAGCATAAAAGGACACAAATGACAGCCTTCCTGAATAAAACCAAAGCCCCGAATTTAGCTGGTCCTCCCCTACTCGGGTGGCACTTTGATTCCCACCTATTGTTACTCAAGCTTGCTCCTCGCATAGGGGATCTCTGCAACAGATTCCTTTCAACTACGTTTTGTGCACCACACTCCCTGGTATGTACCCTAATGTAGCCTGCTCCTTGCCCTTCCACTTCCACTATGTTTGAAAAGCCCTTATTAGCTGGGGCCTCCAGCACCTCCTGCCTGGCTCAAGCCTAACTCTACTGCTCTACCCTGCCTTAAACTGAGGAGAGCTGAGATCTGACCCAAAGGACAGATATGGTGGTGAATGACCGAGGGGTCTAAGCAGCAGCTATCGAGGAGCAGGTGAGGACAGTGACGTGGGATCTGAAGCAAGGGGTTAACATTATGAGAAGCCGCCATCTAGACCTGCCCTCTCTGAAAGCCAGGATCAGCAATTACTAGAGGTTCCTAAGGTGAGCTTGCCTTCTAGGGGTCCACTTCTGCCACACCGAGGGCCCACCCCCACCCCCAAGATCTAGGCCCATTCGCCCACATCACTATTTGAATCTGGTCTTTGCAACAAATAAAAAGACCTGTTTTAGTCTGAGTTCAAGTTTCATTTCTTC
This sequence comes from Eonycteris spelaea, assembly GCA_003508835.1. Lineage (NCBI taxonomy): Eukaryota > Metazoa > Chordata > Mammalia > Chiroptera > Pteropodidae > Eonycteris > Eonycteris spelaea. Next base: position 9,064,989 of record PUFA01000024.1, on the reverse strand, counting down.
AACCCACTGGCACTAGAGTTCCATTAAAAAAAAAAAAAAAGGTGACACCGGATATTGGTATGTATTATCGAGAGCTGTAAAATCAAGAAGGAAAACAGGGCATCGTTTATTGACATGGGGTGTGTCTGAGGGCACATTTGCAGTGAAAATGAGTTTCTAACACATTCCCATGTAGGCGTTGCTCAGCGTCACCAACCACTGGTTAATTCATTAATATTATTCAGTGAAAAACATTTCTTCCATTTCATTTATTAGTAAATCTATTTTCATTCTCATGGAAATCAGTCCCTTTCAAATTCATTTAAGAGGAATATTTCATAACTTTCTAATATGGAAGTATTTTTATTTAAATACTTGCGAAACAACTAATTGAGACTTTCACCTTCATCTTTAAAGGTGTTTTTATTGTGGTTCTTGAATGCTCTGCGGTTATAAAAGGTTGCGAAACTAGGAAACAGGACACAGAGAATTAAATAACATAGAAATTGATTTCAATAGCATTGGCTTCATTGGTATTATTTGTTGTCAATCAGTTTAAATAGTAGGAATTTAAATTTAAGCGTAAAATGTATAAGGGCATTATCTACCTCATAAGGAGACAAATAAATGTCTGAGATAATAATGTCAGTAGGAGAAAGTTTGTTCAAAATTTTTAATTCTATGCAATATTGTTGAGTTTTACTTAGTAAAAATACGTAAAGGTCCAAAAAATAGATTCTATAGTGTGAAATGCTTCTAAGAGAAGTATATGATAGAGTGTTTTTGTGGCATCCTACCGCTTCTATAATGCTGCATTTGGGAGCCACGGGGACTATAAAATTGTGTCATTTCTACTTTATACTTTTCATTGATTTTAAAACCCAGCATAAGAGGCAACAGTTGTGTATGTCTGTGACCCAAGGTGATTAGGTCTTTGTTTTAGTTTTTAAAAAGGAAGAGTATTTCTTCCTTCCCCCCAGTCATTTTTAATGTGCTTTTGATGGATAGTAGTAATTCATTTCATTATTACATCTGTCCTTATTTTGTATCTACCCAAAATAGGTCAGAAAAAGAAAAGAAACAGTACGCTACAATCAGCAAGAGGCTTTGCACCCTGCAGTGGTTAAGGTAAGGGCCATGCAGGAAGCTGAACCCCGGGTTAGAACCAAGCCTTAGTGGAGCCTGAACAGCGATCACTTCCAGAATGTCTTGGCATTAGTCAACTTGGCTTCTAGAAATAACTTGAACATAATAATGAGAAATGTTAATAATGATTATTTTCAGTAGCATAGTACAGCCAAGCCCTCAAAAAGAGGAAGTTTTCATTGGTAAGGCATTCCATTTAAACATTGAAATCTGGTGTAATGTGAAGTATGAAATAAGTTTTGAAAGGAAGCTGATGATTAAGAAGAAATGCAGTGGGCATTTAATAAGTGGAGGAACTGCAAGATAATTAACTGGCATGCATAAAGATTCATGCTTTATACCAAAATTTTAATTTTGCACATAAATGTGCCTGATGTAGGCAGCATTTAATCACCTAGCTGACAGGAGTAACTACTTTCATTTAACCTTGACTGAAGATCATGAATTCTAACAGGTTTAATTGGATACATCATTTAACAGAATGAACAGAGCAAATTTTTCTCAATTCATAGGTTCTGATTGACATGCACCAGCAATAAGGCGTTGCACAATTACAGCTGCTCTGCATTCCTGCCCTGGGCAGCAATTGCCATAGTGATGTGACACCACTGGATCACTGGGGCACGGGAACTATGCTGAATCTCCCCTTGTTTTGAAAAGGGCAATGCTTAAAAAAAAAAAGAAAAAAGAAAAAAAGGAAGGAGGAAGGGGAAAAAAAAAGAGGGAGGCTGGAAAAGAAAGGGGTTTGGACACATTTTTTTTACACATTAATCACATTAATATGGACATCCTGTAAGAGAAGGGGTATGTCCTGGTATCAGCCACATGGGAAAAAAATGGACGAATAATGATATTATCTTTTATCTGTTTAGCCTTTCTTTTCAGAGAGTCAGAAAAGAAGATAGTCAAACAAAACAGACTCAGAAAAGAGACTCTAAAAGAAAACCGCTTGAAGCCTCTGGCCCTCCTACAGCAGATGCAGTGCGCGGGGAGCCCTTGGTGCCCTACCCACACGGCAGGCCCGGCATCCCACTCCAGAGTCCGGCCTGCGCTGGGCAATGCAGGCCCCGGGTGTGAATGACAAGCGAAAAGATAGGATTTGGAATGATCCTCTTTCTCTCTTCTTTGCTTCACTAACAAAACCCTAAATGAATCCAGAAAAAAAAAAAAAAGCCGTTTCCGAAATAAAACTATAAACATTAATGTCCTCCTCATAAAATGAACATGAAACCTCAGGAAACTGCTCAGGTGGTTGAATCCTCTAATTCCTTGGCCAGTCTGCAATACCTCAATTACCTCTGGAAATATTCCAGAAAGATCCAGATCTATACTTCGAGAAACACTCTGCAAATCCTGCTCATTTCAGATATAAAAACAAAAATTAAAAGCACTAAATGTTCAAGATTCTCCTCTACAAATCAAACATCAATAGTTTCCTTATTTTTGTTTCTTTGTTTTCATTCATTACCCTTGTTCAGCAAATTTATTCAATTATCAAAATACCTCCACTCCTGCAGCCTGGGTGAGTTGGGGCCTCTGCCCCTCCTCCCATGTCACTAAGTGATTTCTTCATTGTTCCATCAATTTGTTCATTGGTTGTCCTCTCACCTGTCACCTTCTCCTTATATAACTCCTCCGCCAACACCACCTAAATTGGAGGTTTCTTGAAAATAGACATTATGTCCTTCATTTCCATATCCCCAGTTCCTGGAATAGTGCCTAGTGGCTAACCCTGTAACACCATAATTATCCAATGACAGAGTGAACTGGAGCCCCTGGGCTGGGGGGATCTTAGAGCTGTGAAGAATCACGTATTTCTGCTTCTTCTCTCCTGTCTTCTCTTCCTCCTCATCCAGTCTTTCTGCCTTTCTCTCTCTTTCCTAAGCCTTGCAAATATATATTTATGTGCAGAGGTTTACTGTGTATCAGCTACACTCCAGGCCGGGTGCTAAGTGCTGGGGCCTCCAAGATGAATAAGAGAAAACTTCTCTCCTGCAGTAAGTAGTTCACAGTCTCGGACTCATAAGGAGTATGGATGAGAAATATATAGTTATAATATAACACTATTTGTATTGTACTGTGATGAGCTACAAGACTGTGAACTAAGTGAAGGGTGGAGATGTGACTACTTTTGCCTGGGGTTCAAGGAAAGCTTTCGCAAAAGAGGTGACATGCTCCAATGGGGAGTAAGTTTGGAAGTCTGGAAGATTCAGCAGAGAAATCAGCATTTACAGGGTTCTAGGGCATGACATAGTATGACTAATTTTGGGAATGGGAAGTGATTCTGTGAGCAGGGAGTAGGAGTAGGGAAGAGTGCACGTGAAGTTTGAGAGGTGGGCAGGAGCCAAGCCCGAAGTTTCCTGTGCGATATGTCAAAAAGTCTGGACTTTATTCTGGAGATAAGGGGAGCAATAGGGATCGTGTCTTAGCAGAGGCTCAGTCTGTGTTTTAGAAGTGTAGCTCTGACAAGTGGCGTGAGGGATGGATCTGAGCATGAAAAGAGGAAAAGCCTAGAAAGAGTCCAGTTTCAGTTGCTCCCAGTGAAGCTCTCCTCTTCTCTCTCTTCTCTTCCATGGGGCTTCCGGAATTCTTGCCTTCATTCTTTCTTTTCTTTCCAGTTTCTAACTTTTTGTTTCTTACCATAATGAACTCAAATGATCCTCCAAAGAATTTTTGAACCATAAGTCTTTGAAATTTGGTACAGTGCATACAGGGTACAAGCCTCAAGATGGTGTTGCAGTTCTGATAAGAGGCACCCTACTCTCATCCTCTGCTCTTCTCCAAGATGACGGGGGCAAGGGCGACAGGAAACGGCCTCCCGCAGAAAGAATTAGGTTAGAGAAGAGGAAGACATTGGATGAGACATCCTGGGCCTGCTTTTTTCCAGGGATTGTGGAGTTGTGGAGACCACTGAGAGGACTCCTCTTTCCAGCCCCCAAGACTGGGTCCCCATGGGGTCCTAAAGAGAGAGCCCCATCCTTGTAGGTGCTTGCCCTTGGGGCTCTCCCTCCTGACCCCAAACATGAAGTGTTCTGCCCTCTGACCCACCTTAGTCACAGAACCCAAGGATCACCCCACCACCTGCCAGTGAAGCAGCGAGAATTGGTGTCCCTTCCAAACCCACCCTCTGGCAGGGTACCCATGGCAATGCCGTCTAGGAGCAATGGGAACTGCACTCTCTCAGGCCATTTAATAAAGGGAGAATTGAGGTAAAACCTGAGTCCCTGACTCTTCCCCTCACTTTCCCAGGAACAAGCAACCTGGGTTTCTCAGTCCCTTAGGCTCAGTGTTGTCACAGTTGGCTATAAATTCCCTTCTTTTATTTACCCTCGTTTGTATATCAACCTACCTGTCTTACTAAATAGTGAGTACGTGAGGTCAGGAGCCATACCTTATTCATCTTTGTACCATCTCTCCTCTTCAAGTTCATAGCACTGTATGTGGCCCCTGGTAGCTGTAATGGGTCGAATTCAGTTTAATGGGCAACATTTGTTTTGCTGGCACACAACCATGAGCCAGCTGTTTGGAAAGGAGAGAGGGATGTAGGAAACTCAGAAGGTTGAAGGGGGGTTGCTTAGCTGGCTTGAGGAATTTAAAGTGGTGACTAGATTAGGCATAGTAATAATTCAACAAGCCCAAGAGGTACTGGCGGGGGCTCTTCTCTAAACAATTCTTTCCCATCTTCTGTCAGGAGTTTGGTCTCAGTACCCTAAGTATAAATCAGACTGAAAACAACTCAGCAGCCCCTGCATTAAAAAAAAGGTAGTCATACCAAAGGAACTTTGAAATTCTCATGTAAGTTGGATCTCCGAGGAGAGTTTTCAAGTTCTTACTAAATTTTTTCAGTTCTAATGTGGCTTTTTTTTTTCATGGAAATATCATAAGCAAAATTCTATACAATGCCATATTTACGAATGCCTTCCCAATATACTTCAAGAGCATAAACAAGTTCCCAGTCTTCCTAGAAGTTCTGTATGAACAGTAACGAGATGATTTGTTGAGAGAGAACAGCAAATCAGAAACACACACACAAATAGTCCTTTTTGCTACTTGAGCAAGGACTCTTCTTGAGCAGTTGCCTTTTCTTTTCCAATTCTCTTTCTTCTCACTTTCTCCCTCCCCCAAGAAACAACCACGCTCTTAAACACACTTACACTCACAACCATAGTTTTCTTACCCATTCTTTCCACTTATCCTGGGTGAGCTCTGCTGTCATTGCGGCCAGCTCGATGGGACCGCCCCCCCATTCCCGCACCCCAAACTCCTCTCTCTCTTTCTCCATTACAGCCCCAGCTGGAAGTTTTGCTCTTGCTGGCACTGCCCCAGCTTCCAGGGACCCTGCTCCCTCCCTCTGAGCTGTTGATTCATCACAGCTCTTCAAATCTTACCTTAAAAGCTTCCCCCTGGGTTTTATCCTGAGGTCAGCTCTCCATGCAAAATGTTTTGGGACAGTTTGTATTAAGGGTGTTATTGGCACTAATGGTACACACAAATCAATTGTATCACATCTTTATGACTTCTGGTAATTTGTCTGGGAAAATGGCATTCTCCATTTCCCCCTAGGATTCTGAATTTCTGTGTATGTTCCTTTTTTTTTTTTCTCGTACTGTTTTGAACAAACAACAAAAATTACATAAACTGCTGAATATCCTTTTCTTCCATTTTCCCTACTGCACCTTCTCATTGTGTGAATTGGCATAGTCCCTGAACGCAGTTGTGTTTACTTCTGGGGCACACTGTATAATTTAACTTTCTGCAATATAAAATAAGTCAGCGGCGATATTTTTACTTGTTCCAACAATGTCCAAAGTTGTCTCTCACTGTTTTTATTTGAAGGAACTAGACACAAACCTGGCTGCCTTAACCGTGGCCTCTGTGAGGGCTACAGCTGAGAAAATCCGCCGTCAGGAAGAAGTGAATAGAACTAACAAGACTATTGAGCTGGCCAACAGATTAGTGAAAGGTCTGGAGGTGAGGTCCTACAGGGCAGACTAATGAAGCAGGCTGCAGAAAGCACTTCTTTGTTATACACTACTGATCTGGCAATAACAGCAGCACTTAGCAAAGAGCCTGATGAGCTGAAAAATTATGTCATTATCATTCATTTTTTTCATAATAGAAACATGTTTTTGACCTTTACATTTTCTTACATTTTACCATGCTGCGGCCTGTATTAACTGTAAGATTACCTAGTGACTAGTATATTCACAAAGCCCTACAGGAAAGGGAACAGTCGTTTTTCCTTGAGTATTGACAAATAAAGTTGATACAATAAAAAAGGCAAAGACTTTATTTGGAACAATTAGACAATGCTAATGATAGTGCCCTGGGTTGGTTTACCACGAAGCACGATGCAATTTGTCCGACTTAGTTAAGGAATATGATAATGCCCTAATTATCTGTCTAAGATGTACCCTGGATATCACAGAGGAGACAAAGAATAAAGAGTGGCAAACCATGAATTATCCGAAATAATCCATATTGTTAAAGGTTGGCTCCTGAGAAAGTCTGGTCACTGGCAGCTTTCTCACTTGCCATTCATCCATTGTTAATTTAATCTTTTGTATATATTTAAATTTTTTCCCCTGGGTTAACATTTGTTGGGAGAATGTCTCCTCTTGTCCCCCGCCATTGTAGGAGGCATGTTTTTCCAACCAGCGGCTCTCCATGCCTTTTTTTATTCTGATAACTGGACTTGCAGTGGGCCAAGAAAGCATCAACCCACTGCTAATTAAACAGATTTATCCAACTGGATATTGTTAGGAGAATTTAAAATATAAATTGATGAGTGCTTGTTTAGTGCCATTTGAAGTAAGAATTTAAAGGATTTATCGGCTGAGAAGAAAAAGTCTCAGTGTCTTAGATGAAAGCCAGAAAATCTAATGAATTTAAATGTATCCCACCAGGGTAGCCATATTTCTTCTCACTGTGGGACACTGATGTCTCTCAAATTAATGGAAGTAAATTACTATCTTAATCTGACAAATCTATCACTGTTTTATCAAATCAATTTGCCAGCTCCCAAATAGATCAGGAGAAATAGCAGAGGAGTAGCAATGGATTCCTTTTTTTCAAAGAGTAGTGTGAACCCCATCTTCTAAAAGAACATCCATGCCTGAGCCTGACTGACTTAGTTTCACACCATTTGATGGAGCTCTTTGTGCAAAAAATACCTGTCAAAACGAGCTCAAGGCAATAACCTTGCTCTAAGCTCAGAGAGTGTTGGATCTCTTCCAATGTTTTCCATGTCTTTTGCTCTACCCTTTCTGACATAATGAATCTGTGGCCTCCAGAGAACATTCTACCAGGCCTGTGAACATAGGACACCTGCGGGAAGACCTGCCTCCCCTCAGCAGCTTTGACTTTGTATGTTGGCTCCTTTGCAAGCCAGACTCGCATCTGACCCGTTGAGAAACCAAGTCACATAACTAACCCATCAGCAAGTAAATTCTACCCCCCACGGTGGAAATGCTCCGTGTGTCTACTCCAAATCTTCTTTGTTGAAATACTTGTGCCATTTATTTTGAGGTATTTTATAGTAAATGAAAGCATTAGAGACTGTGACAGTGCAGAAATGCATGCACTTTTGTACTTACTTCCATGATGACAGTGCCCAACCACATATGTGTCACAAAAATGCTGCCATCTCTGCTTCTCTGGCAAATTGGGCAATTAAGGTTTCTTTCCTGCGAGCATGTCTTTCTTAGGCTGTGTATGCCTAGTGCTTTAAAATGTTTCGATATGTAGCCCATTAAATATTGCCGTCCCACAGATGGAGTTTGTTTAAAAATGTTTCTTTTCTCTTTTTTGCCTAAGTTTGACTTCAGGACTCTTTGATATTTTCTTTCCTTTTAGTTTTCCTTTTCTTCACTATCTCTGTTCTGCTTTTTTATTTTTCTTTCAGCTTTATTGAAGTATAATTAACAAGTAAAACTGTAAAATATTTACCTGTACAAGATGGTAAATTTGATACACATATACATTGCGAAAGGATTCCCCACCCCTATTGAGTTAATGAACACATCTGCCACCTCACATATTTATCTTTTTTTTTTTTTTTTGGTGAAAACATTTAAGTTCTATTTTATTAGCAAATTTCAGTTACACAACACAGTGTTATCAACTATAGTCACCATGTTATACCTCATTTCCTCAGATCTTACTCATCCTATAGCTAAAAGTCTGTGCCCTTTTACCAGCCTCTCCTTCTTCCCCTCTTCCTGCCCATTCCAGCCCCTGGAAACAGTTTTCTACTCTCTGTGTCTATGTTTGACTTTTTCTTAAGATTCAAAAAATTAAAACTAGCACTACCATATGACCCAGCACTCTCACTTCTGGTAATTTATCCAAAGAAATCCAAAACACTAATTTGAAAAGGTATGTGCATCCTTATGTTCATTGCAGCATTATTTACAATAGCCAAGATATGGAAGCATCATAAATGTCTATCTATGGACAATTGGATAAAGAAGATGTGGTACCTAGGTACAATGGAATATAACTCAGCCATAAAAAAGAATGAAATCTTACCACTTATGACAACATGGATAGACCTAGAGGGTATTATGTTAAGTGAAATAAGTCAGACAGAGGATGACAAATACCATATGATTTCAATAATGCATAGAATCTAAAAAACAAAATAAATGAACAAAAAAACAAACAAACTCATAGATACAGAGAACAAACTGATGGTTTCCAGGTGGGAGGGGGTTTGGGGAGCTGGATAAAAAAGGTGAAGGGATTAAGAAATACAAATTGGGAATTACAAAACCGCCGTGGGGATGTAAAGTATAGTGTAGGAAATATAGTCCATAATATTGTAATGATTGTGTACAGTGTCAGATGGGTGCCAGACTAATAAAGGGGATCACTTGGTTATATAAATGGCTAACCTCTATGCTGTACACTTGAAACTAATGTAATACTGAATGTTAACTGTAATTGAAAATATATATGTAAACGTATCACATCTTCTTCATCCATTCAGCCCTTGATGGACACTTAGGCTGTTTCCATGTCTTGGCTGTTGTGGATAATGCTGCAGTGAACATGGGGGGGCAGATCCCTCTTCGATTTTTTGTTTTCTTTTTCTTTGAACTATGCCCAGAAGTATCATTGCTGACTTACTGACTTAGTTGCATATGATAATTCTATTGATCACATGGTAGTTTTATTGATCGTTTTTTGCCGAACCTCCATACTATTTTCCATAGTGGCTATATCGGCTTCTCTTTCTCTCTCTTTTATAAAATCTTCCCAACTTCTGCTCTCTTCCTTTCTTCTCTCTCTCTCTCCCTCTTCTTCCTCTTCTCTCTCTCTCTCTCTCTCTCCTCTCTCTCTCTCTCTCCCCTCCTTTCCTTCCTTCCTTCCTTCCTTCTTTCCTTTTCTCCTTCCTTCCTTCCTTCCTTCCTTCCTTCCTTCCTTCCTTCCCTTCCTTCCTTCCTTCCTTTCCTTCCTTCCTTCCTTCCTTCCTTCCTTCTTCCTTCCTTCCTTCCTTCCTTCCTTCCTTCCTTTCTTCCTTCCTTCCTTCCTTCCTTCCTTCCTTCTCCTTCCTTCTTTCCTTCCTTCCTTCCTTCCTTCCTTCCTTCCTTCCTTCCTTCCTTCCTTCCTTCCTTCCTTCCTTCTTTCCTTTCCTCCTTCCTTTTTCCTTTGTCTCACGTCTTTTTTCTCTCTAGTAATTTTTTTCCACTGTATTTTTCTGGGTAAAGAGTAGAAATCTAATTATCACCGATTTTTTTAAAGAAATCCTTTTGAAGCAGACTATTAATTTTTTGTCTCTTCCTTTGTAAAATACAAAAGTGGCCTATTAGAATAAGTTCTGTGTTTATGGTTTAAAATTTATGTTTAGAGCAATCAGGGTCTTCGTTAGTAAGTTCCGAGCATTTTTCTCTCTTTGGAACTGTAGCCACTTCATTATCGTTTAAAACAATTCTTTTGTATCACTCATTAGTAAATGTTGTTATGAGAATTGTTTTCTCTAAGACTACTTCATTACTATTATAAAATTCATTTAATTAGCATGTTTTTAAAATTCGAACACATTAAAAATAAAATGCAGAAATTTTACTAAGACTTGTTGCTTTAAAACATGCTATTATCTTTCTGGAAGGAAATTTCAGAGCATGCCTCAAGAATATTAAGAGTGTATATATATATGTGTGTGTGTATATATATATATATACTTTGACCCAGGAATTCCATTGCTAGGACTTTATCCTAAGGGCATAAGAATATGACAAGGTTCACTACCAGAATATTTATTGCAGCACTGTTTATAATAGCTATAAATTAAAACTCACCTCAATGTCCCCAAACTGAGTATTGGCTCAATAAGTTATAGGTCATTCATGACATGGAATATCATATACCCATTAAAAATTATGTTGTAAGAATATTTTTATCATACGGGAAATTTTTCTTAGTACATTTGAAATAAACAAAGCAATTACAAAATGTGATGCATGTTGTGATCTCAGTTTGACAATATATTTATTACCTCTCAATTCCAAATCAACCTCTCTGCCTTAATGGGCTGGCCCTTTAGGGCATTTTTCCTCTGCAGCGAGCACAACATTAGGTTTGTCAGTAGAGGGCGCAAGAGAGACAATGCAGGAGGAAGGAGCTTCCCCTCCAGGCTCTGGTACTTAACCTTTTGTTTTTCTTCCTGCCCCTACACCACTGCCAGAGGTCTCTGTCCCAGCCCATCTACACACCCAGAGCATGCAGTCCCTCAGCAAGCACTCAGCCCCATCTCAGAGAGTGATTAGTTTGCATCGGCCATCCAAAAGGGACATCACTCCAAACCTCTACCTGTCCTGCTAGCAAGCTGATTCTTGGTGCCTGAGTGCCTCTGGAGCACCTGTGCTGCAGAAGCATGTTCCCTGGTTGCCCAACAATTGTGGACCGGTTCTGGCTCAGGCAACCCAGAGAATGTCATTTCCGGTGGAGCTGCAGACACAGCCTGTCCAGCAAATTCTACACTTGTCTTGGGGAGGTAGCCCCCTTTGAAATTGTTCCTTCCTTGGATGGTATTATTTAGAGTTTTCTTTTCACCTTCCTAATTATGCCTATGTTATAGTTAATAGTATTTTATAATAAATGTTCCCTGTTCAAATTGCTGTGTGGTTTCTGTCTCCTGATTGGACCCTAGTACATATATTTATATATAAGAAGAGAGAAAAAAGACTGAGACAAAAAGCCAAAAACTTGACTGCTGTGTTAATCTGGGTGGTGTGATTAAAGGTCTTTTTTATGTTAGTTTTCGTGATTCACAATATTTTCCAAAATATTTTATAAAGAGCTTTTATTTATTGTACTTATTTATTTTAGTTTCTAAGATTCATTATTATGCTAGCAAAGTTATTGATACAAGTTTATGTTCTTGCTACAAAATTTAGAGTCAAAACCAAAATGATCATATCAGAAGCCTATTTAATCAGCAAGTTGGTTGGGCTGGCCTAATAATGGGACCACACAAAGTCCTGCAATTACTTCTAAGAACTGGCCTCCTTCCCATGGCCACCATCAGCTCCCTCAACTCTGATTTTAAAGTCACTGCAACTCTGGTTTTAAAGTCCCACTGTTGATATGAAGGTATTAAGAACTATTTTTGTATATAATAAGATGATTTTTAAAACTACTGTAGCAGTCTTTAAAAATGTCATGCAATGTTATTGCAGCCTTCTGCTATTTAGAGAGATGTGTGTGTACATGTAGCAAATTGGCTTGTTGCCATTTCAGCAGACATACCACTAATGCAAGGATGCTATGCGAGTCCGGATTCTAAGATGGCCCGCAAGATTCCCAGGCCTTGACGCGCACATCCTTCTCCCAGTTATTCAATCAAACACTCCAAAGAGAGGATTTTGCAGATGTAATTAAGGTCCCATCCCAGTTGACCTTATGATAGGGAGATTAACTCTGTGGGCCTGACCTAATTATCTGAGCCTTTTTAAGTAGAGGGTTTCTCTGGTTGGTTACAGAAAAGCAGAAAGTCAGAGATTGGAGGCACAAGGGGGATTCAACTTGGAAAAGTCTCCGTTGCTGATTTTGAAGAAGAAGGGGGCCAAGTGGCAAGGAATATGGGCAGCCTCCAGCGGCTGAAAGAAGCTCTTGCCCAACGGCGGGGAAGGAAACAGGATCTCGCCCTACAGCCACGAGGAACTGAATTCTCCAGGCAACCTGAACATGGCTGGAAGCACATTCTGCCCCACAGCCTCCAAATGAAAAGAAAGAAACTAGAAAACGGACTGGCCACGCCTATTCTTAAGGATCAAAGATGCAGATTCAAAACCTCTTGGAGGGACAACAGACTCCTTGGAGTTCTGAGGCTTCGCGCACATCATCATCACTGTGGTTGTCCCTGCAGCAGGCCACTCCGACATTGCCAACGGCATCCGGAGTCTGGAGCGTGGATTCACGTTCTAGATTAGAGTCATTATTGGAAGTACTGGGACTGCCCTTCTTTGTTCATATTCCTTGGAGATTGGACTACAAACAGGACTTTGTGGTGGGCAAAGACTTGGGAAATGACTGCTGCTTTCTAACTGTCGGTTACAGTTTTGAGACTGAATGATCTCTTCTTCAATAGCAGGCTTCTGTTTTCTATCACTCCTATGGTAAATGCCTCCCACCTTTACTCATAGCCTTTTTGCCCTGATTTTTTTTTTTATATGATTTCTCTAATTTGGTTACTTTTTGCTTTTATTTTTGGTTATCTGCACAGACATTTTTTCCGCTTTCTTTTTTAGTTTTGGTCAGTTTCACAGGTAGAAAAAAAAGAAGTATACATTTACCAGAAACTTCAAGTAATTTTGCCTACAGGATTTCAAATCCTCAATGAAAATTTGAAATCTGGTTTCAGATGTAAGTCACATTTAACTGATTTCTGCCAGTTGCCACAGAAAGAGAAGTTAAGCTCTTAATAGAAGAGAATGAATTTGGAAAGTCCTGAAGAGAAGGAGTTGGTCTGTGTCACTTTGAACTTAGATGATGTCACCAGGATGCAGAAATTGCCACCCTTGAATGGGGAGCTGCCACGGGACCTTCTACCAGGCAGCAGGACTTTCTCTGGCTTCTGAGTGAGTTACGTTTATCCCAGTTTCCTGAGAGGTACTTACCCTGGTCCACTAAGTCTGAATACTACCTTTGCAGATGGTTATTTCTCTGGCCTCCTATAGCCACGTCAACAAGAAGGCAAAATAACACTTGATTTCCCTTTCGATATTTAACTGAGACTTGCACTATAGAAGCCAGGAAATCACAGTGAAAGCCCATGTGGTGATCACACTGGAAGGGCAGTCAGGCCTGTTTCCTCTGTTGACAAGACTGACATTATAGGTTTGAAAAGTCTTTACTGTTGTTTGAGTCTGTACTCACTAAGGAGAAAAATAATTTCAAACTCAAACTGAAATGCATCCAGCAGACGGGTTCCTCTCCTGCCTGCCTTCTGCACAGGGTCCTTGGGGACCCTTGGGGACCTTTTCCCATTGGGGATGACACCATCTACCAGTGGGGAACAGAATGGAGGCTAAACACAAAGGTGTCCACTTGATGAGTATTCTGCATTGAAATGTTCCTCAAAAATCCATATGTTGAAGTCCTAAACCCCAGGACCTCAGAATGTGACCTGATTTGGGAGTAAGGTCATTGCAGATATAATTAGACAAATTAAGATGAGCTCATACTTAAAAGAGTGGACCTCTACTACAACATGACCGGTGTCCTTATGAAAAGGAAGGTGTTGGAAACAGGGACACACTTGTAAAAAGAAGGCCTCCCCAGCCAAGAAGTAACCAGAAGCTAGGAGAGAGGCCTGGCCCAGACCCTGTTTGAGCACCTTTAGAAGGTGCATGGCCTTTCTCACACCTTGATTTGGGACCTCCGACCTCTTGAAGTGTGACACAATAAATTTCTGTTGTTGTAAGCCACCCAGTTTGTGGTACTTTATTACATCAGTCCTAAAAAACTAACATAATGAAAACAGTGATCTTTCCTTCCTGGCTTTTAATTGAGTGCCCTTGGCAAAACAAACAAACAAACAAACAAAAAATCATTATTGCTTTATCACCCTGTCAAAATTACTCAAGGTTTGAAACAGGAGAAATGGGCAGAGCTGCAGGAGGCCTTTGACCTAGGAGCAAACTAGAGACCTCTGGAAGCCGCTGCCTAAACTGACCTTTGCCAAGTCCAGATATGAGTCTTTTGTGACATCTCTTGACATCAATATTTCACTGTGGTGACTGAGCCAATGAGCTGCTGCCACATACTCATGATCTAACGTCCTCTCCTGCTAAAAGTGGATGGGAACAGAATGTGTTTGGAGCAGATAGTTTGTGCAAGTGTGTGTGTGTGTGTGTGTGTGTGTGTGTGTGTGTGTGCAAGTATCTTTTTAAAATGGTGAAACTACTTACTGGAAAGTGAGAATTTCAAATTATTTCAGCCTAAAAATTTTTTTCAGTATAAAATATAAAAAAGCAAATACCCTAACACTACTTTTCAAACTATATGTTGATCTCAGTTATAGATTTTGAATACTTTTCTTGCTCATTTTGGGGAAATTTGTGTTATTTTTAGCAACTCACCATTTAAATCACTACTGTCAAATTAGCCAGATTTGGGTTTTTTTTATGGTTGAAGGTCTTTTGTGGTAACATAATCAAATTAACTCATTTAAAAGTCTTCTGTGTATTTTATAATTTTTTCCCAGTATTGAAGCTTGTCTGTATTGTACTTGACTGCAGAATTAATGTTTAATTTTATTCTATAAACATAGAGTTAAAGCCACTTAATCTTAGCACACAGTCTAAGCAGATACATACAAAATGTATGTAAGTTATGCCCTATTTTAACCATAGGGATCCCACCTTATATTTTAGGACATAGCTTCTATATTTCAGAAAGAATTAAGTTCTTTAGAAGGTACAGGTAGGGGTGTAACTTTTTTCTTTATCATTAACATCAGATTTAATGGATGGTTTTAGCATCTGATTTAAAACTGCATACAAATCAGCTTGTATTCTTCTTTTGCCCATAGGCTTGCAATAACATTCTCTAAGTGCAAACCTGCAAGTCAGGGTGCGTGGCTGAAAGACAGAAAGCCTCTAGTATATTATGTTGACATCTCAGGTTTCTCACATGCCTGACTGATGATGCCTCACCTTCCAGTTTCTGGTATAAAGGAGTAACGAAAGTATGAAGTAAAATGGGGGTGCTTTTAGCAAAACGCAAAAGGGCCTCTTCTAGTGACAAAAGATTAAACTCAATATAATCAAGGAGGATGGTAGGTTTAAAATATATGATATTCTTTAGTACTTGCATGAGGAAAGAAGTTAAAGAATTTTAATATTTGGCAGTTTCTTATGGAGTTTTCTTTCTTAAACATTTTATTGTTCCTCAAGAGCCACCTAAGCCTCTTCCCCAGGAACCTCTTAAGGAGTCACAGTGTCATTTGTGTCCTCCACTAAGATCTCCTTCAGGCTCAAGGACAATGGAAAGAGAATATGTGGACACATCAGAGAAACACCTTTCTCCACTGCAGCAAAAACCACTCAAAGAGCACAGCCTCCCAATAGAAGGTCACCAGCCTCATCTTTTTAGCTGACAAACAGTACACTGCATTTCCCAAACCACCTCTCGTTAGAATACCTGAGTTTGTAAAAGAACAAAAAATCGTTCTGTGAAAAATGGGGGTAAGCAAAATGTGAGGGATGAGAAACTCAAGTTTGAATGCAAGATTCTCCTCTTGACTCAAACTTTGGCTGGAAATATTTGACTGGGAAGGAGTTGTGTTTCCAGCTGGATGTGGTTGATTGAGGAATTGTCTGGAACCAACCGGCTGCTCTCACCTATGTGTGATTTCACTTTGTCACTTGGGAATTTCTGAAAGCCCAATGGGACTCAAGTAGTGGGTACAATGTGTATGTAAAAATCCAGAAAAATATGGTGCTGTGTTTTCCCTTACTTTATGATTCATCAGGGCAGATTAAAATAGTTAATGCCCCTCTAAAAAAAAAAAAAAAAGAGCAATTTACTCTGGTCTCACAAGTAAGATCAGGGCCAATAAACTGTAACAAAGCATAATATTTAGGACACACATATAACTCCACTCAAGGGTAATGTTCTACACATAATTCATAGAGTTAGTTCCAATCAATTCTCCTCCAGCGAATACACAGCACTAATAGGTCTACTGTGGCCTTTAAATTTCCTCCCACTTTTTGATGCATACGTTCACTAAAAAGCACAAATTATTAATCAGAGTAGCCTCTTTCATGTTTCTGTTACCTGGACCGAGAACCACCTGAAATATCAAACAAGAAGAATACATTCAAAGGTCAAATCATACCCAGTTTGTCATATAAAGTTGAGAGTTAAGATGGAAAGTTTTTTTTTTAAAAAAAAGGCACTTAAAACTTTTCTCTATCTGCTTCTGAGACTCTGTTCTACTTTCAACTTTCTGGATGCCTATTACTAGTATATTATGTGAAATTAGCTATCAGGCATTTGAAGATGAAGAGCTGATTTTATCGCTCATTGACGTTCTAAGAGGTATGCTACACTTAATTAAGGTAGTTTCGTAGATAAGGTTTAAAAATATTTACAATGCTTCTCAGGCTATCAACAGGTGAAGTTAATCAAATAGCTGGGGGTAAGGGGGGAGATTTGCCTCCAGATAGTAATGGACCAGCCCCAAATTTACATACTGTTTTCACATGCACACACACACAAATTTTTCTGGTTAAAAAAAGTGATAGAGTAAAAAGAAAAGTTGCATAGATAAGGAAGATAGTATTTTTAAAATATAGCAAATGTTCAATTAAAACTGATTTGAAACACACCATCACATGGATTTAATCATGGAGGAGAGATTGCCAACTAGGAATAGAGGTTGTGCAATCTAGGAATAGAGTGTGGGAATGAGGGTCAGATGACTCTGTGACTTATCTGAACACCTCTCTATTGCTGGGTGACCTGTATTCATGCTTTGGGCCAATTCAGCCTGATGGAAAACACTAATGCGATAATCTAGAACAACAATGTTTCCCATATGCTTCTTAGCTAGAGCATTGAAGAATTTTGAACTATACCATAAATGAAAGCATGAAGAAAGAAGTTTGCTGTGACTCTCTACACATAAAAAAGAAAGCAAGTGTCTGGTTTTAGAAAGGTTTAAGAGAAGTCCTACTTAATGGCAGGGAAATAATAATGATACCTCGACATAGAGATTTGCAATCTCTTATCTGAACCCCTCTGTACCACATGTGTTTCGGAATTCAGAAATGTCAGGAATTTAGAATTGTAATTGAGTACATATGTCAAATATTATATAATATTGCCATTGGAGTCTGGGCACACTCCATAATCAAACACATTCACGTTTCCACAGTTAAATGTAATTCTTACACTAAGTGAGATAAAAATTTATCAATAACTTCATATCAGGTCATGCCATGTTTTGCTGCCAAGAGAGTTATGAAATAACTTACATTTTTTAGAACATTTAAAATTTTCATTATGGCTAAGTAGTTATATACTTGTATTATCTTTTTTAAAGCAGCATCACTACACAAATTTCATGAGGATTTGTCAAAGGTGCACTAGGTTGGTAAATAGGTAATAGCATCCCAGTGTGACAATGTGGAACCAAAGGTTTAAAAGGTGAAAAGGTAAAATGATTTGACTCAAGGTATTACAGCTGCTTCTCAGAAAAGTGGGAACCAAAAATTGGCTTGTTATCAATTAGAGATGGTCAAATCGTGGAAAAACACAATAAAAAATTACCCCAGCACTGTCCTCAAGGTTCCCACTCTTGGGAAGGCAATGACGTCATCGCCTGGTCCACTGCCACTTCTATTAATACTTACCCTCATGGTGATCCAACCAACAGCCTTATAGTAAATTCCGCGTGTTCTGTTACATGAGTAGTGAAAATGTTAAAGCTACTTCTCTAAAAAGGAATTGCTCGAAAGAAAAACTAATTTTCTAGTGTTGTCTAGAAAGTAACGAAAGTTTTTCTTTACTTTTTTTATAACTTCTGAATAGGAGAGTATAAAAAGCAGGTTTCTCTTATTCCTGCATTGAATGCCAGGTTTCTACCCCGAGGAAGGAAGAGGAGATACAAAATAACACGAGACAAAACCTAGGAGGATGATTGTCAAAAGAACACTCCTTCCGAAAGAGTGCAGTATGTAAAGAAGAGGAAAAAGTAATATTACTATGGAGAAATCTGACAAACATTTCCTTAGCCATCTGATCAAGTTCAACATCAACAGTGACAAGTCATGTTGATATTATGCCCTTGATATGATGAGAATCGTACTTTCCCCCTGTGTCTTCCCCTCAGAAAAGACATTAGCCTAGGCTAATTATGAGAAAGACATCAAACAAACCAAAATTGAGGGACATTCTACAAAATACCTGACCAGTACTTCTCAAAATTCAAGGCTATCCAAAACAAGGAAAGTCTGAGAAACTATCATAGTCTAGACTGTAGAGGAAACTAAAGAAACGTGATATTATCCTGCACAGGATATTGGAAGAGAAAAAGGACATTAAGTAAAAACCAAGGAAATCTGAAGAGAATATGAACTTTAGTTAATAATAATGTTTCTATATTGGTTCATTAGTTGTGACATACCATACTAATGGAAAATGTTAATAGGGAAGTTTCACGAGGGGTATTGGGAAACCTCTTTGCTAGTTTTGCAACTATTTTGCAAATGTAGAACTATTCTAGAGCAAAAAAATTTATTTGAAAAATACCCTTCGTATTATGAAATATATATGATTAAACAGTAAAATAGGAAGAAATATTTAGAGCATGAAATAAGTTATACGAAAACACTTGTAATAGAGAATGTTCTTTATTGTCTGTGATTTATAAAACTGGATTTCTGGATATGGTCATTTATTGTTATTCTCGCTTTTCCTATTGAAAATTTTGAAAATATATCTGTAGAATTTGGAACTGTACAGGATTCTGTTCCATCTTCTGTGACACATTCATAAATGTAACTCGTGTGATAACTCAATTGTGCAGAGTGTAGTTTCATCCTCCTGTCTTTTGCTAATCTTTCTTTCACCTTCTCACTTTTTGGTTGTTGGGGGGAAAAAAAACCTTGTTTTATGCCATTCAAAACTCAGTCTGGTCCTACTATTCAAAAATTCCTTTAAGTATTGTTCGCTCTCTTGAGGACGAAATATTTTCAGGCTCTCAGCTTGCTCTATCTTCTTTCTGCTTCCATTACCACCTGAATTTCCAAGACAGTGAGCGGGCGCACTGGAGGAGATCATAGCCTTGTGCAGACACACAGTGGAGGGAAGAGTTGATGCCTGTGGTTGCTCTGGTCTCCAAGGACACCTCCTGCCCACCGGGTTGCCAGGCCTCTGTACCCTCTGGTGCTGAGGACCATTACTGGTGAACTTGGCATCCTTTCTTTTAGCCCAGAGAAAGCATGTGAGGAGTTAGGACTTGGCCTCATCCTACCAGGTTAAAGCGTCCAATATTTACTCCAGTTCAAGACACTACTTTCAAAACCACATTGCATTTACCTTTTAAAATGAATATTTTAAACTACAAAATCTTTAAGTCAAAATAAAACTGTCAGAGTTAATTTCTTCCTATGTCTTCATATAATACTAAAACAACAGATCCTTCTTCTCCCTCAATAGGAGATTTTCATTAGTCAAATCCAAAATAGAGTTGTGTGTAGAGTTGGATTATGTCACTTGCTTTCCTAGGGTCAGATGTCATAACCCCACGCTTTCTAAAGGGCTTGCTACTACTTGCTCAACAGACTGATTCAGAAAAAGGCTTGTACAACCCAGGGTTTCTGAAGCAATGTGTGCTCAGTCTCCAGGCACTGTTGACAGAAGGATTAGTCTGATAAAGAACATCAACCAGGTCTTTTGTGGATTAGGAGTTGGGAGAACTTGGAAGTCTTCCTTGTCCACAGAAGCAAGACACTGGGCCCCTTCCTACTCTGAAGCCCCCTTGTGAATACAATGGGGAATCTCAGGCCTTCCCCTTTCTTATGAGCCGGGGAGCCCTTTGTGTGAAGGGACTGGGCTTCTTTCTTGTATGCTTTGTCATGCCAATAAAGTTACTGAAGTGAGGTGACAGGTTAGAAGTGTATCAGGAACAATGAGGGGGATGGTGCCTCCTCCCGTCTGATTCTTTTAAAGATTTGATTTTTCTATGCCAAATGGAGAACGAACTTGCACTGTCCTGTCTCTTAGTTTGGCAGGATAAGGGAAAGGTTAAAGAGATTAGAGCTTTCATGGAAGACTTTTTTTGTCCAGAGAGGAGACTCCAAAGGAGAATCAGACTTCCCTTTCATCCCCTACTCTTCGAGTCACACTCCTTGAACCAGTGGTACGAGTAGTCAACATGCAGACCTGGGCAAAAGGCCAATCCCATAGGGATATAAAGACTCTGAGCACCAGAGTCACTGCAATTTGCTCAAAGCCTTCTGAGCCTTGCATCACCCACACCGTTCTGTCACCTTCCAACTTTCTATACTCTGTGGAATCCCATTCATCTCCAAGGGCCTGCTGTAATAGCCTCTCTTCTAGGAAGTCTTTGTCTATCTCAATCCACTCTTTGCCTGAACATGTTATAACTCTTTCTGGGCTTTTCTCTACTCTCAATATCACCTTTCTTCATCTTATCACATTGCATTACAATTATTTGCTTGAACTGTTTTCATTTTCTGAAAGATCGGAAACTTTGTGTTATGCACCTCTCTGTGCCCAGTACCTAACTTGTATCTGCTCATTAAGTATTAGTTGAATAAATGAATGAATAGATGAATGAACACATTATAGGAGCAACAATTGCAGATAAAATCCAGGAATTACTATTGTCTTTAGAGAAGAGCAGCCCCTCACCTAGCCTCAGAAAATGGATTATGACTGGTGAAAGGCTGCAATCTTCTAACTATACTTTACAAGTGATTGAACTAGGAGGGAGCATATATCCGTTTCTTACTCGTGAAACATAAAGGAAGCCTCTGGAAGGCTTCTAGAAAGGTATTTGCTTTCCTAATAAAAAAAAAGGACAGAAACACCTTATGTTCCCCTTTCTCCTCGTCTTCAGCATCGTTTTGTTTCTAGTGCCTAATTTACTATTAGCACATAGGCTCAGCAAATATTTGTTAAATGAGTGAGTTAATGAATACTAAAGCAATAAGCACTACCTTGCTCAGTCACTACCTTAAAAGTGGATGTGGTGGCTGGTGCTGCAGGAGTCATCTTGCAACCATGAAGGAAAGGCCAAGCATCCTAGATATTTCTTGGGCTACTGAACCAACATCTGTTCATCTCGACTTTTTGCTATGTGAAAAAAGCAGCCCCCTCTTGCTTTAAATCACCTTTAGTCAGGCTGTTTTGTTACTTGCAGCCAAAAGCATCCTAAGTAATACAGGGATCATATTCTTTTCATTGTTGCCTCCTTACCACCTACCGTGACCATCCACCCCTCTCCTATAGGTGCATTTTCACAGTGCCCAGAGACTTCACAGTTCCATGGTGGAGACACCCTTAGATTTTCTAAGCCTATAAATTTCTACATTAAGTCTTTTAGTGTGACCAATCTGAAGACTGAAAATAAAACGATTTTAATGTATTGTGTTTCCTGCTGTATTGGAGGTTCTGATAAGTATGCTGGAGCACCAAAAAAAAAAAAAAAAAAAAAAAAAGACAGCTACTAACACTGAGTAATCATGAGTGTATTGCACTTTCTATTTTTCAGCAGCGGGGAAACCCCGAGATCTCCTGCCACTTCTTGTTTCCTTTTGACTGTGGAGGCTAAATTCTCTTGCTCTTACTTGGTCTCTGTCCCTGGCAAGTTTTAGGAATAATATCACTGGAGAAATGACAAAGAAGTAAAATAAAGTCTTTATTGCTCTATTTCTTCATGAATGAGCTTTATAAATTCAAAACAAAAAAAATTCTTATTCAGGTTGACAATATAAGAACAGATCAAAGTGTTTTGTGAACAGCGTATTTACTCTAGGGGAAATCCATTCACTGACTTGCCTACAACTTTCGCTCTCTTTCTTCCCCACAACAGCTCTTCCTCTTTTTCCCACCCCCAAACAAGACTGTAGATTGGACTCTCTAACAGTGACAGAGGAGATCAGTAAGCTGATAGATGAGGTATCTGCTCGACTTTTATTTTTGTCCATTGTGGACTAC
Organism: Eonycteris spelaea; assembly: GCA_003508835.1. Classification (NCBI taxonomy): domain Eukaryota; kingdom Metazoa; phylum Chordata; class Mammalia; order Chiroptera; family Pteropodidae; genus Eonycteris; species Eonycteris spelaea. Next base: position 9,042,663 of record PUFA01000024.1, on the reverse strand, counting down.
TGAGATGAATACATGCTACTCAGTAGATGTCTTGTTTTCCTGCACCTTTAAATAAGATATTTGTGAAAAATGTGATTACATATCGAAACTACATTCATGAGAGTGAACTAAGATGCTATATCCCATTTTTTTATTAGCATAGATAGATTCTCTCACATTACTCCTTCATATTTCTTGAGGCTAGATCATTCAAAAGGTCTACAAGAAGTTAAAGTGAAGCAACTATGATTAGAAATAACACTTTGAATACCATATGTCTTCTTGACATGGAATTAAGTTGACCTATATGATAAAATGTTTATCTTTCATCCAGAAAGAAAGAGTTTATGGTCACTATGCAAGATTCATCATCTAAAGATGAAGGATGGTTGAGAAAATCCTGAAGCAGGTATTATATGTTAACATTTATAGTATAACAATGTGTATATTTTTATAGTTTGCATGAATGAATCATTGGCTACTAATGAATCATTGGCTACTGTGTGATTGTTACCAGAAACCAGATATTAATTACATAATCATTGCCTCACAAAAAAAATATTAAGTCTTCTCAAGTCTGATAATAGTGACAGAGCTGTCTCTCAAAAACCTTCTGAAATATACTTTTTAAAAATCTAGTGAACCATCAAGAAGGGTTCTGAAATGATAGGTAAAAGGGGGAAAAATTCTCAAGTGTATGTGCCTAAACTTTTCAGAATGAGGAAGGAAAGGAGAGAATGAGAACAAGGGAGGAAGCCAGAGATCCTGGATGCTTGGTTCTGCCATGCCATATGGGCTCCCTGGACCAAAGCCATCTGGAGTGGAACAGATTGTTTCAGGCTGTTAAAGTTGCCAGATCACAGGATTTCTGGGATTTCTCTCTATTCCCTGGGGCAGGCTGGAAATTTAATTCTCAGCATATCCTAGGGTACAAACTGTGTGTCCTTAACCAAGGAAGGTAAAGGGTCTCATCTTTATCCAATCTTGACTAGAATTCTAGAAAAGTAACTCTTTGAAGAGAAAAGAAATTAATGGTCAGAAAGTTTGAGAAATACATGATACCATCCACGGAAGTTGTATAAAGGACAGAGCAAATTAAAAGTTGCTGAGACTTATGTGATTTGAAAAAAAAACCCTTGTTTTTCTCAGTATTTCTCACACTTATTTGATTCATAGAACCTTCTGAGGTTTGCATTTGGGGAAATATTTCTAATAGAACGATGGGCAATAGACCTCTTTTCTACCACTGCCTCTACACGCTTCCAGAGCCACCACTCAGAGATATGAAAATGAAAGGCGAGTAAGCTTGCTATTCTTGGGAAAGACCAGACTCCAGGATGCTGACTGGGAAGTTGGATCTTTTTCAATAATATCAGTTGGATGTGGCTTAATGGGACATATGCTTTTGCAGACTCAATTTCACTTAGGAAAACTGTTTCTTTACTCAACATGAATTTAGGCAACCTAGATTCTAGATAGGCTATAAGAAGTCCCTTATGCTGGAAGACTGGAATAGCCAAACCCCAACCTTGGCCCCTCTCTGAAAGCCCCAAACCTGAGCCACTAACCCAAACTTTGGGAAATATGGCATCAGACCATTGAATTCTCAAGTCTTTTATATGATAGAGGGCAAGGTCACAGAGGTGGGGATATCCTAAAAGAAATAAACGTATTCAAGTAACCATAACTTCGGGAAGCAGTTTTTATGCAAGGAAAGAGAAGGTAAATCTAATTAAAGGAAGAAACTTTCCCCTTTTTTTGATCTGTAAGAGGTTGGGTCTGCATTCCAGTGAGGGAAACATGAACATGCCATGTAGGGGAAGGGGAGGGCTGCCTCCCACTTAAGGAAGACAAGTAGGTCCTGCAACATGATTGCTCACAGAGGAAGAAGGAGACCAGGTGAGTATCCCAATGATAGATGGGGTGATGGATATTGTAAGCAATCCTGTCTGCAGTCCTGGCCTCTAGGATTTAATTGGCTTCTCATAGTCCCAAGCCTTAAAAGTTGCTGCCTGGTCTCAATGTTTACTATGGGAATTGCAGGAAGGGTGCGCACACTCAGGCTGAAGCAGGACAGAGAGATAGAACAGGAAATTGACCACGCAGTAGGGTAAGAGCAGAGCCATGGTCCAGGGCCAGGCAACTGGATTAGGCAACAAATGACCAGAGAGATGCAGAAGACTGGTTTAAAAAAAAAAAAAAAAAGAGACCCCAGATGATTGTGAGAGAAAGTTTAGAGTGATGAGTCTGGAATATTTGGGACACATGTTCAATACCAGACATTGTTCATATAGTTTTCTGACAAATTAGGAATCAGCAGTGGTTCTAACGAAAATACTATCTTGATAGAAATGTCCATTATGATTTCTCATGGCCGAAGATGACAATGTAAATGGTGGTAGGTATTTTTGAGTGTGCTGGGGGAATTCCAAAGGAGAGATTAAAGGCAAGAAAAAATATGAATGTGTAAAGGAAAGTCATTTACTTGGACGTAACTGCCTTTCTTATTTCAGTGTCGATAAGGTATCACGACGCTGTTTTGCAGAGTCACTTTAAAGTCAGTGGTATATTACACACTTTGTGATCAATCCTCTTAATGTCAGTTGTCAGTCCTCTATGCCTTCTCATTAAAGGGTGTTAAATAAGCAAACATCATTTTTTTAAACTAAAATGAAGAACATTCTCCAATAGTTCCAGAGATTGATTGGCTCTTTTTTACTAAAGACGGTGTTCTAGAACTTAAGGACCAGAAGAGATAGTTCTCTTACCCAAACATAAACCTACTATGGATTCTCTACTTTTAAATTTAACAAGATAATATAATTGTCCTGTGTAAAGAATAGTAGTGAAATAGCTGACCAGAATGAACTGGATATTCTGACTCATTAAAGGAAAAAAGCAAGTAACTCTGTACATACAATTTAAAATTAGTCGGAGCCAAGGCAAAATCAAACTACTTTCACAGTGTGTTAACATTTAGGACACAGTGAATATTAACGCAGAATTCACTACCCATGAGGGCGTTCAGTGGACCAATTTGCTTAAATTCAGAGGCTAAAACACCTTTTTTAAAAAATGTCAAACGTTTGTAGGATACAAAGGAAAAGAACAAGGTAAATGCAATTAGCAAAAATAGAAAATTAGAGAAAGTGAAATTTTGGCATTTGTATTTGACCTCACATAGAGATAAGTAGGGCTGTGAGTCAACTGAGCACAAGGACTTTGCGTCCAAGTCTTGCCTTACACGATTGCGCTCTGGAAGCTTCCATGGGAGGCATATGCCCGATCGGCTTGATTATATTGGCTGCCTCAGGCTTGCCAGCAAGGGATGTTCGTGAATAGTGATGGCGTCCCATATTTCAAAAGCTTACATGAGGAATTATGTTCGAAGGCCTCTAACCACACTGTTTTTAACCCAGAATAAGTTATTTACTTCTTAAGTAGTAATAAGTAATATTTAAAGAGACTTATGATCAACTATGTTGATTCTATGATATGCCTGTGAGACTCTCTGTGGGTTTTCTATTTTTTTGACTTTAAAAGAATATTTTGTGTTTGTATCTTAATTATTTCAAGGTGTTCCTTAAACAACAAAACAGGTCATTCTGAGAAAGGATCACAGTAAAGAACTAGATTGTATCCACTGAAGTACTCAAAGTGTTATTTCTAATCATAGTTGCTTCACTTTAACTTCTTGTAGACCTTTTGAATGATCTAGGTGCTTAGTATATGTTCGTTGATTGAATGGATAAATGGATAGACAGATGGATAATTTGGACCATTATTCAGTGAGTACCTCCACATGTCAGTTCTTTAATAAAGATTTCAAAGATAAGAAATTCTGTGGGCACTAAATTAATTGGGGGATTTGGGAGAGGTTTTGAGATGGTCTTGGGAACATGGGGTTCCTTTGGCACTACTTTGGAGTCACCACAGGGTGACTAGGAGTTGGTTCAAGGCTGCACTTGACATTTGGTAACTGTAAGCTTCCTTGGTTTGCTCAGAATATGAAAAGATAGTGCTTCCTCTGGGGTCTCAGAAGCCAGCTTGGGGACCGAATTTTCGCAGCGGTTATTCTTACTGGTGTAAGTTTGTTTTTCCAAACTGCTTCTTTGATCTCGATGTCCTCTCTCTCTCTCTCTCTCTCTCTCTCTCTCTCTCTCTCTCTCCCCCCCCCCTTATCTTTCTTCCACACATGCGTGCACACACACACACACACACACACACACACCCTCATTTATGGCATTGCTTTTTTCTACCTGATATTTTTGGTCTTTTACCTACAGACCATGTGCTTTTAAATAGCAATGACCATATTTTATTCAGCTTTTCACACCCAGCACAGTGCCTGGAAGAAGTGGAGTTAAATTTGTTTTTGAATAAACTCTCTGTTCCCACATTTTGATTTTTTAGTTTCTTCAGTGCAGATCTTTTACACAGTAGCCTCCAAAAGAATTCGCATGGTAAGTCATTGATTTCTTCATTTCCAGATAAATTGTATGTGTAATAACACTAATGAAAATTGTGAATGAAAAGGAATCTATGCACAATATCACAGTTTTTGTTTAATTATGTATCCCCCTCCATGTGGAGAGATACCCATCAAGACACATCAGTTGGTGGGACAATTCCTCCTTGTGTGGAGTGTCCAGCATATTGATCTCTCCTTCCAAATGCCAACAGGTCCATCAGTCATTGTGGAAAATAATAATAATTTTAAAAAAAATGCCAGTATAGTTAAATTTTAAAAATATTAACTGAAAATGAGTTTTTCAGATTAAAAAAATTGCTTCATAAAGTGCTTATTATTTTGCCACGAAAAATGTTTGCCCTTCATTATTGTCAAAGTAACGTATACTTATTATGGAAAAGTCAGGAAAAAAACAAAGAGAAATAAAAATATCCATTCTTCCACCCTTCCCATGTGAACCACTTGCACACCTTTGTGTGGATAATTCCACTTTTCAATCCACATATTTATAAATAAAAGTCGTATTGCACTAGGTGTTCTGTTGTGTAACTTGAATTTTCTCTTAAGAACATATGGTGAACAGTTCTCCATTGTCAATAAAGACATTTCTCTAACATTATTTTTAATGACTGGCAGATTATTTTATCATCTGACTGTACCATAATTTATTTTCTCAATCCATTATTGCTAGAAATTTTGGTTGCTCTGGATGTTTATAGTTATTAACAGTGCTACAATGAACCTCCTTATTACATCTGCGAGATCCATCATTGTTTACTTATGAGAAGCTCCTAGAGTAAAATATACATTTTAAAGTCTTTTGACACATACTGACTAATGCCCTTCCCCATAGACTTTGGGTTGCTTTTATGGCTTTTCTTGTAGCCATCATTCAATTTATATCTTGGATTTCCAGCCTCCAGAACAATGACCAAAAAAATACATTTCTGTTGTTTAAGCCTCCCCGTCTGTGGCATTTTGTTATGGCAGCCCCAGCAAACTAGTACATATGCTCATCTCAGACTTTATCTTCCTATAAACACCAAACTTAATGAGTCCAAGACTGCCTAAGTGAAGGCCTAGGCAGAAAACCGCACTAACATCTGGGTGCATTGGAAAGGGCAGCACTCTGGAGACAGACCTGCCATCACTCCTCACTGACTCTATTATCTCAAGCAAATCTTTTAACTCTTGGGAGCCTCAGCTGCCTGATCTGACCAATGGGCTGAACATACTACCTTAACACACTGATCAGTGGAGCAGGAGCTGCACAAGATCAGCCAAGTGCATTAACCACTTCTTCAAGTAATAAATTAGCTGCATCCTGCCAAAAACAATTCTGAATGAGTATGCATGGGCCTTCTAATCCACAGAACACTTGACAGTTGCCATCAGACCAGAAGGAGTGTCTTTGTTTTCCTTGTAAGCTTGCAAAGAAGGAGATAATTTCAACCCCATTAACCACTGATGAAAGAAATCAGGCCCTGTGGGCAGGTCACTTAGAGACAACGATATACTTGCTGGCAGACTCATCACTCTCTGGCACACACACACACACACACACACAACACACACACACACACACACACAAATGCCTAGTGAATTTGCTATATATTTGTGTTGTTGTAACTGTTCTGGTGTGCATGCCTGGAACACCACCTTTCTCTTTGGCTTCAATCAGTGTATGAGGGTTTGAATACGAGAGAGAATCAGCTCAGTTTCTGCTTGACTCCCTGGGTGTGGCTCTATGAATTTCTTAGCCAAGTCCTTTAAAATTTATGTATTCATATTTTTCAATTTTTTTGTGTACGCATATCTTTAATTTGCCATACCCGGGGCAAGAATGACAAACAACACTGTGAGCTAATGAAATTGTGAGGTGTGTTCTGTTGGAACTGGAACTTTAGCTAGGCCGAGGGGTCTAGACAGCAAGACAATCTAGGAGGTAAAAGACATTCTCCACCGGTGTGAGAAAAGGCCTGTTGGTGGCACAGAAAGGCAGCAGCTTGGCTGAGGCAGAGGATTATTTCTGAGAAACGGTTGGAGGAAGTAAAATAAGGTAACAAGAGTAAAAGAATAGCCAGCTTTGCAGGTCAGAGGAGATGGCTTTACCCTGCAACAGGGTCCCAGACAACAAACACAACAAACACCCTGTAAGTGCCTAAGCCTCTACAGTTTTCAAAGTGCCCGCTCCTGCATTATCTCACACATATTATCACAACAATGGACAAATGGGAGAGGAGGGACTTAGGGGAGTGGGGCTTTGTGCTTGAAGCTCCTTCCTTCCTATTTTCGCCTCCCCTGTAAAGAAAGGAGTTTTGTAGGGAGAGAGCCATTTATGTTTGCTCACTACAGAAGCATTCTAACTGCAAGAATAAAAGATCAGTAAATAACACATGATCTGATTATCTCGTTGAATCAGTTTCATTTTTTCATTCACTACAGTACAGTGAGGCATCAGCACTTCACAGATGAGAAAACCAAGATTCAGAGAGTTAAATAAGGTGTTCAGATTCTCTAATAGTCTGAGCAAGAATCGCAATGACGCGGAGAGTGGAGGCAAGCAGAGTGACTCCTAAGTATTTAGAGTTAAGGGGAAGAAGCCAGTGGAGAAGAAAAGACTGAAAAAGCCAAGTGGAAAAGGAGTTAATTGAGGAAAAAGGGAGCCCTGGAAGGTGGGGTGGCTGAGGGCAGTGATTGGTTAGCCTTGATGAGGTGAATGGACAGCTCTTTGCCTGAGATGTGAGCAAAAATGAGTGATAATTAGAAGGAAAGAATACCCCTAAGGGGAGGGTAGATGTGGGAACTTCTGGTTGGCCTCAATCTCATTAGCAAAAGAGGAGGTGAAGTAGTGTGCTGGGATCTAAGGGCCTGGGGGCTTAAGCAGAAAAGAGAAGTCTGGAATACCTTCTGTGAGGCATCATCAAAAGAGGACAAAGAGATGCTTTGCACATGAAGATAAACAGCAGGAATTCATACTCTCCCCAGTCCAGGATGGATGTAGTGAATAGTGGTTCTGCTTTTCCAGACTTTTGGAAAAGTAAAAGAAATCCGTGAGTGCGTGAGTGACACCGAGAGGTGATTCCGGTTTCCCAGAGGAGCTGACCCTGCGGCGTCACTGCATTTACACTCTGAACTGACATAGACGAGAATTCAGGGACACGTCTGATCTCCTGTGTTTAAGTGCTGTAACCTCTGGGCAGGAATGATTTTTAAAAGTCTACATTTCCTTACCCCAAACAAACAATACTACAGGTTGCTTTCCCACAATTCACCCAGCTCTATGTTAGTTAACCCTATCTCAGTCATGCGCGCTATCACCGACTTAGAATTCGAAAGAAATTAGAGCAGGTCAAGAAAATTTGACTGTGGAAAATAAGAGTTTTAATGAAAATTTGCAGTCTTGCCCAGGGATCATCTTCAGTCTGATATTTGCTATTACATTAATGAGTAGAAACTTTACATTGGAACGGCTGAAGCCATTCTGTGAGAAGTTAAAGGATTTTTATTGTCACCAATAGGTTGTCAGAGTGTGTACTTGTGCCAGCAGCACACATAGGAACCGAGACGCTGTGATGCAGCAGCATGTCTGTGATGAAACCTGCCCTCTGTGATACCCCACTAAAGCTGTCCTATGCGCGTATGTTATATGCAGATAATTTTGAGTGAAAAATAGAAGCTCCATTCAAACAAAACAATGTTTATGCTCCAGAAAAATAAAAGAGAAATTATTAACCAAGAAGTGTACATTATTAACCCAAGGCAATTGGATGCATTAACTGAAGAAAAAGTTTGAGTATCACAAGTAGTTCAATTGCCATGCAGATTTCAATTTAAAATGAACATTCGCTATATATACAATGGAATATTTACTCAGCTATAAGAAGATAAGAAGAGATGAAATACTACCATTTGCGACAACGTAGTTGGACCTTGAGATAACCATGCTAAGTGAAATAAGCCAGACAGAAAAAGTTGAAAACCATATGATAGCACATGTATGGGGGATATAAACCTAAAACAACAAACAAACATGATGAACAAACAGAGACTCATAGGCATGAACAATAGACTAGAGGGTAAGGGGGAGAGGGGAGGTAGACGGGATTTAAAAGGGTCAAATATGTGGTGACGGAAAGAAATCTAACTATGGGCGGTGAAGATACAATGCAAAATATTTATGACTCACTATTGAAAAAATAAAAAATAAATTTAAAAAAGAAAAAGAAAAGAAAATGGACATTCAGAGATTTCCTGATCCCCTAATTTAATTAAAATTTTAAAACACAGCAAAAAAATTATCAAGGAAAGAATGAAATGACATCAAAAATTATATCAGAGTTAAATTTGGCTCTTTAAAGCTATCAGTATATAATTATTAATTTTTGACATTTAGAGTTTAAAATTTGACATTTCTTTATTGCATTTTTGTAATTTTATATCTGGGCAATTTATGGTATGAACACAATACATTATAATGCCAAAATAGTACACTCAAGTTGGAAGTTAAATACTCTAACCTGCTCACTCATTTCCTCTACCAGAGTGCTTAAGTGTTCACTGAGTTCAGAAGGAAAATAAGGAATAACTTTAATAGTAATTTATATTCTTAGATTTTAAGGTACTTCCGATAAATAAACATTAAATTTTGACAGGTGAAAATTCTAGTTAAGTGATGTATATAAATGAAAATGTATAAATGCAATGATGAATCCATGGTCCTGACTTTCACATCTCTACTTAACACAGTAAACTTTTGTTAAGTGGTATAGTTTGAAGGTTAAATTCAAATTGTCACTAGTTTGATTTTGTAGTTCCACTTCTGAGAATGTAGTCTAAGAAAATAATTTTAAAAACAGAAAAAGTTTCATGCTGAAAGATATTTACACAGTATTATTTATAACTGAAAAATTTTAAATAACTAAAATGTCCAATGGTAATTGGGAATGTAATTTCGAGTATATCAGCTCCATGGAATGATATGTGGCCCTTTTTGCATATCAGAGTCACATTACTGGAACGTCTCATAGCCCAGTGTGAAGATCATTATGTCTGGATCATTTCTTCAAGTATATCTAAAAAAGTCAAAGACAGTGTATCTTTTTTTTTTCCTTTGAGACAGCAAAAGGTGATATTCTGATGTCGCTGACCGTTTCTCTTATGATTTATTCTCACCTGTTAGTTTAGAAAGTATGATCAAATAACTCTTGCATACTTAACACGGTGCCTGGAAATTCTGCCAATATGTCTCTGTGTTATAGAGTTGACTCTTGTTCACCAGAGAAAGGGGAATATGGCAAATTTCCTATTCTCAAATTGTTTGTGCTCTCGTTAGGCTAGCGCACTAGAAAAAAAATTGTTGAAAACATCATTTAATGGTACTTTAAAATACAGTATAAATGAAGTACATAAACGCTGAGAGGCTTTAGCATAAAGGGGCTAATCAAAGTCACGTGGTGCTAATCAAGGCCTGCTCGGGAGGTGAGGACCGGTCAGGACCCGCGCAGAGCTTAAGGCTGTAAAGTTTTAAGGGGCAAGAACAAAGTACAGTCGCTGATTCAGTCGGTGGCATATTTGCTCACTTCATAGTCCGCTTCTTATATAAGCTGTTACTGAATGGAAAACAAACGCAAACGCGTCAAGTCTGTGAACAGATGGTGCTTCTGTGTGAAGGAAAAATGAGGGTGAGAGGGACAGCAAGTTTTAAAAAGATCGCTCTCTCCCCTTTCCCCCATTGTCTGCCCAGTTTCCTCCTCGACCTCCTCCCGTTAGCTCCATCTTTCTCTTCGGCTCCTCCCACCTTTGTTAGAATGAAAGATGTTACAGGTTGGAGAGACAGAAGATGAGGCTTAATCCTAAATCTCCTTTGTGCGGTTTAGCCAACTCTTGCCTCCCAAAGTAAAATAAAGAGGCAAAGACAGCTATAAAATGGCAGTGAGGCCGTGCACAAAAACCACAGGGCATATGGTGACCTTCTTTTCTCCCAGCCCAGTTGAGCCTCATTCCGGGGGCGTTGTGGGGGGGGGCGGGGACGCGGGGGGAACGCGGTTGTTTTGAAATATCATTTGGACGCTATTGTTTGTCTGAGGCCCAGAAAAATGTGATCGTCTTGCTGAGCTGGAAGGAAGAAGAATCTAAAAGGGATTTATGGAAATGCATGGAAATTTTGCCAAAATGTCAGTGTACTAATTGCCTGCTGAATTACATTTGAGGCAGCTCCATTTCTCTGTATGAGTTTGAAAGTACATGTGTACTTTTGTATTGTCCCTTCATTCTTCTTGCCTGGTTTTGTATCATGATTACAGTAACCGGGTGTGGTGTGGGTTACACGGAGAGCTTTAGGCTATAGTAGCAATGACCACACAAACAAGATTTTCCACGCTAGTGCCTATTTCAAATATTCCGTTTCTGTGTGTCTATTTAGCAGTCTCCTATTTGTCAGGCCATATGTTGCCTAGGTTTTTTTATTCCAAAAATAAATTACTATTGGTCTCTTGTTTATTATGAAACAAGTACATAGTAGGCATGAGTAAATATTGTGAGAAGGAAGGAAAAATAGAAGATATGAATGAATGAATGAATGAATGAATGAATGAAAGTGCTACGCTAGGAAGTATCAGGAGGCTTAGACCTTAGTTCTACTTTACCTCTAACTACTCATGTGGCACTTGGCCAAGAAAAGTAACCATCTGGGTCTTTGGTTTCTTTATCTAGAGAATGTCCAGATAAACCTGATTTATTTCTGAGAGCCATCCAGACCCCCAAATCTGTATTCTAATAATAGAGGGCTTCATCCGACATTGTAAAGGTCTTTTTCTTGGTTCCTGGTGTCGCTACATAATTATTTAATTGTAACTTATCTGATTTACCAGTCCTCTGCACAGACATGAGCAATGACTTATAAGTTGCTCTATCTATGGTAGGTGGCCAGCCCCAAACTGGAAGTCATTAAAAGAATAAACTATATTGGGGAAAATACAAGCAGAAACAGAATCACTTAGGTCTATTGCATTTCGTTAAGAAGAAAACAAGTATTAGCTTTAGGGCAGAGGCAATACCAAGTTATAAAGGCAAAAGTTAAAGAAAACAGTTAAGAATTTGAATAAATGATTTAAGAATAATATACTCAGTGAATCGAAAGACATAAAAGTGAAGTATAAACAGTTTGGGGCTTGCACGGGGCTGTTTTATAATGAAGACAAGACTTCTGAACTTACAGCCAAAGAAAGGATGCCTTCGGATTAACTGTGCTCACTCAAAATGTGGTCCAAGTTATAAGAGAAGAAGACATAGGGAGTGTTTTTCAAAGTAATTTTTTTTCTAATATTTTCTTTAGCTGGAAAAAGTGTTGTAATCTAATGCAGTAGTTAAGCAAAAGCTGATAGAGATGTAAGAAATTTACTCCTCCAAAGGCCAAGAGCTCTGTCATACACACACACACACACACACACACACACACACACACACACACACGCACGCAGGCACGCACGCACACATGCCAGAGCAAACGGAAGGAGAGCTCCCTGAGGACTATGAGGAGAAGGAAATTGAAGAAATAAACTCCGTGTACACGTTTTGGGGAGGCCCCCACAGTACTAGTATACAAGAGCAGAACAGCAATATTGAGCAAGCAGTAAGTGCTATTCACTACATTAACAACATAATTAAATTTTTAGTTACTTTTTAATAACATTCTCATTTTTTTATTCTCTTCTTATTTAATGCTTTTCACTGACCAGTTGGTAAATTTATATGAGGAATGTTTTTCTTAGAATTAATAATTTTTTTAAAGGAATGAGAAAAAAAGAGAAAAAAAGAAAGAAGGGAAGAGGAAAGATGGTGGGGAGGGAGGGAGGCTGGGAAGATAATTGGCTGCAACCTTTCCATGCTCCTGTGTAAAAAATCTTTGCAATTTCTAAGTCTACCCTCAGACTATGATTTCTTGCTAAAATCCGAAGCTACAGTCCTGGCCAGGAGAGTACACTTCCAGTCAGGAGGACATAATTCTGAAACTATCTTTAGTATCTGTTGACGTTCTCAGGGCAGCATCCAGAGGTTTAAAAAGCAAAGCAACTGAGTTTTGTATGGCACCGCTGAAGCGAGGAAAAGAAGTGGCCATTCTGCTACTCTCCACTCCCCACTCCCTTCTTGCTTATAAAGACTCAACAAAATGAAATAAAATATTTTTTCTAAAACATGTTTTCCACTTCATATTTTGTATAATTTTACTAGTTCCATCATTGATCTAAGTATCTATTCCATATAATAATAATAATAATAATAATAATAATAATAATAATAGCTATCATGTATTGAGCACTCAAAATGTGGTCTATGTGCCAGATCGTGTCCTCAGCATTTTACATATGTTAACCAATTTAATTATCACAGCAATTCTATCAGGAAGTTACCAAATATTAGTTCCATTTTGCAGATGAAAAAATTGAGGTTAATGAGGTGAAGTGACTAGTCCAGGTCACATGACCAGGACCAACCACAGGCATTTTGGCTGCAGTGTCTGTAATCCTGACACTGCTTGATGTTGAAAGCTTTTTGCTGGATTTCAACCTCCCTATTTTCGCTGATCTTCTTTCTTGTTAAACCACACATAATACTCCAGCTTTTATTTCTTCAATAAAAACTGGAATCAGTATCAGGTAAAAAAAAAAATACACACATAGAGTAGTTCAAAGAAATTCAAGTCTGAGAAAGCTCTAAAAGCATATTTGTTCATTTTAAAGGATCTTCAGCAAAAATGTTAGTGTTTTTAATCTCGACTCCCATATGTTTAAAATAAAAAGGCTTTTATTAGAGCAAGTCATTGAACTAATGTAAATGGAATTTTTAAAAAAGGAAACGGAAAAGAAAAGGAAAGAAAAAGAAAAAGAAAAGACTTTTCGTGAAAATGACCAGCGAGAGCTATTGTTCTTGGAAAAAAATGATAAGTATCACAAATATAAACAGTTTTAAAAATCGTCAAAGAGTTTTTAGGTTTAGTTGGATATTTTTTAAGCATGTACCTCTAATCAACAGGGGATGGCCATTGATTAATGCGTTTTTGGAGCATTTCCTCAGCAAGCATTAATATTTCTAACCACAAACCATATTGCTATTGCATGTACATCATTTAACTCTTAGATTATGAGATGGTTTTTTTTGGGGTTTTTCTTGGGGGGGGGGTAGTTGAAGATTTTGTGTGCCTCATAAATTGCTCCCATAGCCCATGGAAGAAGGTAATCATATCAATGTGTCAAAGAAAGTAACGCACAGCACCAAGAGAAAGAAAACGTTTTATGGAAGAAGTTAGTTTGATTCAAAGTATAAGTACAGAGTTCATTTGAATATCATTGAGATGTTTAGCATTTTTTTACCTACAGACTAGACCTCTGCATGCCAGTCAGAACAATTTGCCAGGAAATAGCTAGGTTCTAGTTATTGAAACACAAACAAATTGCCAATCAGATATAAGAGTTTTAAGATTTGGAAAATGAACAAAGAAATTAACCATTGGGAGATGTTTAAGTTTTAAACTTTAACTCAATTTTTGACCCTGTGGTCAAAGATATAGCTTCATTTGATCATTTCCTTTCTTGAGTTCCTTGAACAGGTTTGGTACAACTCAACCACTCCCAGAATATAGTTCAATGAACTTTAAAAAAAATACTCGTCTACAGCCATGCCACCCTGAATATGCCCGATCTCCTCTGATCTCAGAAGCTAAGTAGGGTCAAACCTGGTTAGTATTTGGATGGAGACCACTTAGGAATGCCAGGTGCTATAGGCATTAAAAATAAATGAATAAGCAAACAAACAAATAAATAATAATAAAAAATAATAAAATATCTTACGTTGTTTGTTGAATTAGAGATGAGAGAGAGAGAGAGAGATCAGTAAAATCCAAAAATCTCTCTGTGAAATTCCCAATGCATGAGGAGTTCTTAGAAAGTATTGATAATGTTCGAGGGCATCCACTTTTTCTGGTATATCCTTCAGTATAAATGTCGTATTTGTTCATTGTGACCTATGTGGTTCAGGTGAATGTGTGTGAATTATAGTGGGATTATAACTTTGTGGGTGGTATGGTGTAACCCAGCAGTTCTTAACTCTAGCTTCTTGGTAGAATCATTGTGTGAGTTTCTTTAAAACGCTGATGCCCTGGCCCCAGCCCAGACCCATTCCTTCAGAGTCTCTGGGTATGAAACAGGGATAGCGGTGTTTTTTAACTCCCAGGACATACTACTGTGTAACCAGGTATGAGGCACAATGCTACAGGCTTTGGAGTCAGCTGGTGCTGAGTTCAGAGACTGGCCATGCCCTGATTAATATTTCAAATTTGAATCGTTTTCCCAAAGAAGACATAGAGATGACCAACAGACATATGAAAAGATGCTCAACAACACTAATCATCAGAACAATGCAAATCAAAACCACAATGAGATATCACACCACACCTGTCAGAATGGCTATTTCTAAAAGGCAACAAATAACAGGTGGTGGTGAGGATGCAGAGAAAAGGGAATCCTCGTGCACTGTTAGCAGAATGGTAAATTGGTGCAGCCACTATGGCGAATGATATGAAGTTTCTTCAAAAAGTTAAAAATAGATCTACCATATGACCCAGTAATTCCACTTCTGTGTATTTATTCAGAGAAAATGAAAGCACTAATTTGAAAAGATGTATACACTCCTATGTTCACTACAGCCTTGTTTATAATAGCCAAGATACGGGAACAACCCAAGTGTCCAATGACAGACAAATGGATAAAGAAGATGTGGTACATTATACAATGGAATATTACTCAGCAATAAAAAAGAATGAAATCTTACCATTCAACAACATAGATGGATCTAGAGGGTATTACATTATTTTCACATTAAGTGAAATAAATCAGAAAAAGACAAATACTGTATAATTCCACTTGTATATGGAACAAACAAAAAGCAAAACATAAACAGACTCATAGATACATAGAACAAACTGATGGTTGCCAGAGGGAGTGTGGTGGGGTGGGGGGGGGGGAGATGGTGAAAAAGATGAATGGGATTAAGAAGTACAAATTAATAAGTAAGTCACAGGGATGTAACATGTACAACATATGGAAAATAGTCATTATTATCATAACTTTGTATGGTGACAGATGGTTACTAGACTTATTGTGGTGATCCCATTGTAAAGGATATAAAATATCAAGTCACTATGTTGTATACCTGAAACTAATATAATATTGTATATCAACTATATTTTAATAAATAAATAAATAAATGCAATAAAATAAATCTCCTTTCCTTGTCTGGAAAAAGGGAAATAATACTTCATAAGGCCATTGTAACTATTAGATTAAAAAAATATGTAACAAGCGCTTGGTAAATAGTAGGTTCCTTCCTATAGGTCTTCACATTTTCTTATACTCTGAAACAAATCTAATTTTGCTAAAATATGGTATACAATTGGGATTTAAGCCAAGGAATTTTCTTTAAAATGAGATAAATAATGTGATCTTAAGACCACAATGGCTGTCACCTCAGTGACCTTGAGAATCCCATGGGCTTTGTGAGGAGACACAAAGAACATCTTCAAGTGTGTGTTGCCGATAAGTCAGAGGTTGTCCAAACATGCCGTGGGCCTTATAACAGCAGCGGCCTGACACAGGGGTGTGTGGAGAGGTAAGACATAATGAGCCCTTCTCCCTAGCAGTGATCTTATTCCATCTTCAATTCAAGGGTTAAAACAGCAAAATCTCCCAACCCACTCCACATCCTAGAAAGGACCAGGAATTCTGGTGACTTCTGTGTTTACTTTAAAAAAATTTTTAATATTTCTATTATCCTGTTTTAGTGGCCTAAGTTAAATATGATCCTCTCTTCCTTAATGCTCTTTATTTTGTCATAAAACAGTATATACACTTTGGGGTTCAAGTTTGGATTTTCACCAGTTAGAAAAGCTCATACTGTATCTTTGGGTCAAAGACAGAAAACTTTAGCACCAACAGCCATGGCAACTGCATCAAAAGGAGGCCACTGTATTCTACTTCAAATAAGTCCACATTTCTTCTTACATCTGCGGTGCATTGCAGGACTGAAATCTGTAGCTTTTCAACGTAATGTATGTCTAGATCAAACAGTATTAAATAATCATTAAAATCTGCTTTGTCCTTCTTGAAGAGCTGCTCATAGCCTCACATTGTGCTAAGGGTATTAACAGAACATTGGATATTATATAAAATGTGAATTGCAACTGTCTTGTGTGGTAGACAGTTTACTAAAGTATTATCTAGAACACATGCTATCTGATTTACCAACTTATTATCCATTAAAAAAATCCCTGGGTAAATAAATGTGTAACTAAAAGAATTGTTACTCTGTATAATCAGATGAATAGATACAAACAGGGAAGATTGCTGTCATTATGTTGTATATTGTGCTAAACAGATGCACATGATTTTTGTCAAATAGTGTGCTATATCAAACTGCTTCCTTCCGTCTAGGCTTTGCTTTTTATCAGTAAGATGTTTTATATTTTAAATCAATCGTTGTTCTCCGTGAAGGCCAATCTTCTCCTCACTTCTGCTCCTTCTCACATCCTCTGGCCTGCCCCCTGCCACAAATCTTTCAGCCAAAGGTTTGGCACAGAAGAGAAATGACAAGAAATATCAGGTCTCAACTGTATTGCTAAGTAAGGGGTCTGCCCTTATCCTAAGGAGCGTACCATGCCATAGGGCACATTGGATACTCGACTCTAATTGCAGTGACCAGAAACTGAGTTCCTGGAAGTTTGCCACTGCCCTGGATACCTGCTGTGACAGTAATGGGATAAAGTGCATCAGCATTGTCTTTGTTTGGGATTCTTCTGTGGATAACAGTGGAATTGCTGTACTGATCCACCCATTCCTCATTTATTCTCCAACTGGCACAAATATTTCAGGTGATTGGTAGGCTTTCTAAGAGCAGGCAGTAGTCATGCAGCACTCACGGGGAGAAATGATAACTGAGTCTTTCCTTGCATCCACCCCCTCATTCCATCCCAGCCATGCAAGAAACCTTCTTAGGTATCTACAGCATCAGGCAGCATGCTAAGAATGGAGGTGAAAGCCCCCAGAGACTTCCACATTATAATATGGAATAATAAGTGGTGCCCAGCTCCTGTCTGAGATGCTTCTGGAGCACAGAAGAAGGGCACCTGACCCATACTGAGACCCAACTACTGTACTAATAGTAGAAATCAGCAAAGGAGTTAAGCACTAAACTGAAAGAAGTGGAGATATCAGGACGAATTCCAAAGTTTGGGTTTGGCAAAATGGGTAAAAAATGGTGGCATTTATCCAGATAAACAATTAAGGAGGATACAGTGTCTGTCATGTCCTCACAGCTCCTTCAGCTACTCAGCAGCGAGAATAAAGTAGGGCAGACTCTGGAGGATAGCTGAGTAAGGTAGCAAGGCGACCAGGCTAAAAGCACACTAACTGCTGCTATTAGTGTGTTCCAAGAACCGCTTCGGGGGCCCAATTTCCTGATCCACTATAGTTTCTGTCTCTTGAGTCCTGGCTTTGTTTTTGTTTGTTTGTTTTTTTGTTTGTTTATGTAACAGGTTCTCTCACATACATATCCTTACAATAAAACTATCATTACTTGAAATGGTTCGAATGAGTTTAACACAAAAGCAAGTAAGAGGGATGTGGGAGTATGAATTCAGTATAGGGTGTGTTACATATGAGAAGTGGGGCTCCAAGCAGAGTCAATGTTGGGTGTATAAATGGGCCAGCAGGAAGGCAGTTAGTGCTGTGAATGGGATTTGTGAGTGATCAGTGTAGACAGGGAGAACCCTTGGTCACGGTAACATGAAGGTGAACAGAAACAGAGAAGCCTGCAATGGAGAATAGCAGGCGCAGTCAGAGAGGCAGGTGAGAATCAGGGACAATGGTTGGGGACTGAAGCCACAACTCTGGTCTCATTGTGCTCCAACCTAGATGCCAGCAACCCTTGCAATATGGCCAGCTGGATCTTCATTTATTTCCTCCACTTGCTTAGGAAAGCAAACTGGTTTCCTTGCTCTCAGCTTTGGTTTCCATATTTAACTTAATGAACAGTTATTGAGGACCACCTTATGCAAAGCACTATGCTATAGGGAATATCAATGGGGCGGGGGCGGGGGAGGACATGATTAGGTCTCCAGACTCAAGGGGAAAGAAAGACCTAGTGTTATTGTAAGCTTACCATGGGTCACTCTGGCACCATGGGAGATATTTCCTTAAGTTCTCACAACAACCAGTGTAGAAACTGTGAATAATCACACGGGCCAAAAGCAGACAATACATGGCTTTCAACCCTAGCGGCATCAGTTAACAATTGTGAAACTTTGCTCTAAATTCTATTGCAGAATGGGATAATAATGGATGCCTCTGGGGTTGTCATGTGTATTAAACGAGTGCTATAGACTGAACGATTGTGTCCCCACAAAATTCACAGTGTTAAAACCTACCCCCAAGGTGATGGTCTTTGGAGGTGGGGCCTTTGGGAGGTGATTAAGTCACAAGGGTGGAGCCTTCATGAATAGGATTAGTGCCCTCATAAAAGGGACGCCAAAGAGCGCCTTTGCCCTTTCAGCCACCTGAGGACACAGCTGAGCAGATGGCTGTCTAAGAACCAGGACGCAGGCTGTCACCAGACTTAACATCTGCCGGTGCCTTGATCTTGGACTTCCCAGACTCCAGAACTACGAGAGATAAAGTTCTGCTGTTTGTAAGCCACCCAGTCTATGGTATTCTGATATAGCAGACCGAAGAGACTAAGACGCTGAGATAATAGGTGTACAGTTCTCATGCATAACAACTGTTATGGGAGCTGTTATTCTCGTTAACCCTACTGCTTGTGAGGGGCAGACCTAGTTTCAGTCGCAGGTTTACAGACTGAATACTTGTCCACTACACCAAATTACAAGCTATGAGGATGAGGACTATGTCTACCAAAACCACAAGACAAGGCAGAACACAGGGCAGGGAGGTCAGAAAAACGAGTTCCAGCCAGGCCATCGCTTCTGCACTCACTCTTTGCAGGAGTCATCTGCCCGCTGCCTCCCCACGCTTCACCTGGTTATTCTACCGCTCAGCTGACACTGTGCATGAAAGCCTTCGGTAGACTGTAAATGTCACGCACAGGTTACGATTTGAGAGAAATGGGAAAGACCAGGCAAGTTAAGCTTTGTGAGGGACTTTTGGATATTCGAGGTCAGTTTTTCCTGCAGGTACACTCTTGGGCGGGGTCCCACGGAAACACTTATCAGCCCCCACCTTACATAGAAGTAATCTCGTAGCAAACCTAAGTCGGACCCCACCGTAAGTGGACTCCAGAGGTGGGGTGGGGATGCCAGGACAAGAGGTGTGAGAGGGGCAGAGACAAACGTCCATGACCACAGCGCTCATTTCCCTGTGGGTCTCCCCGAAGAAGCCCAGACCCCACAGCACTACGAATCCCCTTCTGGGCCACCTGGGGTGTTGGTGCCATCTGTGGCTGCAACGAATTGACTGAAACCTTCATAATTAGCCACAAACTAGTAAAACAGAAAGCCAGGGAAGAGACCACATCAGTGGAAGTTGCCTGTAGAGGTGAACTCAGATCGCCCAGAAAGGCATTTAGTTCCGTGGATTTCAACAAATCTTAGTGCACAACATTATCAATAGCAAATAGTGAGAGGTAAACCCAAAATCAGACCCTCTAACTCTGAAACCAACAGAAACCAACTAACACAAAGAGAATAGACACAGCAGATATTTGCAAGCACATTCCGCACAACATGCACCATTGGCTCAAAGACACATCCTATAACCATGAGGTGCAGAGATCCATTTCCGAAGGATCCCCAGATTCTGTGGTGATTTGCTGAGATTTGGTGAATTGTGTTTTTACAGAGGCACCACAGACAAGGAAAAGAGTGTTAGGATGTGGCCCCTGCTCTCATGAAGCGAACATCCTAGTTAGGGGGCTCATATGAACCCAGCAACGAGGCAGGCTGTCATGAGTGCTAAGTTGTTGAGCATTTGGCAGATATCAATGAAGGTTGGAAATATCAGAGGAGGCTCCAGAGAAGAGCCAGAACTCTAACCAGAGCTTGGAAGAGACTTTGCTGCACTTGATGGGAATAAGCACCTGGCACATAGTAGGTGTTCAATCAGTATCTGTTACCTTTGTTCAACATTATTAAACAAGGACGTGCAAGATAGATGTCCAGTAATGTCATAATGCAGAATCCCATTCCCCCACTTCCCGATCTTCCTTTTCCTATACCTGATCAACATCTCCAAGGAAAGGTGTTCAAGGTCATACCATTTCCACTCCCCAATGAAGGGGGGGGGCAAAGATATGGAGAAGGAGTGGAAAGGTCTTTCCAGCACAGAGAGGGCTGATCACTCCAACCACTGTCTGTTATGGCTACTTAGAAACAAACTTCCGGGTGTACGCTTTCCAACTTGCTCCTTTTCATTAATGCCAGTCCCTCACGACCATCGGCAGGCACTCTGGTCCATGCTGTTGCTCAGAGGAATCTACGAATCCCTGCAATCTGTGGAATCCCTGTTAAAATTCTGGACATACGTCCTTAACAGTCAAAATTCATTCATTACATGAATTAAAACAAAACCCTTGCAGTCTTGCACATGAACAGCAAAGAGAAAGATGCACGCAGCTACTCCACATGTTATGAAAGACAGATAAAGACCTAGACTAGAAGTCGTCACAGGACTACTGTGGTTTATAAACCAAATAGAAAGAAAGGAATATAGTCTCCACGTATCATATGATTTCATCCATTTTGTCGGTTCACAGACAACAGTCTACAACTTACTTTCAACATAAATGTGCGATCCATTTCCATCTTCAGAAGCACGAGTTTTAGGAAATCTGAATGTATTTGAACATCTGGCATCCCCCTTCCAGCCAGGAGCCACATGGATGTGTAGAATCGGGGAAGTCATCACTTTACAGAAGGGAAAACTGAGCGCCAGAGAAATTAAGTGACTTGTCAAAAATCATAGCAATGGTTAGATTCAAAACCAATCTGCAGAAATGCACAAGTTTCTTCACCCCTAGAACTTCGCTCTGTTATCCCCACTCAGCGTTTTCCAAGTGCGCCCCCAAAGAACACAAGCGCCTGGGGCATAGGTACTCTCTGGAGAGGAAAAAAATTTCATGGTCAGATAAATCATGGAAATGCTAGGTTAAAGAAAATTAAATGTGTGTGTGTGTGTGTGTGTGTGTGTGTGTGTACGTGTGTGTGTTATCGTTCATTTCGTTCATCTGAACTGTGAATTCCTAGGACTTGTAACAAGTTTTCTTGCCGCGGGGGACAGTCTGGGTAATGTGTACAGTCTCTCAAACTCTGTGACCGCAGAAAGTTTTTGCCCTCTGCAACACCCGGGCGCTCCCTTAGCGACAGTAATGTCCCATACAACACGGCTTGAAAAGTGCTGCTCCCAGCCATGCTGCTTCTCAGATATTGCACGGGCCGGGGATGGTTTTTATAGTGTGCGTCTGCGTTTTGGGGGGCTGCCTTCCTCTCGCTGCAGAACCTGCGGCCTCAAGCACTGAAGACGTGGCAAGTGGAGTCTCTCAGCCCTGATACAGTTACAGCTTAAGGATTTTCTCTTCCTCCTTCCTAGGAACCCAAAGCGAGAGCAGCAGGGACCCAGCAGTGACCAGGAGCCGACTAATGGCATTGGGAAATCTGGTTCACGCCAACCACAGGCAGCTCGCACAGCCTGGGCTGGCTTCCCCAGCTAAACGTATCTTGGGAGGGTCATATCAGACCACCGGCTCTGACGGAGAAACAGAATTGTGCCTAGGGGCAGAAAAAGAGAAAAGGGGCGGGGTGGGGGAGGGGGGAATGGGACTTTTTTTTTTTTTTCTTTTGCTGTTTTTAGAAGACTTTCGTTCCCCACTCCGAAAATGCTTCTTTTATTCTGCCAGGGGCCTCTGGTTCTATAAAGCTGCGAACTGCTTTCCTCGTCCAGGGGCCGTGCGAAGGGAGACCTCTGTTTCTGGTTCAGCGACATCACCTGTGGGTCTTTTATCGGCCTCTGGGACCGCAGAGTGCTGAACTGCTTGGAAAGGTCTAGACCCGGGGAACAGCTTTCCGTGACCGCCGACGGGTTTTCAGAGTTAGAGCTCCTCCTGCTGGCGTCCCCGGCACTTCGTAACCCTGCCCGGAATTCCCTTATTGCTGCGACAGCGCGTGAAGTCCTGACTGAGTGAGCTTTCAGCCACATTATTGTCATAGAGCAGCTTTTTCCAAACACTTGAGCTGTGACATTAGTGTTCAGTCTTTTGGTAGTCTTTCCTGAAAGCTACTCCAGTGTGTTCAGCCCAGATCGTCTTGGACTTCTCCAGGCTGGGAATAATAAATTGTGGTTTGGGTCATTTCCCAAATTAAAACATGGAGGTCCTTGTAGGACAAGTTTGTCACTAATAAAATTACATTTCTCAAATATCAGACCCTTTCTATTGCCCATCTGGATGGAAGAAGGAAGGGAGGGAGGAATGGAGGGGCCCTGCTTTTCTAGCATGGGGTAAAAGTCTTGTCTAAAAAAAAAAAAAAAAAAAACCATTTTCTTTAATTGGGACCCAGGGGGTGGAGGGTGGAAAAATACCTCAAGAAAGTTTCCCTTTGGCGTGAGGTCTACAGCGCAAACGTTGGGAATCTGATTTCACTCTGCTCTGATTGCTAAGCCTTTCCTTGCTACAAGACCCTGTGGTTTCTGCAGAGTAGAAGAATAAACAGTAAATCTCCCCTCATTTCTAACTTCATCTTCAGAGACCAGACTCTCCAGGATCCCTGATGGATGAATAATTTCACATCCCTC
The DNA here is from genome assembly GCA_003508835.1 of Eonycteris spelaea. Taxonomy (NCBI): domain Eukaryota; kingdom Metazoa; phylum Chordata; class Mammalia; order Chiroptera; family Pteropodidae; genus Eonycteris; species Eonycteris spelaea. The sequence continues at coordinate 9,019,365 of PUFA01000024.1, read as the reverse complement.
AATTTGGGGAATTCCTGCTAGATGAAGCTTTAATAGACATCATCCTATTTAAAACTGAGAACTCTCTGCCTCTTTGTATTTCCCGAAGGGGAAAATATGAAGAGAAGGAAGGACAGGATAGTCTGAAATGCATATCTGGCTTTTATGGTGCGAGATAGGGGCATGGTGTTCTGCTGTTTAGTTTAGTTTAGTTTAGTTTAGTTTTGTTTCTATCAGAGGGTGACTCATTATTGGCAGGCACAGTATTTGGAGGCTTGTTGACCTTAAAATCAGAGAACATGTTTGCTGTGTTTCTTTCCTCTAAAGGTGGAAGGTGTGCCCATTTGTGGGCCTTGTTGAAAATAAGAAATGGGAAGACATCATATGCAAAAACCTAAATAAAGGCATACCTCCTTCAACCCAATGAATAATTATTCAGATTTACAAAAATGAATAATAAGGGAGCAAATCTTCATTTTACAGAAGGCTGCACCATGGGATTCCTTTACATTCCAAGTTCCCCTGATGCATAAAACATATGATTAGATTTACAAAAACTTGATTTACATGGTTTTTCAGGAAAACATCTTTGCAGAAAGATTAGGTGTGATTAGATGCAAGAGCTCTTCTCTCAGGAGGGAAAACAAATGAGCTTAGCTAACAGGAGATGGTTAGGAAAACTCTTCATGCCATTTGGGAGAGTTGATTTCAATTTTGTGGCGTTCTCGGAGATTTCTTAGGCAACTCCAGATGACTGCTTACAGCGATGGCAATAGAACTCTAAGGGACTGCCTCACACACTGGGTGGTGCACGTGGTGTTCAATCTTGTCGAAATCATGAGATCTAGAAAAGTCTGAACATGGCAGCTCAGAAATGGTGGCGCCTAGCCCCCTGTGAGGTAGAGTGAATCTGTGCATTTTCCTAGATGGCTAACATACTCCCCTCTTCTTCTGAACTGTTGTTCCTCCCTCGGTGTGAGGCAACACACTGTCAGGAGAGAGAGGCAGAAAGACAGAGAGACTCGTGTGGCATCGAAAGGGTTTGGCTGAGGCTACAAGAAATCTGTTACTTTAAATTAATCGATTTGTTTCATGGAGTGTAAGAAGACTCAGAGCCTCAGAATAGAGCTGGTTTTCTAGTTGTAATTTCCACTGTTTCCACAGACATGTCTTCCCATGAAGTCCTTGTCATGTAAAGGGCAAACAGTATGGCCAAGTAAGTAAAGTGTAGGATGATCTCTCATCTAGCTCTCTGAATGGTCAGAATCCACTTCATTTTTAAATTCAGATATGAGATGATTAGCCATTCTAACTTTAAAGTTAAAAAAAAAAAGATCAGTTTACATACTGTCTTTTCTAATTAAAAAATACTAACTACCCTGATCCATTTCGAAATACTTGGGAATTTCTGTCACATTGTAGTCTGATCCAGGATCGCCTTTTAGCCTTCTGAACTGAGATGGAGCTGTGAGAATCTGTGTCCAGGTTCCTTCATCACCCTTTTAATCTCCCCACAGCAGCACTTCAGGATGCTTAGGAAAGGGAGTGTTCCCTTTCTTCTCTCTCCTCTCATTCTCTCTCTCTCCTCTCTCAGTAAACTCAAAGCCACAATAACGGCGAAAACCAACGCAGACATCCACTTCCGTTAACTTTCACCTCTGTCCGTGCTACGATATTTGTTTATGATTTTGCCTCAGTTCTGGTGATGCAGCACATTTGCAGCTCATGAATATTTGATACTGAATTAAACCGTTTGTCATTCTATTATATAAAGAATACAATTTCGTTCAGAGCAAACCATTTGAAAGAGAACTCATTATTACGATACCACAATTTTATTTTATTTTATTGGAATGTTTTGATTGTTAAAAAGACAATACATGCCTTTCTTTCTCTTTTAATTTTTTGTCTAAAAGATGAAACCCTGCCTTTAACTTTGCAAACTATATTGCTTGTTTTCATTTAAATAAGGGAAAGCATTTTTTTTTCTAAAATATTAAATTGTTTGGTTTGGGGACAAATGCAATAATAATGTTTTGCCATGAGGCAGTGCTTCAAAAATTGAGGAAACATGTGCCCCCTTAAAAAAAAAAAAAGGCCGTGTTTGTATTTAATAATAATTCTGCTAAAAGATGGTTTAGAGAACCAGCAGCAGCCCAGTTAGAAAGTTTGTCAATGAAGAATCCATAATTGTGCTCTGTGCACATTGTTTTAATGATATGGATTCATTTAGGCATGCACAGACACATTATAAATGTTGGATCATTATCAACATGACAGCTGCAATAGAACCACTGGCTTGTGCATCTGATCAGGGCACCTACTGCGAGTAACGATGAAAATAACTGGGGTTTTGCTGGATGAGTTGGACAGGCAATAGGTTCTTGCCCTTCCCACTCTGTTTTGTGATGGGTTCTCGCAGGGGTTTCCAGAGCTAACCTAGGTGTGGGAATGAAAGTCTGCCCAGGAAGGCCTGACGCTGCATGCCCTATACCCTCAGGTAGAGATTTGACTCCCTTACAGTGACACTGGGTAACCTGTTCCACAGTCTGGGTGCCCATTATTGGTGAGGGGACATCACCAGCAGTTAAACACACAGAGATGCTTAGAAAGAAGGGTCTGTAAACCCGCAGAGATGAAAAATTGTTCACAAAAGTGGCAAAGCTTGTGTGCTTATTGATGATGATCATCGATTTCACCTAACATAGCTATTTTCTTGTTTGATTTTTCTTTTCCCTTTAATTTAACTAAAGCAAAGCAGGAAATGGCTTTACACATTTAAAAAAAATAGCCAATAAAACAAATCAAACTATATAAACCACTCTTTGAAATCATAAAGATTTTCCCTTTATTTCCAATAATTTATAAGACTTAGCCATGTAAGAAATTTTATTTAAGGTAGAGAACCAGTTCTCAATATATCATATCCATTGTAAATATCCCCAATACTTTCACATTGAAAGTGACTTTTTAAAATCCAAATGCTTCATTTGGTATATAATTTAGATGAAGCCATATTCAGACATAACTAGGACAAATATACCCCTGCTTTCTAATTTACATTGTAAAACACCAGAAATATTCAGAATTTCTGTTTTCTCTTACATTTGATGATTCTACAACATAATATCTTTAGAAACTGCCCAAATCACATGGTTTATATCTGCTATCACTCCTAGAATAGCAGATGGCTCTCTGTAACTTTCCAGAATCTGATACAATACTAGTCAAATTATGTTTCTCAGAAGGTATAGGACCTGTGTTTGTGATGACTTTTTCTCATGATTAAAGTTATACAGTAATCTCCTGTGGGCATCTGAATTGATCAAATGTAATAATGCCCAGGTCATCACAATTTGTGTTTTTATATTATTGTCCATTATTGACCAAAAGGCAGATTTTATTTTTTAAATATTAATAACAGCAAAAGCTGAACTCATGAAGTTGGTTAAAATGAAGTGCTATGTCTGCAATCCTGGACTGTACTTTTTGTTTGGTTGCTTGGTTTTGAAAATTTGAGGACCTCAAGTCCTCAGCTGTAAAATGAGGAGGTTGAATTACATAATCTCTAGGTTTTTTATAATTCTGTTTCAATTTCTTCAACACACACACACATGCACGCGCGCACACGCACATATTTCTTTTTTTCTTCCTGTGGCCCCGACTCCTCTTTCTAGCTTGCTTGCTTGCCTCCCTTCTTCTCCCCACCCTTGCAAGAGTTTCCCTCTTGGACTTTCTGTTTATTCAAGATTTTCCTCAACTACTGTTTCTAAATCACTTTAGATCTTGGCCCTCCTGAAAATTTTCTGGTTTGTCTTGCTATTCCCAGAGGTTAGAGGATCCCATACCTGTAATGGCATCAGAAGTTTGCCTAGGGTAGAAAAGATAGAGTTGGATTTAATTTAAATGACATGGCTATCCATGGTCAAGAAGAGGAAGAAGATTAAGAGAAAACAAGAAAATATCATTGTGATTTGGGCTCTCCAGGGGCTCAGACAGGTCCAAGAAGCCTTCAAAAGCTAAAGATCGGCCCTAGGGAAAAGGAGTCCATTTTTCTCTCAGAGGTCACCTAAATGTGGAGAGACACGAACCGTATCTGATCTCCTCTGTGGACCGAGTAAGGGCTTCCCAGTATCTTTGAAGGCTCCAAATTAGTGACTGATTTGACATAACCTGATTATGTCATTCCCACTGACTAGCAAAGACACATGAATAGAGCTTGTCTTATTGTTCATTGTGAAAGGGTGACCACAGCCTCCTATCCAGTCATTCTTAAGTTATCCTTAACAAAACAGCTTTAAGTGAAATGTAAACCACAGGGATTAAAGGTTAATCACACCAAGATTCAAACTGCTTTAAGACTCAGGAGACAGTCATTTAAAAAATATAGTGAAGTAGGTCATCAAAGCAAGAAGAAATGCTTTCTGAGAAACAGGGAAGCTCCTCTTCCCCATTGTTATTGGTGTTATTTGATATGGATCATGTTTTCTATTAACATCAAATTGTGAACAGAATGTTTTTTCCCACCTAGTCAGTGCTTCCATGGCTGATGGTGCACACAGCTCAGGGGACTTTCTTCTCCACCCCTGCCAGAATCCAGTCTTTCAGCTGCATGTGTGATAACCTGTCTTAATTCACTGGGTAGCCTCCATCATGAACTCTAAAAGCCAAAGGTAGCTTGTGTGAATGGGAAGTCGTGGCAGAGATCCTTGGACTTAACTGGGGCATAGAGAGCAGAGACCCGGGCTCAGTCAGAATCCTGTTCTTGAGATGCACACTGGACAAAACTCTCCAAAGCCTTAGCAATTCTGGGTCAGCCAAGTTCAGCAAGCATTTATTGAGGGCCCACTCCAGGCCCAGACCCTAAGGACACCCATAGGAGATAGCCTGACCCAAGACTGAGCAAGTGCGGCAGACCTTTGGTATCCAGAATCACCTCTGCCCAGGCCAGAGGAGCCCTCCCACCTGGTAGACACTGTCCGGCTTACCGTGGGTGGGGGACTGGGAATGCTGTGCGAATGCAGGTCAGGTCAGCAAGGAGAAAAAGAGCTGTTCCCTGACAGTGCCAGGAAGACTCTAGCTGTCTGTCAAAGCATTTTCATCTCTAAATGCAACCTGGTCACCACATATCGGCTCCCACATGTTCGCTCTGGAAGCCTCCTTGCCACAATGACCTGAAAACACTTGAAATTGGTGCCATCCCCGTAATGAATGAGGGGTACCAGTGGCTGTGGCTGTGGGTAAAGCCTCTTTGGGGACAATTTCCTAACGGGATACACTCAAGTTCATCTGGCTTGTTTCAGAGTCATAGTAAATATCCTCAGTGAGTCCAGTATACAAACCCTATTCCTGGGGCTCTGCAGACCCAGACCCCACTCTGGATTTCATGGAGGCCATGGATGTTGCCGAATCCTTTTTGCTCCATGGTACCCTGTGTCTACTTGTACAAGCATTCAGTGGTCACAGTAAAGCAACTAGAAAAAAGGTAAAAAGCGGGGGCGGGGGGAAGCACATAATGTTTCAAATGTCTCTGGAAACTGTTGACAACACCGGTTAAAGGATTCTTGTTGTCATCTAAGATATCTGCACATACTTCGCACTTTCGTGGTCCCCACCGGCTCACCTTCTGAAAATAAACAAGCCTCATCCATTGTGCAAGCTAAGGTTTTCTTTGCCCTTCACAGATTTCGCTACCTTATGTTTTTTGTGGCAACCTCCCTCCCACCCCCACCCCACCATTTATCACATCATCTTATCACCGTCTCTAGAGACGCAAATAGCACACTAATGTTTCCTTTTGTTAGGGTGAGTTGTCAATCTCTTCAGAAAGAGAACAACTACAGACAGCTCTTTCTTTTGATCATCTTCCTGACACTTGCCTGAGCTCCGACTGATCCATCACCGAGAGCCTGGCTCAGTGGAGAGGCACATGCCGACAGTCAATCAGCATGGATGTCACTGTGTGTCCATCAAGAAAATATGTAACGTGAACTATTATGTATTTTGTTCTAGTAAATAGCCTTCCTTTTTCCCTAAATCTTGTCTGTTTTTCATGGGCTGACAACGCAAACACAACACACAGAACTCTGCCCTTTTGCCATGCAAGTCTGGAAGCTGGCCTCTTTGTGCATGGTTCGGCTTATTGATGCACTCTGTTATTTTCGATGACGAAGGAGGGGTAGCACAAACTTGAAGGCTCAAAAGGCCATACATTTGGCTCCAGAGCACCTTGTTAGCATTAGGAATGCTGGTTTTGGTCTGAAATTGCTCCAAAGTTACCTTGCCAACCATAGCCTTCCAGCCACTGGAAATCCTCTCCTAGGTGGCAATCATCTGCCTTGCCAAATGCAGAACAATCCAGAGAACTTTTAGGAGCAAAATGAGAACTATAGAGTCAGAAAAATATAACGCAGTCATCTCTCCAAAGAGTTTCTATACATCAGCCTAGTTCGAATCCTAGGCTTTTTCTTGAGACCTTTCCCCCCCCCAACTGATGTGGAGGGGAAACGGGGAGGTATGTGGGAAGACCGAGTTGGAGGGGGCTGGGACGGGCAAGGGGAACAGAGTTTTGTACATTTGTGTCCTGGGTAGGCAGGCTGCAGATTGCCCCATTCCTTCTTTTCTGGGAATAAAATGGGTACAAACAACCACCAAAAACCAGTCGTGACTGTCCCCAACCTAGCTAGAATCCGTGGCTAGAATTATAACTGGGCTTGCGAGACATTTAGATTCAATTACTATATAGGCTTTTAAATAGAAAGATCTGAAGGAAACCTAGATGTCCATGGGTGGAAGATGGTTAAAAGATCATCGGGATTCGTGCGACAGAACCTTCAAGAATGAGGCGGATCTTCATGTTCTGCCATGGAGAAGGATCCAAGACAGTGTGGAGGGAAATCACTGTTTGCATTATGAGAATAGTTCAATCCCGTGTTTTATTTCTAAAGCATGCTACGAATGCCAACGGTTAACAACGCCTAACTCTGAGGTAACGAGACCATGAAAAACCAAATTTTACTTTTTATTTTTCAGAGATTTGTTTAAATGTTTTAAAACAAGAATTTGTCTGCTTGGAAATTTTTTTTTTTATGCCAATAAGAAAGATTTTCTTTCTTTCACTCACACATGATCTCTCAGCCATTTAGGGTTTTAGGAAAGAAACTTTATGTACATTCATTGCTTTGGAGATGAGAGTGTTTTGTTTGTTTGTTTGTTTGTTTGTTTGTTTGTTTGTTTCAGGCCTAAAGAAAAAATTGGGATTGATAAAAAAAAAAATCCATATTTAAAAACTCCTGGGCCGACTTTGCTCTTCTTGGCTGAGAAAACAGATTTTGGTGTGCTCCGCCAATGCAAGTGAATTGAATTGAATTTGTTTAAATGGAAGAGAAACTGGTTCTTCTAGACCTCCCACAAAGATCTAGGGATTCCATGACAAAGAAATAACAATCCCTGTGGCTTCCAGACTAAAAAGAATTCTGTGGAATCGTAAACAAACATCCTAATTTAAAAAAAAATCCCTTTTACTTTAAACACATATCTCTAAGAATTATTTTTATTTGTCTTTTTGGCTGAAAATAAAAGATGTCTTTAAAAAATAAATTACTGACCAGGAAAATGAACCCCTGATTTGAAAATTCAGCAAATGTGCCAACCCACAGCACCGGAGTTTCGTACAAGAGAAGCTAACTCCTAATAAAAAGCATGGAGCATTACACGAAAAGCCTGGGATTGGGGCTGAGAAACAGGGCAATGATATTCATGGATTAGCGTGGACAGAAATGCACGATGCGCACGCATGGAGGTGCCTTCCAATCAAGTGGAAGGGGTGACAGTGCAACCTGACTGCGTCGGAGGAGCTGAGTCAGGTGCGGGGAGGGATGTGGGTTGTGGGGGGTGGGGGTGTTTGTATGTTTGTTTTGCTCCTGTGCATTGAAAGAATAAAATGATCTATGAAGAAATGAAATGAAATCTGATGAGAATTCCTTAATGCCTTTTAAAGCCTCATGACATGGTGTGGACCCAAACACACTTTCAGTCTCCTGCTCCAAGATTAGGCTGGATTGGGGCGACTGGCATAACAGTAACATAGAACACACACACACAGCCCGTCGGCATGGGCTAAAAGCTGAGTGCAGGCTAGAGAAAGAACAAATGTGGAACAAAAGAGACAAAGGAAAAATGGAGAAGCATTTAAGAATGCTCATGCTTAATAACAGCTAAATTAGGATGACAAAACCTTTGGAATAAGTCTTTTCATAAATATTGCCCTAATGGCAATTTTTAAAATATGTTCTCAAGGGAACAATGCTAAATATCCATCTGTCGGAAAATGGTTCTCACAAATTATGCTACACCTGATGATGGGACGCAGCCATTACAAATGGCGGTTCATTTTTATTTACCGACATAGAACGATGCTATATAACGTGATGTTATAACTATTTATCATATAACTATTGCATAATAAAAATTTGCATTTTATGAAATAAAGTGAGATCTGATTGCAATATGCTATGAGGAGTTTAATCCATTTTTATAAAAATGTCTGATATACATATAAAACAGAGTGTAAAAGGTATAAGATAGAAAAACAAGGCATAAACATGTGACGTGTGTATCAGACGCATTGGTGGAGAGATCTCTGGGAGGGTATTGACTGGGAGGGGACATGACAGTTTGCTGTGGTACCAGAAATGTTTTGATCTAAGTGGTGGCGATGCGGATTTACATTATATTTTTTAAGTTTTTTAAATGTTGAGATGTACACTTATGATGAGTGCGCTTTTCTACATGTATTTTATACTTCATTATAAAAAAAAAGAGAAAAGCATAGGACCAAGATATTGGAAAATACGGTTGATTTGTATTTTTCTTAGTCTATCTTTTTCTATTACTTAATGTTTTATAATAATTACATATTGCCTTTACAATCTGAAAAAAATGTAAGCGGTTACTTAGAAAACAAAGCCATAAAGACCCGGATTGTAGTGATTTTTCAGAATCAAGATAGAACGTCCCTCTGCCAGGCGCATTTCTCCATTAGTGGTAGATACATATTATCCATATCATGTTTTCCATACATTGTACAAATTGTCCCCAATCCCAACTAAATCAACAGTTTTCACTTCATGGTTAAAAGGTGTAAGTAACATGGAGACCTAATCCTCCTGCCTCATTAGGAAAATATCCAACCAAAAGAGGTCATAAACCAGAGCAGTGTCCAGCCCGGGAGGGAAGTGAATGAGAGAGGAGATGAAGGAAACCCTGTCTCAGCTTCCTGCAGCTCTGCCCTACAAGTTGAAGGGATCCGTTGAGGTGTGTTGCTGTGTACGAGCCAGGTTATGTTTATTTCATGTTCTGAATGATTCCTTTTTAACCTACCAAGTATTTATAGCCCATAGAAACTCAGAGATGAAAGTTTTTCCAACGTGCAAAAGCCACAAATGACAAAATCTTGTTAGAGTGGCCAAAGCCAGGAGGGCTCTCAAGCCCGTGTATGTGTCTATCCGTCTGAAGCCCCGTTCATTACGACTGAGCTTTTCTGGGCTGGTCCTCAGTGGAGAATGGGTGACCCTAGGAAACCATTGCGACCACTGTGTTGTGAGCTGAAGGAGAGCCATTGAACACAACAAAAAGAATGCTTCAAGGACGCATTGCAACACAATCAGAACCATGCCACGGGCTCTGATGGCTAGGAGGTGACAGCAGGAGTGACACAATTAGGGACAGGAGTGGTTCAATTTAGGGGGAAAAAAACCAATAGAAGTATGCTGTTTGCGGGACAAAGAGGCTGAGTTCTAACGTACCCCCAATAAGCAGCTTCCACAAAGAGCTGACCATGTGCATGTAGCAGCTCTGCAGATGGCTCTTTAAGCCACACTCAGACCTGGCACTCTAAAAAGAGTTCAGGGGCAGCAGGCTTGCAGACAAGGGAGAGTGGAGCTGCGTGAGAATGTGCGTGTGCCCTCGCGTACCAGAGACAGTCCGGGCCAAACAAAGCCACACCTGGCAGGACTGGTGAGTCTCCAGCCTGTGTCTGCTCTCCTCCTGCTTCTTCCTCATCCTCTCCTTGTGGAACCCCCTGGTTTATGCATTTTGAAGTGATAAGCCAGTTTAGAATTCCCACATCTCATTTGTTCAGCCATTTTGGTTGCAAAGCTCAGTCAATCCATCGGTGAATGCTTTTCCTCTAGACAAAAAAAATCTCGGGAAATAAGTGCTTTGTCATCTTCTGGGAATACAGGTTGGAAAAAGCTGCATCTTACTGAGCAGGAATACTAATGATGTGCATGACCCTCAATGACAATGACCAATATCAAGAATAACTAGGGGAAGATATTGATGAAGAAGACAAGTGGAATAAAATAGGTGTTTAACCAAATTATTTCCCTGAAATACCAGGCCCAGGTTAATCCTTTTTAAATGTGTTTACAACCCGCCCATGCAAAAGGAATCTCAACCAGCCTTCAATGTGCTGTTGCTGGGGTAGGAGCCACGAGGAAACTCTTTGGTGCTTCGTTCTGCCGCGCTGCTCCCGAGTTTGGGGAATGGCGTTCAGGGGTGGTGAAGCTCCAACTCTACATATTCTGAACATCGATATCTTTGACTTCTGGGTTGGCTCTGGGTACAGATTTTTAAGATCTCTTGCAGTTCTTGTGGGAAAATGTTCTTCTTCAAACATGAATGCAGTTTGCAATAACATTAGTGAGATGAATGTACATGCATCTTTTAGAAAACTTAAGCCCTGTAAATCCTATCAGTTTTAGGAAACAGACTTTTGGAATAGTAGGCACAAAAGTTGCCTCCTTTGGAAGAAATACCGACTTCAAATTTACCATTTTGTCAGCACTCAAAGGATGATGTATGGGACTCAAGTCTTCTGAGTGTGGTTGTGCACTTTGTGTGTTGAACTAATGAACTACGAAGTACGAGCTAATCTACCATTTGTAGAAGCGTTGCTTGATGCTAGTAAGTAGATGGATGTTTACTTGGGTATTGTTATCCTGAATCAATGCAAGTGCCTGCTCTTCTGGTCTCTTCTGCATCCTAACTCAAGTGTAATGTCAGTATAATGCTTTCACATGCCTTTACCTTGATCTATTCTATGCCTCCAAAGTCCATCTACCACGGGACAAGTACCAGATATCTTCACACTGGCAATAACAATAAGCTCACCTGGTGCTCTTCAGTAATGGTAATGATCATTTCCATGTGTGCCAGGGCCTGTTCTGAGGGCTTTGTGGACTATGTAATTTAGTCCCTTAACAATTCAGAGAGGTCAACTGGTTCAAGTTCAACTCAGGTCCATCTGACTATAGAGGCCACATTCTTCATACGGTGACTTTGGGGCCACCACTTCCCTCCAGTCCCTCTGGCCTCCCATCAGTTCCCATGGGCTCTAAGCACTCCCAGGAATGTTGCTTCCTGCGCCTTCAACGCTCCCCTGCCCCCTCTCCCATCCTAACTCTTCCTCGTCCTTTGAGTTCTCAGCTTCGATATCACTTTCTCAAAATAAGTTAGGTCTCTCCCTCCCAGGTACCATGCCACACAGCCACTGAGTATTCGTTTGTCGTTGTATTTGTTCAATATCTGCACTGCTATACCATGAAACTCACTTTGGGGGCTGGGGGCCTGACACGTGCCTGGCGCATAGTAGGGCTTATCAACATCTGACAAATGAATGAAGGAATGAGTGAATGGCCAAGGAAGGCCTAAGCAAGGCAGATACTGAAAATGACACTACAGCTTCGATTGTGTCCTCTTCAACGCCTTCTAGGTTAACCACCTGTGATTTTAATTGTGAAGAAAACTTACAATTGTCATTTACTCCTTCCTTCAAAAACTATTTTCTGACCACATATTGGTGCTTCAGTCAGCTCTCCTGAAGAGCTTCGGCTTCCCTTCTGCCCTGGTCTCCCTAGCCCAGCCCTTGGCTTGCCACTGCTACACCTCCCTCTCCAAAGAGGGCTTCTTGACCTTCCCTGGATGATGAAATTCCAGCCTCAAGTCCCACAGGGTAGCCATCTTTCCTAGATCCTCCTGGTAAAATGCAAGGCTGCTCACCATTTTTAATGTTAATGTGACTCAGTCCCACCACTAAGTACAATATTACTCATTAGTTTCGTGTACAATGATCATATTATAGTGATATAATACACTGTGACAATCTTGATACTTTAGTCTGACAAGCCAACAAACCTGACAATCTCATTTTAAGGCATCTGCAATTTAAAGAAAAAAATGTACACTCTAATGTCATCGCCCCCTCCCCACGAGAGGAAGGGTTGAACCCACTTGGAGTACGACATTCTGAGATGCTGTCAGAATTCTCAAAGTTAAACAAAAATCCTCTTGGTGTTACAAGTGCGAAGACAATAGCAGCCACTACCTGAATAGATAGCTGTCACTTCAGAAGACAGCCTGCCTGCTATTCAGACATGTTGCTTTTGAGGGGGACGCTGTGCTGAGGCTCCTGCGGGCGGGCCTTTCTGCTGGGGACCAGATTCCAGCCGCTGGTGGGTGGGAGGCCCTCACCTGGTGTGACTGCTCACTCATCAGCAGGCCGTGTTCTGTGTCTGGGGAACAAAGGCTACCTTCTGAACTGACATAGTAGCCCTGTTATGGGTACGGCTCGCATCCATCGTCTATATTAATCCAGAAAACTGCAGTTCAAAGCTGTGTTGAATCGTCTCTTGTAAGGTTTAATGTTCCCATTTAACTGTGTGAATGTATTTTTTTTAAAAAAAACTGTGCCTGTCCTCAGATTAATATATTTTCTGACTTTTTTATATATAGGCTTTCAATCAAAATTACTTGCATCCTTAAAAATATAAATAAATAACTCAGCTCCATGCTATAAACAGAAGGGCAAAAATTCTAGCCAGTTCTGAGCCTTCAGAGGAGGAAGAAACCCCCAGGAGCTTGGAGAAACCATCAACTGTGCTTGCATTAGAGCAGGCTCCACGCTCAGCCGCTGGTTTTCAAAGCGTGAGCATAACCTGCTCTTTGGCGGTCAGATGAGCCCCCAGACTTGAAGGGCGGCGTGTGTCTGGAATCATTTCCCAGCCTTAATAAGAAGCTCTGTCCTTCCCAGGCATCGGATTAGTGCTCCTCTGTGACCCCAGCATGCCAGCAACTCCAAGGCACTGAGATGATGCTCACCTTTGGGGAAAAGAATGCTCTAATCTTGATCCTGTTCCGATGGCTGCAAGTCTCACCCTGTGGTCCCGTGTCCTTGGTCTCTTTTCTTGTTTGTTTTTGTGGTCTGGGTACAGGATCCCTTCCCGCCTGGGTGAGAGAGCTGTGCGGGGCCTGTGGGGCTCCCTCCCTCGCATCCTCATCTGGGTAGCAGGCTTTTGCAACCCCCAGTCCTTCTTCACAGGTAGGAAGCACATCACAACTCATTAGTAATTTACTGCTACAGTAATTTTTATAATTACTGCCAGGAGGCCTCATTAAATTTGATCTAATGAATAAATATTGTATTTTTCAACGTGATTACCAGAACAGCTTAAGCTGAGTGCCATAAACAATTATTTTCCTCACTACTCAGGATGTCGGTGACTATTGATTTTTATTTCATAAAGAATTTACTGTAGTAATACCAATATAAATGACTTCAGGGATAGGCAACATCCTCTGTGTCAATTCGCAAGCAACACACGGCCCTAGAAACAGCTGAAGGCAAAGGCTGCGAGTCAGAAGGCAAGAAAAATCTCTCCTGAATAGAGGTCTGCTGAGTGTCCGTAGCCAAGGGGAGGCAAGGCAGGAACGGGTTGGTGCTGCTCTGACTTCCTATCGTGAGTGGAGATCAAACTTGTAACTCGTGACAAGTGGATAGCAGTGAGCTCCCAGGATGAACAAGCATACTGGCAGTTGATTTTTGCATTTTGTAAAATATAGTCACTAAATGCTGCTCAGGTACAAATTTCCAAAGCAAAACATGAAAATCAGCCTGTAACAGGAGACTCACACCAAGCCCGAGTTACTCATTTGTGTTTCTTCACTTCCATGAAAAATCATGTGCCTTCCTGCTTTTCCTTCTTGTTTGGTTTCTAATGTTGTATAATGGAATTTCACCTCTTAACTAGTGGGATGGCTATTCGCCTACCTCTTCTGCTTTTTATTCCACTTATTATCCCAACCTCTTCATACCTAAGCTATTTTGAAACACAAAGAGATTCTCTGCGATTTTTCTTTCTCTTCCTCTAACCGAAGCAGCAGTTTGCTACCCTGAGTGACCCTCACTTCTCCTGGCTCACTGTTCTCATCGGATCTTTCTTCCACCCCAGTGTGGTCATCCTCAACCCTGGCTGCACATTAGAATCACAGGGAAACTTTTAAAATGTGCTGATGCCTGGGCCCTGCCCCACAGACTCTGATTTAATAGATTTGGGGTAGGCTCTATTCTTTTTTAAACCCGCCAGATGATTCTAATGTGTGGCCAGGGTCTAAAGCCACTGACCTGGAGGTAAGTAGATGAAGGCAAGAGGTAGAGAAGTGAGGTAGGAGCCAAAGCTTGAGGCCCAAGGCAACCAGAATGCCTTATGAGTAATTGCTATAGGCTGAATCATTCTCCCAAAATTCATGTTGAAGTCCTAATCCCCAGTACCTCAGAAGATGACTGATTTAGAGATGGGGTCTTTTGAGAGGTAATTAAGGTTAAATGGTGTCATATGAATGGGCCCGAATCCTATAACGGTGTCCCTAATAGAAGAGGAGATTAGGACACAAACACACACAAAGGGAAGACCAGGCGAAGACGTGGGGAGGAGACAGGCATTTGCAAGGCAAGGAGTGAGGCTTCAGAAGAAATCAACCCAGAAGGTACTTTGATCTCCGATTACTTGTCTCCAGAATTGAGAAAAGACATTCTGTTGTTTAAACCACCTGGTCTGTGGTACTTTGTTTTGGCAGCCCTAGCGAACTAACACAGTATTTATTCTTCATCGATTGTGAAACCCAGTGGCTGAAAGTAGAGATTCTGAAGGTAGACAGGGCTGAGTTCTAATCCAAGGTCTTATCACTTAGATATATGTGCCCTGATGTTCTAGTGAACTACCGTTATCTATCAAATTACCTCAAACCACGGTGGCATACAACAACTCTGTCACATTTATGGATTCTGGGGGTCAGAAATTTGGACAGGGCAGAATGGGAGCAATCTGTCTCTGTTCTACAACGTCTGGGGCCTCAGCTGGGAGACTAAAAGAACGAGAGACTCGTCAGCTAGAATCTAGGATCATCTGAAGGCTTGTTTTCACACATGTCTGGTAATTGATGCCAGCTGTTCGCCAGGACTTAAGTTGGCACTATTAGCCAGAAAACCTGCATGTGGCTTCTTCATGGAGCCTGGGCTTCTTCACAGCGTAGGGTCAGGTTCCGAGGGTGAGAATCCGCAGGAGAGAGACAGTAAGAAGCTGCCCTACCTTTTGAAACCAAGCCTTGTATGTCATGCAGCAGCAATATTTCCACAGCTTTCTACTCAGCAAAGCAGTCACAAAAGCTTCCCCAGTTCAAGGAGAAATAGGCCCCAAGGCAAGGGGGAGTGACGATGTTCTGGAAAAGCAAGTGAGACCAGAATATTGTTGTGACCATGTTTTGGAAAATGCTATCTGCCGCACTGGGACAAGGTTCTTAACCTCTTTGAACCTCTGTTTCTTTATCTTTCGACTGGAATAATGTAAATGGACTCATTTGGTTGTTGTAAGGATTAAAACGGCTACTTTACAGCAGAGTTCCTGGCTCATAGTAGGTGCTTAGAAAATTCTAGTTGTTCTTAATACCTGGGGTCAATGTGCTTATTCTGGCCAGGCCTTGAAGGATGAGGAGAAACTGGGAGAAAGAGGTCAAGAGATCAATGCATAGTGTTTAAAGTTGATAAATCAAGAAATATCAGGAAAGAAATATTATTTAAGATATAGAGATTATCCCTCGACAGTTATAAAAATTGTAATTAAAGGTGATGGCCCCTGAAGAATAGGACCAGAGTTCTGGAAAAATGAGAAAAGGCATTGTTGCTTTTCATTATGAATCCTTCAGAACTATTTGATTGTTTTAACCAAATGCGTGTATTACTTTAATTTAATAAAAAAGAAAAAGAACCCAAAAAAAGGCTTACCAAAGGTCACTGTCCCAAATAAATGTAAAGCAATTACTATTACTTCTTATTTTTATAAAATATTTAAACTGATGTTTCCTAATCATGAGTTGTTATTACAGGATTTAGATTTTTTTAAAAAAAGAAAAGAAGGAAGGGTAGAAATGATAGGGAGGGTGTGATCTTAGCGATGTTTACAATATTCATTCATGTTCAGTATCTATAAGTAAAATCGGTTTCTTAACTGTGGTTACCTGTGAGGGGCAGGATTATGGGTGATTTGAATTCTGAAATTCCAATTTCATGTAAGTAATAAAAGATATTTCTATAATCATCAAAATATATCAAAAAATAATAATAAATTTTAAAATATAATCTTATTTCTCATCTCTCTTTTTTCTCCCCCTCCCCGCCCCCAACATTTCAGTCAGTATTTCCCAATGAAAAGAACCATTATCTGTGATTAGTTTAAAAGCAGGCACTTCTTGTTAACAAGGAAATGTTACATGCTCACACCAAGATGGGTGAGGCTTAAGAGGGTTGTAATATCCTTCCGGATTTGGGAAAGACGAGATCAGAGAATAACTGTTAAACCCAAAGAATTAGCAAAAGTTCCCAAGGATGGAGTAGTGGGAAACAGTTTCTTTAAAAATAACAGTAACTTCAATATACAAAAATGAGTTGTATTTCTATACATAAGCAATAAACAATCTGAAAAAAATTAAAAAATTATTTCAGTTAAAATAGCATCAAAAGAACAAAATAATTGAAAATAAATTTAACGAGGGAGATGCAAGACTTGAACACTGGAAACTACAAAACTGCTGAAAGAAATTAAAGAAGTGCTCAATAAATGGAAAGACAGCTTGCATTCATGGATTGGAAGACTTAATATTACTAACATGGCAATACTCCCCAAACTGAGCTGCAGATTCGATGCAATCCTTATCAAAATTTCAACTTCCATTTTTTGCAGAAATTGATCAGCTGATCCTAAAATTCATACAGAATTGCAAGGGACCACAAATTGTCTAAACAGTCTTGAAAGAAAAGAAAGTTGGAGGGATCACATTTCTGAGTTTCACAACTTAATACAAAATTGTAGTAATCAAAACAGTGTGGTACTGGCATAAGAATAAAGACCAATGGAATAGGATTGAGAGTCCAGAAATAAACTCATACCCTACCATTAACTGATTTTCAACAAGGGTGCCTAGGTCATTCAGTAGGAGCTGGGGCAGGGGGAAGAGTCTTTTCAATAAATGATGCTGGAACAATTGGATATTTATATGCAAAAGAGTGAAGTTGGACTCTTACCTCACATCATATACAAAAGTTAAAATGAATGTAAGAGCTAAAACTATAAAACAGTTAGAAAAAAAAAGTAGGCATAAATCTTCATAATGTTGGATCCAGCAACAGATTCTTAGATGATATAATACCAAAAACACAAGCAACAAAAGAAAAGAATGATAATTTGGACTCTATTAAAATAAAAACTTTTGTGCATCAAAGAATTCAATCAAGCAAGTGAAAAGATAGTCTGGTAGTTACTCAAATAATTATAAATCATTACTATATGATATAGCAAAATCAGTCCTAGGTATATACCCCAGAAAATTGAAATAAGGTGTTCCAACAAAAACTTGTAAACAAATATTCATAGCAGCGGTATTCATAATAACCAAACATGAAAATAATCAGAATATCTGGATATCATCTGACAAATGGATAAACTGTGGTATACCATGCATAAAGGCATATTTTTTTGGACATAAAAAGGAATGAAGTACTCATACATACGACAAGGATGAACCTTCAAAACATTATGTTAAGTGAAAGAAGCCAGACACAAAAAGCCACATATTGCATGTTTCCAAATGTCCAGCATAGGCAAATCCATAGAGACAGAAAGCAGATGGGTTGCCAAGGGCTGAGGAAAGAGAAAAAGGGGAATGAGTGTGTGGTACCAAGTTTCTTCTGGGGGTGATGAAATGTTATAAAGCCACATAGTGGCAGTGGTCGCACAACTTTAAGAATGTACTGGACACCACTGAATTGTACATTTTAAAATAAAGTGGTAAATTTAATGTTACATGAACTTAACTTCAAGGATTTTTTTTTTTTTTGAGTTTAGAAAAAAGTGAACAGAAAGCTAAGCAGTAGGCAAAGACCCAGCAGCTTCATATTGGATTGTTTTCAAAACCCAGCTCTCTGATAAAGCAAACTAAGTTGCAGTGGGAACTCTCCCTAATGGGGGGCAGCTCTTCAGTACTTAAGAGTCCCACAGCTGGCCTTGCTGAAATCAGTTAATAGAGTTCTTGATGTCTGTCTTAATCATCATGCAGACAGATAAAATTTAGTTAATATCCGTTTCTCCCTCCCCAACACTGAAAAATAAGATAAATAGAATCTATCTCCATAATTTTACTTAGTCATTTAGTTCAGTAGCATCTGTTTATCATGATTTACAAGAATTTGGCTGGCAATGAGAGTTGCAGGAAGCATTTGCATAAAGGAATTTTATTTACATATTTTTCCTCTTTAAGCACTAGGATACTCAAAATGGTCATGTCTTGGAAATTCAAGCGAGCTCTCGTGGTGATTATTACTTTTCTAAAAGCCATACTGGATGGTCTCCAAGAAGTGAGAAACATTTACGGCTATTCAATTTAGAAGACAAACTTGAGGATCAGTCTATTAAAGAATGTGTAATCAAATAAAAATAAGAGAAAACTGAAATACTGGTTCCCACTGATATGGCTCGCCCACTAAGCATGTGAGAAAAGAGAATTCGACTTCCTTTGCATAAGCTCACAGAACAGTGTGTCTTTGGGTGTTTGAGTAGGAGAGAAAACCACTCTCCACAGTCTCTTTTCCATTGAAACTTTCAAGCTTAGTTCCATGTTCATATATGTGAGTATATTTCGTAATTCTTTGTATAATATTCTTTGTACAATAAAATTAATTATGTTCATCTCTACTGTATACTGTAGATACTTAAGTAACAAAGGCATGATAGAGAAAAGTATGTAGCACATAATAATGCTGCCATTATCAGAGAAGGAAAGAGGAGGGTACAAATATATATATATATTTTTTTAATTAAAGTATGAGTCATACATTTTTAAAAATGTTTATCTATAGAGGGAGAGAAGGATCAGGGTGGAAGAAAAAGGATATCATTAAGGTTTCTTTAAAAACATCTTATTTTTGAGCTTGATTTTGGAAATATATAACTGTTTTACATCATTATAAAACAAAATTAAATCTTAATTTTTAAAAAAGCAGTCTTTAAAACCAAAAGCAAAGTAAAACAAATGAACCTAGCAGTGTATTAAGTGGATGATTTAACTACATAAAAGAAACTGTCTGAAATGATTTTAAAAACAATAATCTTTTCCAAAGGACTTACACTGAGGACCATCTTAAACTGTTTTCCATAAAAATATTAATATTTTTGTAATAATATTGATATTATTATTCTGAAACCATATATGTATGTATAGTATTATTATTGCCATATTACTATAACATATTTATATATACTTGCATATTTGCTTATATATAAGCATATTTACATAAGTTGTATATGTATAAGTATATATATAATAGACAGATAAGACAACAGATAGATATGAAAGAAATGCATTTTGAAAATAAAAACCTTTGGAGAAATGTTTGAGTCTAGGTTTTGGGCAGAAGATGTATCAGGTGAGCCTGGAACATTTTGTCTTATGAGAAAACCAAGGAAATTATCAAAGACCACTGAGGTCGTATCAGAAAGATGCAGGAGGCTACAAGAAGGGCTCCCATCACGTAAAAACTGGGCCCCAGTAAGAATAATAACTGCAATAGACTGAAACACAGCAAACATTTTAAAAAGCTAAGAGTTCATATAATACTGAAAAACAAACAACAACAACAAAAAACATTGGCAGGCACTGTTAGAGAATACCAAAGACCTGATTTTATATTCTAAAAACTGGTATAAAAAAAAAAATCAAGTTCTTAATACACCTTTCCTGAACAAACCCTACCTAAGATAATTCAATAATTGAGATAACATTTCCAGTTGATTAATGAAGAAGGAAAGAGAATTTACAGGACATGTTCATCGGAGGCCACTAACAATACAGAAGAGACAACAGAATAGTAAGTCTTCTGATGTGAACACAGTGGATAAAGTATTATTGCTGCATCTGAATCAGATCGAGCTCTTAGAGCTAACAGAGAGGACAGGAACATAAATGACACCATGTGGTTGCAATTCATAAAATGTGGGAAACTCTAAAGAAATAAACTGCAAGAGAAAAAAAGGGAGGGAAAATCTAATAATTAAAAGGGATTTTAAATAAATAAGTTAAGGAGGTATTCCTTTAAAGTTAGGATAATAAATTGTACTTTCCCATAGAAAAATATATTATTATAAATACAATATTTTTTAATGAATTGACCATGGTAGCTTCATAGCAGACTAAGCATTACATCGAAGAAAGGTTACACCTCAGGAGTTAATGTTTTCTTTCAATGTTGGGTTCTACCCATTATTTCTCCTCCACTGTAATTCTTGTTCTCTCTACCCAAATCTCAGGAACTTTCCTGCCCAAGACACTCCACTCATCCTTGGTAAATATTTAATAATAATCATCTGTTGAGTACCTATTACATGATAAGTGTATTTGGATCAATGGTCTTGTTCTTAAGAACTTCATGGTCTTGAGGGAAAAAAAATAAACATATAAATATGGGTGTCAGGTATCATGTGTTATGATCAAGGTATGTAGCCAGGTTTATCTGAAGCCCTCAGAAGCATTTTTGGTTCTAATCTTTCTCTTCTTAGGTTAGGAGAGTATGCAAAGGCTCAAGTCTTCAGAAGTTACTTAACCTTGTTGAATTGCCTCATCTCTAAAATACCTGCTATGAACAACATACTGTGCTGAGCAGTGAGCCTGGCTAGGAGGTGCCCACCTAATTCTAGTTTCCCTCCTTCAGCAAATATTTATAATGTTGGATTGAGCACTGTTGCAATCATACATTATCATCAGGTACTTTCATTTGACAATGAGCACTTCCAACAAATTCGCAGAAATACATTAAAAAAAAATGTTTCTTATTTGGCCAGCTATACACATTTGCAATGTTATAGGTTGAATCCAGTGAGATATGCCTCCCATTTTGGTATCCGGTCAAGTAACTCACCTCCTCTCCCTCCATCCTTGGGCTGCTTCCAAGTCCACCTAGAACTCTGGGCAGCTTAGATCTGTAGACCAGCCCCACTCTCTAAAATCCCCAAATCTTACCTCTCTGCATTCCTATAATTAGGAGTTACTTCACTTCTAGAAATCTATTTTAACAAAGGTTTAGGCACAATACTAATTACAGCGTTATTTATAACAGCAAAGATTGTTAACAACCCAGATACCCACAAATTAGGAATTGTTTAAGTAAGTTATGGACCATTCATATAAAGAAATACTGGATAACCATTTAAAATTTTGACAATCTTCATGCTAAAGAAATTGTACATGTAGTGTAAATGCTACTGTATAAAACAACAACAACAAAAAGGCAAGGGAGACTAACAAACAAAGTAAAAGCGTTAGTGACTTTTAGCCTTAAGTGCTATCTCCTTTGTTTCTTGCTCTTTCCTTCAAACAAGTCTCGCACCACCTGGATATTATCATGGATAAAGGCCTCTCCACCTGGAACTTGCCAATTTCTCTGCAACCAAGAGTCCTTTCCTGGCACATTCCCAAGCAAAGATCCTAGCTCTCTACTGCCATTCCAAGCTCTAGTCCATCCTCCAGTGTGTCATAGCAACACCTCCTTTGAAGTTCTTGTCCTCCTGTTATGCTCCTCCTTCCTCAACCTTGTAGTTAATCCAGGGAGTCTTCTCCTACCTACACATAGGACTATAATGCCCTGCAGTTAAAAGCGTGAGGGGTTTCAGCATCTATGCTGGATGACCTAATACCTTGGTTTCCTATTATCTTCCTCCAACCCCTCTGACCACACATCTCTCAGCCCCTTCCCAGCTCTGCTTGTCTTCCTGCTCAAGTTTCTGCAGAAGCTATTGTCAGCTTGCTCCATACCCAAGATGCCCTTGTTCTTACTGACAGAACCGGATTAACACCCCCCCTGCTTTACTGACTAGTAAGTCAGGCAAGCTTGTTTTGGAGGAAACACACACACACACACACACACACACACACACACACACACACACACACACACACACACACACACGGAATACATTAGTCTAGCTCTGGTACTTTAGCTATTTGGCATTGAGCATTTTTCTCAACCTCCCTAGATTTAGTTCCTCATCTTTGAGCTATTACCTCATAAATGTATAGTTAACATTAAGTAACATTTGCCCACGTTTTGTTCCCCTTAGGACTTGCTATTACTTTCCTTTCAGGACCTAGTACTCTCCAGCTCCACTCCAAAGCATTGAACTCCTACTCCATTCCTCTGATCTGCAAATAACCCAATTTTCTACCTGACCCTGAGCCATTAGGAGCTCCCTCTCACTTTTCTTCTAACTAAAACATGAATAAACCCTCCTGCAGCATCCTCTACTGCCTTTGCCCTTCTTCATTATGAAATTATTAAAGTCCATTATAATTTCTATTTCATTTCTCACTTACTAGGAGAAATAAAGGTGGATACCATCTCAACCAAGGAGAATCCAGGTTGGAGAGACCCGTATAAAAATTCCTGGAGCATGACTGCCATAATGCTATTTCTTATACTTGTCAAAACTCGAGTTCTCGCAAATCTAAGGATGGTATGTGGAGCTCTGCAATAGTGTGGGAGAAAGCCTGGGGCTCCCACAGGCAAGGCTGGGGCTGAACAACTAATCTGAGGTTTCCTTGTCAGATGGGAGTCATTACGAAAATCCATGGGCCATCAATGCTATAAAATGTTTGGTAATGAGAAAATGCCAATTATTTTTTCTTTCTTCATTCCTACTCCAATTATTTATAGGTTTTTGTTAGTTTCTCTACTAGATTGTAAATCTCTTAAGAGTAAGGCTTCAGGAATCAACTGTTATTAGTCAATATTTTAAATAAAAACCATTATTAGTTCTACTTTGTAATAGTAAAACATAACACAATATTCTAAACAACCACCAGTTTTGAATAACTCTGAAAATTTTAAGCTTCTCAATTTCATAAAGTGTTGGATAATTTGGGTTCTTAAAATTCCAAGTTTATGGGGAAAAAAAACATTTCTTTTTCATCTATGTACAATGTTATAAAACTTCATTTAGGGTTGGGGCGAAAATGGTGATAGGAGTAAGTATAAATTGGCAGTCATAAAATAGTCACAAGGATGTAAAGCGTAGGGAATAATATATATTCAGTAATATTTTAGTAAGTTATGTGCCAGGTGGGTACTAACTGGGGGATCTTTTCATAAGTCATATGTCTAACCACTATGTTGTTCACCCAAATATAAAATATTAAATCTCAACGATAATTTTTTAAAAAGCACAAACTTCCAGTTATAAAATGTCATGGGATATAAAATACAGCATAGAGAACAGTCAACAATATCATAACTAATGTACAGTGATGGTTACTAGACTTATTGTGCGTCTATAAGGCATATAAATGTTGAATCACTATGTTGTACACCCAAAACTAAGACATATCAACTATAATTAATAATAAAATTTTAAAAATTAAAATATAATTTTAAAAAACCATACTTGCATCTTGGCTGCGGTGGTAAGTACGCTGACCTACACATGTAAGATTACATAGGCTGCGCACGCACACCATGAACAAACAAAAACTTCACTTAGCTTGGTCTTCTCTCCAAATATGTGCAGGGTAAACATGGTTTTGCAGATAAGTCTAGAGCAGGAGTCAGCAAACTTTCTGTAAAGCACCAGACTAAACATTTTAGGCTTTGTAGACCATACTGCCTGTCACATGCTTTTTTTTACAACCCTCTAAAAATGTACAATAACATACTCAGTTCAGATGCCACATGAATAATAGGCTGCAGCATGATCTGGCCACCAGCTATAGTGTTTGCCGTGGTCTAATAATTGAGAGCTTTCAGACTATGCTTTTGTCTTTTTGAGTCTCTCAGTCCTGGAACAGGCTTCAAAGCACAGTGTGCCTTTAATAGATATTTGGATGGTTGATAAAAGCAAGGCAAGTATTGTGAAATCACTGTCAGTTCTTGGGTTGACAAATGGTAAAAGAAACCAACATTATAAAACTTTGTGAGCACATACTATTTTCTACCTGGCGATGTATCTGTCTTGGTTGATTTTCTGATCGAAGCTAGTAGTCATGTCACCAAGCTAGACCCTCTTCAGAAGAGCTGGCCCTTGACCTTCAGAAACTTAAACCAAAAAGGACTAGAAAAGGCAGAAATGGTCTGTTGTTTAAATATGAGGGGGGGGGGGGGGGAATACAATTCAGTGCAGTTAAGATTGAGCATTGAAGATTTAAAAAAGCAGACAAGCTAAAACAAAATGTTTTATTATTAAAATAAAAACTTTGTATAAAAGCATTACAGATCAAAAGCTCTATTTACATGTATTGATTCAAGGTCCAATTATGCAACAAAGACCAAATGGGCATAGCAACAGGCTGCAGGTGCGAAGCAGATTCCACCTCTATCAGACGATTTGATTCATGCAGAAAATGGGGAAGGGGGAGATGACACACGAAATCTGCTCAGAAGCTAAACTGGAACAGACATCAAGTTAACAAACTGGAAAGTCACCCATCTCCAAAAAGGCACTTGTCATCGTTCTCAAAGTGCTTAAAAACCTCAACACGAACCCTGTGCCTGGCTTATTTCTTCAAGAAAGTAAAAACTGCAAATAATTGTAGACTAGTATTAATTTTCCATGCAAAATGATCAAGAATTTATTTGAAATACCTTACATATTTGTGTACTGAAATAAACTTGGTAAACTACCGTTATACCAAAGTTTAAACCATGAATTCAAATCAGCCTATTTCTGAAGACTCACCATCTTAATTCCCTAGGATACCTTTTCTACTCTACAATGACCTCAAGTATAGCACTGCCCACAAACCTTTGGGTCAGCACTGTGTGAGCCTGATGTACCCCAACCTCATGGTGGAAGAAATCAGCAGCAACTAAGCCTCAGCTGCGACAACTTGTATAAGCACAATACACAGAGTGTTCTCGAGGCATCCAAAGCAACATACTGCACTTTCCAACGACGACCTCATTTCTCCACGTGGTTTTAAGACTTCTGTGTCTTGAGTCTGTTAGAAATGTCAACTAGTACAAACACTAAATCATACCCATTGTTTTCATATAAACAAGTTAGAGGGCTAGTCTCTGGAATTCAATAGATGTAGTTAGTTAACATTAATACTGTGTTTCTAAGTGCTTGGTTTTATAGGTGGGTTCCAGGGCTATTTCAACACCAATTAAATCAAGCTTGCTCTCATAAAACTATCATTAAAAAAAATCAGAAACTAGATGGTGAAAGAGAACCACTGGAAATAGAGGGGGGTGGTGAGGGGCAGGGGAAAGCAAAGGAGAAATGGCAGGAGGGCAAAGTATGGCTAGCAATATGCTTCCATGATGCTCAAAAACAACCATCGAATGAGATTAACCTGATCTGAGTTTCCTATAAAACAGACTGACATCAAAATTCTTAACTTGGGTTTCAATCACATGACAAAACTGCAAACTTTAACCAGGAATATTTGTGCAGTGGAAGGCAAGTAGTGGATCTTCCAACTATCATGCTTGCATTTCAAACTCGTGTTTCAGACTGAAAAAAAGAAAATGGAACACATCAGGATGTCATTTTCAAACTAAGGATTCTCTTTTGAGTGCCAGTTCACTCTTTTAAAAATGTTTTTATTGAGTTATAACATCTTAAGTGTACAACTTGAATTTTTAGACACACATGAGTGTGCACATGAGTTACCACCACCCAGACGAAAATGTAAAATGCTTCCAAGACTCTCAATGTGCCCCTTTCCAGTCAACACCTGCACCCCCACCAGAGATAACTACTACTCTGACTTCTATTGTCCTTTTATTAAGACACATAAATCAAGGCAAGATTTGGGTACGGAAAAAAGAAAAAGCCAACCATTACCTTTTCAAGTAAGCATGCACATTCCCGAAGCCATGGTATTTGGCTAAGTACACAAGGACCCCAGTCGCACACCGCCCGTCTCGCTGCCGACAGAAACTGCAATTGCAGATCCTTCGACAAGGTGGGCAATGCCAGTTCTGAAGGAGAATTGTGAAAAGGCACAATTAAAGCAAACCTACTTCTCTCCCTTACTTATCTTTTCTTATTTAACCTGTAAGGTAGGCAGCATCAATTGCATTTGAATATTTTTTTACTTAAAAAAAAATCGTAATATGGGTAATAGCCATCAGTCATGCCCAATGTTCCCTTAGGAAATCAGGCTCAGAAAGTCACACAGCAAACTACCACGGGTGAATGGAGAACGGCCAGGCCCCAAGGGCTCTGGACGGGTTCGCAACTATGTAACACCAACACTATGAATTCATCTGCTCTCCTGAAATGAACACCCACAACACGAAGGGCTCGACCCTTTCACCCATGCTATCTTTCTGGCCCTGTCAGCTCCTGACAGACCTTCGAGCCCAGAGATCACCCTCCAAGGCACCTACTGGATCCAGGAGAGCATCTTTGACCTCTTCACCATAACGGTTTCGAAGGCAGGGACCGCAGAACTGGCCTCGAACCCCCCAGCACTCTGGGTTTCTGCAGTTTGTTTTGGTATCGATTGTTTTCTGGCGGCACTGATGACAAGTAGATCCCTACAAATAACAAGCAAATAAGAAACAACAACAACAACAACAACAACCACCATTGCTTTTTGTAGACAAAAATGGCATATTTAAAGAATGTCCTTCTTTGTGGGTAGAAACTGACATTTTGAATCTTATTTCACACCTACATACACATGTATATGCCAGGGTACTTAATACAAGTACTTCAAGTGATTTCATCCA
Source organism: Eonycteris spelaea (assembly GCA_003508835.1). NCBI lineage: Eukaryota > Metazoa > Chordata > Mammalia > Chiroptera > Pteropodidae > Eonycteris > Eonycteris spelaea. The sequence goes on along the minus strand of PUFA01000024.1, from coordinate 8,992,274 downwards.
ATTGGCAGACTCAATAGTTAATATTATCAAAACTAATTTTCTTTAGGAAAAGATCTTATGCAAAAAAACCCTGCCCCATATCCTTTTTTATCTTTAGCACACTACCAAACCCCCAGCACCAATCCATATAGACACACATCACACACAGTAAATATATGTTGAATGAATCAACTTCTAAACCAAGGGAAAACATTAAATGATCCTGAAGACTTATTTAAGAGGATTACATCCCAAGGATGCTATAAAACTCTTTCCTTATATGAAAATAACACATTAGCATATACCCTGTAGGCTAAGACCTTTAGAATATTAGCAAAGCTCTGAGGATGGAAGCTTTCTTCCTCTCTTGCAGACGGTTACATTTTCAGACAGGACGTAGAGGCTTTTACCAGTGAACGGCTATATATCTTCTCTCGAGAATTGTTGCAGATGTTCTCCAGCTCGTCCTCTGTAATTTCCTCCACCGGGCGAATTACATGCGGCAGGGTCATGGATCCAGGGCGACGACCTCTGGGCACGTCATCTTCCTATGTAACGACAAGCAGGGAGCAGTGCTCTTACTGGCTCTCCCCAGCTCTGACTTTCAGATACTTGATTTCTAATTTCTTCAGAGAATTACACCCGGAAATTTCTCTTAAGACTGGTGAAGAGGAGGCAAGTCATAAGTTTACTAAAAATAACAGGACATCATGGAAATGATTCCTACAACTAAGGAAAGTCGAAGAAGAAAACGCTCTTACCTGCTAACAAAAACCACCAAATAACGTTGCGCGACACTAATAATTCTGAACAGTTTGAGAACGTTCAACATGAATCATTTGGTGTTGAGGCTATGTGTGTACCCATGCTCCGCATGACACTAGGCCTACAGAAGATGAAAAACAGAAGAGCAAGCACAGACACAGGAAACTCACGTTCACGTAGCCATCCATGGACTTCCGTTTTCTCACCAGCATGTACTTATCCTCTTCTTCCTCCTCGTCCTCTGCAGGAAGAGAGCTAAGGGACCCGAGGACCCGGGACCTTGACCTGGTGAGAGGACGAGCTCTCCGTTCGGGGTTTCTCCTGGAAGTAGCACCTGGGAAGGTACGCCGCCTTCGGGGTATCTTTGGTTGCTTAACAAAACATATACAGAGGAACCCATTTATTCCAGAAGGAAGAGAAGTGTCACCTTCTCCTTCTGTTTTTTTTTTTTTTGTTTCTTTTAAGGAAAAGGAGAGCTGTTTTCTAATTACCTTTGTTCTTCCTATAATTCATGGAAAATGAGCCCCCAAAATGATATAGCCATTGTAATTTTGCTTTTGTAACACCAAGTCCAGTTTCTCGCAAAATGAGATGATCTACTTATTCACCTACATAATACCAATGTAAGAATGAATCTCATTTTCCAAAATACCCTTTCCTACGACATCTGTTGAGCTCTTACATACTCATTGTTTCTATGTGACACAAGAGAGAAAAGTATGTATGGTTTCCCTTCTTCCATTCCTTGCTTGCTTCTTCCCTTTTTCCTCAGGAGAGGTGGGGAAAGGCCTTTTCTTTTGTACCACAGCAGACACAAAGTTCCCTGAGTGGTACCAGCTTAGTTCCTCAGAATATAATCACACATATTAGGCAATGACTTGGTTAGGAAAATCATTTTTTCCTCCTCTGATTTTAAAAACATCTATTACGATGCATCTACCAGGTAGGAGGAATGTGCTAATGCTGGGGATATGGAAAAAATTTGTTCAATTTTTATTCCCTACATGAGGGAAGGAGAAAAAAAACCGATTGAGTGCATGAGGATGGCACAAGCAGGCCACACCTGCCCCCGGATGCAAGGAAGAGACCCCGGAGACCTAATATAAAGGTTTCTGTATTTCCTGTCTATAAAACCGGACAAAATAAGGAAACTGGACTGTCGAATGTCATAACGAACCTACCTTAGACCTGCCCCAAACACTACTGAATAAGCAAGGATCTGCACTTACGGAACTGGGGCCCGGGAGGGAGTGCCGTCCAGGAAACGTGCCAGGGAAGCTTTCTAATTCTGACATTAGTTTTGCAAGCTGAAAAGGAATTAAACAGAAATGATTAGTTTAGAATAACTGCTGAAAATGAGCAACCTCTGGAAATTACTGTAGCACATCTCAAGAGAGTTTCTGATTTTCTCTACACATTTACCAAGACTTTAATAGATTTTTTTTTTAAGTATATGGAAAAGAACACATATTTTAAAGCACACATTGTAAAGACTTCATAGCTACACTGAAAATACTCCTTGACAGATAAGCAACAAGTGGCTTAGAGAAGACCTGGGAAGAGATCATTCCAGGTCAGGTACCTACCATCGCTTTGTTTTGCTTTATATTTAAAGCTCTTTTCTCCAAAAAATTCATGCCATTTTCATCTTCTGAATCAGAATTCGCGTCAGTCACAGAATTCTCTGCGGGTTCGGGGGTGCTGCTTTTTTGCTGGCTGCTGCCCTGGTATTTCGAGTTGGAAACTTCATGGCCACGCGGAGAGGTCCTGGACGTCTGCACTGACTGCGAGTCCTGCAGCCCACAGGGTCTGGCTGCAGTCTCTAGGCCAGCAGAACAATGGAGTCATTAGTGACTTTTTGCTTGTGGAACAGGCTGCACCAGCATGACTACAAAATCCTTTCTGAACAAAAGATACCTGCATTGAATACGTTTTAATTGACCACTTTGTCAATTTTAATTGACAGCTCTGGATACCAAATTCAGAAATTACGAATAAATACAACAAAATCTGAGTGCAGTTTAACTTAGGTAGCCTCTCTGGGACATAGTATTATAAGCCATCTTCATAGCCCCATGGCCAGCAGTTCTGAGCTTTTTTTGTAATGTGAAAATCCCAGCTCCCTTTTTAATTTCTCTAAAAATGGATCTTTATGTATTTTTTAAAAATTCCTGCAGGAATATGGGTTCCCTCATAAACATGGCTTTGACACTAAACTATGTTAAAGATGAGTCAATGCTTTAATCTACTTTTAAAAAAAATTGTGGTAAAATATACATAACAGAAAATTTACCATTTTAACCATGTTTAGGTGTACAGTTCACTGGCATTAAATATACTCCTATTATTGTGCAACCATCACCACCATTCATCTTCAGAACTTTTCATCTTCTCAAACTGAAAAGCTATACACATCAAACAGTAACTCCCCATCCCCCTCCCCCAAGCCCCTGGCAGCCACAATGCTACTTTCTGTCCCTGAATCTGCTACTCTAGGTACCTAATTCACTTTATAAGATTAAAATTTAAAATATATATATATTTCAAAGTAATATGTTTTTATCATTAAATACGTATTAAAATTAGCCATTGGGGAAATGCAAATCAGAATCACAAGATACTACTTCATACTCACTAGGAGAACTAAATCAATAACAAATGCACTGAGGATGTGGAGATACATTGCTGGCTGGAATGTAAAATGGTAAAGCCACTTTGGAAAAGTCTGTCAGTTACTCAAAAGGTGAAACAGTTACTATATGACCCAGCAATTCCACTCCTAGTTATATACTCAAAAGTATATGTCCACAAAAACTTGTCCATGAGTATTCATATCAGTGTTATTCATAATAGCCAAAAGGTACAAATGGCCCAACTATACATCAACCGATAATGGATAAATGTGGTATAGTCACATAATGGAATATTATTCAACAATAAAAAGGTATGAAGTACTGACACATACCATGACATGGGAGAACCTTAAAAAAATTACACTAAGTGAAAGAAGCCAGTCACAAAAGACCACATATTATATGATTCCACTTATACAATATGTCCAGAATAGACAAATCTATAATAGAAAACAGATTGGTGGTGGCCAGGGACTGAGGGTGTTGGGAAAGGATGCTAAGTGACTGTTAATGGGTACAGGTTTCTTTTTAGGGTGATGAAAATATCCTAAAATTGATTGTGGTCATGGTTGAGATTAAATAAATAAAAAACAAGAACAAAATATATTACCCATAAAGTCTCAGAAAGGGAAGACCCATTTTTAAATTAAAAAATTTCTAAGCTCATCACAGCTTCTATTACACTCCATGTACTTTCAGTGTCATGGACTGAGAATAAAAAGGGACAAAAAAACTTTTATGAGTTCTTAAGACTTTTTAATCAATTGGCATTTTATTAATCAGTACAATACACATCTACAAAGATTTGAAAAAACACCCAGAAGTGATTCAGGCCATAGAAAATATTTGGGTCACAACCAGATTTGCAGACCAGCCCTTGCAATAACTCCAATACACACCAATTTAGAGCAACATCACATATTACAGGAAATATTATATTACCATGAAGTTAGATAGTGATGAAACACTTCTTGGCCAGGCACTCTCACTTAGGCCAGTGTCCCTCAAGTGTGGCCCCAGGCAGTGGACCCATGTCAGACTACAATGAGCCGAAGAGTATGCACCAGACTGTAAATCAACACACTCCTTCCTTTGTCAAGAAAATCTTGCTAATAAGAAAACGTCTGCAGAAATAAATAGTATGCTCAAAGAGAGTGGGCCCGAGATGCATCAGCAGCAGCAGTGGCCTGAGCAGGGGGATAGAGGTTAAAAAGGTAAGGCAGTGTGCACAGGAAAAGCAGACCAAGGAGCAATAGTGAAAGCAGGAAGGGCCCTGACTGTTATTAACAATACTCAATCTCGTGCACATGATTTATCGTAGGCTTTTCAGATGCATAGCTCCACAACAGGAACAACATTTACCAAAGGCCTGCTTTATGCCAGGCACTGGACTGGGCACTTGAACTTAAATGCGAATGTAGCTAATTTTGAGGACACGTGTCCTTCTTCTGATTAGGCTGGATTTCTGTGGCAATGGAAATCTGGAGGTTGGCCAATTTTATATTACCAGTTTCCAAGATTTTCAGAGCCTACAAAATGTTCAGGCTTACAAGTAGGACTACATAAGTAAAAACTGCTTTAACACATAAAGAAAATACTCTTAAATTTTAAAATGATCAACAGAATCTTCTGGCATGACTAAAACAAAAATTACAGGAAAAAAACTTTTTAAAGCATGTATGTCAGTCATGCCTTGAAATGTACCTTACTTCTTGATATTGGTGAAATTCTCAAACTCACCATTCCATCTTGTATCTCACTCTCTGAGAACCCGCAAAATGATTCATCGTCAGAGTCGGCATGAAAAATACTGGCCAGTTCGTTAGTGACATCTGGCCTTGGTTTCTGCAAAAATCCACAATGGTCTAACACATCTTGCACCTCACTTTCTGAAAAGCCGCAGAAAGATTCATTATCAGAGTCCTCATAAAAAACATTTGCCAGTTCTTCACTGATATCTGACCTGAATTTAGGTTTCTGTAAAATAAATAAATAAATGTGGTTGTGCATTTTTCCCCCTTTTTCAAGAACCAATTTTCCATAAACCGTGCAGAGAGCAAATCACATTTACAAGTGCACTACAAGAGAATAGCTTTTGTTACAAAGAAAAATGGTTCAGAGGTTTACAAATGATTTCTGAGTTGTTATGGCAAATCATCAAGCATGTTAGGTTAGGCGACATTTCAAAAGGATAGAATAAGTAGCTAATCTACCTCCAACAATTACTACCTAGAACCACAGCAAAAAGTGAAATGAAATTACAGTGCATACTGTATTTTCATAACGACTGTATAGAAATGTAGGCAAAAAGCAAGCAGTTTTAATCACGCACAAAGCATTTGGGGCATTTTGAGCACTGCAGACTCAATTCTGTTTATTCTTAGGCAGCACTTACCGTGTTTGCAAAATTATCAGAAGCAAAGCTGTCACAACTGTCATCAGAGGATGACGAGGTTTCCATGGAAATCAACTTCACATATCTGAATTTCTTGAAGTTCTTTACTCTGCGATTCTTTGGCTGCAAATGGAAATGGCAATACTATTAAGTGGGAGGCTCACTAGTTTCTAACTAAAGACATCATTTTTGAGTTTAGTAAGTTCAAACAGCAGAGTAGATATATCCATTTCTTACACAGAAAAGGGATTTGCAATTAGTACAAATAATTTTTCAAAACTAGGTAAAATCCTAAAAAGGGACTCCTCCAAAGGAAAATTGTAATGACTTTTTATTATTCAATTTAATCAAATATTTGTACAGCTTAACCTTCTACCAACCTGAAGAGGCCTCAAGCTCTCAGTAGTATACTAAGCTCTCAAGGAACTTAATATCAAACTCCTAAAATCTGTCTTAAAAAATTAGACTGTACTTCTAAAAGAAAATTTCAAAAGTACAAAATGGTAGAGTGCTTTCTCTCCTTCAGCCAAAATCAAGCTAATGAGGTCTTTTTATGTCAGCTTTGGGTTACGTACTGTGATGCTAATTTCCCAAACTGCAAAAATTAGACAGTACCTCTACTTCAAATGGCAAACTTTCAAAAAGGCCTTGTTTCAATCAGGTTGGGTAGTGATTTCAGCCCAAGTCCTTATAAATCAAATATATCAACCCAAAGAACAAATGTACAAGGAACCAAGTTAAACATCACTCCAAAGCCAGGTAGAATGTCTGATTCCACTTTAGCCCTCTATTAGCCTGGCCTGATATTCAGCTCTTTCTGCAGTCTCCTTGATACACAAGTCTTAAGTTTTCATTAAGGCACAAATTACTTGTAGATATGAAAATGTTTCTTTCATTCATAAACACAACAGCCTGACACTGCTAATCAGAAAATGTAACTGGCATCTATCTCATTTAAAAATGACAGCAGTTCCTGGCATTTAAAATTTAATGAGATTTCTAAAATGTTTTATTAATTTCTATATTTTTTACTTAAATATGGCCAGGGAATAGAAATGACTTCTTACACTGAAAAATTTGAAAGGGTAAGCTTTGCTATGAGTCCTTTGTCCTTCTGGAAACACAAGAAAATATAATAGGTAGAGTTATTACTTATTAAAAGAGATCTCAGAAATCCCCTCTTCTCCCGATGAGGAAATTTAAGGCTCCAGGGAGGTGAAAGAGATTGCCCGAGATTATAGGGCCGAAAGGAAACAAGTCCGCAATCTCCTAAAACAGAAGCATTCTTGTATGACTGCAGGAATTATCACCATTTACTCATCAATCTATCTGCAAGCAGTCTGAGGCCCAAGACAGCCACGAGGGAGGCATTCTATTGGAAGGTGTCATGGAAATCTACGCTGGGCTTTATTTTAAAAGTCGGCACTTGCCAAGAATTGTGACCATGCAAATATATGTTTGGAGAAAAAGATATCAAAGAAACAAGCCAAAGAGTCATGGTCGAAACAAACTTTTTGGAAAGGCAGGTAATAACTAATACCACTTAAGAGGTGTTTTATGTACCAGGCATTAAGTATGCTGTCACATTATGATTGTTTCCTCGCAACAAAAGCGCTCACTTATTCCCACTTAACGGGAAAATCACGGTTCAGAAAGGTTATATGATCAAGTTATATGATCGCCCAAATTTGAACCCAGGCACGTCAGATTCCAAGCTGAGCTATACGTATGGCTTTCTTCATCCTGAAAGCCAAAGCCTAGTTCCAGAGAGTTGTCTTTGAAGCTCCCCCACCCACCCACCAACCCCAGAACCCTTGCCTCCGTGTGTGCCTCACCCCCTGATATTTATTTTAAGTATGTCACGCTCTTCCTTTCCACCCAACCCCACCTTCTAACCTCTCTTGGGGCAGACCCTACTTTCCGGTTTCCGTTAGAGCAAGAAGTAACGTTCCATTCAAGCAACGTCCTGCAGCTTGAGTAAGGTTGGGGGGTGGGGAAGGGAGTGGGAAAATAGCAAATGGCTGGGAACAGTTTGGACCACCAAGTCCTCCAGCTGCAATGCTTCGCCTGGGACTAGAGACACCTCCGCCCATGTGCACAACCCAAATTCTAAAAAGACGGTTTTCAAGACCTTTAAACTTCAAACCCATCGACCTCCAGCGGTTAAAGCTGAGCGGCTGGGGCAAGAGCGGGCGGAGAGCGCGCCCAAGGTTCCCCAAGTGCGCACGGGTGGAGCTGCCCACCCGCCTAGAGCTGAACGCAGAAAAAGGCTGAGGGGCTACAGGGCAAACTCCCAGGGACCTAGGAGTGCGGCGGCTCCCCCCTGCGTTCCAACAGCCGGGTTCGGGCGGACAGACACAGCGGGGGCCCACAGACACAATGAGGAGACCCGCCAGTCCCGGCGGCTGTCCAGCCCCCGGCGCACGTGGACCTTGGGCACACGTGGCCTTGGACTACCCAGCGCTGCCAACCATCCTGCAAACCGCTCACATCTCCGAACCGCCCGCGTGCTGGGTGCGCACGGCGGGCAGGGATGGCCCCAGGCCCCGACTTATCCCAAATGCACAAAACCTGGGGCTTGCCTAAACAGGAACCTCCCAGGACCTCCAGTCGTTGATAAGCAGCACTCCGTCCGCAGAGTTGGAGGGAGTCGGCCCGAGTTCAGCACCCAGCCTCACCCAACCCCTCGGGTTATTCCACCCAGCCCTCACCCGCACGCGGCGAGCGTCCATGCTGGCGGCCGGCGCCCAGGCCAGTGCTTGCCACGGGGAGAGCGGAGTAGCTACGCGCGCCGCAGTCCCACTGAGCAGTAGCAGCCGGAGCCGCGAGCGGGCGGGCGGGGCGCCCAGACCCGGGCCGGGAGGGCGGGGCTCCGGCCGGCTTTCCCGTGGCTGGGCGCAGGTCCTGCAAGCTGTGGTAACGGCCCGCCCGGGATCGTGACCCGCTCAGCCCCGGGAGAAAAAGAGCCTGCCACAATAGTCTAAATGTAAAGTGATCGCTTTGGAGTCCCGTAAAATCCGTCTTGAAAAAGTGGGCGTTTAGGGCTCCATGACTCACTCTATACGTTGCTGCACGGTCCTGAGCGAATGGCGCGAAAGTGGTTCGTATTGCCCCAGGCAGAGCAGACTGATTTGCATGAATTCCAGGGCTGGGCGAACAACTGTGAAGATGAAGGTGATGGAGAGCGGCGCGAGTCCTGAAGGTCTCGGCACTTAGCGCTTTAATTGCGGCGTGCGTTTTACATTATTAAAAACAAAAATCAAAGAATCAAGCACGAGCTCCACCCTTTATTAGCCCAGTCATTGTCCCTGGGTGTAGCACTTCTTATCTGGTAGCCACGCCATTATCTAAAGCAGCGAAATGCGTCAAATCCTGATCTTTCTTACCAGAAAGCACGGAAAGCCGAGTTGTTATTTTACCTAAGACTTGAGGTTTTTAATTTAGAAAAAAGGCGCTGCTGTTAACATTTATGAGATAAAGTTTTAGAGATGATCTGTTGTGGAAAGGAGCTAAATAAAGACTATTAGTGGGATATGGCGATCCTTTCTCAAGTCAGAATTTAGAATTATCTAAATCAGAATGAACGTGAGATGTTTTTCATTGCCCTTTAATTCAAATCTGACATGACGACGAAAAAAAGTGTGAGGCTTTTGAAGTTTTTGTAAAGAGTAGGGGAAAAAAAGAGTTGCTTTCAGAAGAAAAAAGTAAAATAAACTGGGTTGTTTTAAAAGACCCTAATTATAATCTTACATTTAAAACAAGTGCTTGAAATGGAAACACTCGCGTTTTCCTCCTTCAAAACTTTTCTCTATGGAATAATTCCTCGCAGTGTGAGAGCATGCGTGAACACACTGCGTTTCTCTTTGGGTATATTAATTACAAAAACTTGTGAGCAAGTACTAATGCACAAGAACAATGGATTGGAAGAATTGGAAGACTTTGTCGGCGTCTTCCAGCCTTTCTAAAAACGACTGGCAATGGTCACTGTGCCACAGTGCAAGGGACAAAGAACTCATGGTCTCAAAGGTGGGCACCAGGAGAGGCTATTGGCAAAATTCCTGGAAGTAGTAGGGCCCTCAATAAATATTTGTTGAGCAAATAAACAACTATATGAATGGTAAATTAACTCAACTTGTAGTTTGTGCTGTGTCCTTTGGAATATAATCTTGTGCCACTAAAATTAAAGATATGAGAATTTGAAATTGTGAAATGCATGAAGTAGGGGAAGATCAAGTCTGTGAAACGTTCTAATAGGAAAATTTTTAATCTTCCTGGGGCCCTAGAAAATAATTTGGCTTATATACCTCTTTAGGGATCAGATCTCTGGTCTATCAGTCTTTTAGTAATCAGGAAAATACAAATTAAAACAAGGATATACAGTTTCACTCAGACTGGCAAATATTTTAAAGCTTGCTAAGACCAGGGATGTAATGAAATTCTGGCAATGATGTTAGTGGAAATTTTTTACTTCAGAGATCAATTCAGGAATATTTAGTGAACCCCACCAAAACCATTTCCAGTTATACACCCTATAACAATGCTTTTCATGTGGCAGATTAGAAACCCTTGGTAAATTGTAAAGTCAGTTTAGTAGTTGCAACTAACATGTGTTCTTTTCTTTTTGAAATAGAATAAAAATATAAAACTCGTAAGTGTGAGTATTATTTCCTGAAACATTTGTGTCATTTTTGTGTTTGTGTGTGTACTGTATGAAACACGCATTTCATGTTGTGCTTCACCGTCAACAAAGTTTTTAAAGTACTGTCCTGGAGAATGTGCTTTGTACTGATGCTCTCTCATTTATTCATTTAGTCGAGAATTGCCAAATGGTGATTACACCAGGCACTGTTCTGAGTACTGGGGACACAAAGGCCAGAGAGTTAGCATGCTAGTGGAGAAGCATAAGTAAACAACTAAGATCATTTCAGGTGTGATAACTTCTGAGAAGAAACATAAAAGCAGGATAAGGGGACAGGAAGTGAAAGAGGTACCAATTTTTGATAAGAGAAATAGCAAAGGCTTCTCTGGAGAGTGTTCCTGTCAGGAACCCAAATAAAGTAAGGAAGGAGGATGAAGAATGTGCTAACTCCAAGCAGAGTGAATAGCTGCTTCAAAGGCTCTATGGCAGTGACCAGAAGAAGCCCAGAACACCGAATTATGGGAAGCTAGGGAGAGAGAGTGGTGGCAGATGACCTGGGAACTTCTGGCCATGGGAGTTTTAGATTTTATCCCAGGTATGATGGAAAGGATTTTAATTAAGGAAAGACCCAACCTGATCCCATGGGCTATGTGAACTATAAACTGAAAAGGAGCAAGAGTGGAAACTGGAGACACTTTAGTGTCCCTGGAGGAGAAAATAATGGCTTGGACATGGATAGTTGTAGGATAAGAAGTGGTCAGATTTAAGATAAATTATTTTGAAGATAGAGCTAATTGGAACTGAGGGATGGATGGTTCATTCACAGCAGCATTGTGTATCACAGTAAAATATTGCAAACAACCTAAATGCCCCTCGGAAGGGAAATGGTTGTATGAATAGTGGTATATTCACACAATGGAATTTGAACAGTCGTTCAAATTAATGGCATAGCTTACTCGTATCAGTGCAGATAAATCTTAACAATGTTGAATGAAAATGCAAATTGCAAATGTTTCTGTAAGGTATATGCCTTATGCAAATTTTAAAAACACAAAACATACGTGAGTTATAAAAATATAAAAACATGGACAATCACAATAGGATAGAGGTGAACTCTGAGGAGGGAAAGATGGAGGAAAGAGGAGTGTCATATCTTTGACTCTATTATTAATCTTCCTTTTTAAATAAATGGTATGAAAAAAATAAAATAAAAAAATAAATGGTATGAAGCAATATGGCAGTGTTAAATATGTCGAATACGAGTGGTGTGTACATGAATATCTTTTATCTTTTTACTCTCTTGGGTTGTTTTCTTTTTGTATCGAAACATTTTATAATAAATTCTTTTAAATTTTGAAACATTTGTTCTGTGTATCAAGATTATACATGTATATTTATAGTGTTAAATATAGTTATAGGGTCCTATAAATGGGAATGCAAGTTTGTCTTGCAATTTTAGGTAATTTTAAGTCAAATATATACCCTATAACAAAGTTATAATATGTTAACCAGACACTAGTAAATATGTTCATTTTGAACAAAAGACACAAAATGAATATGACTGGAAATTCACTGTGCAGAGAATGATGGGGTCCAGACCATAGCAACAGGTAATAGGGAATGACACTTCATAAGCACATACTTGACATATACAGACAGTATTTGATATGGGGGCTGTAAATATAATGATACTCAGTTAATATTAGAATGATTATAGATAGAATTTTAAACCTGTAAAACATTCTAAAATACCAGCATTCTGTTAAAGAGCTTTGAATTCCTCAGGCTGTTATGAACTTTGAGGATTGTCGTGTCTTGTCCTATAGCTTTTATTCACCTTGCACAGAGAATTCTATTTCATATGATTAAGTTTGAAACTTGACCCTGAGATTCTGCGCACTCAGCACTTGTATAACAACTTGAACTCAAGATGATTGGTTTTAGAATAAAGAATGAAAAAATTAATAAGTAAGTGTGAGTATTGTTTCCTGAAACATTTGTGTCACTTTTGCGTGTTTGCGTGTATGCTGCACAAAATGTGTATTTCATGTTGTGCTTCACCATCCACAGCTTTCAAGAATGTGTTTTATACTGATGTTCTCCCGTTTGTTTACTCAATCAAGATTGCCAAATGGTGATTATACCCAATATCATTCTAGGGACTGAAACTGATGTGTCATTTTTAGATGTGACTTAAAAAGAAAACTGATGCGTAGTGCTGCTCTAAGTCCCGCGTACCCTTCTTCTTTCTGTCAGGAAATGTAACATGAACTCAAGTAGCTCTGTAAACTAGTGACCTTCAAACAGACCATACACAGCAGGAAACAAAGGGCTGGAAAGAGTTTTCACTGTGTTTGTGGATACAGACAGTTTGCAGTCTGTCAGGTCATAAATCTCTATTTTAAATAACCCCCTAATTATAGATTTACCACCCCAGTGCCCAATTTCAGGATGTACAAAAGCAAAAGAAACCTAAAGAGCCTAAAGTTGCCCGCAGTCTCTCTGTGGGAGGGCCCAGTCCCTTGGCACCTTGGTTCAGGTTAGTGCACAAATCCAACCTCTCCAAACTACAATGTTATGTTTGCTTTTGACCATATGTCAACACTGTTTTAAGTAGGTCAGTTTGCTACAGCTAATACCTGATTAGAGAAAGGAATATAGACACATGAATGTAAATGTGGCTGTTTTGAGCAAGAGGAAATATTTGTGTTTTTCCCCAGATAAGCTTTGTTCCTCCCACACCATTTTTTTTTTAATTTGTACATGACAAGATTTTTTTTTTAATTTTTTTTTTTTTATGGGAGTGCAGATATTGCTTTGAGATAGAGATTTCCTTTGAATATATATCCAGGAGTGGGATTGCTGGATCATATAGTAGTTCCATTTTTAATTTTTTTGAGGACTTTTTATATGCTTTCCATAGTGGCCACACCAATTTATCTTCCCACCAACAATGCACAAGTGTTCCCTGTTCTCCACATCCTCACCAACACTTGTTATCTCTTGTCTTTTTGATGATAGCCATGTAATAATAACTTTAAAAAACACAATGCAAGGAGGGAAAAAGACAAGAAAGATACTTGGCAAAATGTTAGCAGAAATTTCTTCTGGAATGGGAGAGCTATCAGTGATTTTTGTTTTACTTTCCTGTTCTTTTCAAATTATCTAGAATGAATTTAGGAACCCCAGGAAGAAAATACAAAAGAGTGGCTCCCTGTCCTTAAAATAACAAACAACACAAAGAAAGAGAAGCTGTGGTGAGTTAGGGTGATGTGGAGAGAATGAATGATTAGGGGGAGCAGGTGAATGAGGGAGCTAGAGAGGAAGATGGGGTCAGGGAAAGTGAGGACCTGTAGCTAGGGCCACTCAGCTATGAAGTGCTTCCCAGTCATTCTGGGGTCCATCCTGAGCAGGCTCTGCACAGCCAACTGTAGGCATCTGGCAAGATTTTTGTTTGTTTTTCTCAAGAGCTTTTTAAAAATTTAATTATCTCCTCCTTTGGAAACAACTGGGGTGTACCAAAAAAAGGTGTGAAAAATCTGTTCTTTGTATAAGCGACTTACTCTAAACTGTCCTAGTTGTGAATTTTCCAAGTCATTGATTTCTTTTTCAGGTCTGTTCATTTAAAATTAGGAAACAGAGTAGTTGCAGAGAAAGGAAGTTTAACTATTAGCTAAAAGGAGACTTAGTGATTGTCTGTAGATTGGTTAATTTCTGGAGTGAATAAAATTTAAGATATTGGTGGAAGCCCCATGGAAGAGCCTAATCTTCACATTGACCCGTAGAATTCAAAGCCAGTCCACCAGCAGTCCTAGAAAAGTTAAACATAGAATTATCTTATGATCCATCAATTCCACTGGTCAAATGGCATAATTTTAGCTATTTTTCTTTATCTTTTTGGGAGTCCCCAAAGGTTACTCTGTGAATCATAATGGCTAGTCCTAATCTAATTTTTTTTCACAAGCTGCTCTCCCTAGTCTTAAAATATAAAGCATACAGGCTGCTGTGGGTTGGTACTTTCTTTGCTACTCAGTGTGGAATTCCATGTATCCCAACCCATAGAGTTCATAAAAGAAAAGAAACACTAACAGAAAACTGAAAGTTTATAACTCTACTTTACCTTTCCTTAGGCTTTCAGAAAAACAGTGAGTACCACACACAGGAGACCTGCAGTGGGTTGAATGGTTCCTGCCCTACCCCACCAAAATTAATATATATATATATATATATATATATATATATATATATATATATATATATATATATATATATTTGTCCTAATATCCAAACTCTGTAAATTTTACTTTATTTGGAAAAAGGGTGTTTTCAGATGTAATTAAGGATCTTGAGATGAGACCATCATGGATTACTCAAGTAAGTCCTAAACCCAGTGACGATTGTGCTTATAAGGGACACGAGAGGAAAATTCACAGAGAGAAGGTAATGGGAAGATGGAGGTAGAGATTGGAGTGAGCAGCCACAAGCCGAGGAATGAAGACAGCCACCCGAAGCTGGAAAAGGCAAGGAAGAGATTCTCCCCTTGAGCTTCTGGAGGGAGCACAGTCTTGCCAATACGTTGATTCTAGACTCCTGGTCTCCCAAACTGTGAGTGTGAAGAAGGGTCCAGTTGAGACCCTTGTAGTCTTAGAGGCCTCACAGCATCTCTGGCTTCACTTCTCCTTGCCTTATAGTATAGCTCGTCTCCCAGTGGCTTGACCCAGAGCTTGGAATGTCCCCTGCCATAGAAAGTTGCCCTGAAACATGATTAATGCCTTTATGCTTACTGATCACAATCCTTCTGGTCTAGCATTCTTTCCAGACTACTCTCATCTTTACTCCTGGTTTGCTAACACCATCAGAGGACCATGTTGCCAGAGGAACGGCTCCTTGAAGAATGACGGACCCCCAGAACTATCATGCAGGCCCTGAAATAATGCCCAGATTTCCCCTTAAATACCCTAAGCCTAATGGAGAAAGGCAAGGAAGTTTTGAAGGGTATTACTTGCTGCCTTCTCAGATTACCAGTGCTCTGACAATAAATGCTTATATTAAATATCCCAACTCCTGTGTCACTCTATTGGCTGAGCGGCACAGGCAGCATGAGCCCTGGACTCAGTTACCCTCCGATTTCAAGAGAATAAATCTGTAGTTTTAAGCTGCCAGGTTCATGATAATGGTTTATGGCAGCCACAGGAGGCTAATCCGCCATCGGCTTCCAGATTCTAAAATGAAAAAGAGTTCAAACAGAAAAAGCTTGACCAGGCTGTCATCCTAGAGATGAAATTGCCATCAAAAGTCTGATGATAAACTAGATCTTTCGGACTTTTATTCTGAAAGACAATAGCTAGAATAACTAGGCTTTACCGATTTCCAACTAGTATTTAAGACTTTTGGAGCCTGTGCTATGAACTGAATGTTCCAGTGCCTCCAAATTCATATGTTGATGTCTAATCCCCAATAAAATGGTATTAGGAGGTGGGGCCTTTGGAGATGATCAGGTCATGAGGGTGGAGCCCTCACGCATGGGATTAGTATACTTATAAGAGACATGAGAGCTTGTTTCCTTTCTCTCTGCTTTCAACTGTGTGAGAATATAGGCAGGACAGCCATCTGCAAACAGTAAGCAGGCCCTCACCAGACACTGAATCTCCTAGCACCTTGATCTTGGACTTCCCAGCCTTCAGAACTGTGAGAATAAATGATTATTGTTTAAGCCACCCTGTCTATGGTATATTTGTTATAGCAGCCTGAATAGCCAGTTTTTACAGTTTCTAATTTTTCAAAATTCTGGATAATTCTCCTTAATAATACCTTAAATAATCCAACTTTCCCACGGGTCATTTCTTCTCTTCTGTTTCCTCCTAACACTGACTCACAGCAAGCTTTGGTCTGCCATGGACTCACAGCATCCTTTTGCCTGCATCTTACCACTGACCAGCATTATCTCTTGGTATTAACAATAAATTGACTAAAACAAGAGAGAAAATGACTGTCTTAAGTTCATCTCGTGTATGTATATGTGTATATGGGGCCACTAAGATATTGTAGGTCAGGAGATCCTATGTCAGGTTCTAGTCTTCAGTTGCTGTGGACAGGGAAGCATTATCATGTGACATCAAATGTGCTGCTTATACAGCTGGGGCCGGTATTCAGCTGCTGTCTGGCACAGAATAATGGTAAAGAGTGTGGGCTCTGCCTGAGTTCAGATAGTGGCTCTGCTACCCACCACATGTATTATGACCTTGGGCAAGTTCATCTCTGTCTCAGTTTTATTTTCTTATCTATACAATGGAGATGAGAATCTAAGTCTGTCTCATAGGGTTGGCATGGGGATTAAAAGAGTACATGTCTGGCATGTAGTAAGTGCTCAATACATTTTGGCTGTTATTAGAGCTTTAATCTGCCATGAATTTGTTTTTCTCTTGGCTTTTTGTTCTGTTTTATTTTCTCAGACTTCCTGTGGGTTACTTGAACATATTTTATAATACCATTTTGATTTATTTATAATACTTTTAGTGTATCTCTTTGTATATCTTTATTAGTGTTTGTTTGAAGTATTATATTACCATAACTTTACTTATCACAATCTACTGGTGTTTTCACAAATTCAGGATAAGCACATAATCTTTCCTATTCTGCAATTTCGAAGATGCCCTAAGCTAACATGTTTCAAGTAGCACTTTTCTAATCATAAGCTCCCTTTCCTATTTCTAATTATTAAAAAGAAAAGCTCCTAAAATTATATTCAGCTACTGTATCTAGATATGATATCATGGGCTAATATTAAAGGTTTTTCCTCAGTCCTAGAGTTCACAACCTCCTAGCAATATCCATCCCACATCTAGATGTGTTATAACTCCTCGTTGCCGTTTTATGACCTATGAAATGAATACATGTTACCTTTAACCACCATCAATACTGCTGATGTAGAATTTAAATATTTACTAAATATTTATTATACCATTTAATTACATGTTAGAATATATGAAAGTATTAAAGTAAGTATATTATTAAGTATATATTAAATGAATGAGAAAATTTTAAAAATGAATTTTTGAGAACCGAAGTAATTTAGAAAGAGCATAACTTACTATGAGCCTTGCCCCAAGGAAACCAGATCCTGTTTTCCTGCCCTATGTTAATATATGTTAGCATAGCACTGGGCACACAGTGAATATCTACAGAGGGAGCAAGTACACTAACTGAGGTCTTTGTTATACTTTATTACCCTAGTAATTATATAATTTCACCTGGAGATGAATATTGTACTTTTACTTCTGACTTCCTTTGATTATTGAAGTCACTGTTTTTAGTTTTCCACAGTTTTCACCACACACACACACACACACACACACACACACACACACATATATATTCTCCAAACTCCTATAGTATTATGAATGCAGCTCATTGGCTTGTTTCTGAGGATACCTGTGAGTTTCTTTTCCTTTTAATGACAGCATTATAAGTCCTTTTTAATCCTATTGTTTTACATTCATCTCCCACTGGTTATATTCTTGCTCTCTCTAACCTCCCAAAGTCTAGCTAGCTGGAATCGCTTCCAAACAGTTCCCTCAGAATCCAGATTTCTTGTCCTCTTTCTATATATTCTTTGTCGCTGCCAGAGTGATTTTTTTCAAAAATGCAAATTTTATTATATTATTCCTTTGCTCAAAACTTTGTTGTCTTTAGGATATAACCCAACTCCTTAGGCCCATCAAATTCTAGCTGGAGAGGATCCTGCGATCTCCTTCCTTGCCATCTAATCATCGCTGTTGCATCTGCCAGAGCCTCTTTTCTGCTCTCCTGCCCGGTGCTCCAAATCAACAGAGCACCTTGCTATTACTACTTCCATCACTTCATCATCCTCTCAGGCACTAATGCAGATATTTAGTGACACTTGTAGCTGTAGATGCTGGTCTTGCTGAGATAGGAAAAGCTTCCCCTGACTTCAACTTTTAGAATTCTTTCATTAAATCCCAAAGAAGGTAGCCCACTCTGAGCTACAACCTGGGAGAGACAAGTTTCACCATATGAACACTATTTAAGTAGAATCATTGTATCCCACTCCGAAATATCCCTTTGGGCCAAAACTTAGCCTGAGTTATCCTATCAGAATCACTTCCTTTCACACTGGGTGACACTCACCGCCGGATGACGATGCCAGTTCTCCCACGGCTGGAACTGTCTCCCTGGGCCAGATGGTAATTCTAAATGTTTTTTTCTCATTTCTTTCTGACAGCCCATGAAGCGAGTGCATGTTTGTGGGTGTAGAGATTATATGCCATGATAGTGAAAAGTATTTTGATTTTGATTTTTAAAAGTTGTCATTATTAAACACTGTCATAACAAAAAGGAGCTGTGAATTATGGACTATGAATAATTCTATTACATTTCCAAGAGTCATTTCTTTTCTCCGGAAACCTGGGCAAGTGTGGGATGAGGATGTGGTGATCTTCCTCACTCACTGTCTTTTACCTAACACCATGAATCCTTGTAGAATTAAGATTTCTGATAGGCTGTTTTTGCTGTTGTTGTTTTTATCATGGTAAAATTACATAAAATTTACCATTTTAAACATTTTTAAGTGTACAGTTCAGTGTCATTAGGTACATTCACAATGTTGTACAACTATCACCACTTTCCCTTTCCAGAATTTTTTCATCATCCCAAATAAACTCTGTACCCATTAAATAATAGTTCTTCATTCCTTTCTTCCTCGCTCCCATCCACCATCACCCAGGCTCTGGTAATCTCTATTAATGAAATTGAACGTATAATTTTAAAACTCTCTACAAAAGACATATCCAAGCCTATACGGTTTCACTGGAGTTTCTACCAAACATTTAAAGGATTATAACAAGCTTAATCAATTAAGCTTAATTAAGATAGTTTAGGAGAAAATACTTACAAACTACATATCTGAGAAAAGACTATTATCTAACATATATAAATAATTATCAAAACTCAACAGTAAAAAAGCAAATTATCTAATTTGAATATGTATAAAACCCATGAAGAGACATTTCACAGAAAAAGATGTACACATGATAAATAAGTACATGGAAAGGTGTTTATATCATTAGCTATTAGGGAAATGCAAATTAAACCACAAGGAGATTATCACTAGACACCTGTCAAAATGGTTAAAATAAAATAAAAAAAATAGTGATACCACTAAATGATGGTGAAGATGGAGAGAAATTGGTTCACTCATATATTGCTAATGGGAATGTTAAATGATATAGCCACTCTGAAAAACAATTTGGCTGTTTCTTAAGAAACAAAACCTGCAAATACCATATGGCCTAGCAGTTGTACTCCTGGGCATTTATTCCAGAGAAATGAAGCCTTATGTTTATACAAAATCTTGTACATCAATTATCACAGCAACTGTACTCATAATAGTGAAAAACTGGGAAAAAATCTAGATGTTCTTTCTTTCTTTCTTTCTTTCTTTCTTTCTTTCTTTCTTTCTTTCTTTTCTTTCTTTTTCTTTTCCTTTTATTAAAGTATAGTTGACACCAGATGTCTTTTAATGACTGAATGGTTAAAGCAGCTATGGTATATCAATACCTTGGAATACTACTCAGCAATAAAAAGGAAAAAACTGTTGATACATACAACAACCTAGATGAATTCTGAGAATTATGCTGAGTGAAA
The DNA here is from genome assembly GCA_003508835.1 of Eonycteris spelaea. Lineage (NCBI taxonomy): Eukaryota > Metazoa > Chordata > Mammalia > Chiroptera > Pteropodidae > Eonycteris > Eonycteris spelaea. The sequence goes on along the minus strand of PUFA01000024.1, from coordinate 8,972,200 downwards.
AAAACAACCCCAAAGGGTTACATGCTATTTGATTTCATTTATATAACATTTTGAAATGATAAAGTTATAAAAATGGAGAACAGATTAATGGTAGTCAGGGTTAAGGAGGGGATGAGGGCAGACGGGAAGTAGGTGTGGCTATACAAAGGCCACATGAGGAGTCCTCGTGGTGCTGGAAGTGTCTAGATCTTGACTCTATCAATGCCACTATTCTGGTTGTATTAGTGTACTATAGTTTTACAAGAAGTTACCACTGGGGGAAACTGGGTAAAGGAGTACATGAGCTCTCATTATTTTTTACAAGTATATGTGAAACTACCTTTATCTCAAAAATAAAAAGTTTAATTAAAAAAATAAAGCTGTCAAGCATAAAAAATATGGTAGTTATCTATAAAGCAAAGGTTTAAAATAAAGCTACTATCCTAAAGCAGGCCAGTTAAATTTTTTTTTTCAAAAACAGAGACAAAGTAAATCAAATATCATAAGAAAAAAATGCTTGTGTGGTTTTTCTCCAATAATGGTGTAGAAGCTCCTATAGGACCAATACTCTTGGACAAAATATAAAAATCAGTTGCCTAAAGGCAGTAGAGAGTGACCAAAAGCAAGCAGGAACTGCAGAGTTGAAAGAAGGAAATAATTCTGTGTAAGTTTAGCATTTTTATGACTTTTTGCCTGAGGCCAGTCCTCAGTTGGCACCTGGCAAATAGGCTAAAACTCCAGTCAAAACTCATAGTCTTGCTGGTTTGAAAAGCAGAGTTTGAAGTGGTCACGATAGCTGGAAAGCAAAGGAAAAATCTCAGAAAGAAGAGAGTCATAGAGGGCAGCCTCAAATTCTGCACGTAAATTCTACTCTAATCTTTGCCTGATCCCTGAATTACACACGTTTGGGACAGATCCAAGAAGTTCACCCACAGCTAAAAGGACTAAGCAGGGATGTCAGCTGCCAACTGCGGGGTAGCCTGAGTTTGGAATCTGAAGCGGGCCTAGTCAACTTCCAGTTAAAACAAGCAATCAAGCCAAAGTGTCTACAATGATTATTTATAATATCTTGAATAAATCCAAAATCACTAGACAGAGGGGAAAAATGACTCATAGACAATCAATGCAGACTGACCTCAAGATTCCCCAGATGTTGAAGTTAGCAAATAAAGACTGTAAAACAGTTATTATAACTATGCTCAAAGACATAAAAGAAAATATCTTGCAATTAAAAAGAGAGAGAGAACAGATAAATCAAAAGTGTGTATATATATATATATATATATATATATATATATATATAAATGTAAATTCTAGAGCTGAAAAAAAACTAAATACAATATTTAGTGGATGGGCTTAACAGCAGATCGAAGATAGTGTAAAAATAAGTAAACATAAAGATAGATGATTAGAAATTATTCAGTCTTAGAACAGAGAAGAAAAAAGATTGTGAAGAAACAAACGAATAAAACAGGGACTTAGTGACCTGTGGACAATATAAAAATTCTAACCTATGAGTAATTGGTGTTCTAGAAGGAAAGCAGGGAGAGAATGGGGCAGAAAGAATATTTGAAGGACTAATAGTTGAAAATTTCCCAAATTTATAGATTCAAGAAGCTCAGTGAACCCCAAGCAGGATAAATACAAAGAAAACCACATCTGGGGTATTTTTAGTAAATTTTTTTAAAACAAAAATGAAGAGAAAAATCTTTAAAACAAAATATATTATATACAGAATACAATACAAATGACCACTGTCTTTTCATAAAAAGTATGTGCTATTTAAGTGTTCCAAAATCTATGTTTTAGTGTAATTCAGTTTTAGCATACTATCAGCTGGAAAGACAATAGGACACATGTCATGATACAGGTCTTAAAGTATTATGGGATTTTTTCTTCAGTTCATCTTCAAATAGATCAAAGAATCAGTTACTCACAGTGGACTGACTAAACTAGTCACTTAAGAAAATAAAAGTGTGCTTCATTATATAAATAAGTATTGACCAGTTGTCATACCAACCTTGAAAACAGGATAGAAAGGACTGGAAGCAGAGAGTTGAGAAAAGTGTAGCTGATTAATTGGATTATCGTCCTCACAGTCCCTTCTTAATCTCTAGTCATGCTGTCTCCCTGGGGGTTTATTTTCTTATACTCTTTGATAACAAAAAGTGTTACTTTTTGGAGTTATTGACCTGATCAGGAGTAGAGTCGGATGACTTAAAAGAAAATTTTATAACTCTCCTCAGGACCAAGATCAATGTAGAAAAAGAAAGGTAACAATAGATATTTGAAATTGAAGTTTATCAGAGACATTCAAACATGAACTAGAGAGGTATTTAAGTTTCTTACAATGGTTGAAATAAAAAGCAAAATAAAATAAAAACGTAACTCAGAAGTGGAATTGAACTGTTATATTGATTCTCACAAATTTAAACACTATAGGATAAAAAACATCTCAGGGAAAAAGATAGAACCTTTAGCATGGCTTTCTCAACTTTTATATTAAAGTTTATGGACTGATTTAACAATGCTGGAATGACAGTCTTAAGCCTTTGAATTCTCTAATTTCTATTTCCTGTCTGATTCTCTTCCTAACTCTAGACCGCCATTCACCACTGCCTCATGGTCAGAAGAGATATATTACTGAACAGTATTTTCTAAATTCATTCATCCCGGCACCGTTGTCTTATGTTTTGCCGTAATATGACCTTGTACTATTAATTCTTATTAGTTTTCTTCACATTAAAAGGATGTTTCATGTTTATATAGTCCTTACATCTAACTTTTTTTGCTTGTCTAAAACTTAAATCAAAGCTACAATGGAAAAGCAGCATAATTAGCCATCAATAAAGAATATGGCTAAAATACATAAAATGATTATTAAATTCTCATTAGGTGTTATTGTCTTGTTGTAGCCGCTAGCCCCAAAGAACATGGATCACCAGAAATCAGTGAGTTATAAGAAACACTCTTTATTTTAGCCAGCTGGATCTGCGGGGGGTACACAGACCCTAAATTAAGCAGCTCCGAAATGTATAGGTACAGGTTTTTAAGCCCTAAACCCTATTCTTCATTCTGTCTGAATACAAAGGTCTATTTTTCTTCCATTTACTATGTCAACCACAGGTCGGGTTGTGCAAGCAGGGGTACGAAGCAGAAAGCTTGTTGTTAGAATGTTATGTTCCCATAGGTGATAGCCTATTCCCCACGGGCAATAGCCAAGCAGTAATTTCAGCACAGTAATTTCCAACCAGCACAGTCTTCCCAAGTCTGACCTTCCTTCTTGGATAAACAAAAAGTGTCTGACATTAACATCAGACTGAGTCTTTCTCCTTGGTATATTAAAATTTTAAAGCATTTCAAGAGAACTGAGAGTTATGGTATAGATAATGGCAGAGTAGCCAGTACTAGAATAACTCCCCGCAGATAATATTATAAACTCTCGGTAAAATGTGACAAACAACTACTTGAAGACATTGGAGAGGGGAATAGCAGGCAGAAATTGGAGGGAACTTCAAGCCTTAAAAGAAGAGAACCACGCGTAGGATGAGACCACGTTTATACAGATTTCCCATGTCTGTGCGCATGGGGCAGCTAGTCAAGCGAAATCTACAGTCTTATTGGTTTGAGGTTGTCAGAGTCAAAAAGCTAACAGAGGAACAAAGATTGAATTAAAAACATTTGATTCACCAAACAGAAGGATGGAAAGGAGAAATAGAGGAACAAAAAATAGTTGAGGTAGATAGAAAAACAGCAAAATGGAATTGAATTCAACATAGCAATAATTACCATGAAATGTAAATGAACCTAACACATAAATTAAAAGCTGGGATTATAGGCTGAATAAAAATAGGAAAAGCTAACTATGTGCTATCTGAAAGACACTTGAGAAGTGGCTATATTAACATGAGAAAAATTAGATTTCAAATGGGATGAATTGCCAGAAGAGAAAGAGGAATATTTTATAATGATAAAGGAATTATTTACCAGGAAGACATATCAGTTTTAAATGTATATGAACTTAACATCAAACCTTTAAAAACATTACGAAAAATCTGGTAAAACTAAAGGGAGATATAAAGAAACTTATAACCGCAATTGGAGATTTTAACATCCATATCTCAAAAATTTATAGAATTAGACAAAAACAACACACACGCAAGCACGCATGCACACATGCACCCCCCCCAAAAGGATATAAAGGATTTTAAAAACACCATTAAATAATTTTACCTAATTAATTGACATTTATTAAACATTTTATCCAAATTGTACAGTAGCAGAATACTCGTTCTTTTCAAGTGCAAATGGAACATTCACTAACATACACTAGATAAATGAAGTAAGTCTCAAATTTCAAAAGAAATTGCAATTGTACATAGTATGTTCCCTGATCACAGAAAATTAAATAAGAAATAATAAACAGTATCTGAAAAAGTCTCAAATATTTGTAAATTAAACGCACAGATCTAAATAATCATGAGTCAAAGAAAAAAAAATCACAAGGAAAAAGCACAATATTAAACAGGCAAAATTAGACTCTGGAATTGAATCAGAACAGTGATTGCCTGTGGACTGTGGGGATTAACTGAAGATGGCATAAGGATGAAATGATCTTAAGTCCGCACAGATGTGAATTTATCACTGTTTTTGAGGACACAGATAACATAAACCCATGGACAGTGGTGCTATTATGTCCTATTTACTTCCAATATTTTATCTCTAGCCAAGACTTTTCCTCTGAACTTCAAACTCATGTATTGAACCAGCTACTTGATATCACTTTGAATATAACATACAATAATGGATCTCTTGATTTTCTTCAAATCCATTCATCCAAATCTTTCTACCTCAGGAAATACCATTATCATTTCATTTACCAAGTTGCTCAAGCCAAAACCCAAGTATTCTTGATTTTTCTCTGTTCCTTATTTCTCACATCCAATCTGTCCCAGATCTGCTAATTCTTCTACAAGTATATCACAAATGTATTCACTTCTCTTCTGTGTCCACTACATTGTTCTAGTCTAAAACACCATCATCTCTCTGGACACTTCAGTGACTTCCTAAATTCCATTGAAAAAGGAGGAAGGGCTTAAGAAGTACAAATTGCCAGTTATAGAAATCACAGGGATATAAAATAACAAGGGAAATATAGTCAATAATATTTTAATAACTATGTACGGTGTCACATAGGTACTAGATTTATTGGGTGATCACTTTGTAAGGGGTATTGTCTAACCACTATGTTATACACCTGGAACTAATAATATTGTAATGGCTGAAAAATGACTGCTAGAAATTTATTACTTGCAGGAAATTACTGCTTGGCTATTGCCCATGGAACATGGCTATCGCCCACAGGCACATAACATTCTAACAATAAGCTTTCTGCTTCTGTATCTTGCTTGCACAACGACCTGTGGGTTGACAGGCAGTGAATAAAAGAAAATAGACCTTTGTATTCAGACAGAATGAAGAATGGGGTTTAGGGCTTAAAAACCCTGTACCTCTACATTTGGGGGTGCTTAATTGGGGTCTGCTACCTGGCAGACCCAGCTGGCTAAATAAAGAGTGTGTTTCTATAACTCACTGATTTCTGGTGATCCGTGTGTCTTTTGGGGGCTGGCGGCTACAATATTGTATATTAACTGTGATTGGAAATAAATTAATTTTTATATATTATAAAAAAAAAGGCTGATAATTCCAGGGGAAGAGTGAAGGTAATGACATGCAAGAGCCGTGTATTTGTTTATACACTTTTTCCCTGCAAGCTGGGCCACCCTAGGATTTAATTTGCAAAGTCTCCAGTCTTTGCGGTAGCCCCATAGACTAGCTCAGCACAAAGGTCTCACTCTGCTCTGCCTCTGCCCCTCTACTCCTTTACTTAGCCTAGGCTAACTCTTTTTCAGAAAGCAGGACGGAATATAGCAGCCAATGAGAACCATAGGTACTCTTTTCAAAAGTGGCTCATTTGCATTTTAAGGACTTTCTTGCTAGGAAGTACTGTCTCGAAGATCTTTGCCTCACAAAAGAATGTCCTCTGAGAGGCGTTTCTATCTTACTTTCTAGATTTTATTAGTGGGAACAAAAAAAGGAGTTCTATGGAAGGTAACCTCTGATCATAAACCACACCCGGTCAGGTATGGTGCGTAGTTGCACCCCAGGCATGTAATTTTTAATAAAGGCTTATCTTTGACTTAAGCAGTCCTGTCCATTGTCTCTGTCCTCTGGAAATAAACAGTAACCACCTCGACAGAGCCCATAATCTTGTTAACTGTCCTGTAATTCAATCCCCACCTTACTTTCTCCTACTTCCGTATAATCTTCCTTACATTCTCTCCTTAATTTCAAATGCATAAAAGAAGCTGCAAAACTGTTTCCAGGATTAGGATCTTGCTCCCAGGCATATGTCATCAGTCTGGCTCAAATAAATTTATAAAAATTCTGTACGGGATTGGACATTTCTTACAGTGACATTTAGGGTTCCATTTGAGTCTTTGTCGAGACTATTTCATCCCTAGACTGTTTTCACGTCAGTCATTGAGATCCTTGAGAATTGGGGACTTAGCATTCCCGATGCTAACAAAATGGCAAGGGAGTAACATTTCTGAGTACTAATCTGCTGGTTTGGTAGTGCTTGCTGAAGCTCTGAGAATGCTGGTGATCCTGGGGAAATAGAATATGAAAAGCTACCCAACTCTAGCTTGCTAGGAATAAATGAAGAAGTGAATTAATGGTCAAACAATGCATCGATGTTCTCCTGTGAATCTTAATTCTAGCTGAGCGATGTCTAGGTTTCTTGTGGATCTCATGCTTTTTATGAGAACTCCTGTGACCTCCAGCCCCGAAAGGAATGACTCTTAGTGCAGCCTTTAAGCGCTTGTAACTTCTGTCAGGCCTGGCTCTCATCACCCCCCTGGCAACTCTCGCATCTGTAGATAACATCTATCGACGTTGCCACACCTCTCTAGTTTCTCTATGGCTGATGTTCGATTCACTACTCTCTTAATTTGTCAAAAGCCTTTTGAGGTTCCTACACTTGCTTCAGTCCACTATCCTTGCCCTGCTCACATTTACTACTGACCAGGGTTTGTCATTATCCACAGGAATTTTAGTGCCATGCAAAGGACTCATCTAACCGCTGACCTTCAGACTTCCTCAATCTGATTCTATGTCCTGACTTCACATCTTAGAACACCTCCATTTGCAGAAGTCAACTCTGATAGCATGACTGAAGAAGCATTCCTTCCTATCTCCAGCTTTCTCATTTGCTTTTTTCCCACAAGGCCTGCTTTTTATTTTAGCAAATCTGCTGTCCTTTTGACTGCTCTTCTGGTCCTCTGGCAAGTTAGTCATGCTTGCTAGAGTTTCATCTCAAGTCTAACCTGGCGGTCATTGCTTCAACACTCTCACACCAGCCTCAGCTCTCCATCTATGTGCTGCTGCCTACGCTCTTTCAAGCCATCTCCGGCTGAGCACTGTTGTAAAGATGATATGACGATGAAGGCTAGTATCATTCTAAATTAATGATGTCTAATTTAAAGTAGATTCCATGCCACTGGTAACTGCTTCGAGAGTTCAGGTCAGTTTCTTCATTATCCACCAGAGGCTTATTCAAGCATTCACCTTTTCGTCACACTGTTCTCTCTGCTCTACCTTCTTTTTTTTTGGCTGGGGATTCTACCTCCTACTTTAGTCAGAATAAGATGCAATTTCTCAACCTAGTTTCCACTGAACAAACACCTCGCACTTCATCATCTTTCTTAACTTCTCTACTTATTTTCTCTGCGCAAGACTTATTTTTCTGTCTGTGGTTTAATCAGTGTTCTGAGTGTGTTCCTGACCTAAATCGTTAGCTGAGGCCTTGGACTCATCAAAAGGCAAATTCTCATCAGGCTCCACGAAACCCACCTGCATCATTCGCGCTAGGACGGCCAGAGGCTGTGGTAAAAGCTCTCCAGGTGTCTGAGGAGCAAGGCTTGAGAAGCTCTGGTGGAGACTCTCCTCTGAGGATTTGCTTATTGTTTTCTCTATCTTCATTCTCTCTCTTTTGTAAATACAATATTTTCCCTTTCTGGAATCTAGCCTAAAGAAATCTAAATCAAGGACATATTTTCATACACAAAGCTTATCATACAGTATTACTTATCACTGAGACAAATGAGAAGCAAGCCAGTGTCCATGATGGGAGAAATAATTAAGAAAGGGCAATGGCACATAAGCAGTAAGTAACATGATTTCATAAGTTTTGAATTATACAGGGAAATGATTAGCCATAATATTGTATTTAAAAAATTTTGAAGGAATATGAAATTGTATATAAGTCTGGTTTTAAATGTTGATTTAATACACAATTAGCATGGTCCCTTCCAAACCCCAAACTCATAGTAACGGAGTTTTCCTTTGTTTTAGCTTTTAAACAGGAAGAAAACCCAATAAAATTGATTAGGAAGCAAATGCAAGAATGTTTTGGGAGCTGGAAAAGAGGGAGTGGATGGTAATCAATTGGAGAAAATGGATTCCTCCTCCAGCAATGAGGAACACAAAGGAACAGACCCATTTTCAGGTGTGGGGCAGGAAGAAATTTCCTCTACCTTTAGGTTCCTTCAGCTGGTCTAAATAATCGATAGACATGAGACAGATTAGCAAGGGAAAATGACCAAATATAATTACATCATATGTATGGGAACACACATATGAGGGAGTCAGGGAACCCACACACATGAGAGGTTCTGAGACAGAAAGGGAAATTGTGGTGTATATGAATTCTGAACTGGGAGTGAGGTAAGGCACCTTGGGCTTCAGAAGGTAATTGCAGGGAGAACACATGGTTTGCACTGCCACATAGTTAGGTTATCTTTGCTAATATTTATTATGGGCAAGGCTCTAATTCAAATTCTTCTGGGTAGTTAAAGTGGGTAGGGGCAGAAGTTACTCCTGAACCATAAGGTCTTGGCTGCCTTTAGCTCAAATAATCTACATACCAAAGAGGCACATCTTGGGGTGACTCGTCTAAAGCCTTACACAGGGTGAAATTCCCCAAAGACTCAGGAATTGGCAAATTTTATTCCTTCTGAATAGGGGTACAGGGAGCTACAAACAAGAGGAAAACTGAAACTCAGTGTAAGGAGCGTTGGAGCCCAGGCCCTCTCCCACTGGAGACACGAGGTGGTCTCCCCAGAGACTGGGGTTTATCATTTCATAGGGTAATGTAAGAGACTCTGAAGTGAGGAACTCCATATCTGAACAACAAGCAGGTGACTAATGACAGTTCCCATGTTGAAGGAGACCTCCAGCTTACCTCTATTTGGCTCCCAAACCACTAGCCAAGCCGAATCTATGCAGGAAAAGGGAAAGAATTTATGGGCTATTGTCTGATAGTCAAGAGAAGGTCTGATCAGGAATTCTCCAAGAAAATAGCTTAGCTAGATCTTTACCAGTGCTTTTCAATCTATGGTGAAACACACTACAGTCATAAATCAATTTAGTAGGTTTATATTCATAAAAGAAAAGGAAATATAAAAATGTTCACATAATTGCTTGCCATTTACTTGGTCAAACATTTTGAAGCACTGCTCTATGGTGAGATCACACTTGACAAGCGTTCAGAATTTCTTTCAGCTTTTCTTCCTCACTCTAAAGATGACATTGGAGAAAGAATGTAATATGAAGACAGAGACAGAAAACAAACAAACAAACAAAAAACAGGAAAGCTACTTGGCAAAACAGAGATTCAGCAGGGAAAAATAACCATTTTTTAGAAATGAATTAATAATTTTTAGAGCGATAAGATATTAACAAGAACAGAGTGCTACGAGAAGGAATATTCAAAGAACAACAAAATGAAAACTTTACAAAATAAAATGAAATTGCAGAAATGAAAACCTAATAATATGTTGTTGGAAGATATATATGTGAGGAACTTTATTTACCTTTGCCTTGCTTTCTGGTACCAGTTTTGCACAAATCAAATAATAATGAAAGATTTGTTAAATGACTGAGTCACTGAACTAAAGACTATCATACAGAGAGGTTAAGTAATTTGCCAGGGTCTCACAGATAATTTATAGAGAGGTATTGTAAACCAGGTCACTTGGCTACCGTACCAGAAAAATGCATAATACCTGAATATTTAAGTGTCTTTCGTTTTATGCAGCACATGTTTTGTTTGCCTTTTGACAAGTGATAAGAAAGAGCAGGTTGACCTGCTATGACATTAAGCACTGGTGTTATTATCTGAATTCATGGGCATGTCAGTTAGGTCAATTGTGTCATCTGTGCCTATTACTTTTATGGAGCTATTGGATGTTCCAGGGATTTAATCTATGACCCGATGAGGAGAGAGCTACTATGTAGTGAGAAAAGATCAATTTATAGAAACAATTAGACCTTCTTAACACGTTATTACATAGTCTGTATTAAAATCAAGAGTTAGAATGTAACCATCAGACCATAAGCAGCATAGGAATCTTGAGAAAGAAAATCAAGCTCTCTGTGAGCCTGGATATTCAGGAAAGCAGAAAGTCACTTGGAGAAATCACCTACCCTGGTAATTTGCAGAAGAGAGGCAGATGGACATTGGGCTGCCCCTGCAGTCTTCAGCTAAACCGTTCTGGAACTTTCCAGCTGGATCTGACATTGGGACTATTCTGTTTTTCCACACCAGATGTTTACACATGGTTAAATATAATCTCCACAGACTGTTATTAACTTTAGACATATAAAACTCCTACATAACCTCCAACCTGTCACAACCAACCATGTGTTTCTCAGAGCTCTGGAAGTTTATTCGAAAAAAATTTAGACAAAGATGCTTTCATATTGCATGCAGCCTATCATCAAATATTTCTGCTGATCTCTATTTTTTTCTCCTAGGGAAGCAGGATTATTTTCTTCTAATTTATTGATATAAAATGTCACGAGGTCTTTCTGGCTCAGGTTTTTTCCTCTCAATTACCAAATAAAGCAATTGTCTTTTCTGGCTCAGAGTAATAATAATAGTAATTGGGTCACAGGGCATTTCACTATGGAAGTAAAAATTCAAATGAGAATCTTTGAAGCACATCTCAGGGTCCTTGGAGTTGGATTTGTGGAAAACATGGTCTTAAAAGGTAAAGGTTTGATCTTCAGCAGCACCGCTTAAACCTGGTAGCAGAATCATGGCTGGCGCTGGTGCAACAGAGACCCTGTGTTGTGTGATTGTGCATAGTGGCGGGGAGGCAGATGGAATGTTTGAGAAACTTTGCGCCCTTCAGTCAGCTCAGCAAGTTTCTAGCTAATAGTCAGGGAATAGTTTTGATGTTTCCCCTCGTGAGGTATGCTTCTGGTGGTCTTTCTCGAGTACTTCCACATGCGTGGGACATCTACTCGGGGAGGCTGGAATAAAGAAGAAACCAGGGATTAAACAAATAATAAGGGACTCGGCATTCAAAAGCATCCGAAATGACTGAACTTGCTGGTAGCAGAGCCAGCTAAGTTACTACTGTGATTTCTTGGACCCCCCAAACCAATGGGAGAGAATAATGCTCTGCCCTCAACTTCCAGCAGCATCGATCGTGCAGAAATTACTCGAGACTGTCTCTGTATGTTGCATTCTTTCGCTGTGACAACTGTATGAACATTCAATGATGTTCTGATAATGGTTGTCATTTGAAACAGAATCAGAATCACGCATGTAGGTAGTTTGCCCTTCTTATAGGCTAATAGAGTTGCAAATGTTTGTGGAGTCTATTTCACTTTTATAATATTGATCACACATAGCCACTTACTGTATGCTGGGCTCTCACCATTCTAAGGATTTTATATTAGATAGGCACTCTACTGTTGAGGAAACTAAAATGTAGTGAGGTTAAGTAACCTGTTTGAAATGGTGAGCTGGAATTTGATTTGAGAGACCTCTGGCTTTAACCTTCAGAGTTTTAGAAATATAGATTAAAAGATAATTGTTAAAAAAAAAAAAAAGATTCAGAGGTCTTGAGGAATCTGAAAATGAAGACTGCCCAAGAAGTATTTTATCAACTCAATTATTTAGAGAAGGAGAAGCTCTTTAAGAATATAGGTGGTTAATAAATTAGCAGGGTAAGCAGGACAAAAACTAAATTATTTAGGGATTACAGTAACATATAATTTGGTAGTCATATTATCAGCTTCTAAATTACTATAAGCAGCTGAAATAAATATGCACTTTAGATCTAATATGTAAAACATATAGATAAATCAAATAGTATTATCTTAAGAGGTACATGCATGTTTATCATTTCAACACCAAAGGAGTGCAGGCTGATTCCCTTCACTGGCAAGTGCCATGTAGAAGGATGTCCTACCTTTCAAAGATATTCATAGTTAGGAGGTAGGCTAGTTTTACCTACAGAGAGGAATTATAAGAATAGCTACCATGTGTTGAATGCTGGCTCTTGCCAGGCACTTTGTTTGGTGTTTTACACTCACCCTAGTACAACCCCCCTGTGAAGTCAGGATCCTGTACCTATTTTATAGATTGAGAATGTGTGTCCAACATGATACAGCTCCTAAGTGAAATATTAAAATTTAGGGCTGTCTCAATTGCAAAGATGAAATCATCAGCTCACATCTGTTAGTACTAGAGCTCAGAGATCTTTTTCAGTGACAATTGTATTGATTTGTGCTAAGGTTTGTTGGTTGAAAATGACTGGCTGGAATTAGGGGAGATAGCAAATTGGGAACATCATGGATAACTGGTGGGATTCCTTCAGACTAGTGAGATACAAAAAGAACCCACTGGCAGATGAGATAGAAAGGTCTCTAGTAGGCTTATCTAAAGATATTAGATTATAATTTTTATACAAATACAGTTTCAACTAACTAAAAAAAGATATAAGTAATTCACCCTCATTTTTGAGGTACTTAGCAAATAAGCAAAACAAGGAGAAAATACAAAGCACCTGCTATCCACCACCTAGAGATGAACAAAGTTATTATTTTATTGGGAATCTTTCCAGACTTTGCACACACACAGTTGTTTTTTTTTTTTTTTTTAACTGAATTTTCATGTAATATATCAGATTGGAGTCTTGGGGATCCATTCAAAATTTACAGATTTTTATTAAAAATATCAAGCCACCATGGTATTTTAGTCTTTAGGAATGCACAAACTTGTACAGCCAAGTCCTTGATATACAACCCTTTAAAAATAGCTGGGCCTGGGGACAATAGGTATGTTTATTCTGAGAGAAGCTGACTAGATGATAAAATTTTAAGGCATTTAAAAATAGATCCATTACTTAGAATCCTTAAAGCAATATAAAAACAAACAAAAGAGCTGAGGAGAATGATTTAAACCAAAAGATTAACAAAAAGACTAAAACAAGTGCTTTGCTTGGGCAATAGTAAAGCTTTATCATTTATATTTTAGGCTTGGTCATATTAATTTGAGTTTTAAGGTCTAATAAAATACTATTAACAACAATGATAAAATTTATAATTTACTTAGCCTATGGCAGGAGCCAGATGTAAACTGAGTACATATATAACTTTTATCTTTTAAAGATACTTAAGTTCGCTCTTATTTTGGAATAATATTAGTGTAATAAGGGCTAAGCATTTTGCTTTCCAATGATGTAGGAGAGGAACAATAATTTTCCCTCTACCTTTCTGAGTTCTTGGCTGAGGCCTCCCTTCCTGTAATAAAATATAGATTAAGAGGAGAAAAATAAAACAATTTTAATTACTTATGTTGTACCACACAAAGAAATGAAACTCAAAAGGTAGCCAGAAGATTGAAACTTAAACACTTTTCTGAGCTAAGGACAGGGATGGGAGCTGGGACTTCAAAGGAGATGCAATTCAAGGGAAAGTGAGAAGAGGAATGTTTGGCAAGCAAAAGTTGCAGCAAAGTCCCTCAGGTGATAAAGATATCTGGGAATAGCTCTGTTGCTGGGTATAGGCACCCTTTCTAATGCAAATTTACTTTATAAATGTAGATTTCCTCTACAAAAGGGTAATTTCTATTCTGTTTTCCTAGCTTTTCGTGCATCTGTTGTTTCTTAAAAAATTTAGTTCAAAATAATCCTTATACCAAAGAGGAGTATTTTAGGGTGGCACATTTGGCTACGCTTCAGTAAGAAGGAAAAAATATCCCCAGAATGACCTTTAAAAAACATCAGACATCTCTGTTTTGTTTGGTTTTAGTCTTCCCGGTTCTATTTACCTCAGTAAATGAGCCAGGACTTTCAGTGGTGGGTCCAATGACCAGGTGAGTGAAGGTGGGCTGCTCCTTACGCTCAAACCAGTTTGACTATGGCGGGTTAACAGACGCCCAAGGATGAAGGTCGAACCCTGGAAGTGCCCAAGGGATGGGATTTATTTTTCTTTCCTCACCTAATGTTTTGATTTTCAAACGCTGCAATTAGCAAACTCAGGAATGAGGATTTGAAAAAGAGAGAGTGTGTGTTGATAACCATTGCCTTATTTTTTATGTTTCTGTGTTCTTAATCATTTGTTTTTAAACTAGAATCAATGTTGTTACTTTTTTCAATCTTAATATAACATCTAAGCTAGAGAGTTGCAGAACAAATATACCTTTTAGATATGCCCAGACTTTATGTAGCAAATAACTTTTTACAAAATTTGAGATACTTATCCCGTGTAATAGAATGATTGGCAATGAAATTGGGGAATAGCTATCTTCTGAGAAATTCTTTTAAGATATGCATAAAATTAAAGAGGGAAAATTTCCCCATTATTATAAATTATATGCTTATCTTCTGTTAGTCTGTCTTTGTCAGTTTAATTTTCAGACCCAGCCAGGGACCCTAAGAGGGTCGAGGAAAACTCCGCCTCCCACCCCCCACAATGTTCATTCCTTTTTTCTGCAGCTGTGTTTGAAATCAGCCTTGCAGGGACAGTGTTGTGAATGGGGCCACAATGACCTGAATTCAGGATTAAACTTAAGTTTTTCTGCATTTCAGTTTGGACAGTATTCTAGATTTTTCTCACACCACCAGGGAAATCTTTCACCTCTGTGAAACAGAGATAAGGGTGTTCAGTGCAGTGGCGTCACCCGGCTCCCAGCGTTTGTGGCTTGGCTGTTAAGCACTGCATAAAGGAAGAGCATTGTGACATTTGATACTTTTCCTGTCTGTGTTTGAGAAACCTGTCTATGTAAACATGATGGATTGAGAGGAGAAGAGGAAGTCTGTTTCCTTTCAGGGAACCTGGCTAAGGAAAGCAGCTCACAGCGGAACACTCAAAAATACAAAGGTTTCTACTAGCATGTAAACTGTCTTTTGTTCAGAACCAAATCACCACAGTCATATCTCAAGCAAAATGAACTGTCTCTCTCCAAGGACAATAAAAAGCTCTCAAGATAATGACAGGACAAGTATCATTAATTCATGATTCAAGTAATAGATACAATAGCCTGATTCAGGTTGGAAGCGCCACCCTTGGGCAACACTCAGCAGCCATTCAGCCTGAAAAGCTGCCTAGCTAAAGAGACTTCTTCAACAAGACAAAGACATGGTAAACAAAACAAACCTGAAGACAATTCAAGATCTGAGGAGACTAATTAAACATTAAACAAGATAATGTTTATAAAACACTGGGTACACAGTAAGCTGTAGTTAAATTGTAGTTATAATTATTGCTGCTACTGAGAATGGGAGAAAAAAGGCGGGAAAAGTTGGAAAACTATAGAAAACGATGTGGAGGTTATGCAAAAAAATTAAAGATAGATCTACCATATGATCCGGCAATTCCACTTTTGGGTGTATACACAAAGGGCATGAAAACAGGATATTGAAGAGGTATATGTACTCCCATGTTTGTTATAGCATTATGCACAATAGCCAAGATATGGAAGCAGCCTAAGCACCTGTCAATAGATAAATGGATAAAGAAGCTGTCATTTCATTATAAAGAAGAAAATGTCTTCATATATATAGGAGCTCCATAAGAATATATAATCTAAATGTTTATATATATATATATATATATATATATATATATATATAGAGAGAGAAGAGAGAGAGAGAGAGAGAGAGAGAGAGAATACTATTCAATAGAATACTATTCAGCCATGAGAAAGAAGGAAATCCTGCCATTTGCAACAACGTGAATGGACCTTGAGTACATTATTCTCAGTGAGATAAGGCAGACAAAGAAAGACAAATAGTGTACGATATCACTTACATGTGGAATCCAAAAACCCAACTCATAAAAACAAGGAGTAAAATTGTGGTTACCAAGGGCTGGAGTGGAGGGAAAGAAGAGATGTTGTATAAGGGTCTAAACTTGCAACAGGTAGAAAATAAGTCCTACAGATCTAATGCTCAGTATAGTGAGTATAGACAACGATATTGTATTATAATCAAACTTGCTGAGAGACTAGATCTTAATTATCTCAACCATTAAAAAGAAATGATAATTATGTGACACGATAAAGGCGTTAATTACTACAATTGCAATTGTATTATATAAATGTATCAAACCAACATGTACACCTGAAATTGCAATGTTACATGTCAAATGTATTTCAATTAAAAAAAGTCAGAAAGTCACAGGTGATCCAGGTAGGCAAAGAAAATTTCTCAGAAGATAGCTATTCCCCAATCCCATTGCCACTCTATTATATGGAAGATATCTCAAATTTTGTTAAAAAGTTATTTATTAAATGAAGTCTATCTAAAAGATATATTTGTTCTGCAACTGTCTAGCGTATACGTTACATCCAGGAAATAAGACGGTTATAAAAAGCTAGTTCTGGCTTTGTCACTATCTTGCTGTGGTCTTGGGCACTTTAGTTCAATAACATTTAACTGAGGATCTAGATTCCAGGAACTCAGGATGAATAAGCCACAGTTCCTGTCTTAAGCAGCTCACAGTTTTTTTTATATTTCAGGGCCTTATGCCTACCATCTGAAAACTAGTTAGGGTTGACCTAGCTTGAGTGTTCCTCAAACTTAAGTAATACACTATATCCTTTTAAAGAAAAAAATCATTAAATTCTACCAGTATTACTAAATTATTTTGGTTATAATGTTATTTCAAAATAAACACCACCACATAAAAAAGCATAACCTCCTTACCCTACAGTTGTCATTCAACTATACAACTCAAACAAATTTACAAACTAAATATTAAAAAAAAAATCAAACTTAAGAACACAATTGGATATAAAGAATGATGTTTTTTGAGGTAATTTTTTTTTCTTATTGTGAATATAGTGCCTTTGCTCCTTCAATTCTCTCATCATTTTTTCTGTTTGAACTACTGGGAAACCAAACCACTGCATGGAGTGAGTTTCGGCACACATGTAGTACATGTTGATGGGGAGGAAAAAAAATTTTAATCTTCAAGTTTTTCCAGCTAGTGTCGGAATTAAATTGACTCAAGACAGATTAACAGGAGAAAAGGAAATAGTCCCACAAATATTTTCTCCTGCTAAAGTTAGGACGAGAAAAAGAGGACTCTCACCACTTTTGCTTCCATCGGACCTGCAGACAGATCCAGGAGGGTGACGTGGTTAGAGGTCCAGGGATCTCTCAACTGCAGCCTTGGACAGGAGTTGGGGTGGGGTGGGGACGGGCAGCCACTAAAGTTGGTCCTGCCACCTGCACCAACTGCTGGGGAGGAGAAACTTCTCCTCTACCCTTCTAGGTTCTTCTGACTAGTTAGTCTAAGACTTAAATTGATAGGAGCCAGATTAACAGTAGAAAATGCAAATTAATTTTCATACATATAGGGGCTCCATAAGAATATGGGGGCCCACAGGCAGTTAGGCAATGCAGGATTATATGCCACTCTGAAAATGGGTAGGAGTCTGGGACTTCAACAAGGAAGAGGGCAATTTATAGACAGAAAACCATGTATTTGGTAAACAAATGTTTGCTGGGCCATTCAAAGACAATGGGACAAAGAGGAGTTAGGTCTGTAAACCCTGCCAAGTTCCCCCGCCACACCTAGCTCATAATCATTGTATCGTTCTGCTAATGGCTCTTTTTCCAGGAATAGGCCCTCTATCTAAATTCTTTTAGGCAGTTAAGGGAGAGGTTGAAATTTGGGAGAGCAGCAAACATCAGATGTTAGTGGTGCCCAGAGCAGCAGCCATGTGGGGTAGCTGAGTGACAGTGATGGCGGAGCATGGGGCATAGGTCCAGCAACCCTACCTGGGCCTTTAGACCTGCCTCGAGCTCTGAGTAGCCCTCCAGGACCAGTCTTTGTGAGGTTCTACCCTGTTACAGCACCACTTCTCAAATTACCTTGGACAAATAGCCAACCTCTCTGTGGCTCAGATTCCTAAACTGTAAAATGGAGATAAAAATAAAATCTGCCTCAGAGGGTTGATTATGAAGATATTTTTCTGTAAATGTTTTTTTATTTTTATTTTTTTAAATTTTAATTAGTTTCAAGTATACAGTACATTGGTCAGACATCTATATAGTTTGTAAAATTATCCCCTCAATTGCTCCCTCCCTCCCCTGGCTCTCCACCTAGTCAATGTATTAATGCTAACTGCATTCCCTATGCTGTGCTTCCCATCCATCAGCTACTAATTTGTACTTCTTAACCCTTCACCCCATTCTCCCAGCCCCCCAAACTCCCTTCCCCTCTGTTCGTCACCAAATTGTCCACCCTATTTGTGAGTCTGTTTTTGATCGATTTGTTCTTTTTATTCCTTAAATTCCGCATATAAGTGAATCATATAGTATTTATCTTTCTCTGTCTGACTTAAATACCTTCTAGGTTCATCAAAGCAATATCTTTTTCCATTCTCTTTGTTTTCATATGTAGGGATATTGTTTCCTTATCCTTTTAGCCATTTTATCTTTTGGTTGGAGCACTTAATTCTTTTCCATTTAAGGTACTTATTGATAGGAATGTAGTTGTTACCATTCTTTATTGCTGTTTTTGATACATGTTTTTTCTTCTTAAAGAAGTCCCTCCAACATTTCCTCTAATTCTGGCTTGGTGGTGATAAATTCCTTTAGTTTATTTTTGTCCGCAAAAGCTCTTTTATTTATCCATCAACTCTAAATGATAGCTTTGCTGGATAAATTATTCTTGGTTGTATATCCTGGGTCTTCATCCTGTTGAGTATTTTTTGCCAAGCCCTTCTGTCCTGCGTAATTTCTTTTGAGAAATCAGCTGCCAGTCGTATGGGTGTTCCCTTATATGTAATTTTTTTTCTCTTGCTGCTTTAAGTATTCTTTCTTTGTATTTAACCTTTGGCATTTTAATTATGATGTGTCTTGGTGTGGGCCTCTTTGGATCCCCTCTTTTTGGAATTCTCTGAGCTTCCTGGGGTTTTATGTCCATTTCCTTCACCAGGTGAGGGAAGTTTTCCATCATTATTTTTTCAAACAGCTGTTAAACATCTTGATTTTCTTCTGTTACACCGACAAATATTTGGAACCTTAATAGTGTCCCATATCCTCCTTAAATTATTTTTATAGTCTTGGCATCTTTTTTCTTGCCATTCTGATTGAGTGTCCTGATTGGCTGTCCTGCCCTCTAGATAGGGCATGTGATCCTCTTTATTCACTTGTTTATTCCTTTGTTTATTCCATTTAATATACTTCTCATCTCAGATAATGTGTTCTTCATTTCAGGCTGGTTCCCTTTATAATTTCTACTTCCATTTTTATGTTTTTTATCTCTTTGTTGAAGTTCTCACTGAATTTATCTACACTTCCCAAAAGTTCATTTGAGCATTTTATAACCAGTGTTTTGAACTCTGCACTGTTAGATTACTTGACTCCATTGTATCTGGATCTCTGTTCTGTTCATATGGTTTGCTTCTTTGTCTTCCCATTTTGGCTGCCTTTCCATGTCTATTTCTATGTACGAAGCAAAGCTCCTAAATCTTCCGGTTTTGTTAGTGCGGATTTGTGAAGTAAGTGTCCAGTGGCACAGTCCTGAGAGGGATTGAGCTTCAGGCCTAATTTAGCCCAAGCCTCTACCCCTCCGGAGCCACCTGTTAGATTCAGCAAGCAATCCACAGATGCCATGCTTATGGTTGCCTCAAAAGGCCACACCAGAAACCAAGGTCAGCTGTCTCCACCAGTGTCTCAGCAAGGAGCACCTGATTCGCTGAGGATACACTTGAATGTGGCTTGGGTGCGGCCGTGAGTTGGGGGGGTGGGGTTTCAGGGAATCTTCTGGGTGGAGTGACCTCTGTTATCCAGTTTGATGACATCACAGCTATGGCGGTGCTGTATCCGGCACACTGGTAGCGGGGAGGGCTCAACAGGGAACAATGGACACCGCTGGCACTTCTGTACCAAGCGAGTCTCACTTCAGCCCTCACTCCGAAAATGTTTTCCTGTGAGTCCCTGGTGCCCACTGCATGCAGCCGAATGAGCACTGGTGCTCACAGCAAGCAGGTCCGTCACCACAAAAATCCACTCGTGGATGCGGCCCCTTTAAGAGGTGTCTGCCCCTGCTGCATCCTCTGTCTCACTCAGCTGCTGGGGACCAGGCAGCCCCGCGTCCTTGCCCTGACCTACCTTCTGCCATTACACAGTGAGTTCTTGGATTTCTCCGTATTGTAGACTTGTTCGTCTAGATCCCAAGCAATTTTTCCTTACTGCTGCTCCTTGTTTCCATCACAACTTTGATTTGATTTCCAGAGGGATGAACAGAGCGTCTATCATCTACGCCATTTTTTTCTCTGATTGTGAAGATTTAAGTGAGGGAAGGGCTTTGAACCGGGCTTTAGTGATCACTGAATAAATGTTGACTGTAATCATAATTACTTCTCCCATGATGTATTTTATATTATAATACAAGAAATTTAACTGTTTTAAACAAGCTGGAACGGGACCGTTTCTTATAGTGAAGCTTCAGTAAAATAAGCAGGTGTCATAATTTTTCTTTTGAGTCTCCTTGAAAGTTCATTTGTGTTGATAAGAAGTATAGGATTTCTGGAAATTGACCATTTGCATTGGCTGTCTCATTTCTAGTAAATTCATTTTGATTCTTTGATAAATTAAGACAGAGATTTGCTATAATGGTCCAAATTGAAGTAAAGATCATTGCTGAGTATGTTATATTAAATGCAGAAACTAGTGGTTTTTACACATTTTTTAGAGAAGGACAAAAAATAATTGGGTAAGCTAAGTCCTGAGACACCAGGCAAGAATGAAATGCATACAGTTAGGGGAAATTAAGGGAGCAGGTGGTGTGCAGAAGGAACCAAAGAATTTGCAAATGAGTGAGGAGAGAATTATTTCTGTCCCATGAAATAAATGATTTTTCTTTCTCCATTTTATGTTCCAACCTCTTTCTTTCCAAGTTTCTGATTTAGTCTAAAGGGAAATAATTCTCCCTACCTCTGAGACTTGGTTCTGACTTAACAATGGAAATCAGAGGGAATGCAGGGCCAGTGCCTAACACACAGTAGGAGCCCAATGAATGTTTGCTTGCCTGAATTGAGCATTAAAATGTACTTTACAGACAACTTTGTTAGAAATACTTACTCCATAAAACAAATTCTTTTTCTAAAGCACCACAAAACCCAGAGGAAATCAACACAGGCATGATCAAAGAAAAAGGAAATGTAATTGCCTTAATTTTTTGTTTTTAGAATCATTTAGTCACACCTATTAATCCACAAAGACTCTCCCAGTCTCCATGGAGATCCAAGAAGGCTCAACTGTACCAAAAAAAAATAAATAAATAAGTGTTAACTTACAGCTGCCGGACCTCACGAACACCAATTTCACATGAGATTAAACATTTCTCAAAGCATGGGTTCCGTGAGCACAGTGGAGGGAAGAGCCCTGGCTGGATGGCCTTGGGCTCTAGAGGCCTTTGCCTGTATCTGGCTGAGCGACTGGGTAGGTATTTCACCCCCACAGGCTGGTTTCTTGAGCTGTAAAATGAGGACACTGAACTTTTGGAGGTGGTCTTTAAGATGCCTTCTGGCTCAAACACTCAATTGAAGTATGCTTAAGTTTAAAATTTAGATTGTGGAAAAATGTGAAACAAGAAGAAAATGCAAAGCTTAGGGAAGAAGACATCAAATTACAATTGGGGGGTGCAGAGATCTTACTGGTGTCCATGGTGGCCAGCCTACAAGATGACCCCCGAACCCCACTCCCCCTGTGATTCCAGCCTCCTGGTATTCACACTCTTGTGTAGTCCCCTCCCATACTGAATAGGGCTGACCTGTTTAGACAGTAAGATATTACGGATGTGACTGCAAGTGACTTCTGAGGCTAGGTCATAAAAGATAGTGTGGCTTTCACCTTACCCTCTTGGATCACTCTGGGGGAATCCCATCACCATGTCCTGAGGATATTTAAGCATGTGGAAAGACCCACATGGGGAAGAACTGCCAACAACCAACAGCTTCCAACTGTCTTGGAAGCAGGCCCTCCAGGGCCAGTCAAGCCTTCAGATGGAGGTAGAGTGATTTGATTGATACTTCATCAGAAACCCAGCCAGGATCGGCCAGCTAAGCCATCCCTGAATTCCGGAACCACTGAACTTGTGTAAGATAACAAATGTCAATGCTTGTATTAAGCCATTAAGTTTTGTTACATACCAACACATAGCTGTTACAATGTCTATTAAAAATGTAGTTGTTCTTACAGAATATGTATGTAATACGCAGTGGTTGTTTCACTACATTCATCCCTAATTTATTCACTCATCAGAAAACTTATCGAGCACCTCTTCATGCCAGGCACTGTGGCAGGTGGTAGAAATTTCAGAAAAAAAAAAGTTTCTTGTCTTTAAGAAAATCATAATCTGGGAAGCTGGGGGTGGGGTGAGTGGTGTTAAACCGTAAATGTCTGTAACAGATGCAACTTTACTATCCCTGCTTTAATATCGCATTTTCTCTTTTTGCCAGTGTTTTGAGTACATCGACTTTGGCTATGACTTCAGTGGTTGAAGAGAATGCCACATGATTGTTTTTGGTTTAAATAAGAGTGATCAATACCATCAACTCCCCCTTTCAATGCTAATGAATGCTTGAACACAGCAGATGCAGACATACAGTACACTGCAGATTAAAATTAGGCACAACATTAAATTGCTTACACATAGCAAAGGAGCCAGTTTGGACATCTTGATAATCAGCCATAACCAGCTGACGAATCTTGAATTGCCCCTGCACCGACACTAAGCTTTCCCCAGTCACAGCCAGACGGGCATCATCTGGCATCAGGGGTGTGCCTGGTGCTCTGTGTATGCGAAGGGGAAAAGTACCAGGTCAGGCTTTCAGTGAAGCTTTAGGTACTCTTGGAAGTAGTCACAGCAGAACTGTAGAGGGCACTCGGATTAAGAAGTGATATATGAAGGCAAGCAGAATCGTCACCCCAAAATATACCTCTTTGGCATAAGGATGATTTTAGGTTGATTATTTTTAAGAAATTGAAGACCCAAGACAAGCTCTGAAAGTGAATAAAAGTCATCCTTTTGTAAGAGACATTTACATGTATAAGGGTAATCTCTGTTTGTAAAGGTATCTCCCTCTCTGTACCAGAGACAAATGACCCAATCTCTAGAAACTCTCATTGATAAAGAAGGCAATGACTTAAATCTACATGAACAACCTTACACTTGTTTATTGTGCTTTTCCTGGTCTTCTGCCATAAGTGACTCCCTCACTCCCTCACCCTCCAATATCTTCTTTTGTCTTTATTTGGAGATGGTATTTAAGGTGATGGCTTGGGCCATTTCAGGGAATTACTCAGTTTTCCTGGTTATCTCCCATATATGCAGGAGGTACACACGATATCAAACTTGTTTTTCCCTGTTAAGCTGTCTTTTATTATGGGGAGTGTGTGTGTCTTGGCCAAAAATCTGGAAGGGTAGAGGTAATATTATTTTTCCTCCACAACATATTCATTAAAAAATAGAACTCCAGACCTCTGGAAAGGAAAATCATATAGTGAGATTCTATTAAAAAATTTTTTTCTAAACATACATAGTATTTCTATTCTTTTTTATTCCGGTGATGAGTGTTTACTGAGAGCCTGCATAGGTAGTGCTATCCTAGGTGTAGAAATTCAAAATGGAAAATGAGTTTGCTATGATGCAAGGGGCTGTTTCTTGAGAATAACAGACTGGCCTTTCCCTGGGGGCCTTGGAACACTTAGAATCTGCTCTGAGTGATAAGCCCAAAACTTACATGTACCAACTTGTTGAGGTGAAATGGTAAATTATACAGAAGGTACTTAGAAGGCTTATAAAATATTTGGCGCTTCTGAACTGAAACAGTTGCAGTTAAGTCAGAACACTCTGACCTGCGGTCAAGACGTTCTGATCCTGCCATTTTGAACTGCTGGATATTCTGATCTTGCTGTTTTGACCCCAGAACATTTTGACGCTATATCAATGGATAAAACATTTTGATCAAAACTATATAACTATTGAGAAATGTTTTTACCAAGAAAAATTTCATGGAATGAATGCCATTATGTCAATATAATTTCCTGATTTTCTATCCAACATAATAAAATTCTTTCTCATTTTCATATTAAATTTTTTACTGTACTGATTTTCTTCCCATGAGACCAGTTCTTTTCAATTTAAATTTTACAATGAAGATTTTATGTATCAAATTTTTCTTGTTCATACTAAATATTAATTATCGCTTATGCCACTGTGAGTTCTCTTTTGTGGCAATTGTTTCTTTAACTGACTCTCCCAGGTCAGATTTTCCTGTTCTAAATTTTACTACAAAGTTTTAAATGTTGCAGTTTAATTTTTATTATTTTATGAACTATGAGCATGAACTGGTAGAAAACAATTGCCGGTTTATATTAATTTCTAAAGTATTCTTGATAGTCTCCATCCAGTTCTCTTTTACGTATTTGGAATTACGTGATTATTTAGGTGAGTTCTATAGAATTGCCAATCTAATGACTTTGTGCTAAATGCAAGACATCCTGCTTTGTCTGGGCTGTGCCTGGAACAGTGACTGTCTCTATGGTAGCAACCAGGATAGATTTAGCAGTTCTGGACTGGATCAGAAGCATACACGGGGACCACCAAATCCCCACATTTAGAGATACCCCACTCAAGATATACTTTCTTAATTTGTTTGGACTATAATTTTTTTTTCTTAAAATATCCTTTTTTGGTGGAGGATAATTAACCTCAGCCTCCTGCAAATTATAGTTTCTCTTGTTGGCAACTGATTTAGTTTGATGGGGAAAAAATCCTGTGAATTGTTGCTTTGTTCTTTTTTTTTTTTAATTGTTGACTTATTCTTGGCTTACATTCATCTTTCAACCTGGCAAGCAACTTTTGATGAATAATCATCATTAGGAAAATAAAAGAAATAACATCCAACTCTTAATTTTTTACAACCAAGAAGCACACTCTAGATGTTCTTATTTTGGTTTTGACTGAGAGCACTGATGATGCAAAGTGTTTTCCCATGAGACATTACAAAGTGTTCAGTTTTGTGGATGGTTAAAATAACCTCTTTGTGATCGCATACTACTTTAAATAGGGCTGAGGTCATTAAGTCATTTTCCTACCAGCTTGGATTCTCTAACCCATGACCTAAGAAAGCAAGAAGGGAAAAACAGCATGAAACAAGCAATTGTTTACATAGCACCTTTTAAACCAGAATCTTCAATAATTCCCTAGAATGCACATTTTGTTTAATAATTAAAGCCATTCTTTATGTTCCTTTCAGAGTGACTCAGTTAAGACCCTGTCTTCAGCTACTTATCCAAAAATTCTAATGGAAGAAAATATTTTATTTGAAAGCAGCATGTCATTAAGATAGCATACTTTGTATTAGTCTCCTTTTCTTTAAACATGAACAAAGGAAAGGGGAAAAAATAATTGAAAACAGACTACAGTTGACAAAAGCTTCATGAGAAAGGATCACAGTGGAGCTTAAAACCTTAGAGAAGTTACCAAGATGGAAAAAGAGTATCTCACCACCTGACTTCACCATTTCCCATTGTTTTTGCTTATAAATGCAGATGGCAAACAATGACATAAAATTGAGTTGTTGAATCAACATTTAGGTCCCAGCTTCCCTCGCCAATAAAGGTCATTTCATATAACCTTGACTTTAATGCTACCAAATACGGTTTTCCCCCACCAGGACCAAGCGCTATATTAGAATAGGGCAGCCACTCTGCGAACGTGTACATATGTACTTAATGACTGGTTTCTATTAAAAGAGAGCAGAATCACCAGTGTGTCATTTGGATTTCTACAGAGCACGGAGAATCCTATGCAGGGCAAAGGACACTTGATATTCAGAGGGAGTGAGTGAGTGTTGAACAGAATCTCAGAATATATTGAAAGTAACATTTATTTATTTGACATAAAGTAAGTTTGTCGCCCCTGACTTTTTGATTTGTAAAATATGGAGAATTTTACAAGCTGAATCCCACAATTCCTGTCCTAAACTGTAGGCGATTTCCCCTCCCACCCACATCGTTTACCTTTTTACCCCCAGCTGCTTAGAGTTTTCTTGCTGCAAGGATAGTATTTACTGTCTTGCTGGAACAAGGATGCTGGTAATTCTAAATTTCTCTGGCTTTTAACTTGTGACATTATTATCCTGCTCCATGTCTGTTTTCTTATAGATTTTAGATTTCTGACATCCCAAGATGTCTTTATGGACTGTTGTTTTCCCCTCTGTGTTCTTCCTTTGGTAAAATGTAGAAAAAATATTCAAAAGCAGGGAGTTTAGGAAAAGAAATAAACCACAAATATAGGTTTCTGATGGCTTCTGATAAATCTTAATGAATGACATGTGTATCATGATCAACATTAAGTTCAACAATGTTTTTATTGTCTACAAATGACAACCCAAATCAGTTCAGCTTCGAGCATGTTAAAAACTCAAATATGTTACTAAAATAAATACTAACCAACTGTGTCAAAATTAGGGTAAGGCAAATAAGTCACTTGCCTTGGGGACAAAATTTAAAACAAAAAATACCTCAGTAATCAAGATAAATAATATTTTAATGCAATATTTAAAAAAATTAATGCAAAAAATTAATGATGACCAAAATATCAGAATTTTAAATAAAGATGGGATCAGTAGCAGTGCCTTGCCAAGCTGTATTGGAGCTTTAGGCAAAAATAAAAATCAATAATATTGATCCTGTCTTTAGGTAGGATTATGATTTTTTTATCACAGGTTTTTTGCATTAATTTTCATTTATTTAAATATTGCATTAGAATATTATTTATCTTGATTACTGAGCTTTTGAATGCCCCCTTAAATTCTGTACCTCAGCCGAGTACCCTAACTTAACCTCGCCTTAGTCCAGGCCCTGCTAACCAGACTGGCAGTGGTTAGGGTAATAAGATAGCATGGCCCCTCCTCTATAAACGTTAATTCAGGGAGGAAAATATGTATAGTTTCGATTAAGTCTAGTTACTACCATTGGTCAACCAACATCCATAATTTTAGCCCAGGTTTGGCATAGTCTCAATTAGAAGATATTTTGCACATCTAAAAATAGAAATCTCATCTTTTCGTTAATTATCCAGAGGCATCATGAGAATTCATTACATTAAAAAAAAAAAAAAGGCCTGCTTAAGAAAACTCATCTAGTTCAATTCATCAAAATGTTCTCCTTCCACGGTAGCTTCCTCTGGCTCTTTCTCTATTAGTCTTGGCAGGAGAGGGCCTGTGGGGCTTCTTCCGGTATTCCACTTTTGTCCACCCTCCTTCACTGACTTTGTTCTCTTCGCTGGCTCCTGAGTCAGTCTCAGGGTGCGAAGGCATCCCTGGTATGGTCCTGGGTTGTTGGTGGTCATTTGGACTTCGTTTGAAATCAGGTGACTGATTACCTCTGTAGAATTTTCCAGAATATCTCTCTCTGGAAGAAGGGAATGCTGACTCTTTCCACTGTACCGTCCTCTAGGAGAAGAGCTGTGCGATACACTACCACGATCGTATTATTCCTACTTCTACCCGAGTATCGAGCCCTCTCTGAAAAATTGTCAGTAGTAAGACTGGAAAAGCCACTGTCTCTGGAGTTGAGATGCAGAGAAGAGAAGTTTTTGGTCAGTCCATACTGAGTAGGAGAGGAGCTTCTAGATTGGTTTATAGGTGTAATCTGCTGATACTTAATGGGCACCTGGGTCCGCCTCACAGCAGCAGCATAGGAATCCTGGTCATGGAAGTATGGGAAGAACTGTGACCCCAGAATTGGATTGCTCTGGGAACGCTGTAAAGAAGTGTTGGATGCAATCTGCCGCATCCTCAGAGTGTCTAACCATTGGCAATCAGCACCTGCAGAAGAAATGGAAATGAGCGTCTTTTAATCCACAGCAAAGCTGCATGCCTAATTCATAAGCCTGACTACGGAAAATTCAAGCTTGTTTGGGGTTGCTCTAAGCTTTACCATTCATAGAAATCCCAGGCTAGGTATAAGGATATTTACTGTATTATTTATAAATACTTTTTTAAAAATGAGGGCATTTACACTTATTGAGCATATGCTAAATGCTTGACATTGTTCTATATGTTTTATTTACATTATCTCATTTATTTTTCTCAGGTAAATACTAATAATCTTATTCTATAAAGAAGGGAACTGAAGCTTGGGAGGTCAGGTAACTGGCCCAAGGTCTTTCAGCTAACAGTTCCAGGTCCTTCTGCATCTAAAACCCATCTTCTTCCCACTTAGCCATGTTGTCACTTCTAGAATTTGCTGTTTAAGTATGTTTGGGTGGCAGGGGCATGTTTACTAAACAAAAGGCCTTTTGCCATTCAGCACTTTTAAATCCTCAAGAGCCCTAAATGTAGGACTCTTGTATTAATTAAATTAAATTAAATTAATTGAATGTAAAAGAAATAGAGTTACAACAGTTGAGACAGCTAGAGATTGCTTGGAAGAAAGTTCATATCTCCGGAGAAGACTCCTGAGTTTCAGGAATAAGAAATTTTTTTTTTTTACGAAAAATGAAGATTCAAGGCAAACAAGAAGTTGAACTAAAATGGTCAATTAACAAGAACCATTTAATAAGCAAGTTCCTCATACCCAGAACATTTTGTCTTCCTCAGGGTCTGAAGTATGTTACCCATGTTCTTGAGTTCCCTGGTGGTCCTCCCTGAGCATCTATGGTCCTGCTTATCAGACAGAGCTTCTGGTGAGGACACAGCATGCTCACTTCTCTCTGCCAGTAAGTAGCCTCTCTCACTGCTCTTTACAGGTTGCCCACACCTCTGAGGTAAATGACTCATTTAGATACAGGTGACCTGTTGTGTCCAGACAGTCCTCACAGCCCTCATTCAACCACAATGTCTTCTTTCCTACACCTTGACTTCTGAATTTTGGCTTCTAACAGAGCTCTAATTTTGTTCAATGTCTAGCCCCTTCATAGAGCCATGTGAGCCGGGGAAGCTGACCATATTCTGGCTTTAGTGACAGACTGATTCATCCAAGCCAGATGGAGTGATGTCACATTTAGGAATAGACATGTTGCTCAGTTCTGGCAAAAGCAACGTGAAGGGTAATCTGCTGGGGGTTTCTAGGCAAGTCTTTCTCACTCCTAAACATGAGAACAGGGAGGGATTGACCTCTTATTTCCTCTGGGCATTGCCCTATCTTTATGTGATGAATGTGAACATGAGAGGCTCTAGGATGAGGGAAGAGGCAATATACTGAGGATGGCAGAGTAGAAAGAAGGAAAGGTTCAATCCCTGTTTTTAACGTGGCTGAGCTGGCTTATCTTATTGCACCTGGAACCCAGACTACCTTTGGACTTCTTGTTATGGAAGATAATAAATTTTATTATAGTTAAAAACCATGGTTTAAGAACTTTAGAGTGCCCATGAATCACCTGGAGGGTTTATTAAAATGCAGAGTGTGGTCCCTACCCCCAGTTTCTGATTCAGCAGGTCTGGACTGGCCTTGAGAATTTGCATGTCTAATCAGTTCTTGTTGATCCTGAGGCTGCTAGTCCTGGGACCACATTTTGGTTCCACTGGAAAGGAGCCAGTTGAAATTGGATTTACTGTGACTTGCAGCTGAAAAATATATTCTAACTAATCCAGGTGGTGTCTTCTGAGCTTTCACATCAAAAGAGAAAAAGAAATACAAGGAGGAAGGAAGGGAGGCAAACTAGCTAAAACTGGAGGAAGTTATAAAGGGAGGTCAATCCTTCCTTTCATCTTGTAACCTCTCTAGTTAATAAACAGAGGAAAAGGTTTATCCAAAGCCATACCACTGGGAGATTGAAGGGTACTGACTATTCCTGTGTACACTCTCAGAAAAACAATTTGCTTTTTCCTAAAAGATTTAGATTTATGAAAAGTAGAGGGCACCTACTAGACATCTACCCATTGCCCTCTTTTGGGAATGTCTGGGTCCTCTCTCCACCCGCATGATTATAGTATCCTGCACTGTATGTCCTCCTCACCTCCTACTACTTTCCCGTGTCGATACAGTTAATTGGTCCAGAAGAGAATGCTTAAAAAAAATAGCACCAATAAGTCTTACCCCCCGGAATCTGGAATTGAGACTGACAACGTATCTCTTTGGCGATTCAGGAGGTAGTGGGATTTGACCTATGTAAAACTTGGAAGCAATTGGCAGCTATTTTGTGTTGTGGATTTGCAAAAAAAAATGCCAGCTTTAAGTAAAAGAGAAAAATACAGCAGAAGTGGAGAGAAAAGACCCCCACAGATTTCAAGGGTGGGTTGCTGTATGGATCAAAAGTGCTATATGGATCAAATGGGACCAGGGCTATGAAAGCCCTATAGAAGTAAAATGTGTCTTATAAATGTGAATTATTTGGGAGGGGAACATTATTATTGTAAGAAGTCCTTAAAGACATGATAGTAGGCATACAACACAAGGTTGTTGAATCATCAAATAAAAGAACTTAGAAACAGAGTGCCTCCTGAGAGAGAAGCTAGTGAGGATCAACACTTACTCTATGGGTTAATCCTGTGTAGAGACAGTACGCCATAAGAGATGCTAGAAAATGTTTGTGGCAGGGAAGGCTTGGTAAAAACTCAAGCCCAATCATAGTAGTCGGAATATCTTCTTGTGATTAATTGTGAAAGAAAATAACCAAATCAACTGTGTTGACAGAGGAAGGCAGGTCCAGCATGCTGTCAAAGAATTTGATAGTGGCGGACATGTAAGCTAGGCTCTCATAACTCAGTGACTGACAGTAGCCATCAGTGTACTTTATTTCCATGGCTTCTCAGGTATATTTTCCTAATGGGAAAATAATGCACTGATCAGAAAACACATTATTCTGGTTCCTTTTGGCAAGTGTACTTCTCATAGTAAAAAGTGATTGCATGGAAGTTTACGAATCCGTCTCCCATGTGTTTGTTAGCTTGGTTCAGTCCCGCAGAGCCTAATTCCAGGTTATATTAGAGTTTCTGGACCTACAAAGGTGAAGGTTAGAATCTCCCAAATCGACCAAACAATGACCCATTTACGAGCAAGTCAGCTGACCTTCCTCCATGTTATTTCTCAATTGTTTCTTTATATCATCTGTGATTACTATTACCACTGTCCGTCATACACATTTCATGTTTTCTCTTTCTCTATCCTCCCTTACCTTTATTTTTCCTTTCCCTCCACACCCCTCCCTCCCCATGTCATTCCTATGCTTTGATGCATCCGTGGTGTTCAGAGCTCAAGAAGTTGCCCCAGTGGTAGCAGTGCCTTCATAGGTATGTTTGCTGAACATTGAAGAAGATTCACATCTTTATCTACAATTTTGGAAACTAAATATCTATCTATATAACTATATCTATATAAATAGACATACATATTTTTATTTACCAATATAACAATAATCAATCTTTACCTTTTATCATAGTTATCCAATATTGAAATTTACAATATGCTCATATTTATAAGTCCATAAATACTACTCTCCATATAATCTGTTTATAAAACCAATATTCTAAAAATAGTAGGTGGTATTACATTAGAAAGCTGCATGTCTTCACAGACTGGCACTCGTCCCCAGTCTGAGAATTCGGTACTTAAGTGTTTGGAATCTAGACTAGCACACATCTAACTTACTTGAGTCAGACCTACTTCCAGGGTTGCCCTCTGAGTTGGGGAATAATGTCTGAATGGCTAGTTGGACGGCCTTCACTTCATCCTGAGGTTTCACACTATTCCACTGAATTGAATGGATATGTTTCGTGCTTTTTGGAGTTCTAACATCGCTCTGTAAGAAAAAAGGAGTAACCCATGATCAAACATATGCACGTTTATAAAGTAGAAAGGAAAGAAAAATTGGGTTATTATATAACTTCAGTTTAACTCCTTAGAACACTCTCATAATGCATTAGTTGAAATATTTGTAAAGTTTGCCTAAACATGATAATTTGATTAAAAGGAAAAGTTAAACCACTTTATTCCAGATTATAGCACTTTATTCTTTAGTGGATTATAGTCATTAAAAATGTGGCTGACTTCTCCTGGAATTTATTATATTTGGCAAATTTTAACTTACCTCTTTATTTAATAAAAAAATGAAAAACAATTTCTTCTGTTTATGGTACTTGAAAACAGACATTTTGTTTAATAAATAAACATCTGACCACCATTTTTTACCCAAGGCTGCCTCTGATCATCAGTCTGGGTGACTGAGGGTAGCCGGGTGGGACTAATTACCCCCATGGGGGTGTGCAGGGCAACAGATGCAAAAGTGAGACAAGACAGTTAAGAATAAGGATTTGAAAAAGACACACCATGTCCTTGTCCTGGAACTTCCCTAATCACCAGGTGTCACAAATCAGAGGAGATTAAAGAGCCTCTCAGGATTCAATAAGGTGATGAAAATACGTTTAAAAAGCCCTGACGTGACAGTTACAGACACCAGTGGCATATCCTCATGGAGTCTGAGTTGAAGAGGAGGCGGAAGGGGAGAGAGAGGAAAGGAAGAAAAGGATGTGGCATGTGTGTCTCCAGAACGGATTGAGGCCTACAGAGATGACACTTGGCTGAGTTAGTAAAAAGAGGGTTTTTCCTAGGTGGTGGGGACTGGTCAAAAGGCTCTAGAACAGTCTAGATTCCAAGTTCCTCAAGACCAATCAACCTCTTTCAGGTTTTACAACCTGCAACTAACACTTTGACCATGCTGCTTCTCAGGTGCCTCATCCCTGATAAGCTCTGCACCCTTGCTGGTGAGGATAAATGATTGCTGTCATATTATCGGCTTCCAGCTTCAGGTCACCCTGGAGAAGTGGACTGGCCAGGGTTTAGAATTCTAATGCTGCAAAGCCAAACTCTGGTGGCTCAGACGACCACCACAATGCAGCAGTGCATGAAGTCCAAGATGAAGCTGACTTCCTATGTCTTACTGGGAAGAGGACAGATAGGTGGTCAGAGGACCTGGGTGGAACACCACCAGCGATGTCACTGATGTCTCAAACCTGGGGGCTCCTTTCATCCCTCCTAGACAATTTCTGTAGCTGCCAAATGAAGATAATGCTATCTATCTTTTGGTATTTACACAAGGTTAATGAGATACACCAGGTGTAAGCTTCTCTTACAGTGCCTCGGTCAGGCAAATCCTTATTGTTTCTTGAATGAATAACTGAATGAATGAATGAATGAATGAAAAACATATCCTATTGATAGTAGATGCATTCTAATATCTACATGGGTGCCATGACTATAACTGTTCCCCTTCGCCCATTCCCACATGGTTTCTCTACCTTGTATGTCCCACCAGCCATGAAGATCTTGCTGATTTTCAAAACAAAATTAGATTATTTAAAGCAGTAGGCTGCCTGAAACACCCCAGCGGCTCCCCACTGTGCTTACAGGTAAATCAAACTCCTCTCCTTAGCTGTGAGGCTCTATGATCCAGGCCCTCTTACCTCTGTAGCCTCCTTTGTACCTCAGGAACTTGTACTTGCCTTTCCTCTGCTGTTTCTTGCTGCCTCCTTCTCAGAGGAGAAGATGTCCTTGGTCACACAATCTTGTGCTCAAATCTCACTATTTTCTGGTTACACTTATCACTCTCTGACGAGTTACCTTTTAATTATCTATCTTCTCCCCCCAAAAAACACAATGGAAAATAAGCTTCAAGAGAGTATAAATTTAGTCTATCCTAACTACAGAACAGCATCTGTCAGGAGGTATTTCCTAAACATATGAATTTTAACAACATTTTTAAAAAGTTTGTGTAATTTTCCATATATAAAATCTATGGAATCTGTTTTTGATAGTAGACCACCCTCTCCCAGGTGGTAGCAGAAGCTGTGTCTGTCTTCGTGGAGAATCGCTGATCTATCCTCACCCCTAAACTCTACAGGCAACAAGAAGGTAAAGCTCTGTTTTGGTCACTGTTAGGGATTTCCACTCTGACACGTTCCAAAGGTGCTCAATCATTAACTGATGAATGAACGAATTACCACTTCAATATCTATCCAGGTAAGTGAATCCTGTTCTCTTTCCTTCCTAACATTTTGTTAGAGTGATTATATTGATCATCTTATATCCATATTGGTTAAATAGTATCCCTTCCAATAAATTTTAAGGACTCTGTGGGAGCGAATAAATCCCTATCAAGAAACTGAGGGTAAAGCCATTGGCCCCTTCATCCCACCCTGCCCCAAGCTTACCTCATATGTGACAGTACATTCTACAGTCTGATTTTCCATTATTCCTAGAATCCACTTCTCCATTACAAATGGGGGCTGAAAAAACAAAAGTTAGGATGTTATAGTGCCATCATACAGCCTGCCCTGCTACAGGGTGTGCTCCTTTGAGGCCAGCTGTGCCATACACAACTGGAAAATAAGGCATAGTTTCAGATTATCACGGAGGTCATGCTGGTTCACATGTAATTACAACACAGTTATGTTTGGGATTTTGGTTTTCGTATGACACCCTTTCGTATACTTGTAAACAGCTAGTCTTGGTCTCCCACAGTCTTGTCTTTTCTGATGTATCCCTCAATCCTATTATTAGGTCTGTAATTCATGCTAATGTTTGAAGCATCAGCAGAAAGCTTTCTCACAGTAAAGAGAAACCCTTAGCAATATGAGACTCAGAAGTGCCTTCCCTGAATGCAAGCAGTGGCTGGTTCAGTGGCTTCCGCAACCACACTGCTTTCCAATATATTGGACTATCTGGCCAAGCTGTGCATGCAAATGAAACCATGGAGACACTTTCCCACCATGTTAAAACAAAGGATTAATGAAGAAGCTTATGCCTCGGATCCTATTTTAATTCTGAAGAAAGTAGTTGTATTAGAAGTGAATCTCCACTGTCCACCCACTCTACCCATCCCTCCCTTCATTTCAGGTTAAAAGGCTGCTGCTGACTGGTTGTGAGCTGGGTACAAAGCCAATGCAGCTAGGATTTAATGGGGTTTGTTTGTTTAATTAGTATTGTTATTGTTTCTGCTGGTGTTAAAAAGTTCTACATATTTTGAACGGTCTGGCCCCACGCTATTTTTCCTATAAGCCCTGCCAGTGCTGGTGTGTGATTTTTGCAGATGTGCCCTCAGAAATGTATATATGACATTATAGCAGAAACACCTGTATTCGGTTTTACAACCACACCCTGTTATTTCTGCCATGAGCAACTTCCTTCTGTCAGCAGGCGATCGCTTGGATCTTGCTTTTAAATGACACCGAAGCTATGAACTGGAACAAGTAGGGAGGAGAGGAGTACCTGTCCAGTTTTCAAGACTTCAAAACAATACGTCCCAACAAAATAAGGGAAAGTTCAACCCAGATCATAACCTTTACAGATAAAAAAAACACCATTAAAATAACTCGGTTACGCAGGGAAATCCAACAATGAATATCAAATCAATCTACTTGATGAACACACTTGTAAATTAAAAGAACTTGGGTGTTTAGCAATTTTATGCCTGGGAAGGGAACACATTTGCAAGTCTAATGCTGTGGCTTTGAAGACTCTTTTCACTTCCCCGCTTGTGTTATGCACCCTGGTTCTCCTTTGCTACCAACCCCATTTTCTTCACTGAAACCAAATACACAGTTAATAGTGTATTAGAGTTAATGGCTCATGTGAAGTTCAGGGTGACTGTCCTATTGACATCATGGCTATTTACCTGAAGTTGTTGACCTTTTACAATCAAAGTCTCAGATGCATTTTTTCAGTGTGACTGGAATGGAGTTAATTTTTTTTTTTTCCATTTTGAGGAGAAGGTAAGCATTTCTTTATGTCTTTCTTCAGTGTTTTAATGGGCTTGCTTCTACCATTGATCATAAAGAAGGAACATGCTCTCTCTGGCCACTCCGGGAATTCATAAGCATGAACTCCAGCAAGCCATGAAGACTTCAACACGTGCCCTCATGAATAACCTCATCGCAGTCCTTCCAGAAATTGAATACAACCAAGAAAGCCTTCCTCCTTACAAGTTTTCAAAGTTTAAAATGACTCAAAATTCAAGGTAAATATTTTCATCTTTAGCATTCTCTTTCCTTTAGTAAATGACAGAATAAGCATCAAGAAATGTAGACAAAAAATGAAATGACACTTTCTGTAGTACTTTTTAGTTCATACAGCATAAGTGGAATTTTAACAAAAAACTATTATGATCTCAATCTGCTAAATAAAATGTGCCTTTCAA
The DNA here is from genome assembly GCA_003508835.1 of Eonycteris spelaea. Classification (NCBI taxonomy): domain Eukaryota; kingdom Metazoa; phylum Chordata; class Mammalia; order Chiroptera; family Pteropodidae; genus Eonycteris; species Eonycteris spelaea. The sequence goes on along the minus strand of PUFA01000024.1, from coordinate 8,935,699 downwards.
CAGCCAGCTTGAGGCTGAGCTGATGTGAGCATCGACAGCACAAAAGCACACTGCTGGGGTATTTTAATGTCTTTGTTTGATATCCATGAATTCAAAAAAGCTTTTAAGCCGTAAATAGAACCCTACCTTTGTCATCTTTAAAATCTCTGCATCAGGTAGGTTAGTGTTGAATGTCACATCTTTGATGTAGGTTATTGCAATTTCATCCCCATCCATCTCCATATACATTTTCCACTTACAATCCTGGAATTAAAAACAAAATTATAGAATTTGAGAAAGTGAAACAATTTTTTTTTTAGTCTCAATGTTTTATAACACACGAGGTATTCTATTGGGGTGTTTTTTTCTTTTTCTTTTTTCAATAAAAGGACACGAAATTAAATCTCTTTATAGAGCTAAATAACCCCCAGTTAGGGCAGTCTTGAGACATAATTTATCAACTTAAGTGTTCTATTATAGGAGGTGCAAACTCAAAATCCTAAAGGGGTAAGGCAGGTAATAAAAATGAGTAAAGCCAGGCAGTTTCATTATAGTGCCTTAAATTGTAATCTTTCAAAATCTACCCATTTAATTTATGTATTAAACATTATAGGAATATTTTTTTCACTGACACAAAGGGATATGGTCTTCCCACTTTTTTTTTTTTTTTGAAATAATAAGGCTCTCTTGATTACCTTTCACTTTTCTAGGATTGATAATGACATGGGTTCGAGAAAGAGCTTACTTTCCTCTTAACAGGAAGAAAAACAATACTGCAAATGTGATGATGTACGGCGACTGATAATTGGTCTAAGTATTGGGGAGTTATGGAGAGGATAAGGGACTCTGGGGAACTAAAGGGCCACTACTGCCTTAAAGGGACAACCACCATTCAGCATCTATTGATTGTCCCCATGAGGGAATATGAGCCCAGCCTTGCTAGGTCGGTAATGTTTCATGAAAAGCTGGAAATCTGGATTCTTATATGAAATCTCTTGATTTTTCAAATGTTAATTGAATTTCCAGTAAAAGCACCATATAATGAAAACGTGCTTTGCACCATTAGTAACCAGGGCAATGTAAATTAAAATCACACTGAGATACCATTATACACCCAGCAGATGGTTAAGACTGATAATATCAAATGTTGGCCAGAATTTGGAACTACTGGATTGCTGGTGGGAGTGTAAATGGTAGTCATTTTGGAAAAAGTTTTGGCAATTCATTATAAAACTAAATATGCACCCATTCTATGACCCAGGAATTCTAATCCTAGGTATTTACCCAAGGGAAATGAAAAAGACTTGTACAGTATTGTCCTGAGCAGCTTTCTCGTAATAGCAAAAAAACAAAAACAAAAACGAAACAAAACAACTGAAAACAGGCTAGTGTTCAGCATAGGAGAGGGATAAATTGTGGTACGGTCAGTCATAGAATGGAGTATTACCCAACTAGACAAAGGAACAAATTACTGATGCATGCAATGACACGGATAAATCACAAAAACTACAGTGAATGAAATTCTTATACAAAAAAGAACATACTGAGAATTCCATTTACGTCACTTTTTAGAACAGACAAAACCAATCTCTGGTGGAAAAAAACCCAGAAGGGTGGCTGCTTCTGCAAATGAGAAGAGGCTGGGAACGGGCACAAGGGAACTTTCTAGGGTGCTGATGCTCTGTGGATAGGGGTTTGGGTTATATAGGTGTATGTATCTGTCAAAACTCAGCAAAGGTATACTTAAGATGTGTGTGTTTCTTATTGAACTCTAGCATACTGAAATATTTAGAAGGAAGTATACCGATACTTGTAAATTACTTTGAAATGCATAAAAGATAAGGATTGATAGATGGTTAAAAGGATAGGATAGAGGGACAGATATGTGATAAGGCAAGTAGAGTAAAATGTTAATGATGGAATCGTGGGGGTGGGTGTACGAAGGTTCACTGCAAAATTTTTTTCAACTTTGCTGTATGAAAAATGTAATAATAAAGATGTTGGGGGCTAAACACGGTGTATGCAATTAAAAGGAAAAATCAACCCTTGTCTTTGTGTCAGATTTGACCCCTGGACCATAAATTCACCTTCTCCCTTATATTCTTTGAAGGATGAAGGATTCTGAAAGATCGAGGATAATGTACTGAGCATTTTACATGCTGAAACTAGAAAACGCTGTCCTAGCAGTAGACCTGGACTGTTTCCTGAGCAAGCCCAGACAGAATTATTATGGAAGAGCACACTAACAAAGAGGCTGTTGAAAACCTCTTGGCTTAAACAGGAAGCTGGGGGAGAATGATGTTTTAGGAAAGCTTCTAGACAAACTGCAGAGCCAAGGAGGGCCCAGGCCCGAGGGGACTGACCCCTTTTGCCCAGCCACACTCACAAGATGGAGAGCCAATTAATGAAGGAAAAGGTCTATTCAATAACATGAAAACCCAGCTCTTGGCTAACATCAGTCAAATTAGTCACTCAGAATTGACGAATCTCTCAGTATTTCTTTGTTTTGGAGCCACTGCTACCCCAGCAACCTGGGCCTGGAGATAACTGTGCCAGATAATGATTCTTCGGAGTGATGAAGGCCCTTCCCTGAAACAGCCAGGGCCTCCCCCGGGCAGTGGCTGAAATAAAAAGCCTTACAAAAGCTGAGTTTACTTAGTTCTGTTTGTTTTGCCTGCCAAGTTTTAGAATTAAGTTTGCCAAAAGCACAGTTTAAAAGACCTTGAACTGAGTGCAAATGCCCGACACCCTCTGCTTCGCTCCCCCACGTCACCCCGCATGTGCCTCCAAGACCTTGTGTCCCAAAGTACACACGCTCAGAGGGGCTCTACGGTGAGAGCAGGCTGACGGGAGGGACTCATAACTGTGGGGTGCTCATTGTGCTCTAGGCATGTCGCCGGGTACGTACACAGTGCTATTCTATTTGATATCCATAATGACCCTGCAAGTCAGGTTTATTTTCCTATTAGGCGAGTGAGAAAGATAAGTCTCAGACAGATTAAGGAATTTTCCTCGGGTTCCCAGGCCAATAAGTGGTAGAGGTGGGACTGTAACACCACAAGGTGGCCTGGCTCCCAAGTTGGAGGAGATGCCAGCTGGGAGGGGTGGCAGGACGACTCGGCGGATGGCTTCCAGAACTCCGTAGTGGGACCAGCTATTGATGACAGGCAGGAGGGGGAGACGGACCAGAGAATATTTTGCTAATATGACAAAAAAAAGAAAAAAAAAAGCTAGAAAATCAGACCGTGCCAATTGCGTTTTTTGTTCCCCAAAGTCCGACTTGAAGAAACACAGATTTACGTAATCGAGTTACAGATATGTTACTTTTTAAATTCTCTTCACCTGAACTATAAAAGGAGATAGCTACAGAAGCAATAAAACTATAATCAAAGAAGCTATAAGACAAGGGAGGCATTATCCGTTCATTAAACACCAGGTACTGCTTGTTACAAAGCTGAGTGAGAAAGAAAGAGAATACACGACGTTTGCCTGAATTATTGACTTAACCTGTAATTGCCCTGCCGTTTAACTCTCAGGTATTTTCAGGGCATCTACATTCAATTATTATCTAGTTAAGAAAAGTAATCCACAAGTTCAGGAAATTCTTTAAATTCTGCTCAATTTCAAATTACCCTAAGGTACGCCGGGTATTTTTGTTACCCAGTGAGTCGGGTGTCAGTGAGCCTTCTTCGCAACCATCAGGATTTAAACAAGTTACTGAATTTCAGATGAGATACCATGTGATGAGTTAAATCAGTAATATCACTAAAAGTAACAATTCCACATATTTATCAACAAACCTAATATAGGATTTTACACGCACGATTTCTGTCTTTTCAGTTTGTTGGTTGTGATAGGGACCAGGTAATGGGAACATGGACTCTGTTTTAAAAACTGTTCACTTTTACCCAGGTGAACTATTGATTTTGGCTTCATGTGAGTGACGGAAACGTGGGTATTGATTTTGAATCGGAAATATTCAAGAGTCGCTTCGGACGTCTGTGAACGACTCTCAGTCCTGACAGGCATAGATCAAAAGCAGACAATTCTGTATTCTGAGAGAGCCCATGGGGCCTCAGAGGATTCCTTTTCCAAAATCATTTTGCCTTCGGTGGTCTGAAATGGCCCTGCTATTCACTCATTTGGTTTAAGGTGCTGACGATTCCTATTAAAATGAAAATAATAATAGAAAAATATCCAAGCTGTTAGTGGGGGAGTAGCAGAGGGAGAAGATGAGAGATCACAAGTTTAAAGCCTAACGACCTGAGCTTGAATTCCAGTTTCGTCACTCCCCGTTCCCACTGCCAACCTTAGCCACGTTATGTAACCTGTCCGAACCTCAGCATTCTTTATTCACTAGGTCATTGTATCGTATGAGGATTAAATGAGATAATGTAAATAAAGTACCCAGCACTGTGCCAGAGCCAAATTAGGAGCTTAAAAAGCAGTGATTATCATTCTCACCAATATTGGTCACCAACAGAGCTCCAATTTGTTATTGGACTAGCTGGCCTGTCATCTAGCAGCGACCTAAGGGGATGGGCTGGAAAGTAAGTGAGCTTTTATAGGCAGGCAGGTATAAAGAGTGTCTAGAATAGGGATCTGGCCAGATGAGGAAGCTTGGGTCAGAGCATCTGTTTTTTGTCTTTTGTTTTTTTTTCCAAATTGAATATTTTATTAACATGGCTGTTGTCTTTGTCAGGGCATCTATCTTGGGCAGAAATTTGGGGATACAAAATAGCTCTGGTGTCAGGAAATGATCAGGGATGAAAAAGAAGGTACAGCCAGGTGGAAACATAATGGCTGGTTTTATGAAATAAATAGATGAAGAAACTTTTATCTTCTTACATAGGTGGATTATATAACAACACTAATCCTGCCCTTTCCTGTGTCAACAGATTCTGATGCAGTCCTACCAGCAGGAACATCAAACATCTGGAGGTACAATGGCTATGGAACGTGACTGACAACCAGAGAGAGTCTTATCGCAGATGTGGAAACTGAGGCATAGAAAGATGAGGTAATTTAACCAAGATTCACACAGATAGCAAGTGGTAGCATTCAGAATTGAACCAAAGTCGCCTATTGGTGCTATGAGAGCACCAATTTTTACCCCTCAGCCTTTTCTGAATCCTGAACTATCAACAAGTAAGAATTACAGTACAAAGGAATTCCATCTTCCAAAGTCAACAAATAGTCCAAATTACCTTGGTGAATTTCTTTAAAAGGCTCCATGGCAGGGATGGAAATACTGTCTCTAAAATAAGTTTAACATAGCCAGTTGTCCCCTCCACTGTTGAAAAAGATCATTGTTAAAAGCACATAAGGTGCCATTCCACTATCTGTATGCCCCCTTTCGTAACTGCTTTGCCAGTCTGGAATCACGAATACCTCCCTCCCGGGTTAAGCTTTGTGGCTAGACATGACTTCTACTTTCCAAACCGGAAACCACTCACTCCTATCTAGCTGCACAAGCGGATCACGGAGCAGGTCCTGACTACCATGGGTTTTCATTACATAACTAGATTCCTATCCAAGGGGACATTCCCACTGTTCAAATTTTTATCTTGATGCACATTTCTAGGGAGTGCTAATTAGTAATCAATAAGGAAAAGGCACTGACAACAGGAGCAGAGCTGGGCACTAGGAAGTTCTTTTGTTAGGACTTTGAATAGCAATAAACCCCCTCCCGTCCCGCCCAAAAACCCCCCAAACAATTTTCTAAACCTTTCCACTAGCTAGATAATATGCCTCTCAATGCAAATCTACAAGAAACATGAAATTTTGTTGGGAAATAGCACAGTGTATGTACCCAGCAACAGGCTTAAAGCACAGTTTCTTTTTGGTTGGGGAAAGGGGAAGTTTTGCATTTAAAACTGATAAAAAAAATGACAATTATGTTGGGTGCCCAGGATATGTACCAGTTATCTGGGCAGCTGCTGAAATACCTGGATAATTTTAGGAGCAAGTGCATGGTTAATGGAGGAGGAGAAAGTATTTCATTTGAACTGCCTCCGCACTGCCAATTAGGTTTAACATTTTTCTGAATTAAGATTACTGGCCAAGTAAAACAGAAACTCTTAACACTGTGAAGATAAAATCCTAAACACACTTAGTTAATACTAAATTAAGTATCTCTTACTGAGAAATTACTATTACAGTCTTTGCAAGCTGTTTAACATTCTTTGGAGTTCCAACTAGTACAAGTGACGCCAAACATAGACATCTCTTTTCCCTCCCACAATACACAATTAAAAAAAAGGGGGAGGAAGGAAGAAAGGAAGGGAATAAAAAGAAATAATCAAGATAGAGGTAAATTTTCTGGATAGAAAAAAGGATTAAAGGCAGCACAAAAATTAAACTATCAATACTATTTTAAATTCTGGGCAATTCATAGACAACATTCTCTCTCCCTACTTTTTTTCCTACCAAAATTTTATTGCAGATATGAACACCATAGATAAATCTTTAGAAATCTAGGGCCAAGATTATTCAGGACATTTCAGAAGGAAACAGACTCCAAATGAGGCTTTCAGGCTCCTACAGAAAACCTCGACCTGAAGGTTACAGACAAAAACAAAAACCAAAAACCAAAAACCAACTTATTAAGATACAATTTGCGTACAATAAAGCGCACAGATTTTTAAGGGCATAGATTAGTGAATTTTGACAGATGTTTACACCAGTGTCACCACCCGAACAGGCAAGTCGTTTCCATTGCTCTACTAAGTTCCCCGTTGCCCTTCTCCCTTGCCCTTCTGCAGCTGATCCCCACTGCACTGAGGAATCCACTCCCCCAGTTTCTATTAACATAATTTTTGCCTGCTCTAGAGCTTCACGACATTGAAATTCACAGTAGGCACTGTATATGTCCACTTTCTTTCACTCAGAATAATGTTTTTAAGATTAAGTCATGTTATCTAATCCTCACATTTTTACCGTGCCGTTAGACATAGCACTGTCCCCATTTTACAGATGAGTAGACAGAGGCTCCGCAAATGTTGAGATTTGCAGCAAGTTCACTTAGCTGTGTTGGGACTGGAACTTGAGTCCTGGGCATGCCCAGTCTAATGGCAGAGACACTGGTTTTTAAAAGCTCCATCCTTCCCCCTCATCAACAGAGAAAAATTAAAATCACCAGAGAGCACTCAGGATTCTAGCAAAGAGGCCCCTCCACCTGACAAAGGCCTGTACTGAGCAAACATTTGAAAATTTATAAAATACAGAGGCTGGAATAAACTTTTTAAGATTCAAGAGGGTAAGGAAGGGAAACAGTCTCATAGCAGGTGACCACTGTTGTGAAATGTAAGAAGTAACACAAGATGAAATAAAAGTATGACAGAAATGTTGGTCATGCTGGTTATTAAAAGTAGTAAGATGCTGATGATTTAGGCCTCCGAAAGCGCCTTTGCATGCGTTGCTATTATCTGGCTCAGCTGCTGAAACCTGCTGTTTTAAAGGCAGGAGAGTAGAACATCCCGTGACAGCACCTGGGTTATTTATCATTATGTATCACCCTGCTACACTCTATTTTATTATGCTGCCTTTAAAAGGAAGATAATGCAAGTATGGTTAATTTGCTTCTCTTCTTTATCTATACAGTGTCTTGACCCATCACGGCTTTGTCCCATGGGATTTGTTTTTCAACCCAAAAGAAATCCACAAGAAACTCTCCCTAAAAATTCCATTAATAACCTCTTTCAGTGCGTATAGGTTGCAGGGTCTGGAACTAAGAATGTTTTAATCTCTTCGGCAAAACAATGTCTCATAATGATGTACAGGACTATTGCTGTACTGATGAAGAATCATACATAATTCAGCACCTTTCACTTGGCACCACTGTGATGTCCTCATTAGCCGTGGCTCACAGTGTCTGTCAGATGGTGTCCATGCGAACGCAGGCATTATATTGTCTTTGAGATGTGCAGCTGCTTCCATGACACTGCCAGTATATAAAAACATGACGCCAGTTTGTTTTATTTAGTGCTAAACCTTCCAGTTTGTAAAAACAAGGCTGACACAGAGCCTGACATGAGGCAGTGAAAATAATTAGCTCTCATTTTCTCAGCCTCCTATTTCCTTCTCCCTGCTGTGTTCTCTTTCCACTAAACCACCACATGTCAGTCGAAATGGGAGGCAATTAGTGGGCTCATTTCAGTCCCCACAACTGTGCTGAAAAGAAAGTATTTATGATGGCACAATGAACAGCTGAAAGATTAAATAACATTTGCCTTTTGAAAAGAAAATGACTTCTAGCTAAATGGGCAATTTTTGATTATTCTCAAACAAGCTTAGAGTAGTTGGTTTTTAAAATACAAGAAAGGAAAATGAGTCATTTTTAGGTGAAAGAATCAAATAAAACTTGACACAGTAATGCAAATAACTGATGTTTTATTGCAAAATATGTAAATGCGTTATACCCTTAACAATGGCTTGTGTCTAAGGTCAGGGCAGATTGGTGCCAACCAGACACCAGTGGAGATAAGGTTGTTATACTGCATTTTGGGGGTTGTTATTTGAGTTATGTATGAAAAAAGGGCTTTAGGGATGATGTTAAAATAAAGTGAAACACATCAAGTGAGACATACTTTCATGTGATGTATCACACACTTGACTACTTAAAATGGTTCAAATATTAGTTGACATGTTTGAAAAGGGTTTTTAAATTTTTTTAACCTATATTTGAAATTGGAAGGTACTAAGTATTCATCTTGGTAAAAAAAAAAATAGTAAGCCTTGCTATCAGTTTTTGAATAATTAAGAATTTATTCTACTCAGACTAAGTTTCTTAAATATAGGTGGTCTCGCTTACCTAATTACTGCTTAAGTTTTTTTTGTAATACTGAGAAATGAGCTGAAATAAACTTCTAGCCAGAACCCTCAAAATATAAAAACAGCTCTTTTATGTACTAAATTCTCCTCCTACCTCCTATGACTCCAGAAGTAACTCCAAGAAATAGGATTTTTGAAAAAACACTGGCCTAGTTTGTAGACATTGTTTACTGGTTGAGTTAGTCTCAGTCCAAATCCTAAAAATCCTCTTCCAGCATAGTGCTTTTAATTTCATTTCAAGTAACCTATCCCTTTTATAGCTGATTGTTCTTAAGACCTAATTTTGGATTGGGAAACACACATCACTGTGAGGTGCAGAACATGCAGGGATCCCGGAGGCTCTGGAGAGCCTGCTGTGAAGGCAGAGGTCCCCTCTATGATCACCAACTGTGCCTATCTGTCGTCATGCAGTCAACAACTATGATGGTTCCAACATTTTTAAAAGACGATCACAAATTTAAATTTTGTTTCCCTGTTTCCATAAGTATGTTCTTACTCTTTACAAACACAAATCCTAATCTTTGATTCATACAATATGGTTAGTGTATCCACATGAGCCAGTGGTGACTCAAGGAGACCTAAGCCAACAATGGATTCAGTGGGAGACTGGAGCCCTCTCTGAGCTAACTACCCCTATTATTATAGCTGGAAACCAGCAATGATGTGTTTGTAATTTATTCAAACCTAGGTCTTCTCATGTACATATGTCCTTGCTATTAGCTATTTTAAAAGGAATTCATAATCTTGGTTAAAGAGACTAAAAGTGATCCAATAGTGTGCTGGAGCCAGTTCTCAGGGGGTGATTGCTCACATCTTCTCCCAACTTCAAGTTCAGTGATGTCAGATCGTAACCTGAAATTGGCCATCGTGGGAATACCGACACCATGGAAATCTGCAAAACACTGCAAGTCAGGACTGTTTTCTCCATTCGTTAGACATTTTGGCATGTCATTTCTGCACATCAGTCCATCAGCAAGAACGTACTGAGCATCATTTCTCTTTTGGCCCTAGTTCCATAGGCGGCTGCCTGGCCAGTTTGAAGTTCACGGCCACAGTTCAATTAGAAATCAGCAGCAAGTCATGTAGTCTAATTCTGAACTGGATTTGTTCCTTCGCTGCAAATGAAAACTTGTATTTCTTATAGAACCCTATCGCTGCTGCAACCTGATGTTCTTAGGCACAGAAACACAGGCGTGTACATATATTCCCACGCTCAAAATAGTAGAGCATGGGAAATAAATTCCCCGACACTATATTTTTAATAAATGCCAGATATATCAAAGTTAAGGCCTGCTTTTAGCTGTTCTGAAATTTATAAAGGTGTTAGCTTTTTACTTCATTACCAAATCCTTTTCTTTATGCCTTGTTATTTTACTCATGTTTATCTGTCCATTTATAAAAATTACACAATAGGAAAAAAGGCCCTGTTTGACCTTTTTTTTTTTTTTTTTTTATACTCACAGTGCTCTGAGAAAGGGCTTGGAGATTCAATTAAGTTTATCAATGCAACATTTTATAAGCAATCTAATAAAGACCTAAAAGCCCCACAATAGCGGAAAGTGTTTACAAAAATCATTGCTTTAAACCTACAGCTGAAACAACTGGACATGCAGAACTATCGACTGAATTTCTCGGGGTGGAGAGTGGGAGAAGCGACCGTGACGAGGGAGGGAGGAGGATGAGGGAAAGGTGGATGGGAAAAGCTTTCTGCTCCGATGGGCAGGTAGCTCTGCTTCCACCTCTTCAAAACGTTTCTCTCATGTTCTCTTCCTGGTTTTACTTGCCTCTTCTTCAAAATACCTCGCAAGAGGAAATTGATCGTGAGGGTCCCCTGGCGGGAGGTACTGGAGCCACGAAGCCCAGCTCTGTTTAAGGGCAGCTCTAGCCAGGGTGTTGGGAGAGACGGGGTGCTGTTCCCGAGGCTTCTCCCTCACCCCAGTCTCTTTTCTATGGCAGGTCATCAACTTAGACCCCGAGGAGCCCAGCTCAGGCAGGTTTCCTTGCCTCACGGGGGAGGGCAGAGGGAACAAGGATTCGAGGGACAAAGTGCGTGACTAGCATTCACGCGAATGGATGGCCTCCCAAATACGTCCTTCATAACTCTGCTTCTGGATTTTTAAGACAAAATCTCAAAAAGGTCTTAGTGAGAAAACTGCTGGGTGATTTGATAGTTTATTCCTTGGTCATTTAGACTCAATATTCCTGACTGGTGAATTTATTAGAGATACAATAATAAACTCTATGCAGCCTAATATTTCAATAAAAAAGAGTGGTTGTCACACTGGGGAGTGCACGAAACTGCCTGGGATCCTGGAAACCCCTTTACTTTGCGCCAGTCAAAGGCCTTGGATTATACAAGATAAGGCACTGTTGAAAAAAATTGCTTTTTTATTACCTATGTATTGGCAATATAATATTTTGGGGGACGCTGATCACTTTCCAAAAAAGGCAATATGACAGGATGGTCGAGCTCTTGCACTGGACCTGCCCCTTACGCGGTAGGAATTCTGGGTAAGAAAATTTACCACTCCCTTCCTCAGTTTCCTCCCAGGGATGATATAGGTATAACGTTCCTTGTGATGGTGGGTCGTAACAATTACATAAGAAAAATGTTTGCAGACAGTTGCCAAAGTGTCTGGCAGAGGTATAAAACCATCATAATTACAAGCATTGTAAGCCCCTAGCACAGGATACTTGAGCTGAGAAAGACCCAATTTCTGCCAATTTCATTGTCATAACTTCAAGGCTGCCTCAACAGACAATGCTATTTAAATTAATGATTAATTGTACTCTTTAGAAATAGGTCAAAGTGAATGGGTAAAACTCATTCTCACTTATTATTAATTTAAATTGTCAGTGAAGCCTTTGGTCTAATCATTTTCTCTGGCAAGTTGTCTCAAAAAAGGAAAGGGAAGAGGCCATTTCATTTGGGGAAGAATTCTTGACATGTACATGGTGCTCTGGTCTGGTGAGAGCCTGTTCTCTGGATGGGTGTGGCAGTAAGACGAGAGACCACGGACGAGGTGTCGCACAGCGGCTCTTGACCACTAGAGCAGGCACAGGCTCTCAAATGAGAACAGCTTTGCTCGGTTGGGCGAACCACCCTCACTTTTGCATCATAATCCATCTGGTTGTAAAATGAGGCTGACCAAAAGGAATTTAATTTGAAATCTTAGACCAAAAGGTTGACAGGTCTTACAATGATATGTTTGTACGTTTGCGTATAAGGTCATAGGATTTTCATTGTTTCCCTTTGGTAGGTCAATTACTGAACTGGCGTACCAATCTTAGATGGTATTTAGCTGGTGGGCTTTCTCAGATGCAATGGGAAAATGTAGCTATTATTTTCATGATAGCGTCACTGTCATATATTACTCTCAATGGTCGTCATTAGAACACATCTTTAATTTTGTTTGTAAAAGAAAAGGTGAAATGGTCAAGCAAATCTTCCTGATATGCAAACTCAGGTTTGGAGAGGACTTCCAAGCCGCTGTGTCCTCTGGTAACTTATTCTAGTCATGGAGGCAGGGCTAAAGGCTTTATCTTTTCCGTGAAGGTGGATCTGTGAGAACTCAGTTCATGGGATTTTGAGGATGTCTTTTTTTCTTGGGATCTACTGTTAAGGGTCAAAGTAAGAAGGTTTTCATATGAGGAATTGAAATTTCAACTTCAGGCACATTTTCGAGAAAGTATTTCATGATGCAAGCAAGGGTTTAGGCTGGCATAACTGGGTAGTTTAGAATCGGACAGTAATTTATTCAAGTTTTATTTTATGAAAGTTTACTAGACTAAATCTTGGATCAGGTAGGAGAGGGAGCACGTGTTTAATACAAAGGCTATAATAAAGATGTAATATCTGGTCTCAGCTTAGGCTGGTGACACACTTTCTCTTGCTATCAGTTTTCTAATCAGCGGTGACAATTCTGTGCCTTATGCATCTCACAGAAATGCCAAGGGGATAAATGAGATGACATTTATGAAATAACCTGAGCTCTTTAGAAAGAAGTGCTAAGTGTAAGCTTTAAACATTATATTCAGGAAATTATTTGCAAACAACCATGAACCCTTTCAAGCCCCATTTCAAAAGTCATCTTTTCCAAAAAGCATTTCCTGGTTACACTCACCCCTTCTGGTCACTTTATGCTTTTAGTACCTTGGCATTACATCCACATTGTATATATTGCTTTCTGACCTATTACATTGAAACACCCTATCCTGCTGTCACACTAGAAACCTCTGCACCATTCTGGCTCCTAACTCTCACTCACCCACCTCCTTTCTAATTCATCCTCCTTTGTGCCTTTGAGAGATCTTTTGAAAACATAAATCTGATCTTATCTAATTCTTGCTTAAAAATCTTTACATTCCTTAGCTTAGCACATAAGACTGTTGTTTTCCAGGTCTCTGGCCATCTCTCTGGCCTTAACTCTCACCACACTACTCCACATGCTCCGTGCTAAGTTGTCCCAGAGGGAGTGATGCTTGAGTTGAGGTGTGAGAAATTAGCCCAAAGAAGAGGTCTCTGTGTTTTCCTGGCTTCATGCTTCTGAGGTTTTAAACATGCTGCTCCTTTTGCTTTCAAAGTCTTCTCCCCACTATTATTTCCTAACGGTTTTCAAATTTTAGTTCAAGCATCACTTCTACCAAAAAGATTTCAAGAATCTCCTTTGACCCTGTTCTATCTGTTTTCAATGCTCATCCGAGTGCTTCTGAATGAGGTGCTTGATATAAAAATGCATCATTCTGTATTACAACCATTCATTGATTTTGTCTTTTTCTCCTGATAAGCCATGAGTTCCTTGCAAGCCACAACTGTACTTCATAACTTTGAGCACAGAGCCAGGACACAGGAGGTCCTCAATAAATGTGTGTCAAATGAATAGATGAAATTATTACTCTGCATGGGCGACCGAGGAGCAGCAGAATATCAGAAGTTACAGTGACTTTAGGCTTTGTAGATAACCAATGACTCAAGAAGTCTACACAGTTATGGTCAAAAGAGACCATGGTATTTAGTATCAGATATCATTTATAGCTTCTAATTTTTACTAAAAATATATTTTTCAGTTTTCTACATTAACAAGTCATTTCTTTGTTAGTTGAAAATTTTCTTGTTTGAAGCTATTCTTGACAAGCCTCTTTCAAGAAACTCCTCCTTCTTCTTTTACCACGTACAGGCCATAAAAACATTTAAACACAGAGCTCTCATAAACTGAGTACCATGGAGTCAAGGACACTAAAGAAGGCAAATTAAAATGTGCAATTTGTTTACCATGAGATGGACCTGGGGTGCCCACAGTTACAAAATTTCAGGGTTGGAAGGGCCCTTGGGTTGCTGTTGGAGAGATAGGAACTTACTGTCCTGACCCCTTTTCTGTTGCTGCTTCTGACAGCAGGGATCAATAGACAGTGGCCCATTTGCAGGACAGAAAAGTAGCCACATACAAGGAACCTGGAGTTAGAGCAGCTCTCACTCAACGAGGTTTTGTGGCTAAAACAAAGGAGGTAGAGAATTTCCATTCAGCAAAAGCCTCAATACACCTGCAGCAGTGCAGGGAAAACAGTCTGTCAGGGATCTAGAAAGACTATCTTTGGAGAAGCGCCAGGTGAAACTCAACCCTTCACAACAATTTCCAGTCATTCCCCCGCACTGGTTCCAGAAATGGCCTGGGATAAGTGTGATTTCGTTAGTGAAGGGCCAGTGGGACAGCTGAGCTGACACTAGCCCTACTAGAGCAACGGGCTACAGGTTGGGAGGAGTTATATTTTCAAGGTCTCCAAGGAAAGGTACAATCGTACAGTCGTTAAGAGCTTGATTTTGGGATCTGAGAGGAGGGCATTCAGATCCTTATTCTGCGATTTGCTAGCTGTGTAACCCTTGGGCAAGTTATTGAAACTTCCAGAGCCTCAGTTTCCACATGTGAAAATGAGTGGAAAAAATATCAATTGACACCTTAGTACTATATGCCTGGAATATCGTAAGTGCTAAATTAATAGAAATTATCATTATTACTAGCCATGTATGGTAATCCAAAGTAATACAATCCTACTATTATTCCAATTCATATGCCAAATAATTTTTCCATGCTCCAAATATAACCAAGTGAAAAGCCTGACTCAATGGGTCTTGATCAAATGTTCTGCCGCCTTATTTAGAGCTGATATTTTGAGTTTGCACATTGCCTACTGTTCTACTCTTGGTGGTGTTTTACTCTCCACATTAAAACTGATTCTCCCTCAGAAACAGGAAACAGGAAGCTGTGATGCCAAGCAGCATAAACACTCACTCTGGTACTCACTGCCCCATTCCCCATGCATGCTTTGCTCTGAGTTTCCTGGATGGTTTGGGTGGCCTCACACAGAACTCTTGAGCTGAACGAGAGAGTAAGATTCCTAGATTGGATTACAGAGGCAGCTGGCAGCCTTTCAACTACAGTCTATTTTATAAAGTCTATAAATTTACTCAGAATTAAGTTACCAGCTGGGGGTGGGGGGGCATATAAAACCATGGAGTTCTAGAAGAGAAAAAAGAGTACATTAGGTTGCAATTTATCCAAGAAATTTAAAATGTTATTTACCTGTGGGCAAGTTCCTGGTTTCAAGTGAAAACCAAAGACAAGTTCAAGGTTCACTATTTTTTCCTCATTTTCTTCAGGTTCACCTACTGAGTCCTGAAACAGAAACCAAGCACCATTTATTCTAGCTAGTGGTTTTTTTTACTTCTCATATAAAGGAGATGATTTCTTAGCACTAGTTTTTCCATTCTTGTCTATTGTTTAACTTTTGGTTATTTTTGGATTAAGGTACAAATTATAATTACTTAAAGCAAGAGAAACAACATCTTAAGCCTTTGAGAACTTTCCCAAATGATTTATCTTATGCACTACAGACTGAATGTCACCATTTTACATTTTCACAATGCATCTTGCATTGTGCAATTTACCCTAGAAATGCACTTAGTACCTAAAGATGCACTGAGAGACTTTACCTTGAGAGTTTCACAACACTCAAAATATTTACGAGCTATCCCCAAAGAGGAATTATGCAGTTTTGAGACATATGCAGATGGAGGACCAAGCAGAGGAACAAATGAACCTTCTAGGGCTTAGGGAAGGAAAATCATAATTGATAGTGAATGAGAAGAATTCTGTGTATTAAGTGCAAGTATCTACTAATTTTGTAATAAAGTATGCCATACTTTCAGACTATACTCAAAATGATATGTCAAATATACAAATATGTTGTTCAAACAATAAATCTCCCACCAAATGCAAATGAAAATACAAAGCTCTAGTGTGTGAATTCCTTCAGTGACTTTCGAGTCAGACAAAGTTTCCAGAGACAGGTGAGAGGCCAGAGGTCCTTCCCTACAATTTTGCCCCTCCATCCTCTAGCCACTAAGGTGACATGTGTGGGTCTTATCATGAAGGTATTGTTAATATTTCAACTTGCAAAGAACAAGGATGTTCAATTTTGGCACATTCTAAGCTTCACTCAAAGGGCCTTCTGTTGGACAGGTATGATTAAATTTCACTTCAAACAACTGTTCCGACATTGGCAAATGTAGGTGTGGAGGTGACAGGTGCATATGTCAATAAAAGCAGCATATTCTCAGTAAGAAAATACCTGACTTACCTTAATCAGTGGTGGGAAGTGAAACAAGTTTAGATAATCATGGGTTAATTTCTCAATGGCTGACTGTAAAAAAAATCATATGACTTTATTAATGACCCAATAATGCCAACAGAGGATTAAAATTATTTGCACATATAAAGGCATTCTATATTTATGCAGTTCATAAAATATCTTGGGGATGTTAATATCCAACACCTATTGAGAATAAATCTGATTGTTCAAAGTATTATATGCAGTTTGTAATTATTTAATGGAACAGAAGATATTTAAGATGTTAAATCGCACATTAAACGATAAATAAAACCATTCTTCAAATACCGGTAAAGTAGTGACAAGTTATGTTCTAGTGTATAGAATGCAGTTGTCACCCTGAGTAACTGTGGGAAAAACAACAAAGAACATGAGTATATCACCAGAGACTTTCATTAAGGCTGAAATCTCACTAAAGGGTTTACTGCATTGTAAGGGCTTTTCTATGGATATGTGTCCAACATTCCCTCCCCCAACGAAGCACAAAGAACTCTTAAAGGAAAGGAGGACAATTTAAATTCTGATTCTTTTTAAAACTCATCTGGTATAATCCAGTTTTTCTGTGAACTGAACATATCATGTAGAGAGTAAAAAAGGGCCAACGTGAGAAAAATTAGATGCATTTTTAAAAGTGAAACGAAAGCTGTTGACTTGACAACGTAATGAACACCTATTGGATGTTCAGCCTTATTTCTTGTACATGGCCCCTCCACACGAGGGCTTCCAGGCACCGGGGAGAAGGGAGCCACAACAAGATTAAAGGGACAGCCGAGTAGCAGACAGGTAGGTGGAAAGAGGGCTCCAGGGGCTAGCGTTATGACCTCCCATTTAAGGGCTGAGAGACTCGTTGAGGTGTACAACAATGCTTGTGTGCGTGTGTGTGCATGTGTGTGTGTGTGTGTGTAACACTTCTGACAAGTACCAGGAGGGCTTCCTCCGGTCTGGAGGTACTCACCTGGTGTCTCAACCTGAAAGGCCCAGCTTGAAGCATTATTTCTCCTTAGCACTCCAAGTGTGTATGCAGGACCCTCCCAGAGCAAGTTTCCATGACCTCTTTCCCCTCAACTCTCCATATAAGCTTACTGGTCAGCTTTACCCATGACCCGGCTGAGCTTCATGGAGTGTCACGTGTTGGGCAAATCCTCACTGAGTAGTCACTGGCTCCAGCAGTTAGGTGGAAGGTTCCCAGGCCTGACTTTTGTGACTCACCCCCTCTGGGAACCAACTTTCTTTATGTGCACATACAGATTCATCTGGGAGCTTGAGGGGAGTCTTGAGCCCCCTCCCCCAACCCTCCACCGTAATGCCACCAAGCCCCTCTTTTTGAGCTCAGGGCAGACCCTGCATTCGGAGAAAAGGACACTGCACTGATCCCACCCCATCTGGAAGCTTCCAACGAGGGCTTTTTCTCTATATGTGTGTGTTTCTTGGCATCTCTGCAGGATCAGGCTGTGTTTTTATAAAGCTTTTTCAACCTTTGGCTTTTGTGACACCATTCTCTCCTCCTTGTCCTACTTCCTACCTGCGAATAGCTCTCTTACCTGTTACATCCTCCATTCACATTCACACTACTAGAAGGGCCTTATTATTCTCTGCATTATAATCTCTGAACTGGTCTTCGAAATTCAGCCTCTCCTTTCTAATCCACTTTACAACTTCCAGAAGCAAAGTTTTAAACATGCCAATTCTCAACGTCCAATACTCCCCCAGCTGGTCGAATCCCAGATCTCTGGCTTGAAGCCAGAAACTGCCCAAGACCTGGCCCCACCTCCCTTCGGCTTTACTGAGTCACGGGTTCCCCTGTGCATCCAGGCTCCATGGGGCAGACACTCACTATTCCTCTATCAGTCAGTGTTGTTTCCTTTCATTTACCTTCACCTCTGCGTTGCTCTCTCTCTTGTAACTCTTTATTCTGTCTGGATTAATGTTCTCTCCTTTCCCTCTCCTGTTTACATTCCAAATTCTGTCCTTCCTTCAAGATCCCTGTCAAGGGCTACGTACGCGCTCCATGAAGTTTTCCCTTCCTGACACCCCCACAGCCCCTCTCTCGGAGGTGATGACATAGCTCCTTTCCTCGGGACTGCTAAGACCTTATATTATGAGAAGTTGTAGGTACATGTTTTATCTCTTCTCCGGGACATGCATTCCTTAAGGGGAGGATTCTTCTTCTTGTTTTCTCAGGCCCAGTCTTGCCATCAGTAGGCATTCACTGAATTTGTTAAACGATAAGCAACAACTTTGGACATGGCTTGCCTTAATGTACCAACCAGTACGGAGGAGCACAATTTAGCTGTCCTAGGCCAAGTCTGGGAACATTTAAATCACTCTGACTTTTGGCGAGGTGTCAGCTTGCCGCTCCTTTTCCTCCTCACTGCCCCTTAAGGCATGTTGGTCCTTTTTCAAAGACAGCAGAGGGGGAGGGGAGGTGGAGACAGTTGCCAAATAGGACAAGATTTATCAAATTTCTCTCTTGTAACTCTGAAACTCTCTGTACTAGAGAGAATAATTGTTTCTGCTGTGGTCCATCTGAGTCAGCAAAGCTTCTTGGGATGGATCTGCCCACACCCAGAGGTTGAGATTAAATCATTTGCCAGCGTTACCATGTATATTTATACATGAGGGTTCCTGCTCATCTTCTGAGAGGGAGAAGATGGTGAGGTTAAGGCTAAGGCATCATCCAAGGGGTGCTGAAGGCTGTAAATGTTCCTAACATGGATCTTGGGTCTACAGAATGGAAATGGATGAGGCTTTTGGGGACCCAGGGGGACAGGGGCGGACGTGAGATTTCCCTGGGAAGAAGGGTGTTGGTAGCCCTAATAGAAATAAGCGTAAAAGCAGTTGGTATGTTGGCAGAGCCTTTGTGAAGATGTGGATTTGGATGGGAAGCTGCTTTTCTATATTTCCTTCTTTATACTATTTCTCTTTTTTCTAACCTGTGCCCACCCCTCCAACTACCCATACTGGGGTTGAGGAGGTTTGGGGAGCAAACTTGATTTTATCCTAAAATCTCTCTTGAAATGGACCTCTGATAAATAACAATGTTCACACAGATGCCAGCAATCCTTATTTGGTTTGAGTAACTGAAAAAAACAAACAAACAAACAAAACCAGTTCTGGTTGCTAAACTATAAAAAAGGCAACAACAAAAACAGAGGCTTAGCTCTGAAACTGTTTAAGACCGAAGGAAGTTTCAGGGGCAATGTTAGAATTTCCTGAGAAAATGAGAGATTAGAATACATATATGGTGGTGTCTGATCCAGGAGTAAATAACGAAGATTGCAAATTGAACACGCATTCCCATGATTTTAGGTACTGCAGTGGCTTGGCTGAGGTTTTGCCCAATTCACGGACAAGTTCCGACATCCTTAAGGATTCCTAATAAAGACCTAGCCTCTCTGGCCTTAAACAAAGTTGCCTCCGGCTATTCCTGGGCGGGATGGCAGTTCTCCAGGCACCACACCACCTTATTTCCAGGTCCTCTGGCACACTGACCTCCTCCCACACCAGGGCCTTTCACAGGTAGCGCTCTCCCCCAACACACCTCCTTCAGCTCTCAGCTCCTTCATAACTTCTCCACAGAAGCCTTTCCTTGTCCCAACCTCAACTCCTCTCTGTGGCATTTCTTACATCTGTCACTTTGCCATTAGTGCATGATTAACATCCACCTACTTCACTACACGAAAGACTTCCTGAGGACATGTGTATTCATATTCAGGTGTGTCCAGGTGACTTCTGCTGGGACGGTACTGACACTTTTGTTGTTGGATTATGAGGAGGAAGTAGGGGTTCGATGGGGGCCATAGCTAATCATCAACTGGAGGGAAGTATGTGAGCACTAAACAGCCAGCACATCCATGTTTCTATCTTGGTGTTGAACACAGCAGATGATCTGCTGTCTAGTGAGAAGCTCAATAAAGATTTGACTGAATGTTCTCCCTTTCTGAGGTACCTTTAAATGAATGATATGGCCCTTGGAGACAATGCCCATGTCTTTGAAGTCCTCTTCCTCCAGAAGAAGCAGGCGTTTTCCTGTAATGTTGTTTTCTTTAAACAAGCTTGCGTATACGCTCATCTCTGCTGAAGAGTCACCTGAAGGAAGTGATTAGAAGGCAGAATAATTAGACTACATCCTGTCCAAAGCAAAGTTTAACTCCATGAATTAAGAAGGTAAATTATTCCACTTGCCTTTTCTGACGAGCTGCTTGAACCCAAAAAATACTGTGAAAGAGAGAGACATATATGGTTTTGAAGATCAAGTCATTGGCAGACTTAATAGTAAAAACACAGTTCTCAATAGATGAAAATATCTTTAGTTCTTGGTTCAACCACAAAGGTAAAATAATAGATTTTCTCTTCATAGTTTTAAAACTTCAAGTTTTCAAATTGGAGCTATGCCTCTCTTAGACGCTTGAGTGACTATTGGTTTTCTTCCTTATTTGGGAGACATTCAAAAATCCTTTCAAGATTTTTACTTATAATGATTTTTCCATCTATGTCCCCTGGGTTGTTGAGGTGCACTGGTTTACCCAGCAATTGTATGAGTAATGGGGACCACACGGCAGCAGACAGGAAATGGGCAGAATGTGTCTTCTGTCCTAGGCCTGGTCATAAAGTAACCATGTGGCCCAAGAACAAGTTACAGCATAGAGCTTCCTGTATAGAATAAGGCTGGATTCAGCGACCCTCAGTCCTTGAATTTCACTTGACATATGTTTCTGGTAGCTCTCCTCACATTACTCTGGTCAAGGGAGACAGAAGTGAGGCCAGACCCAGTTCCACCAATTCTCTGGGGAGCCTTGACCCTGGAATTGTATTTAAATGGCTTGTAAACCACTCAATCTCAGAGTGAAGACTAAAAATAGCTATGAAATCTCAGTTTAAAAAAAAAATCTTCTCAAATGAGATAGGCCAACTTGCAGCTGAAGATAAAGGGATTATATCCGGGCTGTGAATAAAGGAGATCCAAAGTCCTCTTTCCCTGGGAAGCAGGGCTGGCAGGAACCTTAGCATCACCGGGCTCCTCAGCAAGAAGGATGAACTGGAGGTGACCGGAGCCAAGTTTCCTGCCTCTCCAGAAGCCAGAGGTCAGCCAATGCTGAAAGCAGTTTTACTTCACCAGAACAGAAAGGGCAGGAAGGGAAATGCCTTGGCCAGGAAACCAGGTGGAGTTGGGCAAACAGACCTTCCTCAGAGTTTCCAGTAATGAGTTTCTACCTTGCAGCTCCCAGTCTGTTTCCCAGGGTGGGAGACCGCTAAGGCTGGCATTACAGGGCTTTTTTTTTTTTTCTTGTTTTCATTTAATGATACGTCAAGCATATTAAATGGACCTAGACATGCATAAGCACCTCAGCTGTCTGATCAAGAATTCTCAGAACTGGTTTGGCTTTTTTTTTTTTTTTTTTTTTCACTAAGGAAACAGATACAGAGTTGCAACAAGCCAAATTGGACTGCTCCTCAGAGCAAAGAAGGCCTGGGAGCTCATGTCTACCCCTACCGGGGAAGGTCAGGGTACGGAAGGCAAAATGAACCTGTCACTTTTGAACCCGCCTAAGGCAAGAAGGAAACCCAGTTCAGCAGAATCAGCCTAGAACCGTCTTTACCAGATCTTTCTCCATCATGATTTAGGTCCATCCCTGGCATTTTAGGAAAATTTAATCTCATTTTTTTTTTTTTCAAGGATGTTCCGTTGGCGTTCTGGATCAGCTCGTTAGTGTTGCCACTAGTATTCATTATTGTATTCTAGAATACCTTGCAGAGCACATAGGGAGGTGGAAGCCTCTTGTAAGATTTGAAGAATACTTGCTTTGCTCTTGAGGACTCATTTTAAAGATTACTACATTAAATATAGAAAAACACGGAATTTGTCAACTTCTGGTTAGGCTTTGCTAAGGCCCAAGCCCCTCCGGCTGCGTTTTTAACTCGCGGACAAATTTATGAAATACCTGCCCGGGTCAAATGAGGCATTAGCAGAAGCAGCTTACCACGTCATCTTCAGTCCACGAACCAATCTCAAAGGAAGGCAGCAGCTGCATGGGAAATATGAATGAAATAAGAAAAAAAAAGTGGTATCATCATTGTCTTTTTGGTTTATTCCGTTGTCTGTTTTAGCTCTCGGCTGTTGCTCTGGCTTGGTTCCTCCTGCAGGTGAGGCTGAACGAAAAACAAGTTTCCTAACCTTAACTGGAATTTCTCAGTGCTCCGGGGATTCTGCCCACGGATGCCAAGGGTGCACACCAACCCCTCAGCATCAGCTCACTGCCCTTTGCGAGCCGCTGCAGCCGGACTCGGCACATCATGGGATTTTTCTCTCTTGGTTCTCTGGCACGCCAAGAGTCCTTTTACAGGGCTTGGCAGTCAAGGGGTTTCTGACATACCCAGATGCCGGAGCCTGCCTCGGAATGCTCAGTCAACATGAGGATCGTTTGATTGTTAATGAAAATTCCAAAGCGACCATGTGGTAACCAGATGACTCGTGCCTTTTCTTACAGGAGAATTTGTAAGTGTTTTAACTGTCTCGCTTGCCTTCTATTTTTAAAACCAAATATTAGGACTCACGGGTGAAGAGGGCGAGTGACATGGGAACTCTTCTAAGAAACCCAGGTTGCAGAGCTGTGCCAGCGAAAACGAAACCAAACGCCTTCTCTGTCAGGTGCCACACAGGGAAGATGACTGAGGAGGGCTGCGCCATTTTCAGAGCCAAAGGGCTGCTCACTTCAGAGTCTGCCCCATGGCCAGGGACTAAACAACGAATGCAGCATAACGTGAAAGCATCTGGGTTTTCCGTGACTCGAAGTCGAGTGCTCTATTGACATTACGGCTTTACCTAACTTGTCTAAATGGCTAAACTGCGCATGGGATAATGTGGCCAAGCGTCATTCACCATCTGTTATAAAACAGTATTTTTCTAATGGGTGAGTTGAAAAAAAGCTGATTTTGGTTACTTTTACTATTAATGTGAAAAACCTGAGGGTGAGTGTTAATCCTTTTATGTAATCTGCAGGTATTTTGAACTCACCCTGCCAGGAAAGTCATGCCCTTGCCTTCAAGGAGCTTTACATTTAAATGGGGGTGAAACAGGTATGAATCACACAGGAGGAGTTCAAGGCCGCCTCCACCTTGGCTTACTCAGTGCCCAGCAGAGTGCCTGGCATACAATACCTGGTAATTTTTGTGAACAATTTGTTGAATGAATAAAATTGAAGGGTGCCTTTACTAAAACGTTAAATTTACTAAATGTACTAAAAATATTCAAAATCTATGGGTACACCAGGGAAAGGGGAGGGTTTCATAGACTAAGATGGGGGAAAGGAAGGCATGGGGGCTTGAGCTGGGCACTGCAGGGCAAGGAGAACAGCGGTGACTGCAGGTGAGGAGAAGCGACGAGGCAAGACACTAGCAGTGGGGGGGGGGGAGAGAAGGAAGGATGGGCGTGGTGCATTTGCCTAACCGGGGCACCAGATGCAGTGTGTGCATGATCAAGGATAAAGGGGAAATGAGGCCAACACTAGGGGCCAGGCAGAATTAAAAAAAAAAAAACCTCACTGGTTACAATGACTATGAATGTCTAGAGTTCGAGTATTATAGATAAGTCGTAAGGGCATAACCAGCTACTGCTCTCTCCATCCTCGGCTACCCTCATGTACTCTGATTACTTGGGGGTTGCCTCCTCCCTCCTCTGAAATACGTGATGTGTGTAGGAATCAATGGTCACATGCACTCACCTGCTTTAATAATGTGGAAAGGAAAACGACGTGAGGAAAAGGATCTAAAACTGAACTTGATCAAAGAAAATACATGACAAGTTTTATTTCTTCACAGGGCAGCTGGATACAGCTGCAGAAACATGTCATTTCCTTTTCCCATCACGGAAACAAATGTGAAGTAAGGAACTTTTTTGATTAGTTCAAGAAACAACAGATTAAGTTACAAAAATATTTCCCTGCATCAGGGCTGGCTTTTATAGGGAGTAGAGGGATGTGCAGTGTTTTGATTTTTATACCATTCCCAAATGTTGTGCTAAACAAAATGGATAAATAAGGATTTCTTGAATAGAATAAAGGTTGTAAATGAAACAACTAATCAAAACCAACATCTTCGGTTTTAACATCAAAAGCAAAAGAGAAGAGTTCTTTTGGGCCCTGAAGACGGCTTGTGACGATGATGCCCAGGGAAAGGCTCTGGGTTCAGTCTGATACTCACTCCAGCAGGATTCTTGCACGACGCTTGCACAGATCAGTAAGAGGAAGGCACTGCTTCAAGACAGTTGTAATTTGGCAGGACAGGGGATAAGCGTTAATGACCTCCAGCCACATAATGGCTTACCATTTCCTTTATGTTTTCTGTACCTTGTTAACATATCAGTGTATCTGCTGTAGGGTGAGTTCTAAGCCTTTCTATCTCTCTTTGGGGATAAAAAAAAGTTCACCCTGTGACTGCCCCGTCACTTTACAGATTCATTATTTACACTCCAACTGATTTCAGGAGAGAAAAGCTCACGCTCATGTGCATGCATGTGACAATGATTCCTTCAAAGGATGATGGGAATCAAATCTAACAAAGATGTGATACACACAGCAACACATAACAAAGGGATTACTGTCAAAACGTTTATTGTAAAATGGAGTCTTAAAACAAAGAAAAGCAAAGGAAAGTTCACATCGAAATGAAATGTATGACACCAACTTGGATTTCTGAATACATTGTAGACTTTGTGCTGGAATATCAAATTCCAGCTATGAAGTCAATAACTGAGTAGTCTTACCACACAAGAGTAAAATTTAACCTTCCATACAAACATTATACAAGATTTTGGCATAGGACTTGCTCAGGCTAACATTGCAATAGAATAATTGAGAAAAAAATTTTTGCTAAAAAAACACAATAAAGTGATAATGCCATCTATTCAAAGCTCACACTCAAAGAATATAAATATTTTCTATTATTTAGTACAAAAATTTTAAAACAGTGCAAAAGCATATGTGCAGTGTATTGTATCTGACATTAAAAGATATATTATTCTGCACACGATATAAAATATTTAATGTAGGTGCTTGAAACTTTAGTTTGAAGTAAATAATCACAAGCCAGAGAGCTCCTTATAGGCAAGAGAGTGCAAACTAAGTTTGAATCCAAGGAAACATAGCTAGTCTTCTGGATTTCCTGGTAGACACTCATTTTTCATCATAGAAACGCTGCACAGAGCTGTCAGGCTATGCTATAGTCAAAAGAATAGGACAGATTCTTCTCTCTGGCAATGCTTAAATTCTAAGCAGGAAAACAGTCTTACGCAAAAGCAGCAAAAGGTACCCAATTATAGAAAAATTATGCTCTATTATGTATGTGGTATGGTGAGACTGCTAATTTCAAAAGTCTGCATTGTTTGATCTAGTGCATCAAAAAAAAATTTTTTTAAGTATCAATATTTAACTCAGGATGTTTTAGAAAGATCTTTCATGAAATTCTTACCACTCTAATGAAAACTCTGAAAATAAAATTATGTACATCATAGTGCTACAGAAATCATTTTCGATCTCTTCCAAGCCTTCCCCTCACTCCCAATTCCTTGATTTTAATGGGGACCAAGTTTGAATTCCTCAGCTGGTGTTAAAGCCTAACAAATCCACTGCATGTTAAAAATCACTGGCTAAGAACTGGCCTTCAACACTTCCAGAGCGTCAAAAACAAGCGTGCTACATGCCTCTAACTTCTTCCCATTGGTTATTTATGTAAAATATTACATTGTGACTTTGCTAAAAAAAAAAAAAATGTGAGGAAAAGAACCCTTTTAAATTAATCTGGCTACTTTGCAGAATCGCAGCTACCTCAATGATGTTTTTCTCTGTTATTTATTGTGGAATCAGTGTAATTCCACCAGCATTCTTAAAGGAAAAAAAAAAAACCATTTCCACAAGTGGGAATTTAAGATAAATGCCACAAACCTAAAAATTCAGATTGTGTAGTATCTGTAATCCTGAAAATGCATCTTTTGACTTGGGTAATTTTGGGGGCGGGTGGGGGGAGGAGGAAATTAGATGTGTAACTTTAAAACTTCCGGGTTTAGCAAGTTTCTCAATGGAGGAAGGGACGATGGTATGAGTCTTTTGGATGGAATTCTTTTTTGGGTGCTACTGTCCCATTGTGGGCAGTGGGCACTGAATACACCCTTGGTCACTATGACAACCAAAAATATGCCCAACACTCCCAAACACCATTAGGTGACAGCACTACTTTGGTTGAGAACCACTAGTATGGTGTCATCAAATTCTACACGATCAACTTTATGAGTGCAGGACATAAGATTACGAGTCGTTATATTTTCAGTTGCATGGCTCTGACAATTATTACTACAATTTAGTTTCAATTTTCATTTTGAATTTTCAAATTTCTCTGTGTTTAACCATTTGTAAATGTATATATTTTAAAGTCAAATAACTAGAAATAAATTCAATACCAATAATTTGCCACTTCGAAAACTGATCTGAAAAGTGAATTAGAAGCTGCACAATTAACATCAGTATTAGATTTTTTTTCTGCATATGGTTAATAAACATTTCTTTTCAAAACTGATAAAACTAAGAGTCTAAAGTCTTCTAATCTTCAAATAGTGAGACCACGTTAAAATTCCTTTTATATGATTCAGATTTCAGGAATATTCAAAGACCTAGAAAGATACTGATTTGAAATAGAAAGTTAAATGGTCAGTGCCATATGGTAACTATTTATAGCCTAATTCTAGGTGGAGAAGAATTTCAAGCTTATCACTGAGGTTATCAATCATCTGTATCCTAAATCCTCATAGTTTCTGGATGGTAGAGAGTTGAGAGCTATGGCCATCTCTGGAATATGGGTGAGGAAATGGCAGCAGTTGAAAGATTAAAGAAATATTACCTAATTAATGGTAAACCTAGGCCTGGGTACTGAGTCCTATTACCTTTCCTTTTGGCCCTATTTGGCTGTTTCTATTAATGCAGCAAAACTTTTAAAAAATCAGAATCGATTTATGTAAAGAAAAAAATGTCAGTTTAATTCAGTTTATATGTTCTAAATTTATTGCTGATATTATCTTAAGTGGGGGGTAGGTTTACATTCTTACTTGAAGTGTACAGATCCCAAAATTAGCCCACAGAAATTTCCTTACAAGTGAGTCTTTTCCTGACCACACTTTAAAAACCACAACACTCTCCGTGTGCCTTATCCTCCATCCTCCTTCCCTGCTTACCAAATGTTTACATTCTATACAATACATTGGTTTTGTTTATTGTTGATCTTTGCTTTCTAGCATGTAAGCGCCACGAGTGCAAAGATTTTTATCTAGCTGTTCCCTAGAATAGTAACTGGCACATAGAAGAGGCTCAATGAATGTCTGTGGAATGAATGACTTTATCTTTGCCTGGTAAAATGTGCAAGAGGCTTTTAAACTGCCCTCTTTGGCTCTCTCCTTCAGGTTGCTAAGCCATAGTGCCCTAGGATATGCTAGGAAGTCAAGAGTTGAAAACGGTCCCTTCTGTTCCACTCTAAGAACTCAGACAGGATGGAAGCTTATTTACGGGTGTACCTGTTGATTGCCAGTAATAAACTGTAGGGTGCATGTATCTATATCTGTTTGCAGAAACACAAGAACCTTATCAGATTGGATATGTGGGGAACCCATTTTCCAGGTGAAAGGCTTACCTACTCTCTCTGGGTTTACTTAGTCCGTGGGCGGTAGCAGAGTACATAGTCTTCAAAGAGCAGTAGAATAATTCTATGTAGCTCATATTCTATTATAACTATACTCCTGATCTTTCCTGAAAGTAATCCATTTTTGATTTCTTCTCATACTACTCAGCAAACATCACTTGCAATTGATAGTTTGGTTTTGCAGGTTACTGAAACCACTTATTTTTCAGTGTCTTTTCACTGGTATAATTACAGTAGCTAATATTAACTGACCATTTACTATTGACCTGGTATTTAAATGCTTTACATGTATTATTTCATTTAATCACCACAACAATTCTTTGAAGTAGGTACTATTATCGTGTTCATGTTAAAGATGAGCAAACAGACACACAGAGGTTAAATAATTTGCCTCAGAATGTAGAGCAAGTAGACCCAGGGTTCTGAATCATGATCTGACTCCAGATCCCTCTCTTTATCTCACACCCACAATGTTTTATTTGTTTTTATTCCTGCAAATAAAGCTGGCACAGAGCATTCTGTGGCATTTTTCAGTTTTTTAATGGAGATTAGAAAGAAGCATGTCATGCTTCAAATTCCAAGAGGCTTTTTATGGTCAAATATATCTGGAAGTAGTATTAGATAATATCTATGATGATATCCTTTCCTCCATGAAAAGAATCACCAAAAGTACTTTGGTTTAACGGTCAAATTAATGGCATTGCTTTATACTTACGGCTACAAAAAAATTTTTTTCTTTTGCCTTTCTTTACGTAACTACGAATGTTCCGTATTCTTTTAAAAAGTATTTTATAGTTTAAAAAAGTGTTAACGAATATGCGATAACATTCTGAGAGTATCTGCCTGGCAGCCAGGTTTTCAGAGCAGTACCTGCCTGTACTCCTCTTCAACACCAGCACTACTGAGTCAGGGTTCAAAAAGAACGCTGGAAGGCAGGCCAGATTGGATATAAAAAGGACCCTTCTGCCTTTACTTTTGCCTAAGTAAGAAAGACTTATTTTTGACATTCCTTTCATAATATTTAGTTATTTCTTTAGAAAATCCAGGATTATCAGGTCCCTCTGGAAAACAAATACATAAACACCCTTACTGGAAGTGCAGAGCACTCCTTCTGTCTGGAAGTATCCCTTTAAGACCATCTTTCTCTCTGTGAAGTATAAGCTAAACTAAGATGACAGTTTGTTGCTGTTAAGAAGCTTTCAGGGCGAGTACTGGTATGAAAGCCTGCAGCATCTGCTGCTGTTTTCAAATTAGAGTATTTCTCTTTCACATGTACTATTGAGAACATCTCTCAGGTCTTAACTTTGAATAGCTGTGTTATTAAGTATTGAAAATTCTCGGCATTTAGGTATTTCTGAAGAAGTATTTGTTATAACTTTCTTTCATCTCAATTTTTTTATGTTGGATTTTGTAGTCACTATCAATTATTTCTGACAGTACAGTGTATTGCCATTAGAAAAAAATGTAGTATGTTACAAGAAAATCAAGTGTCAAAGAAGAATTAGGAGTTAAGAGTGCTTGTTCAAAATGTAAGTTTTCTTTAGCAACTGAATAAGTGAAATGAAATGCAATACAAACTATAAAGTATTCATTTAAAAAGTCAGAATGTCATTAATTA
This sequence comes from Eonycteris spelaea, assembly GCA_003508835.1. Classification (NCBI taxonomy): domain Eukaryota; kingdom Metazoa; phylum Chordata; class Mammalia; order Chiroptera; family Pteropodidae; genus Eonycteris; species Eonycteris spelaea. The sequence goes on along the minus strand of PUFA01000024.1, from coordinate 8,905,926 downwards.
AAAAATACTATATTGTATATGGAATCACAATTTCTATAATCAGGCACCACATTTGCTGATTCATTAAATATATGTTTTGTTTTTTGTTTTTTTGCTTAATTTTCCCATTTTCCTGTAAGCAAAAACAAACCAAAAGTAAAACTGATAAAGAAATGACGGTCATATAAATGTAATTGGCCTACAAATGCAATGCTTGGTTTTCTACCTCCTTACTGATTTTTGTACAGACTGAGATAACAAGTTTCTTTTGTTTTTTCGAACATCTTCAAATTTATTACTTTACTTTCTGTTTCAATCACTATTATTATCCATGTCATTATCCTCCTCATCACCATCATCATCATCATCATCATCGCCTTCTGACAAGTCAAAATCACTGAACCCCAGGGCCATGTTGACCTTCTTCCCCTTTCTCTTAGATGTGGTTTTGGAAGAATTCTGCTTGGCTTGCATGTTTATCTGCATCCCAGAATGCAGCACAGCTCCTGCTTTGTTCATTGAGAAGATATCCCCAAAGCCCATCAGCATCATGGCCTGCAGACTTTGGTTCATGCCATGGCCCTCCCCGTTACTTGTTGCTGTGATCTGACATGACATCTCTGCACTGTTTGACTCCTCTGTCTTAGATTCAAAGTAAGACTCCTCAGACATTCTTGCAGCAAGAGGCAAGAGAAGCTATCACAAGGGAAGAAAGGACAGAAGTAAAAAGAGAAATTAGGACCAATTTAAATAAAGGAAACAGATACCACAAAATTAGTGGGCACTGCACAGAAGGTAAATGATTAGTGAAATAAATGAATGTAGGGAATTAAGTGAGAATTTACTTAATGGCAGGTTTGGCTCCAGGGTATTTGCCATAATTAATAAATGACAGAATAAATCACAACCAAAAGTATGCAAAGCAGTGTAGCAAGCCAAATTTCAATATGGGAAGGAACTTAGTTGCAAGTTTTAAGCCCTTCTTTTGCTTAAAACAAAATAGTTTTTAGGATTTCTCTTAATTTTTCCCAATTTCACTTTCACTCACAGAGAAACTTAGTTAACTATTATTGTATTAAAAAGAAATTAAGTAGAGATAAAATTTCAAATAAAAATCAAGAAACCTTGTGCCAAAAAGAAAAGCTTTGAAAGAGCATGAAAACGGTTTAGCAGTCAATACAGTTCTAGGGAAATTTGGGTCATTAACTACTTTTTTAGCTTGTTTAGTATCCAACTATAAACTAAAAATGAGTCTAGAATTCACTGGTTTCCATTTATTATTTATTACAGCCAGATAAAATACTAGTTATTCAATCTATGAAATCACTTGTGAACAAAGTTTAGATTCTGTGTCTACCATTTAAGTTATAAACAAGTACTTAAATACATGTGAAAATTGGGAGAAAAGGTAACTGCTATTGATTTAGATCATTACCTTTTCCCCTATTCCTATGTTTCCTTTTTCAGAACTTTTTTCTAGGAATTCCCCTTTTCACAGTGGATATGGACATTTATTTTCTACCTTATGTAATTATTGTGAACAACCAACCATTCCCATAAATGCCGATCATAATTAGTTCAGGGTAAAACTGTCTGAAAAGTGTCAACACTGCTTCTTTTGAGAAATAAGCAAACTAAGGCTTATATTTTTGGTGTTGTTTAAATATGAGTAAATTTATGACAAACAATGTACAGATAATATATCTCTGAGGTGACCTTTACATTCTGGATGTATAAGTATTTTTTAGGGCCAATTTTCTAAATTTTAAATTGAAGTTGGAGCTGAGTTTTAAAAAAATATCCTACTCTATTAGGAATAAATTTCTGAATTTGTTAGTTCAGTAAGAACTTCATATAATTCAGGTAAAAAGTACCAGTTATATGAGAAAAAAAATTACTTTAGATCCTTTCACACTGGAAACAGGATATGATTTTCCTTGTAGTCAAATTTCCCAGTTTCTCAAATTTGTTTTCAGTTGTTACATGCTCTCAGGAAACTCTTTGTTGCTTATTTACTTTATTATTTTGTGGGTCCTTCCTCATATTATGTTAAGATCTCAAAGATGTCTCTCAAATAAGCTTTTATTCTTAAAAGAAATGTTTTTTACATCAAGCTACAAGAATTAAAAAGTAAACATTGTCCACATTTATATACTGAGAATTCATTTTCCCAGATATCTTCAATGTTTTAATTTCAGAAAAGAAAATAGTGCCCTTCCTCGAAATAAATCCAATAATGCAGTTTTACATGATGTGATGTCAATGCTAAACTTTTATAATTAAGATGAGGCTACCTACAGGAACCCTAAACCTCCAGCTACATCCTTTTTAAAAGATTTATTTTATCTTTCTCTCAGAAGCCTCATTCAGAGTCAATCAGAAACTGGTGTGAGGATAAAAGAAAATACCTACTTATAAAATATCTGAACACAAACTTTCTTTCCTTCAGAAACGGCAGCACTAAGCAGAGAGAGACATTAAAAGCAAGCAAGAAAGAAAACTTCGCCCTCACAAGAAAAGGGAAGAAAATCTCATTGAGATGGTGCTTCATGCTGTCCATTGTTAGATGGTAGCCCTCAGAACAGGTCCTTTAGGTAAAGTTTTCTGGAGTTAAAATGCAGCATACAATCTACTGCGCACTCATAGTGTTTCATTATTTATTATACAACTATGTTACTAAGAGCAATAATGTGTGCAAGGCAGCCCATAATTTCCTAGCAAAATTCATGCAAATAAACCACAGAAAGGTTTTAAAGCATACTCCGATAGGTGCTTTAAAGTTTTTTCTTACAATGCTACATTGAGAGTCAAGCCATGTAATGCTTCATAGCTTAAGGTTTCGATGTACTTAAAAATAACAACAGCAGCAGCTCTCGAGAAGACGGTCATATTTTTGCCTCTCATCAGCTCTTGAAAGCAGAGCCTCCCTGCAGACCCTTCCATTACTGCTTTCTGAGTCTGCCTGTTGGTCTCCATTCTGCCAGCATAGGAAACTTCCCTCAACTTCTTTCCTGGGAGCCAAGCTGAATTCACTGAACTTATAAAATGTGGTACTTTTAATGTCCATGAGAGCCTTGTGTATAGCAATTTAGTTCCTACTCTGGGATTCTCTGGATAAAGTCATTTTTGCAAAAGTTAAATGTGATAATAAAAGTTTACCCTCACTTATTTCCCCTTTTTTGGATATCAGGTTGCTGTTCCACATAAATTGGAAAAAAAGGAGGCGAGCTATTTTATTCTTTAGACACTGGAAAATATTTTGCAACTGGGCACTGGCTGCTTAATGGAGATTAAAACCTTTAAAAATAGAAACTCTTTTTGAAGATCACAGAGTAAAGGGCATTTAAGTATTTTGGGGGGCATAATTGCCACAGCAATTATCAAGAATAAATTTAAAATATATAACAAATATACTTCTAATCTTACAATTACATGTGATTTTAAAGTGGACAAATATGACCCATTAAAAACCCTGGAAAAACCAATGATAAATTTATACTTAATTCCCCAAATGATAAATCATTTAAAATAGGAAAAGGATGCTGAAATCTGATTAGAATTTAATATAGCATGTCAACATACAAGGTCAAAGTAAGTGTATAAATAGAAAAATCCTTAAAAAGAATTTTGATCTTCCTCTAAATTCAACACTTGGCGGGGGGGGGGGCGGGGGGGGGGTAGATATTTCCTAGGTGTAATAAATACTGGAAGTTGGCCCTAGAGAAATCTTTCCAATCTTTTACTGCTCATGATCATAATGATAAATAGAGTAAGGAATATTAATGCATGTCATTTATAAGTCATTAATATAGCTCTCTTTTAGAAGAAAAACTTTGTTAAGTTCTGACACATCAAAGACTTTCTTAGCTAGTTGCCTTGGTGCTTTTACATTTATTAACTACTGATGAACTCTAAAGAGTCACGCAGCATTAAGGGACATGTCCTGGGGACCTAACGGATGGTGTGAATATACACTGGATTTTATTTTTGTAATTCTAATATATAAACACACTGACAGCATAACAGTTCTCAGGGAAAGAGCCAGAAATAGGATAAGCTTTTCTTCTAAGTTTCTGGCATGTTGTTCACTGAAATGAGATATGAGCGCTGCCTGAGCATAAATGTGGGCCCTTTATACAGGTGTTAGGCAGAAAGTGAGGTGGCGGCAGTGTGAGGGGGGAGGGGTGGAGGGGAATTGCCATGCTGCCATGCTCAGCCACATCCTTCTAAGTGGGCGACAGGTAAACTGTCAGGAACACTCACCGGGGTGTTGGACTGCTCCGTCAGCTTTTGCTCCCACATCTTCAGACGTCTTTCCCGTTCTTTGAGCTCCTGCTCTTTAAAGCTGAGATCACGTTCTAATTTTTTCAGCCTTTCAAGAGTTGCTTCGATTTCACACCTGCACAGGGATAACTGTTTAAGTCTCAACTTTGCTCAAGAAGTATTAAGTGCTTAGTGGGTCCATCAGAATGCTCAATTAACGTTAACGGGGCTTAAAACTTGTGCTTTTAAACCAAACAGTAACTTATCAGAGATTAAGCAATCTTTCATATCCTTTGAAATCAACAGGTAGTTTCTAGTTTGGAAAAATAAGTTCAAAATACTTCAACAAAGCATGAAGAGCCACTGGGGTGGAGCCGAAGCTATGGAGCGGGTGTCCTGGTTTATCCCTTTAATAAATGCTTACATTCACCTAGCTCTTCACAGACGGCTGTGTATATTATCTCATCTTATTCTCATAACAGCCCCAAGAAACAGGTGCTAATGATACACAGGAAAATTATACTCAGGTTAAGTGATCAATATCACACTATTAATAAATTTATGACAGCCTATTCACTGACTAACTCAAGCCATCAATTCATTAAGCTGACTTGGTTTCCTCAGTTTTAAAGCGTGATGGTTATCTTATATCAGGACTCCCAAACTTTCCTAATCCTAACAATTACCTGAGCAGCTTGTTAAAACAAACAAACAAACAAACAAACAAACAAACATAACACAGATTCCTAGGGCCCTTCCTTAGAGCTCATAATCCAGAAGGGCTGGGTGGCACCTAGGAATTTCCATTACTTAATGAAAAATCCAGGTAATTTTTCCAATGAGCAAGCAAGGGAAGTTCTGGGCAGATGAACTCTAAGGTTCTTTTTAACTCTAAAAATTTAAAAAGTCCCCTCCTTAGTCTATAGGCGACCAGCCTCACCACTTGGAACAATATGTCCAGGTATAAAGTCCTGTCCTTTATAGAAATTGAAACTGATAAGATGGCATGGTAAATTTTTTTCTCCTTCAGGGCTATTATAATGTTTAAGTCTAAATTTATGCTCTGAGAGCTGGAAGTCCTCTCCCTTGAGTTTCTGAAGAACCTATGTGAAAAGCAACATTAATGAGAAAATGAGAGAAAAAGAGAGAGAAAGAAGGTGAGAGAGAGAGAGAGAGAGAGAGAGAGAGAGAGAGAGAGAATGAGTGAGAGAAGGAGGAAAAGAGGAAGAGAGAGGAAAAGAAGAAGGGGAAGAATGAGGAAATGCAAGGGAAGAAGGGCTGAAGAAGGCACACAGAGAGAAGGGTGCAGAGGAAGGACGGGGCCAGAAATAGGTGACTGCTGTAGATTAGCAGTTGAGTGCTGCCAAAAGCTGCTTCTAGGTGCCAATAAGTCAAACCTGCATGACAGACTGCGTAATTCTGGTTGAGGCCTTGACTACGGAAGGTAGAAGCCCCAGATCTCGGTTAATGAATATATGTAACCGAAATCTGCCCTTTTATCTCCAGGGAAAATTAGAATAAGTGAACAGCTTATTCCAATGCCTTTGTGGATGAGAACTAAATGAATGAAAACAAAAAGGTTCTGGGTATTAATTGGCAAAACCCAACTCAGAGAACAGCTATTGAGGTGAATCTGGATTCGGACCTGACACTTTGCTAGTGGTCTGGAAAGTACCTCAGAGCATGGCAAGTAATAAGTATATATAAAAGCATCTACTGTCAAATGGCACCTTTTATTGGTGCCCTTTGAAAATTACAAAAAATTACAGTCCAGTCACACTATAGTCCCTAAAAAAAAAAAAGACACTAAATCAGCGATCTTTCAGAATTATGACACTCATAAAATCCCAATTTTATCCCTGGTATTTTAGACATACATGTTATTCCATTCATAAATAAATGTATTTATTTTTACACTGGAGGACCGAGGGGGGAAAAAATCGATGTGGAAAACCTTAGGTTAAACTTCTGCAACAACATAAGATAGAAAAAATGAGCCACCTTCAGTGCATACGAGGGTGAAAGGCTGCTGAAAGGGGGCAGCAGAGCTGGGCACGCATCGCGGTGAGACGGCAGTGGCCTGGGCGGCTGTCTCTGCGGTGCTACTGCCAAGCCTGTCCCAACTCTCCCGCCAGGAGACCCATCTCACCGATGCTCTTTTTGAACAGGGTAAATGACCAACACACTCAGTTTCCCTTGTAACTGAAGCCAAGGACTCATCTCAAGTTCCAGCTCTGGGAGCCCACTGTGATTCTGAGCCCTTCTAGAAAACAGATCCAACGGGGTGAACTGAAAGCTGGGACACAGGCAAACAAACACTCGCTGAGTAAATACTCTTCCTCAGCCTGGCTCCTCGGGCCTAGCTTTCCAGCACTGCTCCTGCAGACACCCCAGGACCTGACAGGGGTGTTTAGGATGATGTGCCATACGAGAGTAGCCCAAATCCCAGGGCGACATGAAGACAGCTACTCCCCTTGCTGCTTCCTGTTTGGTGATGCATTGTTTTACATCAAATGCATCTACTGATGAATTTATATAAACTTCCTGTTCTAAAAATATAGTTTAAGTGTTTTAATTGATGAAAATTATGGTTTTACTGTTAAACCAAATCTAACCAAGGTGGACTGCAACGAGTGTCAATTTTCCCTATGTCCCAAACAGCCAACGGGCTGTAATTATCTTCTTTAATTAGACAGAAACTTAGAAATAAAAGCTCAATTTGTAAAAACAGCTTTATTTTATACTTATTACATGATACATATGTAATGTGGAAAGTTAGTGTTATGTATTAAATGATTTGTGCTAATACACAAATGGCGAAGATTTTTTTTCATCTGTGTTTTGTTTTTAAGAAGGCATGCTACAGTGAGAGTATTTTGATCACCAAGAACATGATCAACACAGTGTTTTGCCAGGAGACAAAGCTCTGAATGCTGCGCCACAGTGCCACGCAGCTCACTCCATGCGGATCACCTCAGGTCTACAGACAATCACATGGGGTAATGGAAACTGAAACGGGATGACACGTTATTTTCTGTGCTTAATATGCATTGTCATTATCGCTAATAAGTCAATAGGGGATAAAATAAGCTGAAGATGTGATGAATGAGGAAATGTCTGACCCTAAATCTCTTCCCTATCATTTATTAGGTCAAAGGAAAGAACCTCGTTTAGGTGGCTTTTAATAACCTAGTTTTAAAAAGACTTTCCAGAATAATCATTTAATTTTCTAAAATTAGATGTTCCATCTGGTCTTTGTGTAGAGGAAACTCTACCAGAAAATAAGCATGTGCCAGAAACACCAGAGCAGGTCTGGAATCCAACTTCGCTGTGACTTTAATTGATAACACATGCTTTGGACAATAATCACGTGGTTGCAGACACCAGACATAGTCTGGGAGAGAGGAGTGGTCTGAATGTGTCTTTTGAAATATCCAGATAATCTGACAAAACATTTCATTCTTTTCAGCACTTGGTATATTGAGTGAGATAATTGTTTTTTTTTTTTTTTTTTTTACCTTAATCATAACCTAAAATGATCATGCCCTGTAACAGCTCTCTTTGCTAAAAAGGAACCTAGTCAAGTGAATGCTGTATGCTAATGAGTGGATGGCATGACACTGGCCACAAGTTCAGGAAGAGCAAGGCACAATGCGTGCGCCACTGCAGGCCTGTGGGGTAAGCCCACCTGCATTCTGCCTCATATGACGTGTTCTGGGGCAGGTTACCCACCTCCCACCCTACGGGCCTCGGTTTTTACATTAGTAATTTGTTGGGGATGCTACGTGGATTAAAAAAAACAATCTAAATGAAGTATAACTCTCTGGTAAAAATGTAATACATGACGGCTGTTTATTGTTATCCTAATTAATGTTATTATTATTCCCCATGTTTTTAACCAATAGCCACGTTCAGTTAAAACAGCTCTGCTGCTTCTCAAACTGGTTTACTGGTTCAAGCTTTAAAGATCTATACTCTCAGCTCTCAGGATTGACTAGTTTCTGAAAGAGCCAATGAACAGCCCCCAGGCAACTATTCACCTTTTACTAATATATGTGTTTTATCATTTTATTTCCCTCATCTTTTCACCTTAAAACATTAAAAAAATTAAATTTATTATTCAACTTACTACAGAAAATAAAGATATATAAATAAAAAATGCTTTTCCATAATCTCATTACCCAATGATAACACTGAACTTTTGATATTTTTCTCAATGTGCACATACTTATACACGAAATTATAAAAAATGAAATCATTCTAAACATACTGGACTGTAGCCTGTATTTCAAAATAATGATCAGATCTGTATTATTATGAATGACTCCATACTATTTTGTAAATGGAGATATAATTTTAAAAACCATAAAAACCACAAAAAATAAAAACAAAATAAGTCTCCTTTTATTGAACTTTACGCCATTTCCAGCTTTACAATTCTAATGACACTGTGATAAACAGGTATCCTTACATTCTTGCACAATCTTCTAATTTATTTCTTTAGAATACATTGTTAGAAAGGTAGTATTTTCCCACAGCAAACTTTGAGGATGTTTACAACACTGCTGGCTATTTTCATAATATAAATTTTTGCTGATCTGATAAATGAATTATGTTCTCTTATATTTATTTGATTAAATGAAGTTGAACATATTTCATGTTTCTTGGCCATTTGGTTTCTCCTTTTGTAAAATGCCTTTTCATGTCTTTTAGTATATTTTAATGAAAATGTTATTTTAATGACAGTAACTCTTTGTCAATTGCGATGGTTTTCACAGTGCAGTCTGGGGACCCACGAGCTTTTCAAAGGGTTCGAGAGGTTACAGATTTGCCTTGTCTACTCTCATTCTCTCATAAGAGTATGGGCTTTTCCACAGGCTTCAGGTCATGTGATGGCGCCACCGGCTGAATGCGGAAGCAGGATTTATTATTTTTTAAATGAATCAATAGACATATTTACATTTTTCTCAGTTCTAATTTTAAATGTGATAACTATTGACAGATGTTACTCATTTAAACAAAAGCTCTTTGGAGTCCTCCATAATTTTTCAGAGTTTAATGGAATCCTGAAACTAAAAACTGTTAGAACTGCTGATCTATCATACAGGAAAAAAAATTGTAACAGTGTGGTTCTTGTTCTGGAAATTTATTTATGAAGGCTATATATTACTTTTGGCCAATACTACCTTTCTTAAAATGTATTTTTATATAGAAAACTAAACTTTCCCTGTTTTCTGATTTTATTTACATACTTTAAAAGACTCCCTACCTCTATTAATGGTATTAAAATCCTACAAATCCTTTGAGTACCAGATCAAACAACATTTCCTCAAGGAATCCTTTAATTATATCCTCAGACAAGGTCTGATTTCATGGTTATGTATTCTCAGATGTCCAGTACTTCACTGACATAATACTTCTCAAAATAGAAATGAAATAACTATTTGCACATTTATATTTAGTAATTTAATACTGGACACTTTGTGTCCGTTGGGACTATTCTACTCATCACCAAACCCTGATACCTAACAGGGCACCGTGTCCCACCAGAAGTCTAATGAACATCTGAATGAACGAATATAAGAACACGTTTGTCATGGCAAACAAATTAACTTAGTATTTACATTCTCTTGTGTAACACCGTATTGTTTCTTTATATTATTACTACCGTGGCATTCCCTTTCTCACATATTTATTGAGCAATGACTATGTTCAAGGCTTGTTCAAGATGCTGTAGGTATGTACAGTGATGAACAGATTATCTGACTCTCTTACATTTTAGTTAGTGAGACGCATATTAAATAAACTGCAGAATTACTTATTAAATCCAAGAGTAGTAATGAGCTATGAAGGAGACGCCCTCCAAGCACATAGAGTGGAACCTCATCTAGTCTGGAGCCAGGAAACACTTCCTAGAATACATGTTATTTCAGCTGCTCTCTGAATAATGAATAGGAGCCAAGTTAGGGGTGGGCTCAGGGGTGGTGTTTGAAACAGGAATGAGTTTTAAACAGAAGAAACTAAATTTTGTAGGAATTTTGAGTGAGGAAGCAATATGAATCTGCTGAGGGGACTCAGAGCACAACTAAAGGACAGAGTAATGCTCTTAAGAGAGGCTGCTGGGGCCAGAGCACAGAGGGTCTCGTGAATCTTGTCAAGTATTTTGACTTTTGTTCTAGAGTAACAAGAACCCGTTATATGGATTTAAAAGGGAGCGATCTGATTAGATTTGTAATGAACTCTTATTGTATGAGACAAGTATTACTTATAAGTTTTGTTTTGATTATTACTTCAGCCCAGAACAAAATCCTTCATACCTAGATTAGTTAGAGTAGTTTTACTTTTGTATCCCTAAATAAAAATTCATTCGACTTGCGGGCCTTTGACAGAGATTTCAAAAGAAAAATAAATAAGGTTATTGTAAAATATCAACCAAACATAAAGCCCAAAGACATGTTTAATAACAGGAGTAAACAAATTCCGTCATTTTCAAAGCGCATGCAGTATTCATTTGGCATCAGCAGGTGGCGTTAGGCGTCACATTACCGCCATAGCTCTCAGGAACAGAGAGATGTAGCTACTTAAATCTCTGCTGAGTCAGGGAGGAATAATGTCAGTTCCCAAACATGCTATTTATATTCGTGCATCATGTGACCTGGCTCAAATGTCTCGTCCCAGGCTTAGTTCTTCCACTCGCACAATACAATTTTCTCATTACTAAATTTGTTTTATACATGACAAAATTTAATAGGATTTATAACATCGAAAGTTTCCCTTTAAAAATATTGCCCTCTCCACCAACAGATACCGTGCTCTGCAAATATTCAGGCAAACAGTATTTTTATTTCTCACTGGAAAGAGGCCAAAGCTTCCTAACAGAATGTATACAGAGAAATGTCTGGTAACTGTCTTTTGTCTCAGAAGATACGAATTCAATCTTCTTCCCAAACACACATACACATACATATACACTCTTTTTTGCATACACATGAAATGGAGTACTTATTAGAGCTCCAAAAATGTTTAACCCAAAAAACAAACAAAAAGTAAAAGCCTCAATTTCTAAGCTGCACTTAGAAATCAGCATTGTCATCAAGTTTTCTGGTTCTTGTCTTTACTGAAGCTAGTTATGGTCCTTTAAAGCCAGAGGATGTGACTACTGTACGAGGCCTACCTACCTCCACTCTGCCTTGTTGTGCAGGAATGAGTTACACTGGTCAGGAAGGTTAGTGTCGTTTGACATGGACTCCAGAATTGAAATGATTTGCTTGAAAGACGGCCGTTTCTGAAGAAGAGAAAATAATCACTTTTTGGGAATTAAGACAGTAATCTTTAAGAGAAAATCTACAACCTTAGTAATGTTTACCTCATTATAACAAAATAAAATATGAGGTGATGTCCTGTTTTAATTATTTTATAACCACCAGACCACTCAGGTTTAGGGAACTGTTTTCCTTATTTTCAATCAATTATTCATAACAATACACTCAGATATCATTTTTCTATCATGTGGACTAAAGCTAGAATAATTACGGTTTTTCTCCAGGTAAAGAAAGTACTAGTTCTCTCTTTTGGGTATGATTAAGGACTTCTAAAAGGGAAAAGTTAAGCCCTTTAATTAAAAAATCTATGTGATAAAGCAAGCATGTAAAAGTTGAGTCTAGATGGTAGGTAGACCAGAGATCACTGTAAAATCTTTCAACTTTTCCATATGTTTGAAAATTTTGTAATAAACTCTTGGGGGAAAATCTACTCATCAATCTATCAGAACTAACAAAATTTCCTAAACTGGTTCCTCAGAAAAATTTTAAAGCCATTGTTTTCAATGTTTATTCTACATTATAACTAGCATTGGTGCTAGGAAACGCTAAGGTACTGTTCACTAGAAATGGCAAAAGCAGTGGTTAGGGGTATTTCTTTAGCTAGCAGTAACTACACTAGTCTATCTCTTTAGACTCTAGTCAAGGTTGAGACAAAAGGTTAAAACAAAAATGGAGAAAGATAATAAAAGGGTGATGCACATTCTCTCTTCATCATGCCTCATAATTATACCATTTCTGAACAAATTACAGTTGGAGCAATTAAAACATGCATTTTAATTTAGGAGCACAAAAACAAGAAGGAACAACGTTGGGGTGGCTTGCTCTCAGGACTTGAGCGTTTCCTACATTAAGAAAGGCAATTTTTCTATTCCTCAGGAATATAAAACATATTTATTCTGAGTTCTGCCACTATTGTACTCTTTTCAGGGTGTGTGTGTGTGTGTGTGTGCGCACACACGTATCTGTGTATGTGTGCAAGTTCTTTTTTTAAAGAGGAGGGCATAAGTAGCAAAATGTCACTGATGTGCACTCAACCTTCTAATAAGCAAAAAGGAAAATGCTTTAAGTAGGAAATTTGAAAAATCTTCTGTTTGTCTTTTTTTGACTTCGTCTTCACTTTAACTTCTCCTGCTATGTGTCAGGTTGCAAAAGGAAAAATGTTTTAATTATTTGCATAAGAACGAATTATATAACAAATACAGGATTTTCATTTTGCATGAAAAAGCAGCAGGAGGAGCTAATGAATTTTTAAAGACTAATTTTTTTCTTATATTTAATCATTCTTGAAATAATGTGAAATTCTTTTGTAACTGGATGACAAATATCCCTAGAAAAATCTTGATTTTACCATTAGAAAATGCTCTCAGATGGAAATTATCCAAGTGAACATTTAAAAAGTAATTCTATGAGTATTCTAGTTATAGAATACAACATTTGGACTAGGGTCTTATATAAGTTCATCTGAAAGGACTTAGTTTCCTTTTAGGTATTATGTAGGCTTTGCTTACTTAAAAAATCCTGACTAGGACCATTTATTAAACATCTGCAAACAGCTTCTCTTTAGTTGTTATCTTCATTTATGGAAAAGGAAAATCAGTCTAAGGAAAGTATGAATTGCCCAGCATCACACGGGAAGCAAGTTACAGAACCAGGGACAAGGCATCTAAATCCTTCGAAATGTTTTATCACACGAGAGTAAGACAGTACTTCCTATCACACTCAGGGCTTTAACTGTTATTTTTTTTTATTTACAAATGTCACTTTAGAACTCGAACCAATACCTACCTTTACTTCCTTCTTTTCTTCAATAAAATATTTTGAGCACCTGGGCAAACCATTGAAATAACCTGGCATTTACCTAATACCACCTTTCTCTTGGATACATTTCACCTTCTTCATTGCAAAAGAATGTGTTTTTATAGGTCTGAGTAAATATTTTAATCTATGTGTTAATACTCTAAAGTTTAAGGACTGAAAAAAAACCAAAATATTTTAAACAATCATTACTCTACATATGTGCACAGGAGTGGCACCAACTTCTGGTTTAATTGCTACATCCTTCTAGCCAGAGCACTAAAATGTGCCTCTCAGGAAATAAACCTTGATTGGCCACTTCAGTCAACCACAAATTGGGCATCTACTTACTCAATTTATGTGAGGTGCTATATGGAAACACACAGAAAAACTAGCTCTGTTCCTTTTAGAGCCTGCAATCCATTTACAGAGAAAAGATATTTTAAAAAATACAACAGTACAAGGTAAGGCACAAGCTTAGATTATGGTTTAGGAAAAGGAACACTAATTATGCGCTGGGGTTAAACACAATAACCAGGGAAGCTTGATGATGAAGTGGTTGGGGAAGAAAAGAAGGGAGAGAACATTCAGGGAACGAAGGTGTGGAAGCTGCGTCTAGATAGAGATCAGCAATGAAAGAACTGGACCTCAGCTGGGTGTATAATCAGATCGAACACAGGGGCCACAAATTAGTTTTATCAGAATAAAATGTCATAAATGTAGGACACAGAACTCAATCAAACTTTATACTTCGCATGGCTAGAACACAAGATTACTATGGTCCTAAAGAAGGGTCGGCTTACTACATGTTAAAGACGTGCTGACTTCACGGCACCAACACTGGGCCTAATGTCCTTATTGTGTTAGCTGTTTACACTGTCATTTAATTAATGCACCATAAATGTATATTCTTAGAATTTTAATTACTGTAGTACAGTTTCTGATTAAGAAATTCAAAACCTGCTTTGCATACTGAAATATAATTACAATTACGGAGATCTAGTTGCACTAATCTAATTCAATGCAAATAATTTCAGGTGAAATTTCTGCTTAAATGTCAGAGAGGAAAATACTGACAAAATGATTATATGTGCCACAATGGACATATAACTGGTAGAAAGAATATGAAAAGGGTAGGCAGTATGACACCATTTTAACAGTATAAAATAACTGTTCTAGAGCAAGCTTGCAAATAACCACTTATAGTTTCTACTGGATTAGTTGCAAAGTGCAGGCATTTCTCTTACTGCTTAAAAATTCCCATATTCTGCAAAATCACATTCTAAAATAATAGGGCCTACACAGAGGCAGGGCTGACCATTCAAAACCTATGCAACTTAGTCATAGCATACTAATAAAAACAACAGCTCTCCTAAACAAAAACTAACAGTTAAAAAATATGTTAAATTCTTTAATAAAAACAATACTAATATAGGACTCTAAAAAAGGGTTAAGCTAGTTTAATGTATAGAAATGAAAGCGAAGATTGAGGTTGCTGGTTATGAGAGGAAAGGCAAAATGCTCAAGGCTGCAGAGAACCAGCAACAAACCCTTCCAGGACAAAGCCCTGGGCAGCCCAGCCAACCGGGAGCACGTTGGGTGAGGGGGCCTTGCAGCGCCGTGTCGCTTGCTGCACCGCTGGCCACGCTGCTGTACCTGAGGTTTTGCTGTTCTCACTTGGTAGTGCAGATCAGTGTGCTGGGAAACTTCACATATGATTGATTCGCTGGGAATTCTGAGTTATACTAACACAATTCCCATGCTCACCCATTGTTTACGAGCTTATCCCCACCAGAGAAATATGTGGAAGAACACGGCATATATTATTATCACTCATTCTTCTTGAAGGTCAGACTGAAACTGAGTTTAAATTAAGAAGATTCCATTCTTAAGATTTTCTTTTTAGATCTTTATTTAAAAGGTCAGTTTGAGATATATCTATTTCCATGAAAAACTGGATGAATTGGAACTATGAAACTTTAATTCCTTTCTTGAGTATATTTCACTTTTATTGTAGGGTTTAATCTGTGAGAATCTTTTTTATTCTTTTGATATGGAAAATTTCAAACACAATAGTAGAGAAAACAACACAATGAACCTCCGTATATCTATCATCAACTCAGTTTCAAAAATTATCATGGTAACTCTTATTTCATCTATACCATCATCCATCTTCTTCACTTTATTTTGAAGCGAATCCAAGACTAGCCTATCATTTTATCTATAAATATTTCCGTATGTATGTGAGGGCCTTTTAAAATGATCTTTGCAAAGAAAGGAAATGGACCATTCATGCTCAAATGTGATAACCACATGAAAGTCTAAATTCTGGAATTTCTCCAACTCTATTGTGATAGCCTAAAAAACATCACTGAAGCTGGGCAGGAAGTACGTATTAAGATTCTCTGTAGGTGCTACTCTTGCCTGGTGTTTGGTTAGAAAGGCAATACAGTGTAGTGGTCAACAGCAGGGACTTGGGTTCATGTCCAGGCCCTCCACTTACTGGCTGTGTGGCCTTGAGCTCATTCCTTAACCGCTGTGTGCCTTGGTTCTTAATCTATAAAATGGGGATAATAACAGTACCTATATTTCACAGAGATATTGTGAGGAATAAATAAGTTAATAGACATAAATACTTGGAACAATGCCTGACAAAAAATAAGCACTGTTTGTTAGCCATCTATCTTTATAGCAGGAAGGTGCAATAGTTATTATTAAAAATTAAAAAGAAAGGAACAAATTTCTCTTTATTGAGTCAAGGATGCCAGAGTGCTGTCAGAAAGAGCCAACAATGAGCTTCCAGGATCAAGATAGGCAGATGTGAACAAAAAGCCTTACAGTCAGTTTAGGGAGCAGGAACTGCAGTCCAGCTTTGCTTTGTAATGGATTTTATTACTCCATTGTGAAAACTCGAAGCCTGAGCCTCATCCCCACACTGAACCTACTAGTGTAAATATTCCTGGCTGTCAAAAAAAAGTGGGGGATGGGGGAGGTGGTGAGAGGGAAGGTGGTAAAAAATCCTCAAAGCCAAGCAAGTGAAATTTCAGAATTCTGAACAAACAATGACAATGACAACAGCAACAACAACAACAAAATATATATATATATATATACCTTGGCATCAGCTTCCCAACACTGATGTAACAGTTCCGCAAAACTTCTAGGGCAACTGCTTGGAATGGTTAATCTCTACAATAGAGAAAGTAAAAATAAAACAAAATAAAAAATGAGAATTTACTCATTAAAAAGAGCAAATACTAATTGAAGGGTCATAAAAAAGTTAATTTAAGAGCATGAACAAGACATTAAATTTAAGTCTTACATTTATTAATATATGGCAGATGAGAATTTATGTTTAGATTCATATCTAATCTCTGACGACCCTCACACTTTTCCCCTAAAGAGGATCAGAGTCAGCACAGCTAATGCTATAAATATAGAATCCAGTTTAAAAGAAACTACAGCAGGAGAGGGGCAAGTTTGAACTTAAATACTAGACTTAAAACCACAAATCTATCATTGCACTTTTATAGGCAACTATGAAATATGCAAACAGGCTGGGTAACTTGGAAACCAGTTCAGCTTTGGCAGTAGATGTACAACTCTGAAAACATCTTCAGCACAGACAATTCTGAGATTATTTCATTTTATTTATTTATTTTTTAAGGCAAGGCAACCCCTGTTTGACCTCACAGATTACAAGGACCTTGTCATCTTATAATCCTTTATTAAAAAAATTTTTTTTAGGTCTACAGCACCTGGTCTTCCTAGGTGGTCTCCCGTCCAAGTACTAACCAGGCCTGACCTTCTGAGATAATTTTAAAGAAGAGTGCATTTTCTCATTGGTAAATAAGACATTCTGAATGTATGACTCATTATGACTTAGTTTTAGTCAAACTCATAAAATGTAGGACCTGATACAACAAAGATTATAATGAGCATCAGTCCTGTTCTAACATTGTAGTGGTTCCTTTAGAAATCTAGGGCGGTGTTCTTTTGGTTTTTTTAAGACTAGAGGGCTACACCTGGAACAGGTCAAGAACACTAGCCATCCTTCAACATGCCAAAAAATCCTACATGATTAAGGACTCTCCTACATTCCATCAAATTTCAAATGTCCCATTCACTTATTATGTGAATTCACTTATGTGAATTTACTTATGTGCATTCACATAAGTAAAACAAGTGAACAGTGAGGTTTACAGCTTTCTGAGCCTGGACTCTAACTCTGACTTGCAAATAAACACAAAATATTTTTTGAACAGTTTTTAAATGTACTAACTTTCTAGGAATGCAATTACTAAAAAAAAAAAAAAATCAAGGATAGATTGAGTTTTGCATTATATGTAACCTAGCCAAAGTTTTTGGAAAATGTCACCAACAACAGCGTTGCTCATGGTACTGGAGTCATTTACTCAGCTCTACTCTGGCATTTGTAGCTGCATAGGCTCAAGCATCAAAACTGCTCCATGATCTCTTCCACTGTGATCACGCCTAAGCATTTGCACACTGCAATACATAATTCCATTAATTTCTTCTTTATATTACAGTTGGAGTATTATTATGATATTAAATACAATGTGTGTAGGTAGGATTTCATTTCAGGGAGGTAGAGGGGGCGTTAACACAGCAGTTATAAAAAGAGCACTGGGTGTGATGGAGTTGAGAATACTGTGCTAAGAAGTACTGACATTTACTCCATGGTATTGTTTGCCAAAGAAGCTGTGCAAATAAAGAACTTAAAACTGAACTTAGTTGGATTTAGGGGAGGCTATCTGTAAAACTAGAAAAATAGTTGCCTTGGCAAGAAAACAATCTATATTTGGAATTACAGATAACCTTAAAATAAAAAAGGACAAGGTAAAAAAAAAACCAAAACAGCCCTAAGTTAGAGGTTATGCTAAGCATTTTTTAAACTTGGAGCTTTGTGATTCTGTAGAATAGAGCACAATGTAATCAATTGTATTATTATTTTAATGTAATGTGAACTGGAAACCTTTTTATGAAGGTCAAATGAAAAATCAAGTGTTTCCTTAAAAAAATAAGATGGTTTGGGGTGGCAACTAATAAAAACAGACAGTAATAGCAATTATGCAACTGACTGTACCGTATGTGTAATGAAAAATAACTTTTCATAAAGGGTAATATTTTCAACACCACTTATCTCAACATTTTTTCTAAGAACTGAAATGTGAACTGGATGAATATGGATGTGGAGCATTTCTATCATCTTTTCTTACTGACAAACTTTTTAGATATCATATCTGAGGCATTACATTCAAGGAGACATAATTATTTTAAAGTATATGACATGGTCAAATTATCAGTTAAATCTAGACTCAAATCTAGACTCAGACATTTTATGTAATGGATTATTTTGGTGCATTATAAAGTATTTACAACAAAATCAAAATACTTAAGTCCCGATTATATAACTGTGGGCATTCCTAACGCATTAAAACATTGTGAAATAATCAGATTATTAGCACCAGGTTTGCAAAACTGCTTAATACTTAATCAAAAATAAAAAGTTTCAAATTTAAAATTAAAATATTTCCCAACTAAACTAGGCATGACATTTTTAAAGACCATATTCTTTTTTACACCATTTTCTATGAAAGATGCAAAAATTAAGACAAGTTTATTATCTTAAAGTATACTCAAGAACAATGAATTAAGTTTTCTGAGGATTTCTATGTTAATCAAAAGTAGCTTTGCTACTTAGAATGAAACATTTTATGTGAGAATTTAAGTATTTATAAATAAAAAAATTATGCTGCCAGAACATTCTGAATGACTACTAATTGAGATTTATAGAAATTATAAAGGCAAATATACATGTTACATTAAAAAATTTATTAGTAATGCCCTCTAAATTTCATGCCTTCTATAAGGGTTGTTTGCTTTGTAAAGTTAACAGTGTTTTATGGATCTAGTATTAATAGGATTTCATATTAGGAAAAATTGTTTAAAGACCTTATTTCATAATTAAGTTGTAGAAGCAATGACCTTCAAGGTATAATTTTTAGAATGTATTGCTCTTCCTATAGATGCAAAAAGCAATCTTAAATGGTGAAACCAAGTAAGGTCTACAGTCTAGCTAAGAGTAATGTACAGTACAGCATAGGGAATATAGTCAATAATAATAATAACTATGTATGTATGTTGCCATGTGGGTACTAGACTTACAAGGGGATCAATTTGTAAGTTATATAAATGTCTAACTACTATGGTGTATACCTGAAACTAATATAATATCAATGTCAACTGTAATTGGAAAAAAAAGAATAATGAATGTATCAATGCTAATTTCCAACTTTGATATTGTACTATACCTATATGTCAGCAGCAGGAGAAGGTGGGTGAAGGGTACACACAATTCTTTGTAATATTTTTGCAACTTCCTGTGAGTCTTCCATTATTTCAGAATGTAACATTAAAAAGAAAAAGTAACCCTAATATTTGTTATATAAAAGTAACCCTATATTCTAGGGTCACTAGTCACATTTAATATGTCTCCCTGAAAGTTTAAACACATCGCTCTTTGTTTAAATAAGTCCTGTTAAAAACAACAACAACAACAACTTTCTCTTTTCAACTCAATAATCTAAGGTATTCCAAAGTAAAAATAAATAATTTGAAGTTGAGGTGATTTGTAACTTATATTTAAGTTAAATTCTCAATTTTGTTATGAAATGAAATAAATCCTTGGGAATTCCTTAAATGCTATGTCAAAGAATTCATTTTAGAAATAAGTGCCTCTGCTTCTGAGGTGAAATGAAGACACCCTCTTGAATGATAACAATGGAAACTACTTTTAAACTTAATTTTCATATTTTTGACAAATAAATACTGTGCAGAATGAGAATAGACAAGCAAATATCCTTGTAATATCCAATTTTCCTTAATTCATTAGGAAGTTGAGAAAACTTATTTCATCATGTGGGTTTCTTTCGATTTACTATTATATTTAATAAATATAGTTTGGGGGGTATTTGAGTAGTCTCCATCAGTTTTAGCAGATCATCATATCATACCATAGATAAAACAGTGCACTCTACTGTACAGGATCCCTGGGGAGGAAGGGGGAGCTCACGTACATGTTGAGGAGGTTCTAAGGGTTATTTATGGGTGGTTCCCAACCCTCTAGTCAGCTACACAAAGGAAGCTTCTAAATTCATTTTTCTCTTCAGCCGTAAAATTCCTTGATGAATATTCTGATGTTTTGAAAGGGCTTCAGATTCATACCTATTTTGCCATCCTTTAGATGGAATGTTATTTACAAATATTAATTAGTCTCCCTTATACATATTTGGAGGGTCCAGTTAGCTTTTTAAAAAGCTTTCTTCTACTTTATTGTGAAACCATGTAGAGGGGAAAAATTACATTGAGTGACTTGCTCCAAAGTCAACAGAAGGTCAATAGTTTTCTTCACTCTCATTTGTAAACCCAGAACCAAATATCTAGTCACCTCACCAGCAAAAGAAACAGAATAGAAACAAGTGGGTTCTCATATCATGAAAATATCAGTCATCCTGTATGTGAGGTCTGATGTAACAGCACGTCATGAAATCCTATCACATTTAATTAAAACAGAGCAGCTCTTGTGAAACAATGAGTAGGACACATTCTTGAATATAACCCCTTTTTGTTGTTTTTAAATTGGCAGCTCTCTCCCATCAAGTTCAGCTATCCTGAACATTTCATCCATTCTCAATGGCTCAGGAAGACAAATTAATAAGGTAACTCTGGATTATGTGATCTAAAACATGGAAACTCGGTTTCTCTTAGTCAATAGCAGCTTTTTGATTAATGTAGTTTGTTCGGTGCTCACGTGGGGAGCAGATCAACCTAATTCTTTTAGTGCATTAAAAAGGGACATCTCTATAAAATCGCCTTTTGCAATTTTTTTTTTTTATCCTTAGGTTGCACTCTCATCCTTTGTGGGAGGGCACGAATAAGGTTTGGAAATGAAGAAGCTTTGTGAAATGAAGTTGTTTTGCGCAGCGCAAAGACAACTGCATGCCTCCACTCCTGACCTAAGATCTCATAATACATTGATATTGGATGCTTCATCCTTATGCTAAAAATTTCCATGGCTGTGCATTTCAGGCACAATTTTAAACCTTTCAAAATGTAGTTGCTCTCTTTGATATGAATGTACCGTGTTCTCTGATGTAGGCTCATAGGTCCAACTAACTGAAAGCCTCAATTTGTGGGAAGAAGAAAAGCGAGGCTGGGGACACAGCACAAACGGTGTTTACGCCACTGAAGTTCTTTTGAAATGGAAAGGCTCTGCATGAAGAAGCGAGCAGTTATGCCACTGCCTCGCCAATTCCAGTGAGGAGCTCATCTTCAATGTAGTGTTCAACGTAGGTGGCAAAACTGTAATTTTTCCCTTTTTTGAAACTATTTTTTCTTCTTTTATTTTTTGAAATTCTCATCTAAGCGACAGTTTCTTGTACTATAGTGACTCCTGCTGGGAGAGGTAAGTTGAAGTAGCTGAAGGTCTCTTACAGATATATCAACTCCCGGCCAGTAAAAAAGATGTCCTAAACGCAGGAGATGGAGTTAAACTGTTCCCCTACCTTGGACGCAATGGCTTCTTTCATCACTAAGAACAAACCCCTAGGTTTTACAATTGAGACTGAGAAACTAGTACAGTACTTGTACAATTTTTGATCTACAGCATCACGACGTGAAGCTGCAACAATTAGATGTAAAGGGTCCATTCATGAGGAATAACATCACTTTGACCCTTTGTGTTAGCTCCTACTGCTAATCTTTCCATAAGCGTGAACTTACTTTCAATTTGAAGAAGATGAAAAAGTCTTTTGCAAAACCCCAATACTGTTTTCTGATCTATGTACCTGAATGGAGAATCGTAGTCTTACCTCGTTTTTTTCCACTACAAGCCAAGCTACTTGTAATCCTTCCAAACCTTTAAAGGGGACCTCCCTTGTTAGCATCTCCCAGAGAACCTGGAACAAAAAGTAAATGGAATTTTATTCTTGTATTTTATATTTTTGGCATATTACTGAAACTTTAATATTTAACTGTATCCAATTACTAGACACAACCAACCCCATCTGTAGAAACTTGGGCAAAACATACTATATTCATGCATAGGACTCCTTCCATATATTATGTACTTTTTTAAATTAAAATTTCTGGTTTAGAAATTAGAACATCTAGAGCCAGACTTAAAATTTTATGAAACCAGTGGGCTTAAGTGATTTAACTTTATTTTGCAAGTTATTAGAATTCTCATGTATTCCCATGAATTAGATTTTATATTGTTAGTCAAAACTCTTTCTACCTTCAATCTCTGAAAAATTTCTCTGTAATAATTGGAATTCAACCATATTTTTTAAAGGTTCAATAATGATCTCACCATAAAAAAAATCAGGCCTCCAATCTAAATCACTGGCTAACCCACTTACCCCACAATGGTAAGTACTTGCAAAATTATAACATTTAGATTTTATGTTTTAGAGAAATCCTCAAAATGAGTCAACCTAAGGGATTCATTTTTGTCTACCAATAACACAATTATTATACTATATTTTAAAATGTAGTAAATACTTTACATACATATATATAGCTGAGAGTGTGTGTGTATGAGACAGAGAATTTATGTGTATGTCCATCTCTCTGCACTCCCTGAGATCTGTATGATTAATAAATCTGCACTTGAATGCCCCAAAAAAGCAAACTGATTCTGGAAAGGCTGAAAATAGCCCATATTTTAGTTTCTCTTTAATCACCGAGTAATGGAGATTTTTACACTCACTTTCTCTATTTATACAAATGAGCATCAAAATTTGAGTTTACCACTATTTTGTGAAGTATGAAAACAATTATGATTTTATCAATAATAATAAAAACCACTATCGTTTATTGATAGATTATGTCCCAGGTACTCTGTTAAACCCTTCACATTATGTTGTCATGATTAATATTAACCCGGATGGATACAAAGATGGATATATATTATCCTCATTTTATAGATGAGGACCCGAAGGCTTAAGAAAGTTAAGTCAACTTGCCTGAAGGCACTCAGTTATCAAGCGGCAGAACTAGGCCATGGGCTTGCTGTCTCACCCTTAAGATCAACTCTTAACCCCAAGTAACTTTAGAGAATGAAAAGCGGAAGTTCGAGAGAGAATGTGACACGCCATATTTTAGTGTGGAGCCATGGCAGAAGCAAATGGATTCAGCAGTTTTGATTTAGCTATCTCTTGTTCTAAAAACAAAAACAGAGAACCTTTTCTAAATAGGAAGGTAGACTGAGGACATATGCTCTCTTCAAGTAAATCCTATACACCTTCAACTCTACATCTACTATTTCCTCAATTGGTGCTCAGTCTTATTCGAACCATAACTTGTTAAATGAATTCTGGCTAATACGAAGATAATTAGCAGAAAAATCAGGGAAACTGGCAGATGCTGCTCAAGCAGGAGGAAAAATATTCACTGAAGCCTCGTTGGGCTTTTAATCAAGTGTGTTGAGGCACTTCTTTCAAAGAGCTACTGAATAATTCTATTTGAGTCACAGAAGTGATTAGGAAAAGGTAAGGGGCATCCCAGAAGGGAATGATTCTAGCGAACACTGTAAGTAAAAGCAGAACAAGAACAGGTATGCAATCACACCTGACATGCTGCCTTCACGGGAGAGGGAGAAGGGGGCCAGTGAGAGTGCTGAGCAGGAAATGAAGCCCCTCAATTTGTCGCAATTACCTCTCCCCCAGTGTTGGGGTTGGAGAGGGAAAGGGATAGGAAGAGCAAGTAAATTAAGGGATTTGGCATTCCTAAAGAGAATGGGAATAGGGGATGGCCTCCAATAAATCAAATGCACCAGTTCCCAAAACATCCAGATGAACAGCCTCACACCCCCTAGACCCCCCCCCCTTTGGGGTTTGGCCTGCATGCGCAATACACTGCATGCACCCACACACGAAGACAGACTGGGTCTTTTAAGGGAAAATGCAAAAACACGAACTTGGGGAATAGCGTCAAAAAAAGATTTATGTCATTCTTTATTCCAAAACATTCAGTTGGAAAATGTCCAAAATCGAATAAGGTGCTAGCTATATTTCTCAAGAGTTCTAACTCTGGAAAAATAGGGCAGTTTCATTTTATTCCCTCTCTGCGTCTCTGAAGAGCTTGACTGGAGCTGAGGGAGCCACGTGAGGGATGTAAAATTGTCAGGAATGGATGGTGTCATTAAGCGCTGGGTTCTGAAGCCCAAATGAGGTCTTTAGTGTAATTCCAGTATCAGCACGTTTCATGATTTCCTATTATTAATTCACCAGATTCAGGAATGTATCAAAAAGTAGGTGGTGAGATAGGACAACAGCTTTTCCTACACTAAACACAATGACATTTGGCACAAAAAAAGTAATGTTGTCGAGGAAGTCATTCGGAGATCTAAAAATACTTTAAACGATGCCTGAAAATATCAGTTATAGGGATGCAGGCCAAATATTGTGATCTTTCAACCTTAAAAATATTTTCCAATTCATTTTATATTGAGATGTCCTCACATTTAAACTGCTCACAAGGAAATTTTCTATTTTCAGTTTATAGAAGAGAAACTTGGATAAGACTTGTGTACTTTTCCTGCCTTTTCTTTTACAAACAATGGAAAGCCATTACCTGGGCTGGGCCAGTTCTGGAACAGGGCTCACAGACAAGTGAGGCAGTGATGCCCTCTCTTAACTATTTGCAACACTGGTTTTGGCTGACAAGCTTCTAAGGGTAATCCTTTCTGCATTGTCATTAGGATAGTTTTGGTTTTAGAGTGGCTAGGCCTTGTGTTCTCATCAGTCTTATTCTTTCAATGATTTTTGCTTTCCTCAAATCCTGTGTGTGTGTGTGTGTGTGTGTGTGTGTGTGTGTGTGTGTGTGTGTAACATACTAAACACTCCTCTGATTTGGTCCTTCAAAAGAAGTCATCATAAGGAGGGAGAAAATTTCCTTCTCTTATAAAACAGAGAGGGAAGCAACTGCCTGCCTAGCAAAGTTTACCAGCTTAGAAGGAAGACTCCCAGGATCCATTTCTGGCATTCGCAACACATTTATTTTAAGGCCGTGTGAGGCTGGTTAGTCTTGCCATGTGTTAGGAAGCAATGTGGGATAAGAAGCTGGGGAGAGCTAGGGATTTTGATAATATCAGAGGCTAAATTTTTAGAGCAAGTCTGAAAAAAAAAAAAAAATAAAAAGCAAAATATAGTGTTTCTTTGAGGAGTGGGTTTCCAAAAAGAACAACTTCTTTTACTGACAAATGAGTCCTGGCTGCTCACCTATTTTTGAAGAGACATAAAAAATTCTAAATAACCAGACTGGTTTCCTAGCTAGGTATCACTTTCAAAGTTTATGGACTGCAAACTTCTAAAATTAACATGCCCCCATGTTAACAATTGTCCTCTCCTGTTCTGAAAAGTATGCCTTATACTTTTTCTTTTGCTAATGGTGTTTATTTAGAACAAAATGGGAAGGGGTCAGAATTAAATAAAATCCGGAATAATTATAATTAAATTAGTATGTGTGCACTTTGCTCAATGGGATTCTGAGGATACAACTATGGTATGAGGATGACCAGCACTCTAAACCTCTCTGTTCAATATAGTAAATAGTAGAAGTTGTTTTAAAACAGAGTCACTGAAGAGGCAGTTTTGTTTTCACCAGTGAAAAGAGGACTCTAACGTGAATGTGAAATTGATATTCAAATCACGTAAGAGGCACACAGGTTCTGGAGAACCACATCTGGTGTGTAAATACAGAGTGCTGTTGGAAATGTTCAGTGACTGGCTGTATGTTAGAGTTTGCTAGATTAGTTAAATTACTTGATAGAATGATTTGTTAAGTGTTTTTTAAATCCCTCAAAACAAAACAAAGGTAGGGTCAGTAAACAAGTAGTGAACCTAATTCGCAAAGAGAGAAATGTTCAGGCCCATCTCCTGAAAAGCAGTGCGCGTGCCTGGAGGCAAGCTTTTCAGAAAAACAAACTGAACATCTGCAGCTTCAGGAAGATTGATTCAAACTATGTTTGACATAAGGAGTCAATGCGGAATGACTGAAAGGGATTTTCAAAGGTATAGAAAAAACCCTAAGCTCCACAAATAGAAGTCACCTCTAAACATCTTATATGGTTTACACGTGAAAAGGAATTCCGTTTTGGTTACTGGAACTAAGATTCTACTTCAGCTAAGGAAAAGCAGTGGGTGCATTTCACAGCAAAGTCCCTGGCAACTGTAAGGTTTTAGAAGAAGGCAGTGTGAAGTTTCCTTACGTAAGTGAAATAATACTGAAACCAAAAGTTCACTCTATACATAATTCACAGTTGTGTCTTTTAGGTCAAAAACTTCTGAGATTGGGAAATTCCAAGACTTAGGGAGAATTTTAAAAGTAAAAGCACTGTACGAGAACTTGTAGAGTACTCAAATGAGCCTCAAAAGTCTTTATATAAATGTTCAAATAATTTAAAGACTATTACCACCTAAATATGTTTGTATATTTATATACACATGTAAGAGAAAGGAATGAGAAGCACTGTGGTCTCTTGTAGAATCACTATAGACTGTTCTTCGGCCATGTTGCTTATCTTCCAATTCCTCTTGTTCTAGAAGAGTTTGCAAACTATGGCCTGCTGCAGAATGCAGAGTGGTTTTAACATTTTTAAAGGGTCATAAACAAAACATGTAATAGAGACTGTAAGTGGCCCTCAAAGTCGAAAATATTTACTATCTGGTCCTTTATAGAAAAAGTTTGCTGGCCTCTGTTTCACAGGATAAAATGAGACACCACTGGTCCCAATGAGCAAAGTCAAATTTAAATTACCCTAAGTAGATATCTAGCACAGTGCCTGACACAACAAATAGATTTTTGCTTAAAAATGAAGGAACATAACTTCATAAAAGAAAATAATATCATAAAACGTCTTAAATTGCAATAAATTCCCCCATTTTCAGACTCACTAGCAGATGATTTGTAGGATGATCGGAATGTATGTAACTTTTGACATTAGGGACCAGTCTTAGAATCTAGTCTCTTCAGGAATTTATGGTTTTTATCCCTTCTTTCAATGAGAATTATTTGATCACTGTCTATAATAGTTTATAGCCTTTTTAGAAACACACAGAATTACGGGACAATGGATATTTAGCCTAATACTACTGTTGTCTTCCAACTTTCAAAAGTTTGGCCTTTTGCCCAAAAGCTATATTTCATTCTTGAAATAATTTTTTCCAATAGCCAACGAAATTCATCTCTATTATATTACATTTATTTGGTATACATAAGGTGTATTATGATTTAGAAAAAGCGAGCCAACTAAAACAAGCCTAAACTTAAGCAATGAAGCCAGCAGTAAATATCTAGAGACTGATGAATCTATAAGAAGTGGGTTTGACAATATTGGTTTCCTCCTATGCCATCAGTTATCACCTTCAGTTGAAAATAAAGACATTCAGGAACAAGAGGCATGTTGATTTGGGCCAAAATTAATCTGCTTCTTTTCCTATTATTATGAAAATATCCTTTTAAGAAGTAATATTATAAATAGAGAAGGCAGTATGATTGGGAGATGAGATGTGAAGACAAGGAGTTCCAAATATTACTTTGGATTTTTAAAAGCATTTTTTAGGGATAAAGACTTACCCACAAAAATGGGCAAAGAATAAATGCCTTTTATCATCAGAGAACTGATCTGTCCATGTTCCCCTCCCACCTCACTACTTCTTCCATTGCCCCTACTACTTCTTTCTCTCTGCTAATTCAGATATAAGTTATTCCTCAAGAATAATCCATTTTAAAACCCCTACAGAAGTTTCTGCTCCTTAACTGATTTATTCCTGTGGTCTCTATTCCTTGAGCACACTCTTCCCATTATTCTATTCTTATAACTATGTTGCACTATTATTATTCTTATATGATATCTTAGATTCATGTTTCAGAAAGCCACTATAACTTTGTAAGATTTGCAGCAGATGTGAGCCAGGCCATGTGCTAAATGCTAAGCACATTTCCTTCTGTACTGTCCAAAAACAATCTAATCAGTTTAATAGTTGACATTCAGAAAGTTCCCATTAATTAACTCATTTGTCAGACCTATTGGTGGTTTTTGAGTAGCTGATGACTATGAAGTCCTGTTCCAAATGATCTACCTTTCTGATGACTTACAGAGATATTCTACAATCATATGTCCACCTAGGAAAGCACTCTTCATAGGAGTGCATCAGTCCCAATACTAGTTTAGGTCCTAATTTGCTTCTTAGAAGTGGCATTTGTTTCTATTCACAGAGGACAAAATAACTCAGATGCACAGAAGTGATCAATGTAAACATTCTTTCTGATAATTACAGTGTTCTCTTTGTTGTCACTGCTCCATGCATTCCACCAGAAACAGTATCACTGTCTTAAAACTGTTAAATTGTTGTATCCTTCTTCTGTAGGTTGCTTGCTTTTTGTATTTCTTTTAGCAAAAAATGAGAAATGAACTCACCACACCATAGGAATACGTGTCACAAGTTTCAGACACAGGGAGACTTTGGATAACTTCTGGAGCCATCCATGGGAAAGTTCCAACCAAGGACATGTGTGTTGTATGGTTGTGAAACCGAGAGGCACCAAAATCACAGATCTGAAGAAAGAGAAAAAAGTGTCAACTTTCTACTTATTGACTAATAAAAACACAGTCACAAAAACCTGCATTTGAAATTAACAAATTTTTGGGAAAAATTTAAAGTCCTACCTTCAATACCCCATCAGCAGCTATAACAACTAAAAAAAAAAAAAAAAAGATAAATTTTAACAATAATTGGAGTTATACTGAAAAAATCATAAATTTGTTTCTATCTTCTATTTGACATTATGAAAAGTAAAATTAAAGTAGTTACTATGTTGAATATTTGGAAAAAAGTTGACATTAAAACAAACAAAAAAACTGATTTATGAGGTGCTGATTAAAAAGGTGTTCCAGACATTTGTTTAAATCAAATGTAGCACTATCCAGTAAAAAAGGCATAGATTAGTAGTAGTTAGGAGAGCCAAATTTGTACTTGGATTCTGACACTGAAGTGCCAATATAATACTGAAGAAATCATTCAAATTATTATTTCATGGCATATATGGTTTTTCCTCTTGACTGAAGAGTAATTTTTGTCTACAGCCATGCCATCCTGAACAAGTCCGATGCCATCTGATCTCGGAAGCTAAGCAGGGTTGGGCCTGGTTAGTAGTTGGATGGGAGACCACATAGGAAAACCAGGTGTCGTAAGTGTAAAAAAATTTAAAAATTAAAAAAAAATTTAAAATAAGGAATTGTAAGCTAACAACGTCCTTGCAATCTGTGAGGTTGACCAAGGGTTGCCTTACCTAAAAAATAAAAATAACAATAATAAGAATAAAATAAAAAACGAAGAGCAATTTTGTTGAAGGCAGGGACAATATTCATTCATTCATTCACTTATTCATATATTCATTCACTTAACAAATTTTTACCGAGCCGTACTATTGGCAAGGCCATGTCCTACATTCTGTGTCCTGGAAGAGGAAGGTGAGCAAGATTGGCATTATCTCTGCTCTCAGGGAGCTTACAGTCTAAAGGGCAAGACAATAAAACACACATCTATAATTAAGTGGGATAGATTCCATGATCAGAGACGTAGAGATTGCCATGGAACTAAAAAGCAGGGATATCTTAAGTCTAAGGAGGTCAGAGGAAGTTTCCTGGAAGGAGACCTTAGGTCAAGACCTAAAGAACAAACTGGAATTAACCAGAAATGGAAGAGCTGGGGGACTAAAACTTTTCTAGGCAGAAGAAAGAGCCGTGCAAAAGGTCAGCAGAGGAAAAGACACGCAACTTTGGGAGACAGGGGCCAGGTTCAGAAGAGCCTTTGTGAGATATGAAAAGCCAATGAATGGTTTTTAGCAGGAAATGAATAGTCAAATATGCAAAGGGAGAGGACAGAACTGGAGGCAAGAAGACCTGTCATGTAGATATGAAATCGAGACCGTTGTGCATGCCAGTTGTTATAGTCCAAGAGAGAGATGAGGATGCCTAGAGTCAGGTGGTGACAAAGGACAGGACAGAAGCCAAGAAACATTTAGGAGACAGAATCAACTGGGCTTGAATAACTGGATATGGGGGGAGAAGGAGAAGGACTCAGGATAAAATCAAATAAGGAGGCAATCCAGCATAATGGCTAGAATAGGAGTTCAGGAATCAAACTGTAATTCTTCTTTATCTAATTTCTGGCTTAGGCGATTGTGTTGCCACTCCCTGAGAAAGGGAATGCAGGAATGATTTTTTTAGGAAGTACAGAGAAGATGAAAAGATCAATTTGGACACAATAAATTTGAGGGTCATATAAAATACCTATGTGGCCATGTCCAATAAGCAGACAGATATATAGTTTTGAAGTTGAGATCTGTTTGGAAGTGTTAATATGCAGATGGGCTTTTATGGGAGACAAAGAGAATAAGAGAGGCCAAGGACTCTGAGTAATTGTTTCTGGCATTTCTTTTGTTAGCCACACACAGACTGACATGGTAGACGACCAATGCTTATGGTGACATTGATAAGTGGGGAAAATAATGTTTGCATGATCTAATACATACAGCAATAGTTTAAAGGTAAATGTGATACTATATGTAAGCTATAAATGTTTTCAAATAAAAATATAAATATTGTTAATACTATATTCAGTTATTTAAAAAAAATCACCTCTACTATTTTTTTCTCCTTATAAGATTAAAAAGTGCTCATTTTGAAAATCTAAGATTATAAAAATCTAGGATTATAAAAATACATAACAAAGAAAAATAAAAGAGCCTTGTTATTTACTCTTCCAGAAAAAATTGCTGTCTATATTGTTTCAATGTGTATGTGTTTTCCCACCAAGTAGCTGTACAAATTATAATTTTTAAAAATGGCAAGTTTTCATTGGTAGTTTTCATAATGACAACATGGATACGACCATAATTTAATCATTCTTATTTAGAGAGATATTTAGGAAATACTGATAAAGCAGATTAAAAGCATAGAAGTCAAATAACTTATTTAGGTTGAAATTATGAGCATAAAGTGAAAATTTACAAAGTCATAAAATTTTGAAACTCCCTACTACATTCTAGGTTATTTTCTAATAACTTCCTGTTAGCCAACTATATGTTGAAAGTGTTTAGCTCAAGGAGGCTTTTGTCTAAAATGAGCCAAAAGATAAGTGATGACGTAGAAAAAGGACAGAACAATCAGCCAGAGCTGACAGTCAAGGTCGAGCTGGTGATCCAACTAGACTACTGATGAGTGGCAGCTGCCCACAACCCCTCTTTCTCCACCCCACAAACCTCACAGTCGTGGAGAATGAGCAAGGGCAGCTGATCGATTCCCTACTCCTCTTCTTTCACTTACCAAACTTACCTATTCTAAGGATTGCACCATTTTAACTGCAGTGATTTAAAGATTTTCTAAAAATAGTTCTCCTCCCTCCATACTTAGAAAAATCACTTAGAAAGCACGTAAATAGTTAAAGCATGTAATTGAATTGACAGCAAGATTTTTTTTTTTTAAGTAGCAAACTCTAATGTTTACTTCAGCTAGTGCTGGCTATCGAAATAACCCCACTGCCTTTCTCCGTTAACTTTCAAATGAGGTAATGGAAGAAGCATTGTTACCACTCTACTTGAAGGTAATGCCTAATCCTGCAAGTCATTTTAAAATGCTCTCTCTCCGAATTATACAGGGTCATAAATAAACTTTAGAAAATACAGAAGAGAAGAAAGAAGGAAAAAAAGCTTTGATTTACGAAGTCCTAAATGTGCAGATCATTTCTGGGCACTACTCCAGGTAATATGACTGACGTGAAAAATTTACACCAAATAATTCAGAAGTAATAGGAACAAAACTCAAAATTGCTAGTACAGAGAACCATCTAAAAATAGAAGACTAGACTATGTGCTTTGATCTAGTAATACCTCTTTTAGAAAATTATTCTAAAAAAATAATTAAGGATGTGTTGAAAATTTTTGTTGAAAAGTATCTGAGCTCAACATTTTTTGTTATAGGAAAAAATGTAAATAACCTAAATGTCCATACTCTGTGCTATTCATACAATGGAATACTATGCAACCTCTTGCAATGATATGGAGAATTTTGATATTTATTAACAGTGGAAAGATTTCCATAGTATCAGCAGTGAGTCAAAACGGGCTGTAAAAGATATGGAAAACATGATATTTAGTTACATATACAGATGCATGCATTTTGTAATAAAATAGGTAAAATAAAAACATATGACTACATTACCATTTCTTGATTTGAGATCTCTGTGAATCACCTTGACAGGAGCCTCCATATGTAAATAGTGCATTCCTTTTTATACAAGGAAGAAAAGCCTGTTAATGTCATGTTTCAACACTTCCCCAGTAATACACTTCTTTTTTAAACATCAGTATTATCTTTCATATTTTTGCAAAGAATTCAATAACGGAAACTAAATTCATGTATTCTATTACGTGACTGGTAAAATAGAGACGAGATATGTCTACCTCAGGAAAATGTACATGCTGAGGCAAATTTATGTGCTTTAATCTCTTAGAAGTTGGAATTTGATTGTGGGCAAAGTTAACTTCTTACAATGCCTAATAAGGACACCTTAATTTTCGGGAGTCTGCACAAAAATAGCACAGTTACAACTGGAAGAAGTGCTCCAGTGACGAAGGTATTCCACTACCAACTGCCTGCTAAATCACTAACTTCTGACTGGGGTTTCCAGCTTTCGTTCGGATGTCTGCAGTTATCCAGTTGCAGCTTGGTTTACTTTATCGGTGCTCATTCCAACAAGACCCTGGGAGTGAAAGTGGGGTGGCGGAGTTAGGAGAACTGGCTGGATTCACTAGTTGTGGTTGGTAAAGAATTTTATAATTCTCAGATAGAAAAATATACAGTAGTTACAAAAAATTTTATTCTTTTTACAAGGATAAATCTTTGAGATAATCAAGAGTTAAATGCACTCCAAAATTCTCTCCAACACGTTCAGAACGCAAATCAAGTTATTTCAGTAAATTGGATATATATATATATATATATAGTTTTACTATTTGGAATAAAAATTATACTGTGAAAGACACATACTTCGCAGTTACCTCCTTAGTGTTTGACTTTTTTTTGTATTTATGTATATTGTCTACCCCCTTGGAATAAAGAAAAAGAATTGTTACTGAAAATTTCCTCTCCTTTTATTTCTCAAATTATCTTTTCTAAATTACGAAAGAAATAGCCTCCCCACTCCCAATCAGACAGGTTCTTTTTAAAAATGAATTATCCATTAAACATAATTTAATAACTAGGCTTTGGTTCTTTTTTTTTAAGTACATAGACAATTTCAATTTTATAAAGGTTAATTTTTAAAATAATTCATTATTTTTCTATTCTTCTGATTATTATATATTGAAGATTCATGAAAGAACAAAGAAATAAAAAAATTTAAACTCTTGCCATATAAAGATATTCCTGAAAAGGATCAACTTAAGAAAAGTATTAGTAATTTAAATGATCTTAAATAGGACACAATTGGAATAAAGAAAATCTAATATGAAGTTATGCATATTACAAATGTGAAAATTCAATAGCTACAACTTGGGTAAATTTTAATCCTTTTTGTGACTGAATTTCATAGTCACCTCTCCCTTGCTTTAAGAACCAAATTCCTGAATTATTTTTAAGGTAGAATCTGTTTAATTACTATCAAACTGAAATGTTCAAAATCATGGCTGAATTTGAAACGGAATCAACAAAACTCAAGCCTTCCTATTTATTCTCCAATTCTACGCACAGCTTTATCAGAGAGGGTTAAAGTCACTCTGATAGCATTGATTTCTTCTTCCTTTTATAGGTCGTTTCAAATATGAGGTGTTACTTGTAACTTTAAACAAACAAGTCTCTTCTCTGCCTCAGTCTACTCAGCTGAGGCTACACACATTTGAACGTGCCTTTCAGATCAATTCACCAGCCACGAAAACATGTGATCTTACCACTCTGTAGTTTTGCACATTGTCCCATGGCCCACTCCCATTCTTTCCATCCCTATCCTTTACCTCTGGTTCCAGTTTGCTACTTTTTCCTTTTCTTTCTCTTCTTTGTCCTCATAATACAAAGTGCCAGAAGTCTTGAGAAACCCCAGGAATGACGCTGATCTGGACCCAAAGGACTTGCCCCTTAGACAGGTATTATGCAGGAGAAAGTACCAGGAGAAACAAGGTTTACAGGCTGAGGGCCAGGGAAGTTTAAGTAGTGTGCACAGCAGGAGCCACAGTGACTGATGTCAGTTGATTTGTTTGCTGTCTATCCATTCTAAGTGTCATTAAGTAATAACATAGGTGTAATTGGCAGAACACCCTAAATGCAAATGTCTGTAAGGTAAGGTACTTTAAATCAATGACTGTTTGTACGTGTTTTTCCATTTGTAAATGTATTTCCACAATACAGTTCCCAATAATAGCACATCATTTTGCTAACAAACAGGTGGTCCCTCTGCACTACTGACATGCAAAGAAGTGGCTATAATATCACATGAAAATGTCTTGAAGAATGTGAAATTTTAAGGCTGATTTGAGATGCCTCATAGATGCCTGAGTTAATTAACATAGCCAAAGCTTTAAGCATACCATCTTAAACACAGAGCTTATTATTCTTATAAGGTAATGAAGTATCACTCAGCAGCAGCAGCATTTAGCATGAAATGTTAAAAAAATTTTCCACTTTCCTTATTTGAAGAATTTGGCAGGTGTTGATAAAACTTAAATCAGACAGGATAATTCCCCAAAGGAACGACTATTACTTTTAGAAGTCATTTTGTAACTTTCCAGAGAAAGCAAAGTAGGAGTTGCCCTCCTTATTGAGTGTTAAATTACCCATTTATCTGCTTTTCAAAGAGATGCTTGTAGAGTCTGGAGTAGCAAAATACAAAGGAGTTAACTGCCCCTGTAAAATGCGGACACACTTGCTTTCTAGGGGTTACTAGAATACAAATATAACTATCAGTGTTCATTAGTTAGATTATGTTGTTTCCAAAGCGACTTTGACAGTTATAAATAAAACTGGAACATGAAAAAAAAAAGATAAAAATAAATGGAATTTAAATTGCTTTAGAAAGCATTAGTGTATGCAGGAATTTATGAGGGAAAAAGAACTGGCCACCTTGTTTAGGGATTTTGTATTAAAAATATTTCATTTCCAAGGGTGATTTCAAAGTTTATATTAACTATAAAATAAAAATCTGAATTGCTTGCACATGGCAGGACAAATAAATTTTTTTGCAAGTGGTTACTATTTTTAGCATATTATTATGTATACAAAATAAGTAGAACTAATCCTACAATAAATCACATTTTCTGGATACTGAGTCTAAGTAGTGACTTGCAGAACAACAACAGAATTATGATCTTTCCACTTAATGTGTCAAGCAAGCCAATGGCACAAAATGTGGCAAAAATGGCTACCCTGGAGCCACTGATCCTGTTGGAATTTGGTTTTAGGGGAAGAAATAAAGAAAGGAAAGAGAGAAAAGAAAGGCAGTAGTGGAAAGGCAATGATCTAAAATGGTATCTGTACAGTAATTGCAGAATTCTTTCTACTTTTGGTTTGAAAAAAGAATGCCTAAAGACAGAAAAACAAATCTTCTGGCTTAAGTCACCATGTCAGGATGAGAAAATGCTCCCCACCAATTCTATAAGAACACACGGTGCATTTTTACCTTTGGCTACTCAGTGGCCCAGGTCATAATGTGCTCCATGTCCATCTCTTCACTTCTGTTACTGTTAATGTAATCATACAGTGATCCCAGAGAAGCATATTCTATTTTTAACAGAAAAATAAGCATATAATTAAAACCAAGGTACATTTCATAAATAACTTTATATTTCATTGGGAAGATGCATTAAAGAACATAATAAAAGACATCAAAAGTATATAAAAATTGTTCCATGCTGTGGTTTCTAAAAGTTAATATTACCTTGGAAAGTTATCTGTCAAAGACGAGATCACTAATAGAATGAATAGTAAAACTCCAGCTGAAGAAAAAAATCAAAAGCCATTTACATGGAACTGAGAAACACAATGATGTATCAGAAGAATGGATTAGAAACAAAAGCAGGCTTATACATAGCTATTTCTTAAAAACTGTTATTTTTATGAAATAGATAAGATTAAACACAAATCAGAGTTTATATGACAATGTAAACAAATCAAACTTATTACATCAGAGCTTTGAAGAGCCCTCAAAAGGGCAAGAGAGAAAATTCCTTTAAAAATGGCTTTGAGGTATAAATTATGCACCATAAGATTCACCCACTATAAGTGTGCAACTTGATGATTCTTAGTTAATGTACAGAGTTGAGAGATCACCACCAGATCCCAATTTTAGAAACTTTCCATTATCCCAAATAGTTCCCTGTGCTCATTTACAGTTAACCTCCATTCTCAACCCGTCCTTCCATCTGCTTTCTCTCTCTACGACTGAGCCTTTTCTAGATATTTCATATAAATGGACATGTGCCCTTTGTGTCTGACTTCTTTTTCTTTACATGTTTATAAGGTTCATTTATATTATAGCATGTATCAACACTTCACTCCTTGTTACTACCAAATAATATTCCATTGTATGGATTTACCACATTTAGTTTCTGCATTACCAACTGACATTTGGATTGTTCCTAGTTTTTAGGCTACTCTTTAAAATGCTGCTATGAACATTTATGTACATGTCTTTGTGTAGAAATATCCTTTCATTTCTCCAGGGTAGATTCTAGGAGTGGAATTGTTGGGTCATATAGTAAATTTATGTTTAACCTTTTAAGAAACTCAAATTGTTTTCTAAAGAGGCTTTACCATTTTTGATTACTACCAGCAACATATGAGGGTTTCAGCGTCTCCATATTCTTATCAACACTTGGTACTGTCTGTTTTTTTATTAAAGCCATTAGAGTGGGTATAATTCTAGTGATATCTCATATTTTTAATTTGGATTTTCTTAGTGACTAATGAACTTAAGCATCTTTTTTGTGCTTATTGGTCCCTTGTATGTATTCTCAGTCAAAATGTCTATTTAAATCATTTGTCCTTTTTAAAATTGGTTGTTTTATTAATATTGAGTTATAAGTGTTCTTTAGTTATTCTGGATACCAGTCATTTATCAGATTTATGATCTACAAATATTTTCTCCCAATCTGTAACCATCTTTTTATTCTCTTATCATTTCAGGAGCAGAAATTCTTAATTATGATGACATCAGATTTATCAACTTTTCTTTTTCTGGGTTGTACTTTTGGTGTCATATCCAAGAGCTTTTGCCTAACCCAAAGGTATAAAGATTTTCTATATTTATTCTAAGAGTTTTAGTTTTACTTCTTGCACTTAAGTCTATGAGTTTATCTTTGTGTATAGCTTGAGGTCAGGGTCTAAGATTTTTTTTTTCTTTTTTTTTTGCATGTGGATTTCTAATTATCCCAACACAATTGTTGAAAAGACTGTCCTTTACCCATTAAACTGTCTTGACACCTTTGTTGAAAATCAATTGATGATTGGTATAAGGTTTTTTCCCTAAATTTTTAATTTTGTTCCAATGATCAATATGCTTATCCTTGTCCCAATAATGCACTATGTCGTTACTACAGATTTATAATAAAGTTTTGAAATGAGGTCATCTAAATACTCGAACAGTTCTTTCTTAAAACTGGTTTGGTTATTCTAGGTCTTTTGTATTTCCATGTGAATTTTAGGATCAACTTGTTATTTTCTGAGAAAAAGTCTGCTGGAATTTAGATAGGAATTGTTTTGAATTTATAGATCAATTTAGGGAGAATTGCCATCCCGAGGATATTGAGTTTTCCAAACCATGAAGACATGATCTATTTAATTTAGCGATTTCCTCTCAACAATGGTTTGTATTTTTTCATTGTACAAGTCTTACACTTTTGTTAAATTTATACCCAGCTATTTCATTTTTTGATACTACTGTGAATAGAATTGTTTCTTAATTTCATTTTTAGACTGTTCATTTCCAGTATATACAAAAATACAACTCATTTTTGTATAATGATCTTGGATCCTTTTGATCTTGCTAAATATGTT
The DNA here is from genome assembly GCA_003508835.1 of Eonycteris spelaea. NCBI lineage: Eukaryota > Metazoa > Chordata > Mammalia > Chiroptera > Pteropodidae > Eonycteris > Eonycteris spelaea. Next base: position 8,867,436 of record PUFA01000024.1, on the reverse strand, counting down.
TACTAGTTTTAGTAGTATTTTTGTGGATTCCTTGAGATCTTTATGTATAGAATCATGTCATATAAGAGTTTTACTTCTTTGTTTCCTATCTGGATGCCTTTTATTTTCTTCTTTTCGCCTGGTTGCCCTGGCTAGAGTCTCCAGTAAAATGTTGAACAGATGTGGCAAAAGAGGACCTTTATTCCTTGTTTCCAATCTTAAGAGAAAAATGTTTGCATTTTCATTATTAAGTATTTTATTACTTGTGGGTTTTTGTAGGTGTTATTGATCAGGTTGAGAAAAGTCCCTTCTATTCCTACTGTATTCTGATTTCTTACTATAAATAGGTGTTGTATGCCAAAAGACTTTTGTCTTTTATTCTATTATCTATTATGGTACCTTACACTAATTGATTTCAGATGTTAAACCAACCTTGTATTTCTGAGATAAATTCCATTTGTCATAGGGTATAATCCTTTTTATGGGTGGCTGATTCAGTTTGCTAATAATAATAATGTAGTTAAAGATTTTGTTACTATGTTCACGATGAGTGATGGTTTGTAGTTTTCTTACTATGTTTCTGTCTAGCTTTAATAGCAGGATAATACTGGTCTTATAGAATGAGTTGATAAGTGTTCCTTCCTTCTCTGTTTTCTGAAAGAGTATGGAAAGGATTGGCATTATTTCTTCTTTCTTCCATTAACAATTGAGAGAATTCACCAGTGAAATCATCTGGGTCTGTGCTTTTCATTATGGAATATTTTAAACTACTAATTCAATTTTTTTTTTTTTTTTGGTCATAGGTCTATTCACATTTGTTTCTTCTTTAGTCAGTATCTTTTAGGAATTCACTCATTATATCTAAATTGTTTAATCTGTTGGCATAAAGTTGGCCATAACATCTCTTACAATCCTTTTAAACTTCTGTAGGGGCCATAGTGCTGTCCTCTCTTTAATTTCTGATTTTGCTGATTGTGTCGTCTCTCTTCTTGGTCAGTAGAGCTAAAACCTTGTCAGTTTTATTGATCTTTTTAAGGACCAAATTTTTAGTTTCATTGATTTACTGTTATTTTTCCATTTTCTATTTTTTGGTTCTGCTCCAATCTTTATTTCCTTTCCTTGGCTTGCTTTGGGTTTACTTTGTTCTTCTTTTGGTAATTTCTTAAGGTAGAAGCTCAGATTATATAAATTTCAGAACTTTCTTCTTTTTTGACATAGATGTGTAAAGCTATACATTTCTCTCTATGTGCATTATATATAATTTTGATATGTTATGTTTTCATTTTTTCTCTGTCCAAAATATCTTTTAATCCATTTTGATTGCTTAATTTCCAAACACTTAGGGATTTTCCAGATTTCTTCCTGGTGTTGATTTCTAACAATTCCATTGTGAGTGGAGAACAAAGACTGCATTATTTCAGTCCTTTTAGATGTAATAAGATTTATTTTGTGGCGTAACTTATGATATATCCTGAAGACTGTTCCATGTGCACTTGAAGAGATTATATATGCATTCATTAACAGGTGGTGCATTCTATATACGTGTTAGGTAGAGTTGGTTAAGAGGGTCAAGCCTTCTATATCCTTGCTGATTTTCTGTCTATCAATTTTGGAATAATAAAACCACTTATTGTTGAATTGCCTATTCCTCCTTTAAATTCTGTCAAGTTTTCGCTTCATGTACTTTGAGGATTTGTTGTTAGGTGTATATACATTTACAATTGCTAGATTTTCCTGGTGTATTGATCTTTTTATCCTTATGAAATCACCCTATTTCACTAGTATATTCCTTTTCTTAAATCTATTTTGTCTGAAATTAATATAGTTACCTCATTTTTTTCATGGTTGTTGTTTGCATTGTATATGTTTTTCCATCCTCTTACTTTAATCTACTGGTGTCTTTGAGTCTAAGGTATGTCTCTTGTGGGCAGTATATAGTTGATTATTGCTTCTTTATCATCTGACAAACTCTTTTGACTGTGGTGGACCATTCACATTTAATGTCATTATTTATATAGTTGGATTTATATTTGCCATTTCATTTTCCACATTTATATTTGCCATTTCATTTTCCTGCTCTTCTTAGTCCTCTATTCCTTTGTCACTGTCCTCTTCTGGGTTAACAATTTTAATTTGTCATTTTAATTATTTGGGTTTTTTTTTCTTACACCATATTTGAGTAGACTTTCTTATTCTTAGTAGTGGTGCAAGGGATTATAAAATGCATCTTAATTTAGCACAGTCTAATTTAGACTAATACTCTTAATTACAGTAAAATATAGAAACTTTCCTCCAAATTAGCTCCATTCCCTCTCTCACCCATTATGCTGTTACTGTAATATATATATCTACATACATATTATCATCAAAGAACAGCATTATAATTATTGCTTTATACAATGTTATATTTTTAAAGATATTAAGAGAAAAAATAAAAATATATTTATGGAGTCTTTTATATTAACCCATATATTTTTCATTTCCAGTACCCTTTGTCTCTTCCCATGGATTTGAATTACTACCAGTTGTCATTTTTCAGCCTGAAGGACTTCCTTTACTATTTCTTGTAAGCCAGGAATACTAGCAACAGATTCTCTTATCTTTTATCCAAGAATGTCTTTATTTTTACTTTTAAAAGATAATTCTGCTGGATACAGATTATTTCTTTTAGCACTTTAAATGTCTACTGCCTTTGGCCTCTATTGTTGTAGATGAAAAGCCAGCCAATTCATCATACTGTTGTTCCCTTGTGTATGAGAAGTTGTTTTTCTCTTGATACTTTAAAAAAGTTTCACTTTGTCTTTATCAACACTTTAATTATGACATGTCTAGGTGTGTGTTCTTTTGCCTTTATTCTACTGAGAGTTTGTTAAGCTTCTTAAGTATGTAGTTGAATGTATTTTAGTAAGTTCAGGAAGGTTTTTGGCCATTATTTCTTCATATATTTTTCTATTTTTCTATTTTTATACCCCTCTTCTCTCTTCTCCACTATTACATATTAATGGTATACCTGATGTGTCCCATAGGTCACTGAGCTTCTGTTCATTTTTCTTTTTCAGATTGGATAATTTCTATTAACCTAGTTTTAATTTCACTAATTTATTTTCCCTTGTATATCAAATATGCTATTAAGTGAACTCTAGAGATTTAAAAAATTTTTCAATTATTGTCTTTCTCACTCCAGAATTTCCATTGAGTCCTTTTAAAAAAAATAATAATATTTTCTATTTGATGAGATTCTCATTTGGTGGATTCATTGTTTTCATACTTTCTTTTAATTCTTTAAACAGTTTATTTTCATTCTCTGAACATACTGATGCTTTGATATCATTGTATGTTAAATACAATGTGTTCATTTCAAGAGCCAAGATAAGTGCTATCATCCCCAATCCAAATGATCTCCCAAACTTGGCTCAGTTGGCACAGAGCATGGTTTGGTCCTAATGTTGCGGCAGGTTGGTACAAAAACTCACATCCTTCTTTTGTAGACACTTGTAAACAAACACTTAATTAAAACTAGCATCTTTAGGAATAGAGACAATCTTATCAAATAAGTTAAAACATCAAAACTTGCCGAAGAGATATCTTAATCAACCTCATACGTCAATAAAAGAGCTACAAATATACAATTTACTAATACTTCAAATTCCAAAACTTGTGTTGTTTTACAGAAATGTTTAATGTTAACAGTTTACTTACTGGCTCTACAAGGAAATAAAAATATATCTGAAAAGAATAAATCAATGATAACCAAAGATCTGGGGTAGGTATAGGTATGAACCAGGAATGGTAGAAGGGTGCATAAAATAAAGGACTATCTAGTCTATGTGTGTGTGTGTGTGTGTGTATAGACTCAATAGACTACATACACACACACACACACACACACAACATACACACACTAAATAAAATCAAACTCACTCATCCAACTACTTGGATTCTTTCTCCTTCTTTTGGATGAGAAAACCAAGTTTGAATGTGCTGGCTAAGAATGAATATGTTTCACATCCTCCTTGGGAATGAGAATAAACTCTTGGACAAAGGATTGGCACCATGGCTTAAGTCCCTTTTTCTACTCTTCATCCTCACTAAGAAACTAGAAAACTTCATGAATAGTCCATTGAATTAATTAAAGCTAAAATCTCCCCCACAAAAAACATTAAACATAAAGAGCACAAAATGAGAAGCAGTTTCTAATCTCTTCGGAGTATCACACTTTCCTCTACTAGACAAGAAAAACTTAAGCCACAAGTGAGGATCAGAACACTGGGTTCAGATTTATATGGTAAACATAACCAGTAAAAAGCAAATACAATGGACTAGGAAATAAGGAGCAATATGGTAACAGAATCAGGGTATCCATATGGTAACAGGATTTTACTTTAAATTGGAAATCTGACTTAAAAGGTTAAGCATGGCTTAAACCTTAATAATGTAACCCATTCTTGGGTATTCAAGTTAATAGGAAATATATGTGCCCAAGATAAAAACTGCTACATACCTCATTTTAGGAATACATCTAAAGATAGTTAAAGATAAAATATCCTCTACATAAGAACTTCAGTAGTTCTATTTGCTATTTATCAAAGTAAAAGCATGTTAAAATGCCTGCCTTCAGAAGATGGAAATAACAGCTACCATGTCTCTTTGAGCTTAAGAACCTGTATGCTCATAGCTCACATGCAAGAAGAGCATCTTCTGTACAAAATCAGAGATATTTTCACTACTCGGGTTCTACCTCTAGGTCGGTGACCTTGGGAAAGTTACGTAAGTTAGAGTTTTGTTTCTGATTTATAAAACAGAGTTTATTTTACCTATCTCAAAGAGTTATTTTAAGTATTAGATAAGATTATTTGTAAGAAAATACCTAATGCAATCCTTTTTATCAAGGGTGTTTAGTTGTTATTTTAGACAATCCAAGTTCTTCCCACTATAGTAGAAGACGGGCTAATCTTTGAAGGTTTCCTTGTTTGTTTTAATTGAATAACTGCTATGATAATTATTGTAAAATTGAACATTATACTTATTACAGATCTAAAACTGCTCATTAGATTACACAAATATGAGTTTTAAGTATTTAAAAGGAGGGTCTTTCTGTATGATTATATGGCAAAAGTTTCTATTGCTCCTTTTTGTAAAGAATATTTCTACCAGTTATAAACTGCTGCTCCAAATTACATGATAAAAAAATAATTGTTTCATATCCAACGCAGATTGACCAAATCTAAAAAAATATTGTTCTCATATCAGAGACCTTGAAGAAAGAACGCTCTAAAGGGATTAAAATGCCTTGCAAAGAATTACAACATGAATAGCTCAAGAAATCTTAATTTGTAAAAGGTCACAGAGTTACAAAAAACATCGCTCATTTCAACTAATTAAATGAAATTTTAGTTAAACGACACCTTTAAATATTGGTATTGCAGCTGCGAGTGCATTTAAATAGCATTTACGCAGATATAATTAGCACAATTAAACATGGGTAGAAGTGGAAACACCATTCTTAATTATATTGATATAATCAGTTTTATTAATGCTTTATAGCAACAAAAGTGACATCTGACAGTAGCACACAATTCATGACTGAACCTAATATTAAACATTTTAGCATATTAAGAAATCTAAAGCTAGGTAATTGGAGAAAAAAAGAAGTCAAAATGAGTTCCTACCTGTGACAATTCCATAGTTGGGAGGTTCAAGAATTACTCCATAAAACTGGATGATGTTTCTGTGACTGAGGACACTGAGTATTTCTGCCTATATAAAAATCAAATACAAAATTGTATAAAATTTCACATCTATAAAAGTCTAATAAAATAGGTTTGCTATTTCTCTTTTACATACATTTACAAAGATATATATGTACTCGACAAGTATGTGATACGAATAAAACTCTGCCTTTAGCATCATTCTTGAAAGTTTAAGAATTTCTACTGAAGCTTTCTGAAAATTTAAAATTGAAATGGGGTTCAAGTGGCAACACAAGAGGTGCTTACTAGCAAGCTGGCGAAACTGACAGTGGAGGAGGGTGACTAAAGAGGGAGATACCATATTTATTTACAGTAAAAGTCCTCTTTCTAATAGTCAAATATATTTTTTCCCTGCATAATGTCTTTTCTGGAAGGCTGTGGCAAGATTGAACTTCTATCAGTTGGATGAGCAGTCAAGATAAAATCAAGGTAGGAATTTTTAACTATTAATGGAATCAATTCAGGCAATACCCATTTATATTATTGATTTAATTATTTATTAAGAACACATTATTTCTCTCCTACTGCATGCAAAAGGTACTATAAAGGATACAAATGTGGATTCTTGACCTTCAGTGGTGATTTGCTAGAGAAGCCATACTTTACACTTTGGAATGTATTAAATACTAGAAAACTGTATTGTGGAGTGATATGGTAAAAAAATAAACTATATTTATTAAACCTAATTTTTAAAGTAAAAAAACAGAGATAGCAGTGTGCGTCTGTTAATGTCTATAGAAGAACACTCTAGATTAACTAAATCAAATGTAGTCATTAAAATTTTATTTCTTTTGTGGAGATAAAATATGGCTAATCAAGAATTATAAATGTAATTAGGTATAAAATCATGTAAGGTAAATACAGAAAATGTTTAATATTAAGTGAAAGGCATGTTATTGGCAGTAAGTAAATAGATTTCTAAGTCTCCACCCCCGAAAGGTGATCAAGAAGAACATCATCAGTTAACAAAAATGAAAAAGCCTTGGTCAGAAAGAGGATTCCCCTTTGGAAATTTGCACACTGAATTAGTGTTATTTGTTATACTTTTTTCCCATAGGTTAATTGAGTTGAGATTTCATTAAAAACATTTGGAAACTTGTTTTGAAAGTGCTATAACTAGGTAGAAAACAGAAATTTGAGAGTTGACATGGAGTTAACATGGAATTGAGAGAAAGGAAAATTATCATTGATTGGATGAGACATTTATTAAGGTTAATTTGACAGAGTTTTTCTCTTAGTAACAGAGGTGTTGAAGAGGGCTATCAAAACGATTCCTTAACACTCACTGAGTGCCTACTGTGTGTAGAGGTCTGTGTTCATCAAGCAACCTTCTCATAATCTAGTTTTCCAAGTAGGAAGAAAATGCATTAATTGAGCAATACAATAATTCATCCATATGGCAATTCAATTTCTGATTAAGAAATAATAAATTAACTTTGTTGTAAAAAAAAGAATTCATATAAAGTTTGGAAATCATAACCTCCCCATTTTTAAGTGGCAGATCAACTCTGGCAGATCAACTTTACTCTTTGTGAGTAAGCATTAGCATTGTGGGCCAGTATTTTTGTCAAAATAGGGAGGTGTTACCCTTTTGAATGCTTTGGTATATTTTTTGGGATATCTAAATTCTGTAATCATTAAAAATGTTTTTATTAATAAAGAGTAAATACTAGAATATTCTGAATCCTAAAAGATGATTCATCATAACAAAGGATTTTCAGTGTTCCAGCTAGTTCTTGTGTTTATATTTAAGATTGCCAAGTGATATCTTAGAGAGACAGAATTATCTTTTCAAGTATTAGTAAGCTTGTCTAATAGCTTTTGAGTAAGAATACACTAATGTCAAAATAACAACCATTATTTTGTGTCCCATTGTTGTGTTCATATTTTAGTTTTTTACTGTTATGAAAAACTATATTCTTGCAGTATAGTTTACAAGTAAAAGACATTTTATGGAATAAGACTTTTAAGTTTTATTTTAATGTACTAAGAATTTGATTTAACATCATGAAAACAACATATTACTCTAGAGTACTACTGCACTAGTTTCATGGAAATGAGCTAATAAGAAACAGAGGTAGACTAAATAGTTCAACAAATAAAGGTCAAATGATACTATGAAGTTAGCAATTCAAACAAGTTCCAATAAAAATAACTGGAATTAACCTAACTGCTAACCCTGTGTTGTAGCAGCCAATATCTGATAACAAATGGATATATTATACAGATTTGCCTTTATAGGCACCTACTTGCCAACTGTTCATTAATAAAACTATTATAGTAAAAATGCAACAAATAATTCTTCCTTAAATTTTTGTTTTCCAGATTTAAATTCTGGGATACTCTAGCAAACAGACTGCCAATCAAAATAATGGTTTGGTGTCTTTAAAGAAGTTCACTGTTTAACAGGAAATATAATAATAATGGAAGCTAAAATAATGGTCCATTGTGCACCCAAAATGTAAATATATCTTTCTACACTATTAAAATCAACAAAATCCACTTACATTCAGTAAATATAACTTGATGAAAATTATTCATTTTAATTGCATTGATTTTATAGTTTTATTTTTATTTAATTGAAAAATTGGTTTTGATTTCACAACAGCTAAAAGCATAAGAAGTTAATTCATAGTTTTATGTTTGGATATACTTAAGTTACACTAAAATAATTTTAGTCAATAATGGAACTCCAGACAACTTAATTTTTCTAAATTTCTCAGTTTGTACAATGCTATTCTAGGGACTCAAACAGATACTTGTATACCTACACTCGGGGCTGCATTATTCACAATAACCGACAGATGGAAACAACCCAAGTGTTCAACAACTGATGGATAAACACAATGCAGTATATAAATACAAGGAAATAGTACTCATAAAAAAATTAAGTTCTGATACACGCTACAACACAGGTGAACCTTAAAAACATTATGCTAAGTGAATAAACCAGATCCAAAGGGCAAATATTGTATGATTTTACTTATATGATATTTCTTGAATTGGCAAGTTCAGAGATAAAGTAGATTAGAGGTTAATAGAAGCTGGGAAGAGGAAGGAATGGGGAGTTACTGCTTAATATGTAGAATTTCTTGTGTGGAGTGATAAAAAGTTTTGGAAATAGCGGTGATGTCTGTATAACTCGGTGACTGTAATTCATGTCACTGCCTTTTTCATATAAATATGGTTAAAATGACAAAATGTATGGTATATATATTTTCACACAATAAAAAGTTTTAAAAATGCTATCCTAGACTTTTGTAGAAATGAATGATCACAGTCCGTGTGTATGTGTGTGTGTGTAGTTCTCCAGATTAGGATTTGAGGAGCTAAGAAAAAAGACTAGGACAGACTACAATACTTTTAACTTGGGCTCAAAGAGTCTTCATAAAATAAAGTGTCCCAATGTGATATAGAAGTGGAGTAACTACAGGTCTATCCATAAAATGTCTAATAGTAATGTCTTTATCAGAGCACAAAAATGTCTATACAGATACTATGTTTGCAGTAAGATATGTAACTGCTCCTGTTGTTTCCAGCGGGGGCTTATTTCTCCTCCCTCCATCCTTTCCTTTTTTCCTCCTCTTTCTTTTCTTTTTTAGGAAAATTACAAGGGTTTGGGGAAGAGGTAGGCATTTTGTTAGTTTTTTTATCTGCATCGCCATTCATTTACATGGACATAAGCCATTATGTTCATTTGCGGTTTCCAGAATCTGTCAGCACACAGGTTCCAAATGGCTGATTTAATCAGAGAGAAGAAAAGTTAAATATCATCATTTACCTAAATTAAATTTACTAAATATCAGAATTTCACTAAATTTAAATTTAAGAGAAGTTGTAACTTCCTTTCTTTAGTGTACCTGCAATGGTTTTATAATAAGAATCTAAATTAATTACTATCTTCATCCTTAGAGCAACCCCTTTCTTTCTCTCAATTCAAAACTTTTTCAATCTAATCCCAAATTGAAATGTTTCTTTAACTTCGGAGAGCTGCCATAGAATCCTTAAAGATTCTGTGTTTTTTAAAGCACTTCATATTTTTAATATTCCATTGATAAGTCTATATTATTTCTGTGACAAATATATTAAAATTGAGTTCACCTCCGTTTGTGAAATGAAGATACTGACAGCTCTCCACTGATCACTACAGAATGAAAGCAATAGTTTATGGAGACCCGTATCATTAGGCTCATAGGCTCCACTTATAGCTTAGGAACAGACTTTTCTCTTTGGTTGTCAACAGTCATCAGCCTCTACATACCAGCAAAATTGTATGTCACAGGGTCCATCCTTCTGCCTGTGATGTGGTGCTGACAACCAAGCAGCAGGTGTAAAAACCCACAGGACACTTGTACTGTCCAGGAGTAGCCACTGCTCTTCCTTGCCCTCTGGCGTATGTGATATTTAAAACACAACGTCATGGACCCTGATCTCCCTGATCTCTGAGGTCCTCACCGATTTTAAGATTCTATGATTCCATCAGAATATGACAGTAAAAGAAAGGAAAACTGGCGCATGCAATCATATTTACTGTACTGTGCATTCAGGTTAGAGGCGCTCTGCAAATACAATTCTGTCTCTAAAATATCAGTATGATCCAGGGTCAGAATATTCTCCAAAAGTTTAAGAAAGTATGAGATGATCCCACATTTTTTAAAAATAAAAATTATACATACAAAAGAGAGATTAGGAAGAAATAAAACAAAATATTAATTGTGGTTATCTCTAGGGAGCAGAAAGAACATAACTGATTTTAAACATTTATATATTTCCAAATTCTTTATGATAAGCCTACATTATTTTTAATCAGAAAAAGGAATACATGCATATTATATGTAATACATATGACTAGAACATATAAATAAAAAATAAAAAATATTTATTTGCATGAAAATTCTGATTTTCCTTAGGATTGAATCAGAAAGAAGTCAAGTTCTTTTCTTACCTTCCTAGGACTACCCTAGGGATATAAAAACTAGTTAGCCTCTAACCTGAGTTTCTCTTGATATGGCTCCTGAACAAACTCGTATTCACCTGGGTTATTCTTGAAGAAAGACATAGGTTCTCAGGGGCTATGAGACCAGAGATGTGGGTGCTGGAAGCTGAGTGCACTCTATCTTGATTTCAACCTACGCAATGTCTGGCTCAGCGTTTTATTAAATGATGTTCCACTCCCTTCTTACATTTGCTCCTATTGCCTGCTGCCCTTTATGGAAGCCTTTCCTATTTTGCTCATCTTACGGATGTCTAGTATAATACCACACGAGGGAAAAAGATCAGATGCTTTATATACAAGAAGCACTCAATAATATTTGAAGGATGAACGAACAAATAACATTTGATAATAACGATATTTAGCATGTTTAAATAATTGCTATAGAGTATCCATGTTAGCAAATGTTTACTCCAAACAGTACAGTGGGAAGAGTAAAGTGCCAGTGAGTGTGGAATTGCTTCAGTATTCATTCTGTTCTTTTACACACATAAGGGTTACTAAGGCTATTATTTCCTAAGAATGACAGCCAATCAATTATATAACCACAGTAGAAGACACATTTGAAATTTGTGTTCACCAGCTCATTGTTGATTTAAACTTTCAGAATAAAGGCTGGGCAGCTACATCTTGCCTCTTGCAGGCTCTGCAATCCATAGCAATTAAATGAGCACAATTTCTTGAGAGCTTTTTTCTGCGTTGGCTATTCTTCAAGCATGCCCTTGCCTCTGCGTTGTAGTTTTTCATATTCAGAATGCAGAGGATTGCTTAGTCTTAAACCTTCCATTTCCAATTTTCTACTCAATATATTCTGTCATGTATTTCCAAAATCACCTCTGCAGGTAAGTCAGGCTTTTATCAAATCTCTGTCTTTCACACCTATTGTGGCAGACGCTCCTCTACTGTGTACTGAGAAATGGAGCTCTAATTCTCAGTAGTGGGACTATATTTCAAGTAGGCTCCCTGCTATAGACTGAGTGTGTTTCCCGAAAACTTATATGCCAAAACTTAACCCCCAATGTGCTTATAACTGGAGGTGGGGCTTTTGGGAGGTAGCTAAGTCATGAAGATGGAGCCCTCATGAATGGGATTAGTGTCCTTATAAAAGGGATCCCAGATTGCTCTCTTGTCCTTTCCACCTATGAGAAAACAGCAGAATGCAAGCCATCTATAAACCAGAGGCAGGTTCTCACCAGAAACCAAATCTGCTAATGCCTTGATTTGGATTTCCCAGCCTCCAGAACTGTGAAGAATAAATGTTTGTTGTTTATAAGTCACCTCATCATCAGTATTCGGTAATAGCAGCCCACATGACTAAGACAGTCCTCTTCTTAGGACTGGGCCAGCATCATAAAAGTCCACAGCAACTGAACCAGGCCTCTTATGAACAGGATGGGTTAAAAAAGGCAACCCCGCTGGTCTTCTCAGTACAGCATACCTCTAATCTTTATCACCGCAGAGCCCAGAACCACTGCACTTAGCAGCAGGACGTAAGGGACAAGAAGAAATTCTTGATTTAAGATCTCCTAAAGCTGTTTACAAATCTGTAAGGTCAAAACACTTCTCTCTTTGAGGTAAGATGTGAGCAGAACTTCCCTTCTCTTCTATCTAAGACTCTGATTATAAGAAAACTGGAGCAGAAAGCTCAGTTTTAGTAATCAAAAAATTTATATGCAGCAGCTCCCAAAAACTAGGTCAAAAACAAGACAATTTAACTCATGGCTAGGGGTATTTTCCTAAAATAAAAACTTGATTCTTACATGCACGACACAGGATGAAAAACTAGCCCCTTTCCTTCTAAAATTGCATTGCTACAGAAACAACTTAAAAGTAGGATAATTTTTCAATCCTGTATTTAATTTTCAGAGTGTCATACACAAGTCATGCTCTTTGAGTCACTTTAGGCTTAATGAGACCCATTCAATAATACAGTCACATGACAAGTAGCAAATCTCACAGTTCTAATAAGTTCTCTTTCGAATGCTGCCCATTAGGTTTTTAGGGAAATAAAGGATAAGTGAAGTGAATTAGGGTTCCATAATATAATACAGCCTATGTTCTTAATGATGTTTGATGTCGTAGAGACTTTTCTTTGGAATATGGAAGAAATAACTAAGAAGAAAAAATAAACCACTCATTCTGCTCACTGTTGAACGACTGAGATGTAGTCACGTAGGATTTATTACAAACATCCCCAGTACTGGGAAGTCCCTATTGCTCAATGGCTTTCCTGGTGGGCTGCAGCACACTCAACCACATGCGGTCTATCGGAGAACAGCCTGGGCTTCCCCTCCAGAAATCAGGCTGCTCTCTAGTTAAGGGCATACCCAGCTAAGGGCAGACTAACTTGGCAGTGGGGAAGGGTGGCTAAATCTGAATGAAAGAAACAGGGAAGATTCAATAACAGGGATTTGAGAGAGATTTCCAAATCAAAAAAGAGTTAAGAGATTTTACACTCTTCATGTTCACAACAGAATGTTATTGTGATGACATGAAAACGTCTAATATATTGTAAACAACCTGTATTCAGTTTAGGTTACAAAATATACAAACTCCTCCCCCCCCACCCAAACCCTCCAGCTTTCCATTAAACAACTTACATAACTTGGTCAAAGAGAACTTGGAAACTAAAATTGCACGAAAAACCTCCCCAAAGAAAGCCTGTGGATTAGGCCTGAAGTACTAACTTATGAAGACTTAGGCTTTTAAAAAACAGAGTGGTAATATAATTTAATCAAATACTGGACTGCATGATTGGGAATTTAAATTCTAGTTCCAAAATGGATGGCCCTAAATCCTAAACCTCGTTTTCCTAGAATGATTTGGTTGGACAAAATTATCTTCCAGATTCCTTCATACTTTAAGTTTCTATCCATTTCTGTAATTAATAATAATAATAATAATGTATTATTAATGGTATTTTACACAGAGTGGGTACTCAATGAATATTTGATTAGCTGAACTGAGGTGATTAACCCTGGTGTGTTAGGACATCCTCAAGTCAGACAGGCCTGAACATGCATGAGTCCTAGCTCTGCCACTTACAAGCTAAATGATTCTGAGGAAAGTATTTAACCTCTGCAGGCCTCAGTCTCCTTATTTGTAAAATAGGGACAGTAACCCTATCCTAGTGCAAACAAAGGCCAGGTGGCCAGGTGTTCAATCAATTCTAACTCGGTTCTCTGACTGTTCACCCATTCCTTCTTAATCAGTTTATCTTTCAGTCAAGTCAAGCTTATGGGCAAATTCAGATTTCTTCCAGCACTGGATTCCAATTTCATATTTTCCTTGTTTTAATTAGCTTCAGGTATTTATTATATTCAACCTTCCATGTTTATCTATGTTTTTACCTAACTATAGTACTTTAACATTCCCAAAGCACTTATTTGACTCTTACAAGTAAGATGTTTTATTGTACTTAAGAGTTAAGAAAATTGGGTCTTTGATTTGACTTGTTCAAGCTCACTTTCCAGGAGCCTAGTAAATGCCAGTAATAAAATGTGAGTCTATGTCTCCTACCTCTGCCGCTTTCTATGTTTTCTCGCTTTCTAAAAGTCCAATAAAAATATGAATTCTTTCATTTTTTTTAATTAAAAGCTACCCTTGCTCAAAAATATGCCAATTTGTAGACTTCTTCTATAATAATAACTAATATTTACTGAGTCGCTGCTATGAGTTTGGCCAAGCACTTCATGGAGATGGAACCTTTAATCCTAACTGCAAACCATGAGCTTAGGCCCACTATTATCTCCCTTCAAAGGGGAAGAAACCTAGGCACAGAGAAACTTGAAAACTTGCCCAAGAGCACAGTAAATGGAAAAGCCAGGTTTTGAACACAGGTAGTTTGATGTCAAAGCCCTGTTAACAATCACTAAACCGTCTCACTTTCCTTTACAAACCTAATTTGAATACAGAATGGAACCTTAAAGAACATCCAAAAATTACAAAAGACCTAGAAAATTCCAAAGCTCTCTTTAGTTAGTTACAGAAAGAAGCACAGGAAACAACTCATTAACTCTTAAGGCCTCAGCTGCTACCCCCACTGTAAGATTTCCATGCCTTCCTAACATTCAACTGTCAGGATCAAATTGAGAACCAATATCTAATTCTCCACAGGCACTAGGCCATCAGGCCAGCTAGCAACAACCAAATTTATAGCTAATAAAACCAGTTAATTGCACAGCATGAGGTACTCTCTCTCTATGCAAAAATTATACGGTTAGGAATTTTGAGCGACTCTCACAATCTGATTAGCTAAGTGCTTTATAATATTACTCTACAGCGCAACAGAGTTTGATTATTTACATCCCATAAGAGAAATGTTTGCCACATTTATTATGGAAATCTGCAACATCATTTAGAAGAATTCAAGCAAATTTAATTTTAAAATAGTCTGAAAAGTCCTTTAACATCTTGTAGATGCCAATTAGATGATGGTATCTTAAATAACTGGATTCCTCAGCTAAATTAATGACTTTACTATTTCTGGGTTCTGTCAGTATACTCAGACAATAACTAAAGACAAAGGCATGTGTGTGACATCTGCCAGACTATTGATTAAGAAAAAAAGGTACCAGACTCTAACAAATATGCAGTAAAAATAATCTGGAAGACAGGAGATAACTTTTGGTCAACAGTATTAACATATTTAATAAAGTTGTGTGTGTATTTAGTGGTAGTTAGGGACAGTCAGCCATAATGGCTTAGAAAAAAAGTTAGAAAGATAATAAGCACTGGCTGGGAGAAGACATGGGGAAGTTGTAAGGTATAACTTCCCCAGTGAGGTGGGTCCTCCTGTTGAAGGGTAGACTAATTGGATTATCAGTAGAATGTAGTATCAGATCATATTCAAATCTTATCACTACCTCCTCTTGTTCTGAATCTACATTCATGAAGCAATCTATAAGTTTGTCTCCCATTAACTCACCTATAGATAGAAAAATTTTAAATAAGCAAGTTGATTTTATTCTTCAATCTCAAGTCAAATATGTTAGTATATTTAGCATCCTGACTTCACTCAATTCTGAACTCTTAAGATGAAATTTCTGAATATAAAGCAGAAGCTACCATACTAAGGACCTATCTGGGCAGTTACCAGCTTTCCTAGGAGGTACCTTCACTATACCATTGAGAGCCTTAGCACTCTTATAGTAGGAAACTACTTTTCAAGACAGCCTTTTCTATTGTCTCAAATTACTAGAATTGACCTATGTAACTTCCTGTGTTCCTGACTTGATCTTCCTTGCTATATTCATTTCGGCTGAGATTTTTATCTCATTCCTAAACACTGCCTCACCCCAAATTCTGACTTTTCTCTTTGCTTGGAGAGTCCACGAGTGCCCTTAATAATCTGACTGTGACTCTACTTAACACTTTAACATTTCTGAGTAGAGAGAAAGAATAAAAACCCCTTTAAAGTCATTTGTTAAATGGTACTTAATGAAGTGGTAACTGGATCCATACTTCCATGCTGTTCACTGGATTTATATAACGATTCCTTTTATTTCATGCAACAATGCTTAGACCCCTGAAAAGATCAGAGATAGGCCTCAGTTTATATTTTGAGTTCTGTAGGTGGAACTCCTCTCACACAACAGACTATTATCATCACTAAAAATCCCAGAGAAAATAATTTCAAGTTTTCTGTATGATACTGTTTATCAATTGCCTATGACCCTCAAGAGATAAGAATCATTCTGCATGTAAACAAATATAAACCTAGAGATGACTGATGCCATGTACCAACTTGCAGTAGAGCAACGCTTTTGGCAGCCCAGACATTTATTTACAAAAAAACACAAGGTCATTGCTGAATATAACTGAGAAGGAATAGTGAGCCCATACAAAAAGAAGAAAATAAATCAGAATATCAGTGTGTTTTCTAGGAGATGGATACAGGATTGTGGGCTATGAAGCAGGAGAGTATGGATCCTGCTAAAGGTCTACAGAAATGTATACAAATTTCTTTAAGGCTGGCAGAGAGAGATTCAATACAGATGAACCAGAACATTATCATTTATCAATTACCATTCTTTTACAAATAATAAATGTGGTAACTATTGAGTTCAGAAGTGGTAAGCTGAGTACATCCTCACTCATACATTATCCTAATATGAAGGGCTTTCTCTGTATCAACACTGTCTCATCACTTTACATACATTAACTTATTTAATCCATGAAATAAGTACTATTATTATCCCCAGTTTATCTCTAAGAAACTAAACAGAGAGGTTAAGTAATTTGCTCATGATCAGATAGCCAAGAAGCAGTGAACCCAAGATTCAAACCAAGCAGTTTGGCTATTAAGCCTATGATTTTAACCATGATGCAATACCTCTCTCACAAATGAACATCAATTTTTTTTAAGTCACACAGACGTACATCTCGATAAACATACCATCTTGACTAGACATACACCTAGTGTCACTGTACACAGTAAATACTCTTAACATATTTATCTGACCTCAATATGAACAGAACACTGGAATCGGAATCAAGAGACCTACCTTCTAGTCTTGGTCCTGACACTTAATGGCTATGTAATTTGGGTCCTCAGCTTATTACTGATAAAATGTCAAAACATGGAGATAAGAAAGGAAAGAATAAATTATTTAAAGTCCCTTCAGCTCTAACATTCTGACTTAACTCTGATTTAATTGGCATGGGCTGGGTCCAGGCTCGGATGAGACTTAGAAGCTTCCCAGGTGAATATAATGTGCCACCAGATTCAGACCCTCTGGTCTAGGGTGGTTCTGTGGAAATCTAAATTGTAGCCTAGCTGCTTTGGAGTCAGAAAACTCTGGGACTGAATTTCAACTCTGCCTTGTATGAGCTGTGGGGCCTTGCAAGTCTCAATGTCACTGAGCTTACTCACTCTTCATCTTTAAAATAAGAAAACCAGTACCTACCTAAAACAGCTGTAAGGACTAGATTACATGGAAAGTACATGCGAGGCGCATGGTTTTCCTCAATATATGTAAGCTGCTAGAAACTCTACCTAGAGTGACAAAGAAAAAAAGTTTTAAAAGATACACAGAACTGAATTCAGATAAATAGAACGTCACCTAGAACTGTGAAATGCTGGAAAATAGATTTAAAGGCTGACAGCAAGAGTGTAGCAAAACTCATAAAGGAGAGAAGAGGCCAAAACACAGGTCTGGGCAAGACATGACACAGACCAGAAAGTCTAGTGAATGCAGCATCGAAAAAGAGTTATGGCATGTCATTCTGCATACTCAGGCAGTACCACGGCTGGTGGAAGAATCTCTAAATTTAGAGACCAAAATATACCAAGATTATAAGTTGTTAAGCCTGGCTCTTCAAACTTCTAAATGAATCTCTTAAAGTACCCCACTATTTTAAAAATCAAGTGCCAAGATAAAAGAAAGTGAACATTGCTTCTCTTTTCTACTTACAGGGTAAGGAATCTGGCTTACCATCATCAGCCTCATAACTACCACATTTTATGGGGAATCTGAATGTGATGGGGCAGTTCTTCGGTTTATTTTCTAGCTATTCTCGGATTCTGTGTCAGAGGTCACAGATGACCACAGTACACCATCATTCTTTTCCAAAACAACTTTCTTTGGCCCTGGCTATCATTCATCACAATGAGGTTTTTGTTGTATTGGTTTAACTGAATGAGCCCCAAACTATGTACTGTTTTCTCTATCAATTATGGAAGGACCACTGACTCGAAGTCAATGGGAAAAACATTGTTGAGTTATTTTTCCAGAAGTTAGCATGGATCACAATGCTCGATTATCCGTAAAGTGAGGATATTCTCTCCCGACTCTCAAAAGGCTGTGGGGAGGATGACAAGGAAAGCAAGCATTCGTCCTGAGGCAGCACTGAACACAGGCACTGAACTGGGAACGCGAGAACCAGGGTTTTGGTCTTGGTTTTCTGCCAACTTCCCTGTATGCTATATGGCAAGTTACTTAGCCTTTCAACATTAGAAATTGGTGGATGAGGGATAATTAAAACCATCAAGTAAACTTAAAAAAAAATAAACTGCTTATTTTGGAATAATGTGTAGATTCAGAGAAAAGCTGTGTTTCGGATTACATTTAGATTCAGAGAAAAAGGTAGCAGAGTCCCTGTATAGCCTTTACCCAGTTATCACATGTTACTATAATACAATACGATTAACTAAATTCCAGACTTCGGATTTCACCAGTTTCTCCACCAATGTCCTCTCTGTGTTCTAGGATCCACTCCAGGGTACCACACTGCGATTAGTTGTCATGTATCCCAAATCTCCTCTGGCCGTATATTACAAGATTTTGATAAGAATCAGATAAATATGAAAATGTTTTACAAAATGTAAAGGGACATTACAATATAATTTACTACTGTTATGCATTAAATGAATTCATGCACATAAAGCACCAAGAAAACTGCCTGGAATGTATTAAGCTCCAAATATTAGTTATTAGCATCATTATAAATATTTATACCTATACATTGTGACCAAATCACATGTGGTTAACAGTGGCTTGTGTCAGAATTCCTCTATGACTATGAATTTTATTTTCTCTGTAAGAAATCAACTTTGTAGAGTTAGTCCTTGACCAAATCTTCAAAAACAGCTTGTTGTAATTAACTGAGCAAAAGCAGCCCAATCTAGGAAAGCAAGAAAGACAAAAAGACACAGAATTCAGGAAGAGGCACTAATGGAACCGCAGAAGCCGCCCAGGTTTCACTTCATCACCAAGCATCAATCTTGTGATCCAAAGCTACACAGCCACAGGAGCCATTAAATTCAAGAGGAAATATTCCATAGACATCAGCAAAGCAACTAATACCTACACATTTCCTGTTAAGCAACCTACACACAGCTTCCAAGCATCATTAGGAGGTTAGAAAAGATGACCTGTGGTGACAGGGAGGCAGGGAAGTGGTGTTTGTCTTTATCCCTCAGTTCACTGAGCTTGTTAACTTGCCTGGGAGAAAGCCCAATCAGGATCATGATACTCATACAACTCATTCTAACAAGATCAGAAAATAGTGAATATTCCGAGTTGCTTTAGAGAATAAAATGAAGGAAAACCTCTTGAGCTGAACCTGTACTGGAAGCCACTAAATATCTTGTCTCTCATTTTACTAAGCATAACATTTTACTAAGAAGTGTTCCGAAGTTTTTATGGCCCAAGAACGCGGGATAATACCGAGTTGTTCTCTAGTAGAGGCCAACATGTCCCTTAAGGGTATGTTTGTCAAACTCATTAAATATAATATAATGTTAGCAGATAAGAACTACAGTGTGTGTGTGTGTGTGTGTGTGAGAGAGAGAGAGAGAGAGAGAGAGAGAGAGAGAGAGAGAGAGAGAGAGCGCGCGCGCAAACAGCTTTGTGGAGGCAGAATAAAGTGAAATAAATTCTTTAATTGTAATAAATAACAATCCTTTTCAGCTTTCAGCATTATCTTATGAAAATCTAATTTACAAATAAAACCTAGAAAACTTTTTTTGAAACCAGTTATAGAATGCTTCTTGATTAAATTCATATGTCAGAGCATTTAAGATAATTCTTCATGAAGTTTGGTGGTATACTATTTTGAGTCAAAAGTAAAAACTATATATGCTGTTGCAGTTGCTGCTGCTTGAATTCTATTTTGTTTAGGATAGTAATGTCCCTAACCAAAACTTTCACCTCCCAAACCCCCTTGTAGCTAAATAGGTCATATGACACAGTTCTGCCCATTAAGATGAAAGTTATTCACATAAAAGAAAAAATTAAGTTAGACCCCTTCCTCACACCATATATAAAAATTAACTCAAAATGGATCACAGACATAAACGGTGAACTAAAATTATAAAACTTTTAGAAAAAAAATATAGAAATAAATCTTATTGACTTTCGGTTAGGCAACGCTTTCCTAGATATGACACCAAAAGTTCAAGCAACGAGAGAAACATAGATACATTGGACTTTATCAAAATTAAAAATGTTTGTGCTTCAATAGACACCATAAAGAAGTTTAAAAGAATACTCACAGAATGGGAGAATATATTTCTAAATCATATATTTAATAAGGGACTTGTATCTAGAATATATAAAAAAACTCTTACAACTCAATAAGATGGCAAACAACCCAGTTAAAAATAAGCAAAGAATCTGAATAGTAGTTCTCCAAAGAAGGTATAAAAATAGCCAATAAGCACATGAATAGATGCTGAACATCATTATTCATTAGGAAAATGCAAATCGAAACCATAATAAAATGCTATTTCATACCCACTAGGATTGCTGTAATAATAATAAAAGAGAGAAAATAGTAATGAATACTGGTGAGAATGTGGAGAAATTAGAATCCCCATCCTTTCTGGTGGGAATATAAAATGGTACAGTCACTTTGGAAAACAGTCTGACAGGTACATGAACAAATAAAGATGTACCATGCGGTTAAGCAATTCTACTCCTACGTATATACCCAAGAAAATTAAAAACATGTGCCTGTACACAAATATTTATAACAGCATTATTCATAATAGACAAAAACTAGAAGCAATTGAAATGTCTATCAACTGATAAATGGATAAATAACATGTGTTATAAACACACAATGAAATATTATTTGGTAATAACAAGGAATAAAGCATGTGATATTGTGATCTCAAAGAAATACATATTTGGTCTTTTTCCCTGTTTATGCCACAGGGCTCGTAAAACCCTTGGAATTTCCTAAGTGATGAGAACAATAAAAGTGTCTTTTTTTTTATGTTAATGAGATGACTTCTGGCTGCACCAAAGGATGGGGCTGGTTGCCTGCAAAACCAACCATGTGATTAGAGGTTGGAAACTTTCAGTCCCATTCCCACTGAGCTCCAGGGAGAGGAGAGGGGAAGATGGTTGAATCAACTGCCAATGGCCAATGATTTGATCAATTGTGCTTATGCAATGAAGCCTTCATAAAAACTCAAAGAAGCAGGGTTCAGAGAGATTCTGGTTTGGAGAACACATGGAGGTGCTGGGAGAGCAGCATATCCAGGCAGGACTTGGAAGCTCCATGCCCTGCCCCACATAACTTGTGTGGATCCTTTTATAATAAACTGGTGATGTAGTAAGTAAAAACATTTCTCTGAGCTCTATGAGCCTTTCTAACAAATTGATTAAACCCAAGGAGGGGGTAGTGGGAACCTCTGACTTATAACCAGTTGGTCAGAAGTATAGGTAAGCACCTTGACTTTTGATTGGCATCTGAAGTGGTAAGGCGGGGCAGTCTTGTACACTGACCCCTTCACCTATAGAATCTGATGTTATCTCCACGCAGACAATGTAAGAATTGAAATGACTATTAGGATACCCTGTTGGAGTCTGAGAATTGCTTGTTGCATGAGTGAGGAATCACTTCCCCATGTTGGAATTGGGTCCAGGAACCTATTTAAGTAAATATATGCTACAACATGGATGAACCATGAAAATATGATAAGTGAAAGAAGCCAGTCACAAAAGGCCAGATACCGTATGATTCTACTTATGTGAAATGTCCAGAAAAGGCAAATCTATAGCGAAAAAAGTAGATTAGTGATTGCTTAGGGTAGTGTGAGAGGAAGTTGAAGGAAAATAGGAAATGATTATAAGTGGGTATGGAATTTTTTGTGGGGTGATAAAAACGTTCTGAAAGTGATTGTGGTGACAGATGCCTACTTACGAATACACTAAAAACTATTCCATTATATACTTTAATCAGGGACTCCCATTCCCCAGACTGTGACTGGTGCCAGTAGGTGGCTGTTAGGAACCAGCCACACACAGCAGGAACTGAGCAGCAGGCCAGCAAGTGAGGCTTCATCTGTATTTGCAGCCGCTCCCCAGCGCTAGCATCACTGCCTCAGCTCTGCCTCAGATCATCAGGCATTAGATTCTCACAGGAGCACCAGCCCTAGTGCCAAAAAGGTTGGAGACCGCTTCTTTAAATGGATGGATTATATGTGAATTATATTTGCTTTCACATTCAATTTTACATATAGGAATATACATGTATATATTCATATATACATATGAAATTACTGACTGGTGCTTTGGAAGAAGCCCTTCAAAAGGCAAAAGACTTGGTTGGCTGGTTCCTTTATCTTTTTTAAAAAACTCAAACTTTTTTAACTGAAGTAAAATGTATTCATCATAAACAGATCTTAAGTGAATAGTTTTGAAAAATATATATGTTCATGTATCATGCCAACCAAGATACAGAATATTCCCTTCTTTCCAGGCACCTCTGTCAATACCACCCCTCAGAGGCACTGTTCTGCTTTCTATTACCATAAATTTAGTTCTGCCTTTTAACTTCACATAGATGTAATCACACTGTTTGTATGATTTTTTTACTCAACATTATGTTTTTAAGATTCATTTACATTGTTGCATTTATCAGTTCATTCTTTTTTATTGCTAATTGGAATACTATTTTATCAATATTATGTGGTGTGTTTACCTACTTTCTTTTTAATGAACATTTGGGTTGTTCCCAATTTTTGGCTATCATGAATAAAGCTGCTGTAAATATTCTTATAGGTATTTTCGCTTGGGAAAATACCAATAAGTTGAATTGCTAGATAGGGCAGGTGTTTGATTTTTGAAGAAATAACTAAAACACATCCCAAAGTGGTCTTACCATTTCAGACTCCCCTAAACAACATATGAGAATGTGCTCATTCACATTCTCACCAACATTTGTTTTTGGTTTTAAATTCTAGCCATTCTAGTGGTTGTAAAATGGATCTCACTGTGATTTTAATTTGCATTTCCCTAATGACTAATACTGTTGAGTACTTTCACTCATGCTTATTGATTATCCATATATATCTTGTTTTGTGAGATGACTGTTCAAATATTCTATTTAATATTTTTGTTATTTATCTCTTTAATTTGTAAGAAATCTTTAAATATTCTGAATACAAGTCCTTTGACAGATGTATCTATCTATTATAAATATATTTTCCCAGTCTGCGGCCTACTTTTTTATTTTTGAAACTATTTCTTTTCATGAGCAGAAATTATAAATTTGATGAAGCGCTAGTTATCAATTTTTACTTTTATTATTAGCACTGGTTGTGGTTTGCCAAACATATGCTTGGCTACCATAAGGTTATAGACTATTCTCTTTTTTTTCTTATAGAAGGTTTATAGTTTTAACTTTTACATTTAAGTTTATAATGGATCTTGAAGAAATTTTTGTGTATGGTGTAAAGTAGAAGTCAAGGTTAAATTTTTATATTGTTATATGTATATCCTACTGTTACAGACTATTAATTAAAAACACTTTCCTTTCTATTTAATTGCAGTGGCACATTTGTTAACATTCAAGTAACTGTAATATGTCTGGATCTAAATCTGAAATGCTGTTGCATTGATCTATATTTGTGTCTTTATGCCAAAAGCTCATTGTCTAGATTACTGGACCTTTGTAATAAGTCTTTAAATTAAGTAGTGAGAATCCTCTATGTTCTCCCATAAATCAATTTTTTTTGGAAAGTGACATCTTCACAATAGTGTGTCTTAAAATCCATGTACATACCATCTCTCCATTCTTCAGATTTTCTTTAATTTCTTTCAGCGATGTTTTGTAGTTTTCAGCACAGCAGTTTTTCCATATCATTTGTTAAATTTATTTCTAAGTACTTTTTTTGTATGTTTGATGCTCTTGTAAAATAGTTTTCTAAATTCCATTTGTTTGCTACAGTATATAGAAATATAAACTTTGTTTCCTGTAACTTTGCTAATTTATCAGTTCTAGTAGTTTCTAAGACTTAAGACTTTCTACGTAAATAACTATTTCCTCTGCAAATAAACACAGTTTTACCTCTCCCTTTCCAATCTCTATGCTTTTTGTATCTTTTTTTTGTCTTATTGCTCTGACTAGACCCTCCAGTACAACACTAAACAGAAAGCAGACATCCTTGCCTTATTTCTGGTCTTAGGGAGAAAAACATTTAATATTTCACTGTTGGGTTATGATATTAGCTATAGGCTTTTTGGCAGAAGTCCTTTATAAAACTGAACATTACTGAAACTTATTTTATGTCCAAGCATATGGTTTATCTTGAAAAATGTTCCATGTGCTCCTGAAGAGAATGTGTATCTTGTACTTATGTGTAATGTTCTGAATTGTTCAGAGGAGGATGTTTAAAATTTAGTAATATAATAATATATTTGTCTATTTCAGTTGTTTTTTTTTGTTTCGCATATTTGAAGCTTGGTTATTAGTTACATACTAATTTGTGATTGTTATATCAGTTAAGCAATTGACCCTTTTATCATCATTAAATAAATACCTTTATCTCTGGTCGTACCCTTGGTTTTTAAAGTCTATACTTTGTCTGATATTCATATAACCACATCACCTATCATGCCTTCCAGTTGTACAGGATCTCTTTTTTCCTTTTTTCACTTTCAACAAATTTGTGTCTTATGTTTAAAATATCTCTCTTGTAGATAGCAAATAGTTGGGTCTTGTTTTTTTATACACTCTGTCAACATCTGACAATCTCATTTAATCGGTATTTAATTCTTTATACTTTATTTCATTATGTACTTTGTTAGGTTTAAGTTTACTATCACCTTTTCTCCCCATTTGTTCCATTTGTGTTTTGGTTCTCTCTCTCTCTTTTTTTTCCTTTCCCTGTCTTATTTTGAGATATATACATGTTTCATTTTCATATCTCCCTTGGCTTTTTAGCCCTCTCTTTTGTTTTTGCTCTAGGAATTCAATATGCACCTTTATCATAATCTACTTAGGTTTAATTTTGTGCCACATATAAAATGTAAGAAGTCAGCTTATGCCCTCCAACCTTTGTACCACTGTATTATGTATTTCAATGTACATATATTATAAAATCCATAATTGATAACTTTTCCCTAAACAACTCTTTTGAGAAATTAACAGAATAAAAAGACAGCCCTTGATATTTACCCTCATATTAACCATTACTTCACCATTTCTGATGGTGTAGGTCTACTGGCAATTAACTGTCTGATTTTTCATTTATCTAAAAATGTCTCTATTTCACCTTCGGTTTTAATGACTATTTTAACTAGATATAAAATTCTAAGGCAAGAATTCTTTTTTACCCCAAACACTTTCAAGAGGCCTTTGGCCCCCATTGTATCTGATGAGAAGTTATCAGATAAGTTGTTGTTTCCCTTCATGTAATATGTCATTTTTTTCTGGCTTTTAAAAAATATTTTTTCTTTTTACCTTTGATTTTTATCAGTTTAGCTATGATGTGACTGGGCGTAGTGTTCTTGTTTTTCATTTAT
Source organism: Eonycteris spelaea (assembly GCA_003508835.1). Lineage (NCBI taxonomy): Eukaryota > Metazoa > Chordata > Mammalia > Chiroptera > Pteropodidae > Eonycteris > Eonycteris spelaea. The sequence continues at coordinate 8,841,454 of PUFA01000024.1, read as the reverse complement.
CCTGCTTGGGTTTGCTGAGTTTTTTGGAGCCATAAGTATATGTTTTCACCAGAGTCAGGGGATTTTAACTCATCATCTTCAATTTTTTTTTTTTTTTTTGTGGCTATTGTGTACATAGTCACATCCTCTCTCTTCTTTCCTTCTGGAACTCCAATTATACATAAATCTAATATACATATATAATTGTATATTAGATTTATATTATCTCACATCACTGTGTTCTTCAGATTTGATAAATTCTACTAATCTGTCTTCACATACACTGAATTTTCCTTTGTCTTCTCCAATCTGCTCTTAAGCTCTATCTAAAATAATTTACATTTCAGAAAATGCAGTTTTACAGGCTTAAAATTTTTAGTTTCCATCTCTTTCTGCTGAATTCTATTCTCTCATTATGGCTATGTTTTCCTTTAAGTTCTTAAGCATGTTTATAAAAGCTACTTAAAGTCTTTGTCTATTAATTACATCTGGGTCATCTTACTGTTTTCACTGAAACATTCTTATGTATCTTCACATGTCTAGTAACTTTTTATCATACAGTGCCGAGTATAATTTAGTATAATAAAGTAAGGATAAACAAATACTATTTAAACACAAAATATAAAAATCATTAAAAGAAATAAGGTAGCTCTGTATGAAGTCACATGGTGCCTTAATATACTAGGTTAAAAACCCAACTTACAAGATAGTGTGTACCAGTGTACAAGGGATACTGAGTTAAAACCTTAACAGAATTTATTTAAACCAACCATTTAGCAGGCTTATGAATGGTTTATAGAACCCATTTCTTCAGAGAGGCTGTGGAATTTTAACAAGAAATATATAATCTCAATATCTGGGGATGATTTAGATATAATCTTAATCTAGATCAAGAAGCTGAATTATGATTTATGCGGTACTATATTCCAAGTTGTTAGAAATTCTACGAAGAAAAACAAAATGACTTTTACTGTTAAAGTGTTATCAAATACTTATCATTCAAGCATTTTTAACCTTCTCTCATTGTAATAAGCATAGGTTAGGCAGCTGAATGTCATTTTAAAAATAAAAGACAGTAAGAACTTGACAGTGTGCTCCTGACAAGAGCCGCAAACTGGCAAACCAAAGACTTGGGCCCTACAACTGAATGCATTGCTACACAACATAACTGTTCTGAACCTCGAATTACTGATTTTTAAAATTGTGGTTCGAGATTATTGGACTAAAACAGCTATTACTATTTCAATTTGAGTATTGTTATCAGATTTCCAAAATAACAGACATTTTGATAATTATGCACCAACCCATCCATTAAACAAAACACCTATCACATTATCAATTCATCATCTTTCAAATCTCCCCTCTCTTATTATATTGATGTGACTATGTACAAAATAGCCAAATCTTAACCTATCCATAATTAGGAGTTCACGACAAACACAAAAAATTTCTCATAGTTCATAATCATGAACACTTGCAGATTTTAAATATCCTCTCTAAAATTATAAATATTTATCTATATATCATCTCACATAAGTTATTTATCTGGAACAAATGAGGATTATTAAAGTAGAAAAAAACTTCTAGGTGATTGTTTAAGTAGATTTTTATAGGTTGGTTGATTGAAGAGCACTTTTCTTTTCTTTTGCTTAAATCTGGCTACGCAAGAGCCAACAGTCCTAGTATTGGGAAATTTTTATATGGGTTACAATTTAAGTCAGTACTTTAAACAAAATAAAATTTCCTTTTGTTTTTGCTCATGGATTCCTAATTCTTTTTAGCCACAAATTTTCAACAGAATATAAAATAGAGTAATAACAAGATACTTATTCACTGAAAGAGACAAAAGGAAATACACACTGTGTTTTTACTGTTATATATCATTACTAATCTCCCTTACACATAAAATTACTTGTCCCCCCAAAAATCTTCTCAAGATGACATTTTAATTAAAATGGATACTTCTGTCTTCTTGTGCCTTCATAATAATGCCTGCCTCCACGGAGAACTTAGGATATTTATAATTCTCTTCTTTACACACCTGCACCACACTGTATGCCTCAGTAACAAGGTGACTGCCAAAGTACGAAAGATTTAATACAGCCATAATCACTTTTTTCTTTAGGCCAAGTGTTTGGAAGATTTCTAATCTAGATTACAAAAGTAAATGAGGAACTCTGCATATACATTTTATGGTAAATCACTCTTATATTTAAAATATAAAAAATATAATGAAGAGCTTAATACAAATCTAACACTTTAACAACCCCCATAACAAACACTGGAAATCATGTTTTCCCATGCAAAGTTCACAAACACAGCCATGGGTCCTTTTTAGGTTAAGAGGGAAATTGAGAAGACCAATCTTCTGAGTATTTTCATAGCTACTGCTCCTAAAAAGTGGCACCTCTTGCAAGAAAGGGATAGAACAAAGATCTTAATGTTGCAGGTCTGAAAGATATCCACATCAAAACCAGGAATAGTGGTCCTAACCTAAGCAGCTGGCAGACTGCAGGATGGATGTAGGCACTCTTCTGCCTAATAAAATCTGAATCAAACACTTTGCATCTGATTCTCCATGTGAGCTTTTATGCAAACTTCTAAAGTGCACGGAATCCTGGGGTGGAAGAGCTATTCTGAGAGATTTCACATAGTTCATGTAATTAGGGAAACCACTTCCTTTGATTGTAAGTGTTCAAAACAGCTGAATTTCTCCTATCAAAGGCACTCTGTGATTTGGGTCACCTCTTTTACTTTCTCTTTCATGTTTCTCAGGATGAGAGGTGAAGCTGGAGAGCACATTATTTAGGGTAAAAAAAGATCTTGCTTTTTGTTTTAGGGATTGAACTTGCACTATTCAGAAGACTGTCATTTAGAATCCTCCTTTCTTTCTCACCCTCTGTCTCTTTCCTTCTCTATCGAAACTCTTAGTAGCTACAGAGAACACAATCCAAAAATGCCAATTTAAAGATAATGAAAAATTGTCATGTTGTGTGTAAAAGGATTCTAATTTTCATGTTTGGGTTTAAAACATATTTAGAAAGAACAGTAATCTGCAGGATCTTAAACTCTACATTACGCATTTTTGTAGTTATAACAGCTGAATAAGAGAAACAGACAGAAACAGACAAGAACAGACAGAGAGGACTGGAAAAAGGAGCTTCTTCCCTCCGCCCAAAAAAGCACGAGCTACCAGCAGCAAATAGTTTAAAAGAAACTACCACTCTCTTCTTTTCCTGTAATCCTGGAGAATCCTTTCTCCCTGAAAGTGGAACACGGGTTTATTCAATGAGGTGTTTCATGCTGCTTTTTGCTACAGCTAATCTTAGCTCTGATGCTGTTAAAATATTCAGTACAACTTATTTTAAAAATACCTTGATTAGTTTAGCACAGTTAGATCTGTCGGTGAATATACAAACTAAAATATTTCCCCACGTACCAACCAATCTGATGTCCATATTTCTACGGAATGTAAAGTAAGACCAACAATAATGTATATGCTACAAGATTTTAGTTAATTTAAATTTCAGTTAATTAAAATCCTGGATTTAATAAAAACTGTAATATTGTCAGTCATATTAAAAAAAGGGTTTTGAACCACATGAACAAAACATGACAAAATTCTATAAAGGGACCAGAATACAACTTGCATTCATTATATTTGATCTTTACAATTCAAAGAAAATACAAGTAGGCATAAATTATCCCCATTTTATAGGTGAAGAGAGGGTAGCTGACTTGCCCAACATCCCAGTTAATAAGAGCAAAGTATGAGCAGATCTAGAACTTTAAACAGAGAAGAACAGGGCATGATCTCCCTCATTCAGGACTCTAAATTTCTCTTATCACACTATGAAAATCACGTTAGCCTTTTTGGCAAATAACACATTTTAACTCGTAATAAACCAAATATAAATTGTCCTTTTGTTAAGCCATGTCTTCCTCATCTTCTCACCTACACTTAGCTTTCCAGAATCTATGTATAAGATTTTTCATTCCTTCTATTGACTCATTGCTCTAATCCGTTGAAATCTTTTCAGGTTCTTGTTCTTATTACACCTTTTAACATGTCAACTACTTTTCCTGCCATCATATTAACTGAATCAGATGCCACCTAAATTATTATTATGAGTGTTGAATATGACATGAGTAAAATTATTTAATTCCACAAGGATTAAGTGCTCTTTATGTATTTATAAAAGTATGTACAAATTCACCTAATTTGTACATGAAAATGTTATTTCAATATTTTTACATTAGTACCAGATAAATTTTGTCTTCCAAATAGTGATCCCTCTTTGTTCCTATCACTATTATAACCCTTGGCATATTTTTTTTTTTTTTTTTGCCAAAATGTATCGAGTACTTACTATATGCCAAGCATTGTACTGAAAACCTTTAGTTCCCTCAAAGGTACTGTGAGGTAGGTCCTATTAGCATCCTCACCTTAGAAATGAAATTGGAGAACAAAGGGCTTGCCTAAAGACTAAGCCAGTCAAGTGGCTGAGCTAGGAAGTCCAACACAGGTCTGACTGCAGAAGCCGCACTTCGGCCACTGCCTCTGTACCGAAGGTATTGACAAGTATGTCTCTCCCAGTTCAACTGTAAGATCCCTGTGGGTTCTCCAACTTCCAGCACAATTCTAGCACGTACTAAGTATTTAATAAATGGCTTCTGAATTAAGTTGAAACCACAGCACAATAAAGATGGAGAGGGCTCTATAGCGCAAATAAAAGAGAGTTTAAAAAAGGCATCATAGCTGTATCCAAATATCTGAAGGATGCCGGATGGAGGAGGTGTCATATTCAACTCATGTGGCTCCAGCAGACAGTACTAGAATCAACATGCAGAGTTAGGTTAGCATTCTAACTAAAACCAACCAAGGCCTTTAAAAGAGGGCAATGCAAAAGAAAGGATGTCTTAATATAAGGTTCTTATCACCAGAGGTGTTCAAGTGTCCAAATAACCAGATAATATAGGAAAAAATTCCATAGTGAGAACCCCTGGTTAGAGTTAAAGTTAGAGTTAGAGTTAGGTTCCTAAATGCCAGTCCACTGACCTGCTACATCGGGGATAAATGCCTGTCTTTGTTTTTAAATATCTGTGTGCATGCGCACACACTTGCACATATGCACACACATGCACACACACACACATACACGTACACACACACACATGCCTAGACTATTCTGAAACTACTAAATCAGAATCTCTGGAAGCAGGGCCAAGCTATGTATATTTTAACAAGCCCACAAGGTCATTTTGATGTGTGGCCGAAATCGGGAAAACTAGACTTGTGAGGTCCTTTTCACATTTAAGTTTCTATAATTTTGTGAAGGTATACTCTCAATCGTCTCTTCATTCTCTGACTGTATTTAAACTTCCAAAGTACTACTTACGCTACAGTCCCTGAAAGACTCTCACTCTCTACATCAAACTCTGGTTTCATCTCTCCTTTTACTATGTCCTTTCTATTAGTTATTGTGAGAAAGCTTCTTCCAGGAAGTTAGTATCTAAATTGTGTACCTTCTCTCTACACGTCACCCAATCTGTTTTCAGATCATACCCACTTTTTTGCTGTGGATAAAACAATGACATCAGCTCCATGAGTAAAGGACTCTTAGATGTTTATATTTCTTTGCTACTCTACTGTCTTCTAAAATTTAGGAGTTATATATAAAATGTGTATTCTTCATCATACTTCCCCACAAATACACAAAAATTTAGATAAAGCATTTAAAAACCTTGCTTCCTAAATGTTATATACCTCCATAACCTGCTTTAGTAGAGAAATGCTTATTTGAGGATCTACAGAAATGAGCCACATAAATATTTTTGAGTAACTAATATATGTAAAGCACTGTTGGGATCTGGGAAGTGAAGAGAGAAAAAGATATATTCAGTGTATATTTTTAACATTTGTTTTAATGCTTACTATGTGATAGGTACTGCGCTAAATGCTTCTACACTACACTAAGCACGTACTTCTAACCACTACATGACACATCCTGATGAGGAAAGGGGAAAGTCTTCAACAAAAGCGACCTAAGACACATGCTTGGCAGAAGTGTAAACAGAATTCTATGAAAACATAATGAGACAGAGAGAGAAAATTTAACTCTGCTGAGGGGAGGAAAGCAGGGCCGGAAGAGCTTTTAAGGAGGGATATTTTAAGGACGACAGCCTTCTGACCAACTGGGTCCATAGAAATGCACTTCAGCTGGAGACAGGAAAGCGCACTGCCCACGTGGAGGAGGTTCAGTCCTCTCAGGAGGCTGACACACGGTCTGCATGAGGGGAAGGTAGCAGGAGAAGAGGTTGAAAGCTTTGCTGGGAGTAAATTTGTTTAAAGGGTCTAATGTCACAGTAAAGGTTAGAATTTATTCTGCAGGTAATGAAAACCATCAAAAGTTTCTGGTGTAGAAATGGCATGATCTGATCTGTTTTTCTTTTCTTTTATAAGTTGGTGTCCATATGGCAGATGGATCAGGAAGGGGAAATAGCCAGGTGCTGAAAGGAGACATAGTAATGACTTGAATTTAAGGGAAGCAGAGATGGAGATAAGGGAGTACTAATTCTAAAACATCTTTCTGCTGTCAACCAAATTTATAGTCAAGAATCCATTTCCTTAGGGCCTTATCCTTCTATTCCAGGGACTTGTTCTGGAATCCATTTAATTAAAGATGAGAATTCCATGGGGGAAGGTCAAGGGAAAGATCAGAAATATCTACAGATAATCAAAGAATTAGAATTAGTCCTGGTTGCAAATTACTCCTAGACACAGGGGAGGATATGAAATCACATCAAACTAGTTAGCTGCCATACTTACTACTGCTTCTATCACATCTAAAAACTTGCTCCTTCCCCAAATCTTCGCATTGTAATCAATCCAAAGACTACCTGAGGGTTCACAGTATTGAGTGCATGTGAACAGACTCTGGAAGAACTTGCCTCCTACTATTCTACTACTGTCCTGTAATTTTACACTTGATTTTTTTAGTTGTATTTACCTTTGACTAAAATATTTTCTCTTAAAAATATCTATATGCCACATAATTGCTTAACTGAAATGAAAAATTCTGCCCAGCCATTTGGCTTACAAAATAACAGACAATATGAAATAACTGTCATTAATTGATACTCATTTTGAAATATGTTTTTCTTTTAATTGACAAATTTGAAAACAACTATTTGTATTATGACTGGCTTAATATCCTATCTCTGGACAGTTATTTTTCCCTCCACCTCAAAATGAAATTGTTGAATTCCTAAGCAATTCTTTCTCCATCTCCATCACACTGGGTATCCATGGCAACATGTCCTGAAGAAGTGGTACACCGTGGCATTGCATTGTTTAATGGAGCACCTAATGTCAATTACTATACATATACCTTTATATGCGTGTGTATTATTTGATTTTCTTTACATCTATAGGCACATAGGATAGTCTCTGAATTCCCTGGAGACAATGCATTAGTCCCTCCAGTGGGTGAAAGCCAGAGTAGAAAAACAGAATGAGTTATGCACAAGAATGATTTAAGCTCTTTGGGCCACTTCTAGTTCTGTTATTTTAACCAAGTTAGAAGACATTATCCAGGCAGACAAAAACTCTGCACAAATGCCACTACTATGTGAAGTAATTACAATTCTTAAGAAATCACATGCACAGTTTCCCAAGGTGCTGATAGACAAGTCAAAATCTGTTTTTGAAAGCTTCTTGTTTTAGTCATAGCAGTAAACGTTTGTTAGGCTCTAAAATCCTGTCAAACTCTGAATCCTGGGGCAGTTGAAGTTTTTGTTTTACACTAATGTGATGATACTCCAGTAGCAGTAACAATCATCAGCCTGACTTTCTCTCTCTCACTGCTAATCTCATTTTATTTACTACATAGTCTGCCAGGAACAAAAAATGCAAGGCTCACGAGCTCACACAAAACAAATAGAGAAATAAAGAAAAAGATGAAGATCCTTTCTCCAGCAAAGATCCAGAAAAGCCCATACATAAGTATCTGGCGAAAATACTTTGCTGTCTTCTGAAACAATTCTAAGAGCCAATAAGAGAGCTACAGTAAGGAAGAAAGAGCCCATTCCCCCCACACAAACCAAAACTGAAAATTCCTGGATAAGCTAAATTGCTAAAAAATTAAATGGTGTTTACCCTTTTGTTTTATTGTATAAATTTTGGACACACACGTGTGTGCACATATACACACACAGCAAAAAGTGATACAATAACTATAGGAAAGGGAATAAAAATATTTTTTCGGCAATGGGGAAAAATAGGCTCTTGTTCAATGGAATTTAAAGGAAATCCTATTTGAGCAAGAAGTGATCTATTATTTTGTACTTCTAGGAAAGAATCAACTCAACAACATCCTAAAATCACCTTAAGCAAATGGGAGAAATAATGCAAAGAACAACATGAAAATTTTTAATTAAAGTCAATATAACCATAATGTTTCCTAACTGCTACTCTATCACAGGATCTTCTGCAGATACTTTTACCCAAACCAATGCAGCTTCCTGGGAGTTGTAATTAGAAAACTACCATGAGAAACACTGGAGAAGGCGTCAAGGAGGAATGTGAGACAAACCTAGTATTAGAGGAAAAAATAACATTCTTTCTCTAATTATTTCAATAACTTTCACAAATTTCTTGCTTTAAAGTTAATTCATTTTATTTCTCCTGTTAGAGTCAAAAAAAAAAAAAAGATAACAATGTGGAGGAAGGCTTCAACTAGGTATGCTTCTGAATAGAGGTACAGGTGAAAGAATGTATACATAGGAACAGGAAGGTCTGGATTCACATTCTAGATCTACGACTTACTGTGTGTCCTTAGGCATGCATGTTAGTTAACTTCTATTTTTTCACCTGTGTATTGGTAATAATACTGAACTCACTGAGGTATTTACCTATGCACACAGAACACTGGCATACAGGAAGAGTTCAATAAAAGATTGCAGGTATTATTAATTGATATGTGTAAATTATGGGGCTTCTGACTTTACTTCACACTTCTTTTGCCCTAAATTATGGGAAAAGATATACCTAATTAAACTTAGGATAAATTTTACTAACATTATATTCCAAATCAACATATTCATTTCTGTATTAACACCTTCCTCCCCATCTCCATGCCTATCTCATTTAGGAATCAGGCAATTTTTTTAAAAAGCTTCCCCAAGAAAAAAGGTCTGCTTGTTCACTGAAACTATAGTACATTTTAGTTTTTTCTCATACCTCATACCAGTTTCAATCATCTTTCTTACACATTAAGAATTCTTCAAAATGTAAACGTGCTAGTTTTTAGCTGGGATCCCGAATTTGAAAGCTGCTGCTAATTCTAATGGTTACCTTTTAAAACAGAATTCTCAAAAAAGCAAATTTTCTGTCTATACAAATTATTTATAAAAAGTATTTTTCTTTCATCTCTTTCCCCCATTATGAATAGCAGAGCAAGTCTTAAGAGAAGGAATAAGAGCGTAGTAAATGGTTATTTAAATTATTTAAATATTAACGGAAGATTTAAATGAAGGAAATGGAATGGAAGAATGGGAACCTGACTCCTGAAGATTTTATAAGCAGTGTATATCCATCCATTCGTCTTTTTTTCTTTCTTAAACTCACCAAAGTAATTAGAGGGAAATGACCACAGGGTGGACCTCTGCAGTGGAAACTGGCTTTCTTATTCCTTGTTTTATTCATTTTGCAATCAAAACCCTAATGTTTACTAAGTGGTCATATTGCTAGCCCCTACTTCCTGATGCATGGTTGAGGAAAACCACAAAACCAATCCAGATAGAATTACAGTTTGGTGAAAAAAATAAATGACCATTCCCAAACCACACAGCTGTCACACCAGTGAACAATATTTGCAGGCTCTATTTCATTTTCTAAAATCCAGAAAACACAAACCTCTTACTTGTTGCAGTGGCCAGCATCAGAGTTAAATGTGTGGATGCTGCCTAGCTAAATATTGATCGTATTTTTCTAAGCAAACCTGACTGCCCAGAATAATCTTAAGAGCAAGCATCAATTTAAGCAGTTCTCATTCCTCTTCCCTCTGGAATGACAATGCAAATAAGGTATGAATATTCTCTTTGTAAAGAAGCAGGCTTTGTTACTTTAGATTCTCACCCCCATCCCACCACTGGACCACTATGGCATTATCTCTGTCTTACCCCATGCAAGCCTTTCTTTTCTCTACTCCAACTATATAGTAGGAAACCCAAAATTTTATACCTTCTTTAATTTATATAATCCTATGTAAATGCCATGGGCAAAAAAAATCACACAAAGCATTATATATATATAAGTTATATATATTTATATATAAATCATATATAATATATATGAATCACACAAAGCATTATATATATAAGTTATATATATTTATATATAAATCATATATAATATATATGAATCACACAAAGCATTATATGTGTATGTGTGTCTGTATATGTGCATGTGTGTGTGTGTATACACACACATATATACGAGAGAGAATGAATATGAATGTTTCATTCTTTGGATTAAACATACTAAAGTTACATAAAGAAATTTAAGTATATTACTTCAAAGCATTTACTTTTCATCTAGTGGTATAATTTCTGCTCATTTAGAATATACAAATTACTGCAAAATAGAATTGGAAAGTATACATCCCTCAATTTAGAAAATTAAAAAGAAATAAAAAAGAAAGCCTTCTAAGAAAACTCCTCTCTGGAATGAAACGCATCTTCTTTCATTCCCCAGTCTACTGACGTTTTTAGTGTTAGACAAGAAATACTAATAGTACTATATTCAATAATGTAAGGTTCTGTTTCCAAAGAACATCTGAAATATAACTTTGTTTTCTATTTTCAAACTATGAGGTAGAGGCTTCTAAGCAGAGAAACACAATTCAGTGAAGCTGCTATAAAGGTAATCTGAGATTCTTGTTTTGCTGTGAGGAGAGCTCTCACTATGCCAAAAAGCCATGAAATAATACATGTTCTTTAGCTGTAGTCCCAAGATGCATGGATCTATTAATGATCTAAAGAATGAAATACATGGGCAAGAATTTATTGCATTGAGAAGGTGCTTTCTTTTAGGAGGTAATATGCATGAGAGTCTACAAAGGATACATTTAAAGGTGGACTGAACATACACATCTTCCACAAAATTTGTAAACTTATGACAAGGCAGGTGACTTTCAATGTAGGAAGAAAAGATGGTGTCTCCCCTACCTCTCCAAATGATCTAGTACTTTATCAACATGTGCCAATTATGAACCAATTGACTCTCAGTTTTATACCCACACTTTGCCTTTCTTTATAATGCATGAGCTGGATGGACCCTGTAAACATTTCTCCTCAGTCGGTGGGTGTAGTTTTAGGTACTGTTAACACAGGCACTGGAGGGTCACGGCAAAGCAGTGCTTTTTCGTCCTTTTACAACATGGCTGCCAGCAGTGTGCAGGAGATCCAGTGGTGCTCATCTTTCAGCAAGTTTCTCTGGCACCCCAGTCCCTGGAGTCTTATGAACAAACTCTGGCATGCCACAACCTAATGGGCAGCTTCCTGCTTGCCTAATGGCATCCAGTGGTTCACCAGCATTGTGTTCACCAGCTCTGGCTCACAGGGAACCCAGACAGTGGCCGCTTGTAGAACTATTCCAACCTATGGCACATTGAACTTCACCAACATCCCAGCAGGTGGCTTCTTATGAACCAGCTCCAGCCCATGGAACCACAATAAACTCCTCTATCATCCATTCACAGCTATAGTCTCTACTACAGGTTATCAATCACACCTGAGGATGGGACCTTTCCAAGTCTGTCCCTTTCTTGAATATTCTCCCTCAGCTCCCTGTATTTGTTATTCCCATAATCCTCAGTCTCGTTTACCCGATTAATAGCTAACAACCTTTTAGTAGTTAATAATTCCCTATATTAATTTTCTTGACAGATACAGAATTGGCACCAGGTATGGTCCCAGATTACAGACCCTCAAAAGCAGGATTTTTAGGAGTCAGTCATGAGTTTGGACAGTGCTAAGTTCTCTGTCAATGGGAAATAGGATGCTATCCATGGCATAAAGTGGTATCAAAATTAACCATGTTATCATCTTTGATTAATTGCAGTAAAGTGACAAATGAAACAAGGCTTAGAAGTCAAAGTGGTTCTTGTCCTTGATTATTATGGCAGTAAGGATGAATATAAGGATTGTGGTATGGGATGGATTCTTTTGAGTGCAATGAGGTATTTACCAAAAGAAAATGACAAGTTCAGGTCTTTTCATCTCTAGCCCAAGTAACAGTCTAAGAACCAGAGAGCTTCCAAAGCAGCTCTAAAAGGATCTTTTATTTCCTATAGCCACAGGGCTAATATTTCCAGAAATCAAAACCAGAATTTATTGTCTATGTTGCTGAATTACACATCAGTTGAATTCACAACCTTATCAAGTTCCTCATGTGAAAGTTAGTGTACTAATTAGGAAATGAGACCTGAAACCCAGAAAGCAGGACATCTGTCTGGATTCAAGATGAAACGGATAATTTTAAATCCCGAAGTCATTTTAGGGCTCTATTACCTATCTCCTTCAAAAGTTCACCAAAGGGAACTGCCGCCGTTTGCTAGACGGACACAGGGAGAAAGGAAGCCACAGGTAGTTTCAGGGATGACTAAACACTAGCTCTGAATCAATGCTACGTTCCTACAACAAGTTGACTGAGAAATTAAAAACACTTTCGACTTATAAATGGTTCTATGTGGTATACTGGTACCAACTAAAAGTGGATGTGTCCATAGCCCCAGTCAGCGATGATCCCCAAAGAAGAGCTTTTAAGGGAAATCCTCCCAGTAGGCAGACCTTCAGCAATATGTTTAGTAATATGTCTGGAATGAAAGACAGCCAGAAGTATGAATTTACACTAATTCGTGGGTGACTGCTTACAGTTTGGTTGGATAATCAGTGACTTGAAGAAACGGGATTAGAAGACTGATGACAAAGAATTTTGGTGGAGAGATATGTGGATGAACCTCTCCGAATGGGCACAGACTGTGCCCGGGCATATGAATGCCTACCAAAGGGCATCTCCAGGAGAGGAGACACTTGATAATAATCAGGTGAGCAAAAGTATATGTTCTGTAGATGTCATTTAGCCTCTTTTCCAGTGACTGCAATGCTAGCTCAGTAAGCTTGTGAACAAAATGGCCATGGTGACAGGGATGGAGATTACGTTATGGGCTCCACAACACAGACTTCACCTTATTCAGGCTGCACTATCTGCTGCTGCTGGGCAGCAGGAATGCCTGCATCGTTCCTGGCAGCATCTTCAGCAGCTGCCTCATGGCATGCCTTATTCACCATCATAGTATCCCACACTGTGTTACTTATGGCAAAGGAAACAATTTTACAGCAAAGGAAGCACAGCATGCTTATGGAATTAACTAGTCTTACCACTTATCCCTTCACGCAGAGGCAGCTATCCTAACAGAAAGGTGGAATGGCTTACTGAAGTCTCAGTTATGTCATCAGTTGAGAGACATCCTAAAAGCATTTCTGACTTAGAAGATGAAGTATATGCTTTGATTCAGAGACCCCTTTCTCTCTATTAAAGAATATATGGTTCTGGGAATCAAGAGACAGAAGTAGGATGGCTCTTATCACTATTATACTTAATAATTGACTCACAGAATTTTTGCTATCTATCCCAGCAAATTTGAGCTCTGCTTGTTTGGAGGTCGTAGTCCGCAGAGAAAGACTTTTTCTACCAGACAGACTTTTTCCACCAGGGGCACAATAATGATTCCATTGAATGGGAATATGAGACTGCCACTTGGGCTATTTTAGTTTTTCTTTTTTGTTGTTCATTTGTTTGTTTTATGTCACTGAACCAACAAGCAGAAAGAGAGGTTCCTCTACTGACTGGAGCATTTGATCCCAATTACCAAGCGAAAGTTGGGTTGTTGCTAAACAGTGGCGGCAAGGAAGTCTGTATCTGAAACCCAGAGGATTGTATGGGTGACTCCTAGTACTTCTATGCTCAAAGATAAAAATGAAGCGCTCTGCCAACCAATAACAAGCAGGTCTACTGAGGACTAAGAACCTATAACAATGAAAGTCAGGTCACCCAACCAGGTAAACACCCTTGACCAGCTGAGACTTTGGTTGAGGGAAAAAGGAAATATGGAATGAGTCAATAGAACAAGAAAGCCAGAAATCATGATTAATTACAAAAGTGAGGACTATAAATGAGGACGGTGGTAGCTTTGTGTATTTTTTCCTTTGCTTAATATCCAAATACCTATATCTATTTTCTTTATATATATATATATATATATATATATATATATATATATATGTATATATATATACACACATACACACACATTTATTCATTTGCATTAACTCTTTTCTTTCCCATCCTTCTTCCTCTTACTAGTTTTTCCCTAGCTTTATTAAAGTATGATTGACAAATAAAAATGGTACATATTTAAGGTGTACGTGGTATTTTGATATGCATATATATTATAAAATGATGATCACAATCACACGCTGATTAACATATTTACCACCTCACGTAAGTACCATTTTGTGTATATGAAGAGAACACGTAAGATCCCCTCTCTTAGCAAATTTCACCTTATTAGTCCCTACAGTCACCATGTTGTATATTAGGTCTCCAGGCCTTACTCATGTTATAACTAAAGATTTTCACTTTATATACCACATTTTATTTTTCCCATCCATCCACCAATGGACACCTAGGCTGTCGTCACATTTTAGCGGCTGTGACGAGCCCTGCGATGAACACGGGAGTGCAGGCAGGGACCCCTCCCCTTTGGACGTACCCTCAGAGGTGGGGTCGCTGGGTCATGTGGTAGTTACAGTTTAACCCTTTGAGCAGCCCTCATCCTGGTTTGCATAGTAGCTGTACTAATTTGCATTCCCTCCAACAGCGTACAAAGGTTCCCTTTTCTCTAAATCCTAGCCAAAACTTATTATCTTTTGACTTTTTGATAACAGACATCCTAACAGGTATGAGATGACTGTCGTTTTAATTTGCATTTCCTTGAGGATTACTGTTAAGCACCTTATCATATACTGTTGGCTATTTGTTTTCTTTGGCAAAATGTCTATGTCCCCTATATTTTATATACAACTTATTAGATGTTAACTTTATGATTTAGGCTGTAGGTAACAGAATATTCAGTGGGGCTGTGACAGAATTTGAGGAGCAATTAATAAAGCCAGCAATGGACACAGTGATTGTTGGGATTATGTGTTTTTTTTATTTGGGGAAAGAGTGAGGATTTCTTCACTTAAATGAAGGACAGCTGATCTTGACAACTGAAGAAACATAGAGTTGTTTTATTATTATATGGAAGCTCAAATGCGTGTAGAGGGTATATAGAGACACTAAGTAGCCAAAGGCGTTAAAAAGTTGTTGCCTCTCAGTACCATATCTATAGTTTTTGTTTTTGTTTTTGTTTTTGCCCTGCCTTATAAATTGGAGCTAGACTGTGTAAACAATGTTCCTTTGCCAGCTGGCACAATGTTAGGCTATGTCAATAAAGGGCATAGGAGGCACATAGGAGACACACTGCAAGGCATAGCAGAGGAGACTTCTCTTTGTTTCTTGTGTGATTTTTTTCCCCCAGTGGCTGTGGTTGCCAGCAGCATATTATATGCAAAACCCAATGTCACTCACTCTCAAGTGTTTTATTAGTACCTTAGTGAGAAGATTCTTGTGGACCTGCTTCAGTCTGCCAGCACCCCAGCACTAGCCCACGGCACCCCTGAGAACTTCGCCAGCAGATGGCTTCCTGTAAACTAGTTCCAGTCTATGATACCACAGCACACTCATCACCTAGTAGGCTATAGCCATATGCTCTCCAGGAAGCTCTAAATTTCAGTCTGTCCCTTCTTTTGGTATTCTTTGTAAGCTCTAGAGGTAGGAGCTGCCCCACATTTGCTATTCCTATATTCTTCAGGGGCTTTTACTAGTTAATGGTAGTTGACCTTTTGCTAGTTAGTAATTTTTATATTAAATTTTCACTATTCAAATTACTGGGGTGGTTTCTGTCTCCTGAATGGAGCTTGGCTGATATAACTACTGTTTTGTCCTGAAGCATCTTTTATATCACGGTATTACCACTGGACAGGGTTTTCTAACAGTACAAACTATACATCTTTAAAACTTAATTACAGCTACTTCTAAAATTATCATTTTCACAATTTTTAAAGTAAATAACAGAAAGAAGTTGTGATTTCTTGAATGAAAGAAGACAGTTTGAAATCAAGCCCAGTATCCCATGATGATGCAAATGCAAAAAAATGATGCTGAACTGGCATAATTACTACTAACTTCTAAGTCAAGCTCGCCAGTGAGGACGCTCTCACTTTTCCAGGTCTCTGTCAAACACTCTCCATTCCATATTTTACACTGTAAAATCACTGTATCCACAACAACATCTCATGAAAACCTAAGGGGGCAGGCGTGTGGGTAGTTTGTGTATATATGTGTAGGCTTGCGGCTCCCGAGTATCCATGTCCACAGGCATCAACATTAGACAGTCAATCCAAGTAACCAACAAATAAAATATTTATGTGTTACTTATTTTTATCTGCTGTTTTTCTAACTTGCTCCCCTATCACTAATCCATAACACAAAGAAAAAAATCTGGAAATAATTTCAAAAAATTAAGAGATCCATAAAACTCAGTGGTTAGCTCTTAATCCCCCAGCTAGACTCATCGATGTTACTACTTTCAGATATCAATCTTTCAGACACATCTATCTAAAGAATTATTTTATCTCCTTAAATGTAAACAATACAATACACTAAGAAATCTTCTGATTTCATTGGAGGAAAATGGAATTACAAAAAAAGATAAAACATCTTAGTCTTAAGGTCATCTAAATGACTAGATTTTCTCCTTTGTGAAACAATGGGAACAAAAATAGCTGGCCTCAAATAAAATGCTTTCAGGTCCAAATTTTTCTGGTTATAACTGTATGAAGAACAGAAAACTCCTTGGGCTAAGTAAGCCTCCCGCCATCCCAGAGATTTAGATACTGCACTCCTGTTACAGCTCTCTATTTACTACTCCCCCAAGCATTCACCACCCTCTTCCCACCTTCCCTACCTTGACAAACGGCAGGCACATCACTCTAACTGAACAGAGAAGGCCTTTATACAACTCAGGTGTTCTTCTATCATACCTTAGGAGGAAAGTGGAGAGTGTTTCTGGTATTAGATGCCAGAAGAGATTAACAAAAATTTCTGTAGCAAAAAAAATATTTGTTTGCCACATTCAGATGCATTTCTAGATGAGCACTTCTCTAGAGTACCCTAACATTGTTTGCTATTCTGTGTTATGTAATCTTGGAAATTATTAACCAATTCTTCTTGTGGCATTAAGGATATTTAGGTCACAATCTAAAGAGTGAAATTTATTAAGAAAATAAATAGCAGACGAGGTACATAAGAGCCTTGGTATTATTTTCATTTATGGGTAAATCATTAAGGGGCTAATTCAACTAGAATTTTCTTTTTATTGTTACAAACTTCATCATTTAAAAAATTCTCTCTTCAACAAAACAAAAAATTAAATATACCAATGTACCTAACACTCCTTATATTTTTGGATAAACTTCCAGAAGAGGTGGGGGTGGGAGAAGCCTTTATATGAAATGGAAATGTCTGCTGATAAAATATTCTACTAGGTATTAAATGTTACATGTTTTATTTCACTATCACAAAAGCAAAAAAAAAAAAAAAAAAAGGTGCAACCAAGAGGAATATGCACAGCCTGATCATTCCAGAATTTTCAAATAATTTTTTTTCTAGAGTAGCGTCTCTTAAGAGAAAACTGAGGACAGAGAGAGAGCTTCATGTGGAGGAAAAAGAAAACGAAAAAGAGACAGTGATCTTTTCATTATCATCATCTTGGTTTTTGTTTCATTCCTTTATTGCCAGTAGGACTGAAACAAAAGAATCATTTAACACTTTACCACATAAAAATAGTTATCCATGTCTGTAGTGGGAAAATGAATGGAGGTAAGGAATAATTTCCTGAATTATTTTCTATCAAATCAGAAATAATCCAAGAAATAGGGACATGATATTTGTAGTTTGGAAAGCTACTTCTTGCTTAAATATACATTTTAGTTCATGTTTTTTATGCTTTGTGTCTTTGCATTGCTACTTAAAATTTTTGTGCCAAAAGTCCATTCCAAGAATAAACAGCAGTATGTTTAATCAAGAAAAAATTAATAAGGAAGTTTAAAAGTTGACAGGAACATATCCTACTTTACAAAAGAAATTCTTGGTATTCTTAAGAGATTCAGCTTAACATTCCTTTATCTTTCAGGTATACATCACAGATAATTTTTTTAAAGGAACAATTCTTTTCTATTTTATTGATTGCATTGTTGAATACTAATGAAAATTACATTATGAGACATAATTGTAAAATGATAGCACTGATCTTTACTAAGTCTTTTAAACTTCTGCTTCCAAATGAACCTTGCCTTCATCAGTGAAGCCGCCAATGTCACCACCCAACAACAGCGATTCAGTCTGCTTCCTTTTCAAGGAATCTAGGAATCTAGATTTCCATATAAAGTCATCTAAGTTTTAAGTGATGATAATATATTTTTCTAAATTAGAATACTCCATGGACCAAACCTAACACATCTGCAGGACAGATACAGCCATGAGCTACCATTTTGTACCAGGTTTTGGACAAGGGACCAGCACACAGCTATCCCCAGTGGAAGCTGCCCTCTCCACTTGCCTATGGTCCTCACCCACCTCCCTGTGCGATCCTGGCTGACTTTACTCCTTCTGATTACTGTACAGAGACTCTGGAGTTTGCAGCCATGATTTAAAACTATAGACCCTGCAGTTTCATTTGTTGAGTTCCTCACTGTCGTAAACATTTGTCCTCTGATGGTAGGTTTAATTTTTGACACAGCCAAACTTACTAAAACTAAACCTGTGAATAAATATGTTAATATTAATTTGCCCATTAAGAAAACAATGAACACTGAGCCAAGTGATGCACAGATGTGCAAAGCCATTGTCTTGGTCTTCAAGGACTAGAAGACTGAGACAAGAAGAAAGGGATTGAACAGGATTAAGAGGTGAGCACTGAAATGAGTGCATGGCGGGGAAACCTGCAGGCTTGGAGATAAGGAAATCTAACAGCTAGCGATGAGTTTGGAGAACAAAGGCTAGATGTCATGATAAGAATAAAGAAAGGCGGAGCTATTGGAGGATTGGATAAGATAAATTACTTGCAGAGAAGGGATGCTCCGGCTTGCCTATTTTGAAGGTAGAGCAGTTCTAAACTATGAGATGTTGAAGGTTTTACCAGAAAGTGGCTGAAGGGAAGTGGGGCTGAAGGTCGGTCATAAAAGTGGTGGTGACACAAGTCTGCAGTCAGCTCAGCGGTCCTCAAAGTAGACACCAAATCACTCAGGATGACGGTCAAAGACAGGATGCAGACCAAGATTGAGAAAGGTACTGAAATCAAGGAAGGTAGAATATTTGCAAGATGAAATGAGGCTGCAGCCAAAGTGGTTTAAGCAATGTATGGAAGAAAGTCAGTGATGAAGGGTGGTAGCCAACAAAAAAGACTAATTTTCTTACATGCCTTGCAAACTGATTCAGTCAAAGAGGATAGCATTTATTTTGATTTAGAAGATGGGTAAAAAAGGACCTTTTTTTTAAGTTAAAAAGATATTAATTTTACTTATTACTGAATTGAATTAATATTCAAACATTTCTTCAGCGGAGACAAATATATGATACTCACCCCTCAACTAGATTTCCTAATGTACTAGGATGAGAGAGAAAGTTATTGCATCAAATGAGGACCAAAACTTGAAAGGTAGTTTTCATTAAAGAAAAAAAAAAAATCCCAAAGTGTGTTTCTAAAACTGTTTTCAGACGTATCCTATAAACACAGACAATTCAGCTAGGTGAGCTGAAAGAAGCACACAGATGGGCTCCAAAAGAGAAATGAGAAATTTAGGGAAGGTTTTTGTTTGTAAACACAAATGGTAGGGCCCTCCATCTGGCTCTGAGTGCTTTTATCCAGAGCTGACAAGGTCAAAGGATACTGTCGTCCCTAAACTTCTCTCTAAATGGAAGAGTTAATGGAGAATCTACCTTCTCTCTCTCTGCAGGCCCTGCTAAGATAAACAGGTGTGAAATGTTTTTCTCTATTTATATACAGTTCTTAAATAAAACATTTCTATTACTCACCCTGACAAATGGTTGTGAGTAAACATTCTAAAACCTTTATGGGTTTGCTAAAGCAAAAAGAAAAAAAAATAAAATAAAAGACAGATAAGACATATTTCAGATACCATCAAGTACGAGGTTGTGTGTTCTTCATAAGTTTTCACCTACAGGGAAAATACAGATTTCTCCCTCTTATAATTACCAGATCTGGAGCAAGCTAGAAACAAAGACAAATTCTAAAGCCTTATTGGCTAGCAACCAAATGTTCTATTTTTACTACTAAAGAATATTAAAAGAAAGTACCAAGTGCCCAGATATGTACAAATTACATTTAACTTAAAATGTTTGTTTGCATGTTTGTTCGGCTATCAACTGAAACCTGGAAAAACTGTTAAGTAGAATTCATGTTTACTTTATACCACATGTATGCAGAGCTTCATGACATCAAAGAAATTGGGGAAAAAAATAAGACAAATAAGGAGATTAAAATTCTGAGCCATCACTGATATTCTAGGAGAGGTGAAGCAGAAAACATCAAAAGCATATGAATATACTTTCAAAGTACTTTGCATGAACTAAACAGACGGTGAACTGCCTATGTATACAAAACAGACAAATTATAAAATTTTTTTCCCATCTGTATGCTCTAAGTAAGATTCCATGCATTTGGTTAGCTTTATTTTTTATTACAAAGATAGCATATGCTCACTGTTTCTAATTTATCATGGCCATACCAAACTCTTAATACATGGGCATGTGCGCTTTCTCCAATTATTTTCTTAGAACAAATTCTTAAAAGTGAGGATGATGGGTAAAATGGCATTTCATTTTAAGACTTTCATCAGTCTCCTAAATGGCCCTCCAGAGGCTATGCCATTTTAGACTTCCACCGAAAGTCTAAACTTTCCCTCATCATCTCTGACAGAAGCTGACTCTCTTCTGCAGGCCTCTCCATGGCAACCAGTCTGTCACTTCTAGCACTTGCTCCACGGGGCCTGGAGGTGAGCAAGCTGTCCTCCTTGTCTCTCACTGCCACTTCACACAGCTCTCCCTCCCTCCTCCTTAAATACTGAATCTTATGTCATTGGATTGCACTATTGATCATCCTTCATTGTTGCCAGCATATACTGAAAGACTGAGGACGGCTATTATTACATACCCTCACCAGCACTAGGTATGTCATTCCTTTCCACCTCCACCAATCTTATATGTGGGAAAACATCTCCATATTGTTCTATTATGCAAGCATAAGGATCCTCTCTGACAGTGATTCTGGAATAGGGAGATTTCTAGAGGACAGAGAAAGGAACGTGTGCAGTTTCTTAAAAAAAAAAAAAAGGTTAAAATATCCTAGTTCATAACAAAATGCGGTAAATTAATGACAAAGTATATTGTTGGCTGGTGAGAAAATAAAAAATAGGATGAGAAAACATCACAGAAAACAAAGATTTTAAAAGACTGAGAAACATTATACTACTGAATGATGTAAGCAGTTAGTTATCTACAGGTCTTAAAAAAGAAAGCTATGCTGAAATATGTGCTAACAAGCCACAGAGGAGAGTGTAAATACTGGGTGTGTTCTGACTATAAGTTGCTGAAATAGCAGTAATACAGTCAAAAATACTGAAAGCTGACGGGGTGCCAGGAAGTATGTTAAGTGCACTCACGTGGATTAGCTCATCGGTCCTCATCCTCATGGAGCAGGTCCTATAATTATCTACATTTTACGGAGGAGGAAACTAAGACCTGGATAAGTAACTTGCCCATACAGCTAATGAGTCGTAGAGTCAGGACTTGAATCTATACTGTCTGACTCTTAGCGTGCCGGTTCTTAAATACTAAGCTATACAGCTTCCTAAGAATTAATGTTTCCACTTTCGACAAAAGACAGAGACTCAGTTTAAAATCTGCAAATGAAAATTCATCTTAAAGTTTCCATAAATATTATGACCGCTATCTTTGCCAGTAGATCGATTCCCCTTTAAGGACATGCTGGCAAGATTTTTTTTCTTAGTTTTAGGTTTCCTAGTTTTTCTAGAATGATCTTTTTCTCAGTTACCTGCTCAGAGTCACTGACAAATTCCAGGTCACATAAATCACACAACCTGAAGTTAAGGAAAATCTCTTCTGTTGTTAAACAGATTTTCAGAATTAATACGCCCCTCCCAGGTCTCTTATGCCCAACTCCAGAGGCCAGGGGAGCCCCAACACCTACCCCTTCCTACTCCCACAGCCTGACCCTGACTACCCGCCTTGAGAACGCCAGCTCATCTCACTGTGCCCATTATCCCTGTTTACGTCATCACAAGACAATCCAGGCCCCAGGTCGCTCCTCCCTCATCTCTCGCATGCTCATCCCCGTATGACTGCACATATTCCAGACCCTATTTCCCCCTTTCTCCCCACTCCCAAAACCTTTCCACTGCGCCCTCACACTCCATCAACAGCTAGACCCCCCCATCCTATACCTCTTCTCTAAACTTTCCGTCATCTTCTCTAATGGAAGCTGGCTGTCCTCTGCAGAGCTCTCAGGGGCAGCCAGTCTGTCTCTT
Source organism: Eonycteris spelaea (assembly GCA_003508835.1). NCBI lineage: Eukaryota > Metazoa > Chordata > Mammalia > Chiroptera > Pteropodidae > Eonycteris > Eonycteris spelaea. The sequence continues at coordinate 8,818,681 of PUFA01000024.1, read as the reverse complement.
CCAGCGCTTGTTCTGTTGGGCCTGGAAATGAGCAAGGTGTCCTCCTCACTCCACCTTCCACATAACTCTGCCTTCCACACAGCTCTCTCCTCCCTAAAAGCTGAATCTTAAAGTCATTAGATTGCATTGTCCATTATCATTCATTGCTACCAACAACATACACCAATTCCAGATAGCTCTCCTTTATTTCTTGATGATTTTAGCACCTACCTCACCGTCATTTTCTCCAATTACTATTCCTGTCTCACCGTGTGGGAATGCTTACATGCACATAAATGAGCCTCTGATACTTGTCCTCTTATGTCCTTGAACTCCCCTGGCAAGGATCTAATCCTTCATCACACCTCAGTCGCACATTCCTTTAGTCATACCCCAGACCGTGCATTACCCATAACTGCACCCCTCTCTAATCCAAAATCCCTCTGCTCTACATGCTGACCACCAATTCCTATATTTCCAGGTCCTTCCTTCTAGTATGTAAACTCCAACAATCCTTCGACCTATGATCACATTTTCAGTGTCACTGCCTTCCCTGATGTCTTCCCTTCCCTCCTTACCTAGCTTAAATTCCATGGCAAAACATAGAATCCATCCTCAACTCCTTTGTTCTACTTTTATTTCACCGTACTCAGGAAAACCACAACCCTGAATAAATCCAATTCTCTGTCTACTCCCCTCCGGCGCCTGTTGAGCTGGATATGGCTGGAGAAAACACACACCATTACCACTGCTCAACAACTACACTACGTTTTCCTAGTCCAGTGGTCCTCATTTTTTTGCACAGAGAATTTTTGTTCCAGAACCATTTGTTGAAAAGATTATCCTTTCCTCATTGAAGTGCCTTGGTACCTTTGTCAAAAAACTATTGACCAAATATGTGTGGGTCTATTTCTGGACTCTGTTCAGTTCCACTGTTCCATCTACACACGAATATCACATGATCTTGATAACTGTAGCTTTATAGTAAGTAATGAAATAAGGAAATAGTATATGTCCTCTAACATTGCTCTTCTTTTTCAAAATTATTTTGGCCAGTCTAGGTTTTTCATATTTCTATATCTATTTTACAATGAGCTTATTTTTACCAAAAAAAAAAAAAATTGGCCAGTGTTATGACTAGGATTGTATTGAATCTATAATTTTAGGAGAACTGACCTCTTAATAGCATATAGTCTGACCCATGAACATAGTATGTCTCTCCATTTATTAATGCCTTCTTTAATTTCTCTCAGGAGTGGTTTATAGTTTTCAGGGTAAAGGTCTTATACAGTTTGGTTATTAAATTTATCCCTTAGCATTTCATTTTAGTCGTGGTACATATTATAAAACTTACCATTTTAACCATTTTAAGTGTATAATTAAGTACATTTACATTGTTGTGTAACCATCACCACTATTTCCAGAATTTGTTCATCATTCCAAACAGAAACTTTGCACTTATTAAACAATAACTCCCTATTCCCCCAAGTCCGTGGTAATCAATATTATACTTTCTGTATCTGAATTTGCCTTTTCTAGGTACCTTGTATAGGTGAACTAATACAACATTTATCCTTTTTTGTTTAGTTTGTCACTTAGCATACTGTTTTCAAGATTCGTCCATGTTGTAGCATGTATCAGAACGGCATTCCTTTTTAAGGAACGAATACCATTTCATTGTATGCATGCACAATATTTGGTTTACCCATTCATCTGTTAATGAATATTTGTGTTGTTTTCAACCATTTCATATTTTTGTTGTATTGCAAATGGTACCTTTTTAGATAGTTAATTCCAAACGTTCATTGCTGATATCAGAAGTGAACTTTTGATTTGCTCTCACAAACCTGCTCCACCATGATCTTCCCCATCGCACAGAATGACAAATCTATCCTTCCGTCTCCTCAGGGCGAAACTTTTGAGACTTTCTTGATTCTACCTTCACCTTTAAAATACCTTTGACACACACCCCAAATTCAACCACTTCTTACTGCCTCCACTGCAACCTTCCTGGCTCCAGCCACAAATTTCTCTCATCTGGATTATATTCCTACCTGGTCTTTCGAGACGGGTCATATCAAAACAAAGGTCAAGTAATTCACTTATCTACTCCAAAGCATTTGACTGATCACGTTTTAAAAAATATTTAAATCAGAAGCTCTTACAATTGTCTACAAAGCCCTACCCCATTCGTCTTGTTACTTCCCTGGCCCCATTTTCTGTGCCTCCTCTCCTCACTCACTCCACTGCAGCCACCATGGCCTCCTTGCTATTTCTCCAACACACCAGACATGGACGCACCTACCATCTATCTATTCCCTCTTCCTGGAATGTTTTGTCCCCATGCATGCATGTGGCTCCCTCTCGCACTTTCTTCAAATTTTTACCCAAACATCACCTTCTCCATGAGGCCTATACTGATCAACCAATTTAAATTTGCAACCCAGCCCCATTCTGGCACACCTGATCTCCCTTACTCTGCTCTGTTTTTCTTACATTTTATACATACACCTTTGATTCTGGAATAATTTTAATTTTAAAGAAAAGTTGAAAAGATCAAGCAGATAATTCCTCTCACCCTGTTTCCCCTCATGTTAGCATGCTGCGTCACCAGAGTAGATCTGTCAAAACTAATAAACCATCTGTGGTACATTAAATTAACTAAATTCCAGATTTTATTTGGATTTCACCATTTTTTCCACCAATGTCCTTTTTTCTGTTCTAGAATTGAATTCAGGGTACCCACTGTGTTTGATCGTCATGCCTCCTTAATGTTTATTTTGGACTGTACGGTTTCTCAGTTTTTCTTTATTTTTCAAGAGTTTTACAGCTTTGAGGAGTGCTGGCCAACTATTTTGTAGAATGTCCATCAATAGGTTTATCTAATGTTATCTTCATGACTAGACTGAGGTTATGGGTTTTGGGAAGAAGACCACAAAGATGAAGTGCTTTTCTCATCACATCATAGCAGGGATCTATGCCATCAACATGACTTATCACTAGTGAATGTTATCCCTGCTCGCTTGGTTAAGGTGGTGTCTGCCAGGTTTGTCTGCTGTCAAGTTAGTCAATTTTCCTTTTCTGGGCACTACTCTTTGGAATCAAATCACTAAGTTCAGCCCGCATTTAAGAAGGGTCTTTATAATGTTTCATATCACATAATTAATCTTGCATTTCCCACATTTGTAGGTAAACTTAAAAAGGATATGAATTTTTGTCTATTTTATTTACTGATGTGGCTCCGGTATGTGGAATAGTGCCTAGTATGTAATAAATATCTATGTAATAATAGACATTTGTTAGATGGCAGAATGAAGAAAAGGAGTTTTCCTTGTAATCTGTTCAGGTCAGTCTCTACAGCATCAATTATGCATCTCCTCACCTAAAAAAACCATGTGCTCAGGAAAAAAGTCAGGTATGTCATTCACTCTGAGATACGACTAACATGTAGAGTTACCTTTCTCAGTGGTATCTGCAGCTTTATTAGGGGAAATTATCTTAAAGAATGAAATTACAATGTCAAAATGTGAGGTATTAGCAATAGGATTACACAGAGAATATACATAAACTGCTTAGAATAGTCGCTATAAATAACAGAACTCAGAAAAATGTTAACTTTCTTCTATTTCCTTACTCTACATGCAGGTGGGAGAATTTGGGGGTACAGAGGGTCTTACTGAAAACCTCAAAAACATACTTACTCTACCACTAACGATCTTAAATTGTTTTGAAACAAGGCAGAGTATAAAATGTTAACACTCCATACCCCCAAATTCAATTAATATTAACTTCTTGATCTCTTATTAAAATCTGTTCTCAATCAGATATGCTTTGAGGTGAATCTATCTAGAATCCCGATTTCCCACATACCTTCCCGTCCTAAGACAGGTACTCTGGTGGTAGCCACAAATCCAGGTTCTTTTGAGTATAAAGTTCTTCCCAAGGAAGAACGTAGGTTACACTTAGGGGCCTTATTTTGTGGTTAAGAAACTATCCTGAAATAGCGTTCTCCACTTTTACGACTTTAAAGATCTGTTCAGCAGCTAAATAGTTTAGGAGAAGTTAGTTTAAATGCTAACTGAACTATATATTGTATTTTAAATATTCATCCGATGAGTAACATACAATGAATACATATTTCTTCAGGCAGACTCTATGATCACAGTTCCAATCACAAAAGCAATTCGGTTTCCCGCTAAAGGAAGCACGGTTCTGCAAGTTTTTAAATTTAATGAGTTAAACTGATTTTGCACATTAATTGCTTAACACACTCTCTCTTCAAAAGCACAGCAGCCATGTGGTCCCCTCCTTCTTTAACAGAGTGCACAAACACTCCCCCGACATTTTCATTCTTATCGGTGTAGCTGCTTTAATGTAGCTAATTTTACCAAGCACTATTTTCCTGAGGAACAGTATCCGGAATAGGAGTCACATTTTCAAGTCATTAAAATTCCAGCAGTCTCGTTTCATTTAGGACACCTTAATTTTTCTCAGGTCATGAATCAGTGAACATCTGATATTAACAGAGCTAAGAAAAAGCATCTTGGATTCCTTTTTTGGAAACAAAGTTTAAAAAACAAACCAGATTAAGAACCATGGCCAGGAAAATCCTTCCCAGCTGCTATGGAACAGAACCTTCATTCAAAGACAAACTAATTTATTAAGAACTCAAAAAAATCAGCCAAACATGGGGAAGAAAAGGCTCTGAAGTGGACTAGGAATGGCAAGCTGTTTTCTTTTCTGTAGATTCAGGGAGAGTAAAACCTTTTCGCAAAATCTTACAAAAGAAGATAAAGTTGAGATGTGATCATTATGTTTATTATTTTGTTTATTTATGCCTTATGCATATATTGATTGCTTACGGTGAGCCAGGAACTATGGGGAGCTCAGAATTTACAAAAATCAGTAAGACAGGGATGCTACGCTCAAGAAGCTGACGTATGGAAGAGAGAAAGATATATTCTGTGTGGTCCCAGGAAGAGACCAGTAACAGTGGTTGAAAGTTAACTGTATAAAGAACTTTCTAAAAATTAAACTGTTCCAAAATTGAACAGCCTGCATCTCACATGTCATCAATGTTAGTGTTCAAATAGAAACTGGGAATCAAGCATGAGTGAAAAAAATTGATAAGATGGTCTCTATCTTGGGTAATTTCCTGTTGGTGATTTCCTGTCTGCACTAGAAAGCAGAGAAGAAAACTCTAGGCACCTTTTTAAAACCCAAGTGAGATAATTCTATTTTGAAGACTGAGAGCCAATCATATCTACTTTAAAACTATCTAAAGTACTCATGGGTGGCTCTTCCTCTCCTCCAATTGTTCACTGTTCTCTCTATATTAGGCTTTGGGTTTCTCAGAAACTCAATTCGTGCTTCATACTTTTTATTTTTTTTTCCTAGCAGGAAGAGCCTGGCTTTGTATAACACCTGTTAGTCAGGATATAACATTTTTATTGGAATACATTCATTGGTTTGATTTCAGCACAATACTTAGAGCATGGCTCAAGAACAAATATTAACTAACTCAATGTTTATTGCTTAATATACTGAGATCAATACTACTTTAATGAAAAGTTGAAATAACAGTTGCAATAAAGTTACTCATATGGCAAATCAAAAATAACCTCCATGCAAGTAAATAACTAGTCTAACAGTTTTGAAAGGATGTAAAATTTTTTAAATGATTAAGTAGCAAAAATAAAAAGGATAGAGGTTTTCTCTTGCAAATAAAACATTTTTATGGTCATAGCAATGATCTGAAAAATACAATTGAGTGATATTTGTCTTAATGTAACCAACTGCATTTCATATAACATCATTAAGAACTTTATTTATAATACAGTAATTTTCTAAACTCCTCTTGGTCCCAGGAGGAACCATTCCTGTAGCTTTTCCTCACTGTAAGGTTACCTCGCCCTTAAGGTTTGTGTTACTTTCAGAAATATCAGTAATACATGTTTACTCCTTTAATTTACATACTTGTTCAACATGTGTTCAATATTCTATATCTCTTTATAGCAGTTCATTTTGGAGTGCCTTAGATTATAAACTCCTAGTAACAGAAATATCTCACAGAAAAGAGCTAAGTGATGGATAGCTATTCACCCTAAGACTTCTGGATGATGACTACATTAATTATCAAATAAAATAATTCATTATTTTTAATTGCTTATTCTCTAATTCAAAGTGATGATTTATATACATAGCACAAAGTGAAAGCATGGCACAGGGAAACATTTAATTTTCCTTCAGTGGAAATGGCATGCCAATCTAAGGTACAAAAGCAAAGACATTTCTAAAAACCAAAATCAGGTAAAACAAAGGTAACAACTAAGAGTTCTATTACCACATAGCTAAATGCAAAACACAATCAGTGATACAGTTAAGACAGATGTGTTCCATCCCCTTCACGGCTCAAGAGAATAAATATAGAAAATGTAGGTGCTTCAGTACAGGACATCTTTCCTAGATGAGAATGAGATGGAAGTCTACTGTAACATGATACCAAGTATCAAGGAACAAGTACTTCACTGTGAGCAAGGCACAGTGCAGGATGCTGTGAGGCAGGCAAGGATGGGTGCTGTTTATACCAGCCAGGTTGTTTAGCGTCTTGGAGACTTTGTTTCTGATCTGACAAATGGAGATTATAATCTTGTAACATGAGTATGAAGAACAGGGCAGTAACGGAAAGCCCTAATCAGGAGATCATCTCACAATGGTAGCTGTACTTGGTACAGTGATGATGACCAGGGTGCAACAGCATTGGCAACAAAGGCAATGGCAGTCCTCGCCCTCAGAGAGCTCACAACAGAGATGCTGAATACACCGCTTACGTGCCCGCCCTTTCACATTCACGCTGAGCCTTGCCATGCCTCTTTCCTGCAGACTGCAAGTGTGGCCTCTGACCCCTTCTCAACATAAAGTTCTAGAAAACAACAAACTGAAGTTTTCACAAAACATGACACCAATCTGCCATCCTGACTTTAGAGTATGGTTGTGCAAATACAGCAGACAAGTTTTCTCACATGTCAAGCACCTTTTTAGATATTTTTACATCCATTATTTCATTTAATCCCCTCAATCATCCCGTGATGTAGATATTGTTATTAGCCCCACTTTCAAATGAGAAGATGCTCACAGTGAAAAGTGACAACAGCTAACAGTAATACTAGAGTCACAAGGCAGTTTTAATCACATGTCAAATTAGTGGTATGGGTGCTAACTGGTATAAATTCAGAAAGAAAGGGGAAAAAATATGTTTGTGGAACCTAAGAATATTTCACAAAGAAGGAAAAAATTACAGCTGAAGAATGAATAGGACCTGCCCAAGCAGAGAAGACAAAGGTACTACAAATGAAGGAAAGAATATGAACAGGTTACAGAAATGGGAAAGTAGGACAGAAGAGCAGTTGAACAGGAATAGGGAATTGAGGTCAGAAAATGAAGGACAAAGTTGGAAAGTCAGGTGAGAACCAGCATTGGAAAGACTTAAAATCTTAAAGTATTTACCTGAGGTTTCATGAATGTTTGCCATTCCTAAGTCAGTCCTTAGTTTATCATGCTCAATAACATTGGCAAGCAGGGCCTACACATGTGGTTACCTGAACATGGTGAACACAAGCATCTAAAAAGCCTCTAATAACAAAAGTTTCTCCACCACCAGTTTGACAAGGTACCTAAAATTCTAAACCGAAGTTAACATACTGATCACTTGTACTTGACATATGATTGAGCAGGTACAGCCCAAAGCAGTGGTTCTAAAAACTCTAGGGGCTTCAGAGACATCTGGAAAGCTTGTTATAGTATGGATTGCCAGCCCCATACACTAGAGTTTCTGACAAGCATGTTAAGCATGTCATGGGTGAGGGACAAGAATCTGCATTCCTATCCAGTTCCCAGGTGATGCTTGATGCTAGTGGGCCAGGGACCACACTTTAAGAACCACTGACCTCAAAGAATAGAATCCAGAATGGGTAAATCCTGATTGGGGTAAGAAAAATGTTGCATGGGGTTGTCTTAAATAGCTCATGAAAGGACTCCTGAGCTAACGGGAAGAGATTAGGTATGTGGAGATGCTACAACCAGGTTTAGCACTGAGAGTATGGACTTGAAAGAAGCAACTTAAAATGTCATCCTCTTGATGCTTAAACATACCAAGAGGTCATTCTTGAGTACCATTTTGGACAAATTATCACAGAAACTATATCAGAATTCAGTGGCATTTATCAAGTATCCAAGATATTGAATTTTCGTTTATTCTGGCCCATCGATGTATTTAAATACTGGGAGGATTTACAAAGAAAGTAAATGTGTGTTATTCTCCTTTATTATGTTCAGGGAAAAAGAGGGGAAAATATTAAAACAACATTCCTGCAATTAAAGCAAACAAAAAATTATTAATAAGAAATCAGCTACAGAAGTACAAAGAAGAGAAAAAGGGGTCTCATATGAACTAATAAAGTAATAACGTTAACTAGCCTTCTATGAAGCACTAAATGCTCTCGTGTTGATAAAGTTTGTATATGAAAGCTTTTACTTTTAGTTTTTTTCTGAGTTTTGTGTCAATATTAAGATTACATTTCTATTTCACATGGATAGTTCCCCCTCCATAAAAAGTTACTGATAGCTCCTGTGTTTTTTTTAGTTATTGTTACATACTTTAAAAATCACTTTTAATCAAAATAATGCAAATAGAATAATTCTTTCATAAAAGAAAGTAACAGAAAGATCTAAAACAAGTAAACATCATTAAAACAAAAATCTATATTCACAATATTAAAAGAAAGATGATTAAAGTGATAAATTTAACAGAATCAGTTATATAATTCTCACAGGACTGTGTTTGCATACACAAACATCATTTAGAGAAGTTAAAGTCCTAAGGCTGTCAACATATATCAATATTTAAAACATAAGATAGTTTCTTAAAAAAAAACATTTTGTGAATGAATATTCTAGACTTAGTAAAGGAGGAAATATAGAGGTGGACTCAGAATATTTTTATATGATCTAACTTCTACACCACTTTGTCCTTGATAGCCCTATTCTTATGATTGATTTTGACATTTTCATCTTCTCTTTTATCCATAAACGTTTACAGTGTGGGGCAATTTTGAAACTTGAATTTATATATCTTTGAACATTTCGACAACAGTCAAATTGGAAGGGAACAAAATTTTTTTTTTTTTAATAAAGGGAGCAGTGCCTTGAAAAGATAAGGCAAATGAAGAAAAGGCCTCATATTGCACCCGTTGAGAATTCTGTTTCTTTTTAATTCTTCTGGGGAATTTTTAAAATCATTTTTTTTATCTCATATTTAAATCTGGTTTCCTGCTATCAGTCGAATATCAACAAATCTCAAGTTAATACAAATGCTTCCAGGTTTCCATCTCTCAGACACAAAAAAATGCCATATACAGACATGTCCGGTTCAACATATCAACAATACATTGCAAGTGTAAAATCAACCTGCATGATTAACCCTTTCTCAAAAGTCCACTTGTGAAGCTGATGAGCTGCTTGCTGTTCTTAGTCAGCAGCAGCAGAAAAGAGGAAACCGTGACCACAATGTCATTCTTTTCCCTCTCTACTCCTTGCTTCAATTTCTGCCTAAGCAGTTTGGTTTGATCTCAGCTAACTGGATTTTACTAAAAAGATACAATAACGGTTTATTTTCTTATCTATATATTATTAGATCATATTTTTTTCTGTTGAAAACTTAAAAAAAATAGTGCACTGTAAGTAAATCTAGAACTAACATCAACAAGCCAAATTACCACTAAAAATCCTATGGCACTACTACGAAAAGCCATGAAAAGTAAACATTAAACATTTTAGAGGCACATATGAGACCAGAAAATTAGTGATTTGTGACATACTAAAGAGATTTATAAACTCAATTCACTTGAACATCCTTAGTGACGGATTACCAGAGGTATAATTTTTTGAGTATTTACTGATTATAAAAGTAAATATAAATGGGTCACAGGGTGTTTACATTTGTCAAAACTTAGTGATGTGCATTTCTTATATGTAAATTTTACTCAAAAGAAAACAAAAACAAAACTGTAAACACATACTGAAACTCTGTTAAAATATGCATGCCTTAAGGGAATTTAAGGGTAAATATACTGATGCCTGTAACTTTTTTGAAATGCATCAAAGTGGACTGAGGGATGAAAGACTACATAGCTGGATATATACGCAATAAAGCAAGTACTTATGTTAATGACAAACCCTGGATGGTAGACATACAGATGTTCACTATAAGACCTTTTAACTTTATTTTTGAAAATTTCATAATAAAATGTTGGAGGGAAAAGAAATATGATACTATCATAGAAAAATGTGAAAACTAAAGGAAATATAAGCAAAATAAAAACACTATACAGGCACCAAGCAGACACTTAGGATATTAAACATTTTGCAACTAACTTGCTTTTACACTTATGAGTATATTACAAGCATTTTCCTAGATCTTTAAATATTCTTCCAAATGCAATAGAATTCATTTTTTTCAGCTTTATTGAGGTATAATTAACAAAAAATGACTAACATATTTAAGTGTACAACACGACGATTTTAATATATGTATATATTGTGAAAAGTTCTCACAATTGAATTAACACATCTATCACCTCACATATTTATTTTTGTGTGTGTCTGTATGTACCATGCACCATGATTTAAAAGATAATTGTTGCAGGACTTTTGGGTTGTGTCCAGTTCTTCATTATTATACATCTAAGATGAACTGCCCATTATATCATCTTTCTGCCCGTTTCTGAATATTTCCTACTTCCTAAGTCTCAAGAATAAAATTTCTGGCTCAAAGGAAGTAAATATTTTAAGATTTTTGATACATTTTGCTAAACTCTCTCTAAAAATTTACCAATTTACAATTGTAACAGGCGCCTATCATAGATCATAGCTATCTGGATATATGATATTTAATTTTAAATTGAAAGTTTCTATAAATAAAATTTATCTACCCATTCTTTCTCTCAAAAGAACAAAGGCTATTTTTTTTAAGTCTACAATTAGATAATCTTTTTGTGCTAAAAAGTACAGAAATGCTAAAAAAAATGATGACGATGATGAAGAGGAATCAAAAGGACACAGGAGCCAATTTGAAGGGACCCTTACTTGCTAAATCGGGGACAATTTAAGCATGAAAGTGAAAAACAATAATAATGGACTGTAACATTTTGATTTGAAAAGGAATCTATAAGTCTCTAATGAAACAATAAATAAATGAATAAATGGATGGATAATAATAAATAAAGTCAGGAAAGAAGAAAGGAAGAAAAGAAGAAAGGCAGACTCATTTATGTTAGAACTTTTTGCTTTCTACACAGTAACTGTCATAATATTTGATTCAAACAAGAATCACCAATGGATGGTAATAACATCGGGTAATGTTTGTTAGGGAAGATATTTACATAGCCTCAAAGTATCTTCCAACAGCTTAATTATTAATTACTAAAGGAAAATAGGTATTTTTACTATGGAAATAAAGAAACTCAATAGATATATCAACTAAATGCAATATGTGATCCTGGATTGGATCCTAGTTTGGGAAAAAATTGCTATAAAAAGCCATTATTAGCACAACTGGTAAAAACTTGAATATAGACTGTATAATAAGTAATACTGTATCAGTGTTAAATTTTCTGAATTTGATAGTTGTACTATGCTTGTGTACTTAGAAGATGCTGAAAGTATTTAGGGATAAAGGTGCACAGCATCTGCAATTTACTCTCATGGTTCAGTAAAAATAAAATATGTATGAATATGTATAAATCAAAAACATACTATACAGAGAGAAAGTGAATGTTTGAAAATGTTAGTAACTGGTGATTCTAGGGAAAGATAAGCTAGAAATCCTGGTAATATTCTTGTAGTTTTTCCCTAGAAAAACTATAAAATTTTTTAAAAAATAAAGTTTTAAAGAACTACTAAGATTTTAAATAAATGCCATTTTTCTTTATTTTTTTCTAAATTGGAAAAATAATATATACTCACAAAAGCAGAAAAAGATAATACATACTCACTAAACTAGAGAGCTACAGATAAAGTGAAAATAAATAGTCTTTCTCTATCCTCTTGCATAAGCAAAGTTAAAGAGTTTGGTATATTTCTCCATCTTTCACTAAGTTCATAAAACATATATTTAATCAGGTATCAGGTCATTCTTAAAGAGTTACATGAATGAGTTACAAACATATTATTTATTAAATGTTCCACTGCTTCTAAAACTCATTGACGAAAATGACCAAGTGACATAGGACTCCATCTATAAATTAAAAGAAAATCCAGAGCTTATAACCTTTATCGTACCACTTAGAAAACGTCTGCCCAGCAAGCCCGTACACAGTTCATAAAGTATAGCAAAAATTTATAAGAGAAATGCATATTTCCTTTCCAATAACTGCCAACGCCTAGCCAAAATTTTCTACATCTTAAATTGTTGATGTAGTAAGTGTAGGGGTGCAAGATTGCTTTACAATAATTTACCATGTCTCTTTATCACTGACAATACCAAACCCCAAAGCTGAAACAAAGTTTTTATTTTCCCTACTTACAAGTTTATGAGTTATGTAACTGCAGTTTACTATAATTAACTCAGTTTCTGTACCCACTCAGGTTAAATGCTTATGCCAGTGCAGGATCCAGCAGTTTCCAACTCCCCCTTTTACTCCTGTGCTTTCCTGTGTCATTTCTTGGTTCTTTCAAAGTAGTCAAAAAGGTAGTAAGTACAGGTGTGGGTGGAGTGGGTTGCAATTACTGTTTTCCTATCAAAATCTATTTCACATTTCATAAAGTCTCATATCCAACAATCACATAAAAACATGTTCGTTGTACTGAAGTTGCATGACCTAATGTTTAAAAATATTAACACACATATACTTCTTTGACTAAAATTTAATGGAATGGGTTTATTTTCTATTCTTACCTGGTCAACTAGACGTTTCGGAGTTAAAAAATAAAGAAGAAGGGGCCTGATCTCCTGGATTTCCCTTGCCCCTCCTGGGCTCAGTACATTTTTCAAAGCTTATTCCCCAATCTATAAAAAGGGGATAAAAGTACTTGCCTATTAAGGCTTTAAGAGTTCACTAGATAAAAAGAAGCTGGATTCAATGCAGAGTAAGAAATGGTTTTATTATTTGGCACTATTAAAAATTTTGTGATCAAGAAATGAGAACACTTTTTCTATATAGTACCCTTCTGTTTTGTATGCACATTGGCTTTAAAAGCTATCACTTCCTAAGCTGTCCACAACCTATAGGCAGATACAACCCCAAGGCAGTTGTATCTTAGTCCTCTGGCCTGGCTTTGACAACTGCAAACACAGCTGGTGACCACCCAATCACACAGCACTGCCGGGAGGACATACCACAAAGTGCTGCCATTTGGTTTTCCTTCTCTGATCAATTGCTATGGCTCACTGGCAGCAATTAAAGGGGCACACACACACACACACACACACACACACACACACACACACACGAAATGTTCAGGGAGAGTAAAAGATATTTATGGAAAAGTTCACTTTAAAAGATACTGAAAAGAACAATAATTAGCCAAAATAGGACATAAACAGAAAAGACCAAAACAAGCCCTAGAAGGTAGCTATTAAAAGTTCTCAATCCCACTGAGCCCCTGCAAGTCAGCGCCACAGTTAGTTTTATTCTCCAGGTACCGAAGTGAATTTGGGAGGGAAGCTATATCACATTCCAAAGAAAGACAAAGGGCCACGAATTTTGAGCTTGACTAGGACCAGTACAAATCCCAGATCCTGAAAGCTAATACCCTATTCTGATTTTACAAGTAGGGCAGCTCTGCCTAGTACCCATTCATTCTTGATTAAACAAAGTCCATCACTTTTGGCTTCGAGTAGAGGTGAAATCCAAGAAACTGGTGACACTTATGTTTTAGTAGAAAATGCTTTTTATGTTTTAAAACAACAACTCCTGATGACCACGAATTCACGAACAGGAAAATGGAAAGGGGAAGAGAACTTGACACATTACTCTTTACCGACCCCTACTGGATGACCGAGGGAAAAGAAAAGGTCAGAAATCTTACCTCCCCTCAAAGGATAGGACAGAGAACATTCGGTCTTTCACGCCATGGAAAGAAATCCTCTCAGTTCAGATGACCCCTAGTAGAACTCAACCCTAAAGCACATGCAGCAATGATTTCTATTTATGGGGCTGCCGGAATGGAAATTGGGAAAGGGCCTTGTGGATCAGCCCCAAAGGCCTTGCCAGGTCCCTGGCAGCCTGTGACCTCTGACTCTATGAGGAAAAGCTTACATAAGTGCTATTGTGACCATTTCTGATAGCAGGAAACGACCTTACCTCTTTCTCTATTTTGAGTAGCTTCTTCACAGCCACCTCCTTGTCCTGTGATATCCATTTGGCTCGATAAACACTCCCGAAACTTCCTCCACCGCAGTTTTCAAAAAACTGCAAGTCATCAAATTTAATTTGCACAAAGGAGGTACCGAGAGACGACATTGCATAATGACAAAGTATTATCCTTCCACAAAATCTGCAGAGAGAAAGTAAAAGAAAAGTTGGATTACGAATATGACAAATCCTCTGAATCCCACTTTAGATAATGTGTAATGAGTCTTATGAAACTTCCAGAAAGAACCTTGATGACTCAGGAGAAAGAAAACCAAGACTATAAACAAATCAAAATGAAAACACTTACCCTGGCAGCCCGTGCAAAATCCAACAGCAACTTGCCCAGACTCTGAAACACAGCTGTCCACAAAGAAATGGCTCAGATTCCCTCCCTGACAAAACCTGTAGCAGCGCTTCCTGCACACCCCGAGGAGTTCTGCCTAAAGGCTACTGTGTCACCAGGTCTCCTCGCATGAGGCCCTGACAAACGGGACGATTGCTTTCAACAGCGAACTAGCACAGCTCTTCTGGCATCTGAGGCATGCCATCCCGCCACCCTGTGCTCACTTCACACAGAATATACATAACCTAAGCAACGGAGCATCCGATGGCACAGAGCGCCAAACGCTGCAAGCTGAACACAGGTTCAGTGTTTCGATGCCAGAAGCAAACGTTCATCTTAGGGATGATAGAAGAGCTGGCCGCGTGTTTTCTGAAGTGGGTCCCTGGACTGGATACTATGGCAGAAACTTAATTAAAGAGTAGAAAACATGCCCTTGATTACAATATATTAAGTCATCCAAAGAACTCTGCCAAGAATGTTTTCAAAAATATTGTTTGTTTCCAGAGGAACAGATTTCCCCTCCCAGAGATTATTACAGGGGTATTTTCTGCAGTCTAAGGTGTTTTACTATTCTCCAGGTAAGTGGTCATCATCCTTCACGCCCCATGCCAAACCACAGATTAATAAGGAAAAATGAAACAAAACACCCAAAAGAGAAAACAAAGAACTAAAATTTTAAACCAACATAAAAGGCTAAAAAATGTTTGTATACATATTCTTGCCAAAATTATAAACAAGAATCTTATAACGAGGGAGCAAAAAGACAAGTTCACATGTACAGGACAGTCTCCAAAACAACTGGCCTGGGTTCCTTATAATTGTCAATGTCATAAAAGACCTTTTTAAAAAAAGACAGTAGGGAAACTTCCAGCATGAGGAGGAGTTAAAGAACTATGATGACTAATGCATGATCACTAACTGGATTCTGGATCAAAAAAAAAAAAAAATCTCCAGAAGATATTATTGGGATTTTAGGGAAATCTGAATATTAACGATATATTAGATAATATTAAATTGCCCGTAGCAAATAATGGTATTTTGGCTTTGTATGAGGATGTCTTTGTTCTTGGGAGATATACTGGGAGATGCATATCTCCCAAATAATTTAAAATGGTTCGACTCCCCCTCACCTTCAGAAAATGGTACAGAAAGGAAGCAAATATGGCAAAAAAAAAAAAATGTTAACAACTGACAAATCTAGGTAAAAGCTATATGAGCATTTTACCACTCCTTTCATTTTTCTGTGGGGTTTGATTGTTTTCAAAATAAAAAGACGAAGGTGGCAGTTTGGATCTATATAAACTGATAAATTTTCGTTATAATCATCTTGAAGCTTTTTTGGGTGATGTAAATAGCTCAGGGATCTTAATGTGCAGCTGACTAGCAGTGCCATTTTAGGAACATCAGGTCATTGAAGAATGCTGATTTCTTATGCAAAGTTAAACTCAGCTCTACTTTGGTGAGAAGGCAGAAGGGAGGACTTTATCCTCTAAAGTTTAAAATATAGCTTATAAAAGATAGTTTACAGAGTCTACATAAAAATACAGACAGAGGCGGACCATAGTATCCAAATACAGTCCATACACATATTTGAGTCAACAATTTAGCTTATTGAATTTTGCTTTAATTCATATTCAGTTAATTATTAAAAAAAAAATGTAGATACAATTTTGAATGCACCAAAGATAGGTACATAGAATACACAAGCTAAAAACTACTACGTGCAAGATTCCTTCAGTGTTACAGATGCTAGTTCTATATTTTTATTGATCATTTTAATTTGGATCAATGTATAAAAAATAAAATAGAACTCCCCTGCCCCTCTCCTTCCCCACTCAACTCTCTCAGAGGGAACTAATTTAAACTCCCTTAGCATTTTCTTCTGGTATTTACCTCCATATTTCTAAAAAATATATTGTTTATATTGCTATTTCTTGATTGTTCCATTTTAGATATTATCTATTAACTTTTCCCTGTGGAAGATAAGCATTTAATTCTCATATACTACCCTTTGCCTTTTGCATGCAAATATGTCACACTTTCCAAATCCTCTCAGCTTCCAACTACATTGTAACATTTAGTTAAGTCAATATCAGCACTGACAGTAGTCTAACAAAGTAAATATTATTTCCAGGAGTGCTATGTAGGATTCAACGACTTTTTTTCTTTTAGATAACTTTCTCTTAGAGTTATAACTTTGTTTCCCTTAATTGCTCTGTTTTCATTTTTTTTGCTGTTTGCTTAGCTTTTTATACACCTAACACTTATTAACTTCAAACTCTCCTAAGAATTGCTAAACTACTCTCAGTAAAGATATTGGGTAATTGGGGGGGGGGGAGAAAAGAAGGTTCTATTTTTTCTCAGAGACATCCCTCCTATACCCTTCATATTGATTCCATCTGGCTGGAATGGTTGCTCTCTAGGCCTGATTTTGACTGGGATTTCCACATTCTAAGAATTTCCTTCACATTTTCCTCTGTGAGAATGTCTGTCCTTGGCTCTCCTTGCTTCTCTTTCTTAGTTTATTTTCTTGTTTTGACAGTGCACATTTCCCATTAGCTTTAGCTATCTGAAAAGAGTACCCAGAATGTGTGTGTGTTTGTTTTTGAGATTGTGTGTGCCTTAAAATGTCTTGATTGCTAGGCTAGCTGGGTATGCCATTCTAGGTAGGAAATAATTTTCCTTATAATTTCGAAAGTATTACTTCATAATCGTCCAGCTTCTAATGTGGCTGTAGAGCAGTCTGATGCTACTCTCATTACTAATCCCTTTTACATATCTCTTCCTTTTCATTCCTGGAATCCTGAAATTAATAGCATATGCTTAGGGGTGAGTCTTTTTCATTCATGGGTAGGACACTCAGTGAACTCTGTCTGTAACTCATGTCTTTTAACTCTGGGACATTTTCTTACATTCTTCCTTTACCACCTGCAGCCACCTTTACTTCTTGTTTTCTCATTCCACCCACACACACGACGAACTACTTGCAATTCCCAGTACAAAGTGATCTCTCTCATATCTCCACACTTTTGCACGGGCTTGTGTTTCTGCTTAGGAAAAGTCTTGTTGTTGCTGCTGTTGTTTCTAAAACAACTACTGTCCATGACCAGCTCTTTTGAGCCTCATGAGCAAAGTTAAACTCCCCTTCTGTGCCTTAACACCTTTCTTTACTCGTTCATCTTTTCCACTTGATTCCCACCATACTATAAATTTCCTAAAGGCAAAAGTCATTTCTATTTACATCTGAATCTTCAGCACCTAGTACACAGCCAGGCACTCTGAACCTTCTCTACTCAAAAATATTTGTTGAATGAATGAATAAACAAATAAATGAATAAATAGTTTTTGGCTATTCTTCCATTATACCTTTTGCAGCTGGAAGAGTCCAATCAGATTAAGTAAAATCTGACATCTATAGTTTTTACAAATGCCCCCAGAGGATTGTGAAGCAAATCCTGAATCAGAAACCGCTGCCTAGGCTTCTTAGGAGCTGGAAAAGAGGACATTAGGACCTCCAGGATTGGGCATCTTGGAAGTCAAAAAGAGGAGGAAAAAGAGGGGGAGGGAAAAGGGAAAGGAAACCCTTTCCAAAACAAATGTAGAGACCTGAACCAGGAAAAGATCAATATGAATAAATCTAACTTCTCTGGTGCAAAACAGGTCCAGGGAATATAGATGAACTAAGGAAGAATCAGTCACATTTGAAATTGGCCTAAGGGTACCAGAGGAAGCTGGCGTCTGAGAAGCACAGATCCTAGATCTTCATCCATTTGAGATGAAGCAACTAGTCATGTTCTTCCCAGAATCACTTACTCATTTTGTGATACATCCTGCCATTTGGAAACTGGCTATGCATGAATGGAACCACATCATTAGTGAATGTTTTATTGAGACCATGCAAAATTATGTCTCACCCGATTATCAAAGAGACTAACAATCCTGGGGTGTACGAGTAAAGGTTTTAACTCCAGTAAGATGGGCAAAGCACCATGGATTTAGCTGGAAAGTCTGATTGAGATTCCTAGTGCAATCTATATGAGTATCAAACCATATTTATTTATTTTTCCCCTTGAGTTTTCTCTCCTTTAATTTTAAAATCATTATTCTAATAGGTTCAACTTGCGACAAGAATGAAAAATATCTGAGTTGCTGATTAATCATACTTAGAGCATCTTGGGGGAAGACTGCTACCTGATCAAATTATGTTCTTATTTTTTCCGATGTGTTCTCCAGTGAATACAGTAGAATTCAGTAAGTGTCATCTATATAAATGTATTTATAATATACTCAATCAAATGATGTTTTCATCCTACATTAAAATAATTGCTTTTACACAAGAAAGGCAATTTTTCTCTATATAACAATTCCCACTCCTAATTTTGTAGTATTCTAACTTTTGTTTCATAAACTCTCAAAGCAGTTTTAAATATTACTAAGAATCTATCACACAGCACTGAAGGGTAAGTTACAGCACAGATATCATGAAATTTAAAGCCTAATAGTACGTCATAACTCTGAAAATGTTGAAAATAACAAACTTGGTGGTTGAATCCAATCATTTGAGTACTTGAGTAATAAGACAAATAAAATTTTTTTAATTTCCTTAAAAATTAAAAAAAATTTAACTATTAACTAAATTGCTGAAAGCATAGCCTTCTGTTCCAAAAAAGGGTCCTTTTCCCTCAATTAAAAACAAAAAAACAAAATAAGACCAAAAAGATCCCACCAAAGTATGAACATAAAAAAAACCCCACCAAGTTTCAGAATTTGATAGATGTGAGTTTGAACTCTGCCTCTACCGCTCAGTAACCTGAATCAATCACTTTTTCTCAGACCATGGCATTTCCAGAATCAATAAATAAAAAATTATAAATCCTTTACATTGTTATCAAATGCCTCGAAATTGATAATTCAAAAGTTATCAAGTTTGCACAATATTATTTGGCTTCTTTAATAAATCTTATTTCCAAATAACAGATATTTCAACAAGCAGTAGCGTGGTCCAGGGGAAAGGCCCCAGGTGGAGTGATCGAATGACAAATCCAAACTTATCAGCTGTTAAACCTTGGACAAGGCACCATGCCCCTCTGACGTCCATATAATCACTGGCAATAACACCCACTCTACATAGCTGATGCTATGAAAGAGCCTTGCATAATGCCTAGCACGTAGCAAAGAACGATCAATAAACGGCATTATGGCTGTCTAAATACTTTAATAAGTCTTGATATCACGTGTCGCCACCTACTTCTTTAGCCCTGGTAGCTGAATATGCTTTCCTCGGGAGTTTTCCTCTCTCGTTTTCAGAATTGCTTCATATCATATCTCCATTAGTTTTGCAGAGCAATTATTATAGAGAAATATGCTATTGATCCCTAAATCCTTTTTATCTGTGTTTCTTTGTGTATTTTTTCCTCACTCTTCTGCTGCTTTTAGTTTTGGCTGGCCATTTTTGCCAGATTTACCTTATTAGTAAGTAATTACAATTTTCTTTTAAACATCTTTTTTCCTAAGGAGAATATTTATTAAAAGGCAATACTTTTTTTTTTTTTTTGCACTTTTTAGATACCTGAGTTTCTAGAACATATTTATTCAATTATAGCTCTTGCCTTAGTAGGGACCTAGATGATACCGTTTCCCTGGTGGCCACTATCTTCCTTCAGAGCTTACCTACTGCATAGTAAATGGACTCAGGAAATTGCAACCTGCTTCATTAAGTACTACAAATCATAATTTCTTAAAGAAAATTAAATCTACTTTATAAAAGGATTAACTTTACTAGAAAATAGGCCTTTTGAACTTTCTCTGAATTTTTCTATCTTTCAGATTTATATAGGTCTATTATTTCTTAATTCAGATACTTCCTCTTTTCCTATTCCTAATTTACACTTCCTTTTTCTCTTATTCACAAAAGTTACAAGTTAGTTTTTAATGCAATACAGCAAGAAAAACTAATTTTATCATGACCTAGATATAACCGCCCCCCCCAAAAAAAATATTTAGAAAAACAGCCTTCAACAAATTCTTTTGCCAAGCTTGCTGCCCTGGTACTTATTTATGCTAATATTATTTCAGCCTCCTTAATATAGATTAGTGAATAAACTAATAAAAATGTGCTTTATCATGTGTATTAAAATAATACCAGTTGGATTATGGTTCTATAGTTTTATTATTATTATTATTATTATTCCTACAAGTTTTATCTTCAAACATGGGGAAAGCTCTGATTTGATATTCATAACACCAGGGTCAAAGATGCAGAGATTCTATTTCTGAACAGGACTGCTGTTTTACTATGTTTTTGTTTTTAAATCACTTTAAAAAGATAAGATCTATATGACTAGCTAGAGGAGACCAGGTATGTGAATTGAACTAATTAGCGCTGTGTCTACTGGACATTCCTTCCTTCCTCTAAGGCTGCCACTGCAGAAAAGCAGCTTATTTTGTATAGAATAGGTTGGGCGCAGTGAATAGGATCTTCAGTCACAGATATTGGAGAGCAGATGACTTTAAGAGTCTAAAAAAACTGAACAGCTATTGTTTCACTTTTTCCTATGCTTTACCATTTAAGTAATAACATAATTCTCTAGTTAATCCAAAGGTTAAAATAAAAATGAGCTAGTTAAATGAAACATTCTTATTTGCACTTTAATATTTCAATTAATGCAAACAGACATCCGTGACACGTTTTCTTGCCAAAGGCAAAGAATAGGAAGAACAGAATGTAGAGAGTAGGGACACTTATGGCACATAAATGTGGTGTCAGATGTAGGAAAGTGGGTACAATGAGAATTAGGCACAACCCATGACTTGGGTCACTGCAATGGCTTCTTGTGTTGAATGACTAGAGGCAGGAGGAACAGAAATTCAGAATTTGTATAAAGCAGCATTGAGAAGGACACTTCTATGGGTTGGCTAGAAGAGAAATTCACAGGTGTCTGGGGGTAGGAGGTGGATACAGGGGAGAAAGTAGTTTCCCATAAGTAAACAAGGCAGGCTCATACATCCCTAGATCCTGTGGCTACTCGGCCCCTGTTTCTATCCCTGAACCATTTTCTGTCAAAGAGAAAATATCTGACCATACTGGCTGCTAACAAATAGGTACAATTTTGAACTAATTACCTAGAATGTTCTCTGAGAAGGGTCATTATGAAGGTTAAAACTAGTGACCTTGATGTAAGATGAAAGGAAATAGGGATGTTAAAACTAGAGAAAACCAAAGGAAGACTCTAAATTAAGCATCACTGATCCAGAAGAAAAGCTACCCGAGGGCAAAAGTTACAGAAAAAATTTCTGCTTATGAGAGCTGCCTAACAAGAAAATATGCCGCCCTGTTTAGTAGTGAGCTCCCCATCACTGAGAGTGTTCACTGGGAGTGGGCACATACAGTAGGAGACTTCTGCATCGGCTAGGGGAACAGAATGAATGGCTTTTAAGACCCACTTCAACCCTTTGAGTAAGTTTGACAAGCCTACTATAAAGTATGGATAGTTTCCCTTCTCTTCTTGGGGATACAGTCATGAACCGTACACCAAGAGCCCCTTGAGATCACACAAGTGTACAGCATTAACATCAGTGATGGAAATAATGGAGATAACTGGATCATCTTCCTAAATTTCTCCTCCCAAACTGGCTGGGAAGGTGAGAGCCACATCTCAGATTTCTATTCTACAACCATCCTCTACCCTCTCCTCCACTTCCAAGGCAAAGAGCTCTCTTCACCTCGAAAGCCACAGTATAACCATAGAAAATAAAAACTCTGTGGGTGATGATCTACCCCTATTCTTTTCACAACAAAATGGAATTGCATTACCCCATGCAGTGGGCTGGGCTGCGAAGCTTAATAGTGCAGTACCATTTATCAGAACCAGGCCCACACTCCTCAAACACGGGTATTCCCATAGGTGGAATACCCAGCCCTGTGCAAAAGGGTGTACGAATAAACACGCATCCTATAGCATCGACTTTAAGATCTGGGAGAATAAATATGTTACTATCTATTTGTACTGATTTGTTCAATAAAATCGAACAGTACAGAAGAGAATGTAAAATTCACATGAATTTTTAAGATTAAATGCAAGATTTTTTTAAAAGTGCTTGTTTACAATGGGGTGTATTTATGGCTAGATTTGCAGGTCCTGAAGGAATACATTCTTCCCCACAACAAAGCACTTTGGTAGAAAAGTTTAAAAAGCAAAGACTTACTCCATGACCTTTAGACAGCAATTCTTGCCTTGGCTCTTTGGTCTTCCTTTAGGGGAGTCCAGAGATGAGTCCAGAAAGAAGAGTGTTGGTCCCTGGAGATAAGCTGTGCTCAAAATCAGCAGTAAGAATGGTTTTGGTCTTGGTCTCTAGGTCATAATCTTCCTCTATTCATACAAATCCCAAATTCTTCAAATGTCTCATATTTATTTTTAAATATTTAATATTTAAATATATTAATTTTCAGATTCTCCTCCAAAATATTACAAAACTGTATAGAGGTACACAAAGCTGTTTTAGAAATCCTTACACTTAAAACAAGAGAGTAGCCAGGAAAACCTCTAACCCTATACACAAGGTAGGCATGATTTGGGAACAGGATAGGCTACCAAGGTCAAGCCTTAGCTGGGTATAGTGAGACAGGAAGCTTTCTGTGTATAACTTGATAATGGTATTCTCTATTATTCACTTATGGCAGCTGAAGTTTCAGGCACCATGTCAAGCATTTCCATGTGTTATCTCATATGCTTATAAAGTAGGTGATACTGTCCACAATATATATGTGAGGAAACTGAGACTCAAGGTTATGAAAGTTGCTCAAACTGACTACCTAACTCATAAGTGACATGACTGGGATTCATACTCAGGCCTCACTTCAAAGTCACATCGTTTCTTCTACCATATCATATGTCTTTACTCCGCTGTATCATTCTTCTAATTTGCATTCCTCCCCCCTTTAAACAGACACTTATTACAGGAATTACTGGATTCCTTACCATCCACCTAAAGTTCAATCTGAGTCTTTGATTTCCTATTAGCAACTGGGATGCTGGAGTTAAGGTGTCAAATGTGTGCCTGCTTTGTTCTCACAGAATCTTCTACTGTGTTGGGATTATTTAACTGCTATTAGGGCATAATCGATGCTGCAGCTGTCCGTAGAAAGGTCTGACACAAAAATCCATGTATCAATCACATCAATCTAAGCTCCAGCATTCATAGCTCTCTTTATTTTTTAACCAAAACAGTTTTCTGGGCACAGCTGGAACTCTACTTATTTGTATGTAATGAGACAAGGTTAATAGTCACAAAAGTAGCCTAAATTGTTGCTGCAGTAAGACCAAAAGGTGCCTAAGCTGTTCCTATTATATTTAGACATACAAAACACCCTCCCTATCAATCTGTCCTGGGTAAAATAAAATGGAAAAAAATGATTCAAATTGATTTTTATTTCTAACATCTCTAGATACAGATACAAGGCTATTTTATTTCAAGAAGTACTATATCACCACAAACACCCTTTTTGGTTTAAAAAAAAATCATTCTCTCCCCGTTTTCTCTGAATCTATCAATTTCTAAAATCAACTGTCTTTTTCTTCACTCCACACTAATAGCTTTACTCTATATTTGATTTCTTTTCATAAAATCACTGTAATTTCTCCAGTGTTTTCTCTGATAAGTAGACTATTCTCTCCACACCCCTCATAACTGTTTATAATTTGGTTGCCCTGTCAAAGTCAGTTTCACTGCTTATTCCAGATAGGCACTCAGCCAATATATTGCCAATAACACTCACTCTTGTGCTAACTTAAAATACACAATGCAGCATGCCAAGTTTCCTTATTTGGCAAGAAGGTCCCTTAGTTCCCAAGATCTTTGACCATCCATTTTTAGATCCAGATCCTCGTGCTTAATATTTGGTTATTTCTCTCCCTCTCTCTTCTCTCTTTCTTTTTTTTTTCTCTCTCTCCCTATCTCCCTCCCTCTTTACCTGCTCCCCTTTTAATGTGTTCTTATATGTTATGAATAAGAAGAGATCAATCACCTATTACCTTTCCTGGACAAGAAAAAAATGTCCTTGCCATTGCATTATGGTTATTTACTCTGAAATTATTAGCACTAAAACTTTTGACTTAATATTACCTGGTTCAAAAAAAAATTTCCCAAAGTTCAAAATAAGTTATAGTAGGAATTAATATTAAACAGTACACATTGCTCTAAAAGACCATTTTTCCTTATCTCATTCCTCTCTTTCCAAACAAACTAAATTCATATTCATTTACAATCTCCCAAACCTCTCACCATTGTAGCAGGAATTAAAACAAAGGCTCGACAAATGACCAAAATCATAATTAAAATGCAGACATCACGTATTTTTTCGAAAATAAAAAACCATGCATGGACTTTCACTGTGAAGATGGGCCTACTACAAAGCCGACAGTTAACTGTCTCAAATCACCTACTTATTTTTGTCTTTAAATGTAATGTGTTTGTAGGTTTAGATCCACTGAATCCTGGCTGTTCAATTCAACCGAGTTCGGAAAAGCAAGAAAGCTCTCCTAAAACAGCTTTAGTGTTAAAACATACTTTAACAATCATTTTAGCTCAAATATCTTCGAATAATGCTGTAAGTCGATTCTAATACACCATTATTGATAAGAGAACTGCTTTCTGTAGTATCATTTGGAATGAGGCACTAAATGGAGTTGCTTTCATTACTAAAGAAACTAACAAAAATAGTAATTAAGTGCTCCATAAACAGTGCTTATGCGCATCAGAAACACTCATTTTCAGCACTCTAACAATGATTTCCCCCCACCCACCCCACCCCACCCCTTCTTTTTCTGGCAATTCGATGTCATCTCGCCACTTCTGTGTTAAAAGTTTTTCTGCGAGGTGTCAGGAGCAGGCGAGGCGCGCCGGCGCCCTCCGCATTCCCCTCGGGGCCTGGTGCTGGCCTCGGAGCCCATGAACCCGGGGCTGACGCCACAGGGTCGGCAAAGGGGCGACCCTCGGCGCCCGCGGAAGGACAAGGGGGTCGCTGGGGAGCGCGGCTGGGCGCGAGTGCCCAGGTCAGGAAGCGCCGCTCCGGGTGGGAAGCCTCGCGCCCTGCCCGCGGACGAGTGGAAGGAAGTTCGTGGTTTCTCGCACGCACAGCGCTCCGCTGGGAAGTGGCCTGCACCCGGTCCTGATTTGGGAGACGAGTGTGCCTCCCGAGGGTGGCCGGGTCACCGGGGCGAGGCCGGAGCTCGGGCGCTGCCCCGCGGCCGTCGCGGGCCCGGCGGGTGGGGGCTCCGCGTTCGGTGCGGGACGCGGCGGCCCGGGAGGAGCCCCGCGCCCAGAGCCGCCGAGCCGGCGCCGCTCCGGGCTGCGCCCCGCTCTTCCGGGCGCCGACCCCTGCGTGGGGCCGAGCCGAGTCAGCGGCAGCGCGGACGCTCGCTGCGCCCGCCGCCGCCCGGGCCCGGGGGCCCCCGCGCGCCGGCCGGGCTCCCAGGCCGCGAGCAGGGCCCGGCCTCCGCCCCGAGACGCCGCACGACCCGCGAGCGCGGCGGGCCTGCCGCGCACCCCGCTCCGCGGCCTCCGGCCGGGTCCTTACCTGGCGCCCGCGACGGGCGCGAGCAGCAGCCGGGGCGCCGGGGCCCCGCGCGCGCCGAGGGCAGGGACGGCGACCGGGGGTCGAGAGGACGGCGGCCCGCGCGGCTCCCACGCTTCCGTCGGAGTCAGGAGTTGAACATTCCGCCTCTCTGTCCCGCGCCAATGAGGAAGACAGTCACGGCAACAGCACCACCTACCTCCGAGCGCGGAACGGCGGGGCCTCCCTGCCCGCGCCGCTCACGCCCGGCGCCCGGCCGCAGCTCAGACGCGCGGGCGAGCCGGGCGTGGGGCGGCGCTCGGGCCTGCACCCCGAGGGCCACCATTCGCCCCCGCAGCCCTGGAACTCACCCGGCAGCTGGCCGACGCCTGGGGCGGGCTCAGCGGTGGCCCCTTCGTGGGGGGCACGAGAGAGGGCCGTGTCCCTTTGGGCCCGTTTGTACCTTCACATCTTTTTAACAAGTTACCACCTATCCTTGACATCTCAGTCCTTATCAACAAACATTTCAGGTGAAATAGGCGGTGGAAATACAAAGATGGGAGAGGCTGCTTTGTGCCCTGCAGGATATAATTATCTAGTTAGGAAGGAGACAGACGTGTAAAGATACTTTTGAGGAGACAGGCTGAAGACTGCCTCAGTGGAACCATCAGTGGATACTTACGGAATTTGAGGAGTCATTGTCTGCTGCCCTGGTTGGCTTTAACAGATCTGAGTTCAGATAAAGACACTAGAATCTATTCTAGCTATGAGCAAAGGGTGGAAATAGGCATTGGGAAGAAAAGTAATTGTTGCTCGAAAAGGATGATTCTATGGAGGGAAAGTGAGCTGAGGTTGCAAAGGTATGGGCGACATTATCCAGACAGTTGAGTTTGGATTTTGGTAACTCTGGGGAAATGTGGAAAGCTAGAATCGGGTCAAATAAGTCTTTGTGTTTTTATTTTAATGGTTATTGAGAGAGAGAGGGGAGAGAGAGAGAGAGAGAGAGAGAGAGAGAGAGAGAGAGCGAGCGAGAGCGAGCGAGCAGTCCACATGGTTGTAGGATGGGTTGCCAGTACAAAACTGGGAAGAAGTGTGGATGGTAAATATTGTCACTACCTGGAAATGGGATTGTGAGGAGTTGAGTTAGAGTGTACAAAATAAAATTAGAAAAGCAGGAATGGAATTGAGAGACATGTTTCAGGAAGAGGCCACAGAAGTTGGTGACCTACTAGATGTAGAAGAGAAAAAGGAAAGAGAGATGATGCCAAGATTCAAACCTGGGTGACTGGAAGAATGATGGTGTCATTGACAAAAATAGGGATACATGCAGGAGAATCTGGCTTCCTGTTGAGTTGAGATCATGGGAGGAAAAACAAGTAGAGATGCAGCAGTTGAAATATGAAACCGAGATTCAGAAAAGAGGTCAGGAGGGAAATATAATTGTAAATCATTCATATAGTTAAAGATAGGAGAGTGGAGAGATAGGTGAATGTAGTTAAAAAAAAAAACAACCTGCTTTCTAATCTGTTACTCAGATCGATTATTGAATTTTCCTTTTGATAAGGACCAGAAATTTTAGCATTGATGGATTCTACTTTGGTAACTGAGAAATTAGGATGAAAACTGTCATGCTAAAAATTATTTTTGATGCCGGTAATCAAATAATTTTTAAAACCATCTAAACATTATAGGGCTCTTTAGCATAAACAGGCATAAGGTGACTCCAGTCATTTTACCTCCCCTCCACACGCACTACATTGTGATAGAAAGGACACTAGAGTAGGGATCAGAGAACCTGCTGCTTATGAGCTGCGGTATTTTGCTAGGCAGGCCTCAGTTTTCTCTGCAAAAGAAAAGGGCCCAATTAGATGTTAGCTACAGTTTCAGCGTTAAAGCTATGAATATATTGTTTTAAATTTGGAGCACATACCTTGAGTCCGTATTTTTAGCTACATTCCCCTTCCGATGCATTTTTTTCTTCTATTTCCCCCTCATAATTAGGCTAAGAGAATAACCAGTAGGAACGGTGAACAACAAAGAGGAATCTCACAAATATGCTCAAATGATAATCTGGTAGGCATTCTTTTGCCTTCCCAATTATGATGCAAGCCCCTTTAGGTCTTACCTTATATTCTATTGTAGCTGTCCCTAGTTGAAGTAAATACATAATTATATGACTCAATCTGCCTGTTATATGGTCAATCTGCCTGTTTCCTTATGACTATATTGATCACTGTAGGCTCCAGACCTAATGCTGTACTCTAGTGCTTATTCTCAAGGCTGACTCTGCTTTTTCAAACTTTCAAATCTTTTTGAAAGCATACAGGTTAATTCGAACACATATAAGTTTACAAATGTAATAGCAATAGCAAAAGAGTCCTAGTCAAACCTCTCTTATCAAGCCTTTCTATTCCTTTATTTCAAATGTCTCTACACTAAAAATAGATGTACTGTCAGGAGTGGGGTGGATTGGGAGTCCTCAGCACCCACTTATACCCAAGAACACCCTCCAAAATAAACATGCAATGACAGTAAAATCAGTGTATTTGCTATACAAATTTAGCTTAAAGAAAAAATCTCAAAAATAAATACTTTTTAAAAAAAAAAAGTCTCCTAGCTTCCCATACCCCACCCCCATTCAATTAGGTTGTTGTCCTTAAGCTTCTCTTAAATAGAAATTCTGGATCCACTTCTCTGAGCAACCAGCTATCAGCATATCAGAGAAGTGCAGAAAAATTCTATTAAGAATAGAAGGAAAAGCAACTTAAAAGGAAGAAAGCATTCTAAGTATCTTTTCCTCCCCTTATAGTGATGATAGCTATGGTGAGAGCTGATACCCAGGAGCATTTTCACTAGCCTTCTCAGTTCTACATCTTAGATTGTGAGTAGTCTGAGTCTGGATCATATCTAAGAATTAACCACCTTTTATACAATGGTTGGTGCTTTACATCCTGCACCTCTGAATCTCTGGGAAATTAAGGCACATAATCAAACATCTGTTAAGATATGTAGCTATTACCTTAAAATCACAAATGCAGCCCAGGCCATTGAGCTTAGTTTTCACATCTAACTTAAGGACCAAAGAATTCACACCAAATTTGCTTAGGTGTTGTGGGGCATGAAAGGAGTAGTTGGGCAAGAAGAGATATTGGGAACTTTTGCAAAAGCTATTCTATAAACATATACTGAATAGCAGGTATAGTGCTATTCAGTATATGACAGTGACCTAGATGGGGTCCCTACTGTCACAGAGTTTTCAGAATGCAATGGAAAAGCCAGAAAAGACACAAGCAATTATACTTTGATGCACTCTTAAAGGGGCAAAAATGGGGGCTTACATCAGAGCCCCTAAGAGTTTTGGGAGGTCATTGAAGGCTTCCAAGACAAAGAACTGCTAAGTCCTCATGAAGACAATGAAGAGAATTTGCTAGACAAAATGGAGGTAGAGATAGTACAGTGAGAACAAGTGCAAAGGCCCAAGAGCATTTAACAAGTTCAAGGAATAAATCCCTTTAATATCTGAGTAAAGACATAGCCAAAAAGGAGTAATAGTCCTCCTGGTGGTAGTTAACAGTAGTAGCAGTAGCAATAATAATAATGATACTACTAGTAGTAGTTATAGTAATTGTTAATATTTACTGAGCACTCATGCGCCATGCACTGAGCTAAGAGTTTTACACTATTTGGTCCCTTTTCATTACAAACACTCCATTAGATGATACAAATACATAATTGTGTGTCTTCACTATCAATTCCTTTCTCCTCGATATGTTGGGAGTTTTTTACTTGTTTCGTTAACTAATATGCCTGGTCTCTATGTTTTCTTCATTTTGCTTACCTCCAAAAAAAATCTACAACTAAGCTCTATGGCTCTTTTGGTCTGCCTAAAATGGGGATAGCGGAGTAATGGAATGACTAACTTCCTAGTAGCTGGCCCAAGGCCTCTCAAGAGTGGATTAACCAGTCTGTTATAATTAGAAAATCCTGATCAAATTTCAAAGTCACTTTTCCATTTACTCTTTTTTCATATTCTTCCTCAAGTTGAAATTTTTCCAAGTATTTTTATAAATTTTATTTGCTTTTTTGGTTGTTGTTGCTACTATTGGCTTTTCCCTAACTTTTTAAGGTTCATTTGTTAAGCCTCTGTCTGCACTGTTGTTTGTAACACCTTCCAATTTAGTATCATCTACAAATTTCATTAACATGCTATTTACTCCCTCTTCCAGATCATTAATAAATGCTATTTCTTATGTATTAAATTTTGCGGTCGAATAGATTTAATTTGCTGTTGTAATTTCAATGCATGTTTTCTAAAGATACAATGCAGTTAAGAATGGTCTTAACATAGGCTTAAATCCATACCCAGTTTATAGTTATTTTACTATTATGCAATCCATTTGTGTTCTCTAATCAGCACTGTTGTGAGCTCCATTGAAGCAATAATCTATTGATTTTCTCTTCCCTCTTTTTCAATACAGTCATCATCTTGGCTTTAAATGCACAGCAATAGCAGAGTTAGAACTATTGTTGTACTCTAATCCATAGCTATTTATAAAAGGAAATTAAGTCTTTTTTCTCAGTGGATATTCTTCCATTGATGTAAGACATAGTTACATTACAAAATATTTTATAACCATAATATTTGATTTTCCTATGCATGGTCTCAATGTTCCAAATAGAAATAGATTTTGGATCTTTTTTAAAAGCAAGTAAATGTAATATACACATATATATTTATAATATATATGAGGAGTATATATATTTTTTCTAATCTGCTCACTGACTCCCTGACTCCTAGCGAATCTGAGGTGACTTTGTTTTTTGTAGTAGATTTAGACATGCCACCTTCAAATCAGAGAATGAGATTCATTAAGCCTTTGCTTTACTTCATGTCACACATCATCCTACTTACTAGGCCTCTACAGTGCCAGTTTTCATTTTCAATGAGATGAGGCTTCTTACATGCCTCTTATTATTTCAGTACTTATGTTCGCATGTTGTAATTTTAAATCATTATGCATGAGATTAGTCTTCATGTTTCTACGTAATATTTCCAGGAACTATTTTTTTCCCCCTCACTATCAATATTCCTCTCTCTATTTTTCCCCCTGTAGTGTTAACTGAGTATAAGCCCTTGGTAATCTTCTTTTCTATATTGAGAAATTTATTTAACGTCTATATCTCAGTTTCCCCATCTGTGAGTTGTCCCCTCATAACTTACCTATCCATCTCAGGGTTGTTGTCAAGTTCAAATGCGATAATGAATGCAAAAGTGTCTTATAAATGATATAAAAGCAAATAAAAGATATTGTTTTTATTGAAACATAATAAAGGCAAATAGAAGATATTGTTTGCACTGAGAAATAAAACCTGTATTTCTAGAAGATTTTTCTTGTTGAACTTGCAACAAATGTCCATTTTTGTGATGAAAAGCCATTTCATTATTGGCTTTCAGTGTAACTGAGTACTAAATCTAAGATTTAAAAAGAAAAATATCTGCATTTTAGAATTTCCCTAACAGACATACATACAATTTTATATTCCAGGTTTATAAATAACTCTACAGTGGACCTCTGAGTTAAAAAAAAACAAGAGATCAGAAAGCCAAGTAAAATTTGTTTTCCTATGGCAAACTCATTTCATTTCTTTTTCCTACTTTTGAAGTCTTACAGACTTAAACTTTGGCCAAAAACATTAATTGAGTTATTTGTTAATTTAATTTTCCATTCAGAGCAACTAGTCTTATGTAAATTTTTGGAGATTCTATGAGAGTTGATTCTTGAGAAAGATATTTTACTAGTTTCTCCTCTCACTAATTCATCCTTCAACACATCCTATTTTTTTCATTACTAATCATACTTAATTATAAACCTCCATATCATTCTCCCCACTTTCATCTTCTTTTTTAGAAATGGTCTTAATCTCCAATAAGGATATAGTGTGACTATTTTCCCTGATGGGGAGTGAAAAAACAAACACTTGTAGGTACATGAGAGGAAGTATTTCAACGGAAGGGATGTACCATCAGAATGATATACGTATAAGTACATGGTAGAAAGTTTTTGTGGACTAAATTGTGTACCCCTAAAATTCATTGACTATAACCCGCAGTGTCACTGTTTGGGAAGTAGGGCTTTTAGGAGGTAATTAAGATTAAATGAGGTCATAAGGGAGAATCTTACTCCTGTAGTATTGGTAGTCTTCTAAGAAGAGGACAAGGAACATTCTCTCTCTCTCTCTCTCTCCACTTGTGAGTACTGAGGAAAGGCCATGCGAGGATACAGCAAGAAGGCAGCAGTCTGCAGGCCGAGACGAGGACCTTTGTCAGAACCTGATCATACCGGCACACTGATCTCAGACTTCCAGTTTCCTGAACTGTGAGAAAATAAGTTTCTGTCCTTTAAGCTGCCTAGTGTATGGTATTTTGTTACGGCAATTCAAGATGACCAATACAGAAGACTTTAAAAGAAGAAATGTTCAGTCAGAGAGCAGAGATAATTATCTAGTATGTTCACATAACTGTAAACCCCTGCCTTCATACACATATACATACAAGCACATATTTGCTCAATTACTTAAATATCTTTATCAAAATTCTCCTTCCACCAGATAACAGGAAAAAGTATAAGAGTGAAATAACTAGATAATTGTCTTATTGTTTCACTTCATTAATATAAAGCAAACCATGCCAAATTTTTGTGGCAAACATTTCAAAATAAGTATAAGTCAGATATGGACAATCCTTCTTTGTTATTTTAGTTGAATAATTAAACTCCAACCTTACTTAGTCAACCTTGGCCTGTCTAGACAACCAGTTTATCCAGATCATTTTATCATGAAAATTAATTGCATAAGCCTCTCTAACAAGTTTCAGTTTGTTAGATTACACAGCATGATATCTACAACTCATACTCCCAGCCTCTGGAGGAAGTTGCATTAGAGATACCTCTGTATATCTTTCAGATTATTTCTGGTCCTGAAGGATCTGGATGCAACAAGTTTTAGTGTTGACATCCTGTGATAGCATGAAGCTCGTAGCTATTCTTTAAGTTCCAGGCCAGGTTTTAGTAGTCTTATCTCTCAGTGTGTATGTAGATGGCCACCTAATTCAAGTTCTCACCTTTTCCCAGAGTCTTAGGCATCAGGATGGAACTTGAATGGTCTTATCACATGAGAACTTGAAACTTGATGGATTTCTTGAGACAAATGTTAATGAGGACTTTAAGATGTCTAAAACTCAAAGATTAGGCTCTCAATTCAATGCAGCATAGAGACAATGCAGCATAGAAGCTAAGAACATGGGCTTTGGATTTAGAGCTGGACTGAGGTCTACTTCTTATGAGCTATGTGACCTTGGGTATTTTACTTAGCTGGAACCTCAGTTTCTTCATCAGTAAAATGGACATCATGACAGAATTTTTATTTGGATTAAATAAGTTAATATATGTACAGTGTTTAAAACAGGATCTGTCTCAGAGTTAGTGTTCATTAGTGCTACATATTATTGGTTATGTTTCATATGCTAAATTTTGCTATTATGATAATTATTCAGTTACCTGAATTATTTGTTTCCTCTGGAGTCAGCTTTTCTTGTTTCCCTTTATTTTTCCCTTTTATGGTACTAGATTTTTAAGACATTTCTTTAAAATGGTGATCCTTAGTTATTCTTTATATTTAAGGATGAAGAATCATGCTGACTGTTTTAGGAGCCTGGCATGAATTTTCTCTGTTATTGTGAAGTAGATTTTTCTTCAATAGGACATTTCCCCGAATAGGAGACTCAGTGGGAACCTTGAGTAAGTGAGTAACAAGCTGAACCTTGAGGGTACAGTTAGTTTAGACACATAGTTTCATGGTTGACTCAGCCAGCACATTAGAATTAGTTCTATCAGGCCTTGGACTTTTTCTTTCTCATTTTGGGAAGTTAACTCATAATGGCTGTTGAAAAAATGCGAGATAGTGCTGGATGAGAATAAAAAGTCCCCTCACTGGATAGTTAATTGAAAGGTTTACTACAACTCGAGAGGCCAGTTACTAAGAAGGTAAAGGCCAGGAAAAATTAGAAATTGGAAGAAGTCCTTTGATATTATGAAGGGCATTAAAAATATCACTGTAGATTCTGAGGATTTGTCAAAAATAGCAAGGAAAAAAACTGTCTCCTAAGCTTAATATATCTCAGGAGATTTTAAGAGAAAGGGAGATTAATATCAGTGTGTATTCTGGGAATTTTTCTACACATGGAAAGGTGTAGACTTTGTTAGGCTCCTATTTCCAAAAATGTATCCTCATGGTAAAAATGTGCTAAGGCACAGCAGAAATGGGGAAGGCTTCGAAGTGTCAGTCTATCCTTCTTTCTTTTTTCACTGGCCTCTGAAACAAAACACAAGAGGAGAGAGAGTTTCTTTCCCTGTTATGAATTATGTCTCCACCCTTAGGAGACAGAACTATCTATCCATAGTGAGTCCTGGTTTTAAATAAGACTATTTTTCCTATTTTGTGTGATAACTTTTTTTTTTTGTCATTTACACTACCTTTCTAGAGAGAATGACCCTGGTAAGAGGAGGGTCGTCTGTTTTTGCTCAGAACAAACGATATCTTCATCCTCAGGCAGAGTGGAGATTTTCAAGTTTGGAGCTAGAGCTGTAAGAAAATTAAGTTGATTTGCAAAAAGAAGGAAACATGACTTAGGGTCCCCAAGGATGATCTGCAAACAAGTGAATGGGGAGAATTGAGAGTGGAAAGAGGAGACCTTACAATTGACAGCAAAGAAGAAAGATTTGAAATACTTGGTATGTGCAATGAGGATTTTTAAGAAAAGAGGCACTGTGGAGTTCTGTAATAAAACCTCTTCTCTATCATTTCTACAAAATAGTAAATCTAGATAGTTTAATAATGTTTTGATTTTAGTGAAGCCATTTTTTAATGAAATAAGGTACAAAGAATAATATGAAAACAACCATTAGGTTCAAGAGACAAAGCATTTCAAATAAAATGGAAACCCCTTCCTGAACGAGAGTGAACTCTTTGTGATGAATGCAGGGAAATACTATCTTCTACATAAATAAAGGCTTCCTATGGCACATATAGAATATATGGGACATTTTTAAAGACACATACACACATATATTTCTATTTTAAAGACAAAAGTTTAGAGAAAATAATGCCAAATCTCTTGCCTAAACTTAACAATATTTTGGCAAAATTAATCTAATGCTTAGGTTCCTGAACTTTTTTTAGTTATTTTAGTTTGTGGCATCAAAAGCCTGAATAATCAGTGTTCTTGGAGACAAAAAGAAAGGCAGACAGTATAGCCTCCAAGTTAACAACATGTTTTTGGAAACGAGGTAAACTTGGTTTGAAACCCCAACTTTGCCGTAATCAAGCATGTTACCCTGAGCAAGATAATTTCTCTAGTTTCCTCATCGTAAACAGCAAGACTGTTCATCTCTCAGGTATTTAGAATAAATACTGTGTATATGTAGCTGGCACACAGTAGGTGTTCAGTAAATGAACGGTGAACTAGGTGTTCAATAAATGGCAGGTAAACTGACAGGCAAAAAAGCATTGATGAGTGAACCAATTCAACCAAGAAAATTTGCTTCCAAAGTCAACATTTAAAGCAATATTTAAAATTCTGAATTCCTTAGTGACCTTGCGTTTCTTCTCATTTTAAATAGAAGTACAGAATTCCCTTTTTTTCCCTCTGGCAGTAATCTTCTCTCAGTACTCAAAAGATTTCCATGCCCAGTGTTACACCTTCATTCAGTTGCTCCAAAGATGTTTTTTTCTAATGCATAAGTGAACTCTGCACATTAAGCCTGTAATACAGCCGCATGTCTCACTTGTTCCCATAATCCCTCCACCTGCAACTGTTTCAATGTTGACTTAATGTTATTCATTTGCTTGTGTTATTATTGAAAATGAATTCTTAATTAAAATGGCTCAGCATCACCTGGCTCACCTAGAGTGCCACAGGCAATAATCCTAAATTTAATGTACACTTGGCTCATACCTTCAATTTAATTTCTGAAGCCAGAAATATAAATGGATTTTACAATGGCCTGTGAGTATCAGGTGAGAGAAGATTAGAACTAGTAATGAAGAGCTACTTTCTTAGGAGAAATCTCATAACAGCGCATAAGTGTTTCTAGGCTATATGGACTGAACATGTAAATGAATACCCAGGACAAGTGAAAATCTAACTTTTAGTGTGATTTATATATGTAGGACTTATGTTACACTTTGGTTTAGTTTCCGATCTACCCTTTCATATATGAACATGTTATCTCTTGTAAAAAACACACGTCTTTTATTCTATTTTCACCTCTTTCCTCTTTCATTCAGTAATTTGGAATGCTTTCTATTTACCTATAAACAATTTTTAAAACTTTAAAAAAAAAATAAATTTATTTATTTAAATTAATTTCAAGTGTACAGTATATTGGTTAGACATCTATAATGTTCATAAAATGATCCCCTCAATTGCTCCCTCCCTCGCCTGGCCCTCCACTTAGCCATCGTATTAATGCTAACTACATTCCCCTTTTCATGCTCCTCATGCGCAATTATCAATTACTAATTTGTACTTTAACCCTTAACCCCATTCTTCCAGCCTCTCAATCCTCCTCCCCTCTGCCTGTCACCAAATTGCCCACTCTATTTGTGAGTCTGTTTTTGATTAGTTTCTTCTTTTTGTTCCTTAGATACCCTATATAAGTGAAATTCATATGGTATCTATCTTTCTCTGTCTGACTTATTTCACTGAGCATTATAACCCCTAGGTCCATCCATCTCATTGCAAATGGTAGGATTTCCTTTTTTTTAATGGCTGAGTGACATTCCATTGTATATATGAACCACAATTTCTTTATCCAATCGTCTTTTCATGGGCATTTAGGTTGCTTCCATATCTTGGCTATGGTAAATTGTGCTGCCATGAATATTGGAGTGCATAGGTCTTTATGAATTATCTATAAATAAATTTTAAGCTGGTTCTATACAAGATTTTGGTATCCTGTTTCAATTACTGCAGCAAAAACTGTGAAATTGGTGTAAGTTTGGGGTACAAAAGGTGAGAGTAAAGGACAGGTCTCTTAACTACTTCTCCATCCCAAGTCAGTTTCAATGAGTTGAAGCCCCCGTGTAAGTCTCTTTCTTTTCCATACTTTCATAATTAGTTTGGCTGGAAACTCTCAGGTGTCCTCAAATGTTCTAAAGTATTCTTTACTGTGGCCTCTCATTATAGCAGAGAGGCAGGAAAAACACTAATATTTCTTGATTGCCAAGCACTTGGTATGCTAGGCACGTTATGTACCTTAACTAATTGAATCCTCACACAGTCTTTGGGAGGGAGGCATTGTAATTCCCATTAGCAGATCTGGAAATGGAAGCTCAGAGGTGAACTACATTGGCCAGCGTTCGTTCACAGCTGAGGGCTACTGCATACAGTGGTGCAGGCTATGTACCATCCTGCACACACACACACACACACACACACACACACACACACACACACACACACACCCTGGCTGAGGGGGAGCTCTCTGATGGGTGCAGTTGCTGCTGGAAAGAAGGATTGCCTTTTTTTCCAATGCACGTGAAGATGCCAAATAGACAGAGGTGGCTCTGATTAAATCATACCTAGATCTGTCTGATTCTAAAGCCCGTTATCTTTCTGCTGTTCTAGGTTTCCCCAAACGAGCAGTGTACCTTCCAGCCACTCACATTTTGTGCTATCATCACTCTAATAGACTGTTGCAAAAATGACAGCAATTTTACTTTCCCTGTATCCATGATCTTGGTCATGTGAATTTTAAGCTCTTCACAGCAAGAGACAATTATTTCTCCACTCCTTGAATCTTGGCTGGCCTCTTGACTCACTTTGACCAGCAGAATGCTGCAAAAAGTGGTGGTGCACCTTTTCTGAGCCTGGGCTCAAGAGCTCTTGCTTATCCACTTGCTCCCTGGGAACCCTTCTCAGCCCACAAAGTAGATAAGCCCAAGCTCACCTGCTGGAGGATGAGAGATGACGTGGAGCAAAGACGAACCCGTCTATCTGAGGCCAGCTTATATTAGCTGACTGCAGATGCATGACAGAGTCCAACCCTGATCCACAAAGCCTGACCCAGATTGGCCTCACTGCCCAATTGACCTCCAGAGTCATTGTTATTGTTTTACGGCACTAATTTGGGTGTGGTTTGTTATACAGCATGATGGTTAATTTTCTGTGTTAACTTAGAAGGTGGTTTTGGATTGAGATTAACATTTAAACTGATGAACTTTGAGTAAGCAGATTGTTCTCCATAATAGGGTGGGCCTCATCCAATCAGTTGAAGACCTGATTAGAACAAAGAGACTGACCTCCGAAAGCAGAAGGAGATTCTCAAACAGGTTGATTTGGATTTCATTCGCACCATCAGCTCTCCTGTATCTTCCACCTGCTGGCCCACACTGTAGATTTTGGACTTTTTAGCCTCCATAATTATGCGAGCCAATTCCTCATAAGAAATCTTATATATATATTGGTGGTGTTTCTCTGGAGAAGCCTAATACATACAACCTCTATATACACTAATATATGCTTGCTGATATGGTTTCTTACCATGGAACCACCTTTCTTCATCCTTTTCAAGCTGCTACATCTTGGCTGGTGTAGAACCTGTCTACCCTCTCAGAGCTGCTGTGTCCTCTCACCCTGAGCCCTTCTTCCTACCACCCTATCCCTCTGCCTTAAACGTCAGTTCTTTTGGAACCATTAATTCTACTCCATTCCTTCCAAGTCTCTATTGTTATTACACTATAGGGTCTTTCAATTTACTTTTATTCTCAGGTGCTGGAAAAACCTATTTAGAAAAATTTTATGCCAACTTTTGTTCCAATTATTCTCTTGTCTTGGTCCTCCTATTGTAGAATTCCACTCTTCTCAACTATCTGTACTAGAAAGTGCCTAAACCTTCCCTGCAGGTGCTAAGGGAAAGAAATTATTGCAGAATTGGGCAGCTCTCATGCATACTCTTACCCTAGCCTCTCTCTCTTCCCCAAATCTGGGGTGCTCCCATGTCAGCACACACAAGATCACACACAGTGCCTTGTACTCACTTCCCTTTATAGCGGGGCTTTGGTCTGATGTTTCCAAATTTAAATTGCCCAAGAACAAAGATCCTGGCTTCCTGTTGCATCATCCTTGACTTTCCCTAGCTGCCAGACTAGCACGTGCAAAAGAGCCAAAGCAAGACAGTCATTTTTCCTATTCCCACGCCCTTATTCTCTTGGGGTTAGTAGTGACATTTCCTCCAGTCCTCTCATCCTTAAGTGTTGGGCAACAGGCAATAGTAGCTTGATACATTAACCAACAGAGCAGCAAGGACAGACCAAGGTCCTGGGTCTATGACTGCCTCGTGAGCCATCATGGCTTAAAGGATAATACAGCTTCAAACAGAGGTTTCTTGCTCTATGCCATGCTTGGACATCCACATACTGAGCCCTGGGTCCCTTAGCCACTGCTTTTCCCAGCAGCTGTCCAATATATTAGCACCTTCAGTAATAGGTAAACATGGGCTATGTCAAATGTAGTCCATTAAATGGTACAGTAACTGTGGAAGACAGTCTGACAGTTCCTCAAAAACATAGAATTACCATACAATTCAGCAATTCTACTTCTAGGTGTATATCAAAGAATTGAAAGTTGGGACACGAACAGGTGTTTGTATGTCCATGTTCATAGCAGCATTATTCACAATGCCAAAAGTGGAAATAAATCAAATAATGGATGAATAGGTAAACAAAATGTAGCATATACATGAAATGCAATATTTTTCAGTCTTAAAAAAGAAAGGCATTCTGATACGTGCTACAACATGGATAAACCTTGAAAACATGCTAAGTGAAACAAAGGGTCAAATATTTTATGATTCCATTTATCTGAGGTAACCTCTAAATACATAGAGACAGAAAGTGGAATTGTGGTTACCAGGATAGTTTTAGTTTGGAAAGATGAAAATGTTTTGGAGATGGATAGTGGTGATGGTTGCATAACAACGTGAATGTACTTCAAGCCACTGAAGTATACACTCAAAAAAGGGTTAAGTAGTAAATTTTATGTATATTTTATCACAACAAAAAATTAAAAAGTGGCCCAGTGTGGGCCAAGTTAGGAGGAGGGATGCTGTTTGACTCTATGTGAATTTCTGTGTCTACCACTTTTAATATTTTAATTTAATATGATTTTTAATATTTTTCATTATCCACAATTTTGTTGGCCCAAATTTTAAGCCTGCATAATAAAATAATTAAGGAATTAGGGATGCCACCATGAGTCATCTGCTGTGAGGTAGCATAAAGCAATGGCTTTCATAGGGATGCAACGCATAGGGAATAGAGTCAGTAATATAACTATTCAGTGACAGATGGTTACTAGACTTACTGTGGTGATCGCTTTATAACTTATATAAATATTGAATCACTACTTTCTACACCTGAAACTAATATAATATTGTATGTTAACTATAATTAAAAATAAAAAAATTTAAATGCGCCATTTAAAACAATCAAGCAAAACCCAACAAACAAAAATAAAGTGCTGACCTCGCCTTCCAAGGGCTACCATTAGAAATGCAACCCCCTGGCTCAAGCATTTCAACGGCTTCCACTACTCTTGGGTAAAAGAGGAAGCTTCTTAAAAAGTCCTGCAAGGCCTTGCACTCTGTGAGCCCACCTTAGGTCTCCCGCAGTTCTCGGAGCATGTTCACACCATTCTTTCTGCTCTGCCATGGTGAGCTTTCCATCCTTCACACTGTCAAGGTTATTTCCTGCTTAAAATATATTCTTCTCCTCTTACTGCTGAGTTCGCATTTTCCCCTTGAGAGTTCAGGGGAACTATCATTTCCACAGGAAACCATTCTTCCCCTCAGATCAGGTTAAATCCCCTTATTACATGTTCTCACAACACTATAACCTTCCTTGGCCATGTTCTTATATTTGTTTGATTATTTGATTGGTCTCTGTCTCTCCCACTGGATGATAAGCTCTCGGAGGACAGGGACACTCCAGTTTTTCTCACCATTGAACCCTGAGCTCATAGAGGGCCTGGCACTCAGTAAGCTTCTCAACCATTATTTGTTAATGAATGAATGAATAGAAAGATAACAAACAATAATTAAGTTAAAAGTTCTTCAGTTTATAGGTCAGAGATGTTGTGATGGGCTCATCTAATACCACACTCTTCTCAATGTAGGCCAAATAGAGAAAATTAAGATTATTCTGAAGCATGAAATGTAATACATTTTAGATTGACAGTAAAAAAAAAAAAAAAAAGCTATTCAAGGTAGGGGTTCATTTTTACCACCCTGTATATTCTATGCTGATTAAAAAAAAATTATAAGCACAATTTGAAACCAGAATGACACTTCTTTTAATTTTCTCACACTGTTAATCATTGATCTGCATTCATATTTCAGAGGAAATGCCATTGAATTCAGGAGAAATCTATTTAACCTGCATGGTATTCAAAAATTGCTGGAAAAGCTTAGCTCCTGTACTTTGTACCAGTGACCTTGCTAAGCAGGTATGTTAAACACTTAAATGTATAATTTTCTACAGGCGCTTTGGGTAAAAACATTCTTTCTTCTTTTTCACGTCTTTCAGCGAACCTCATTATCCTTCTTGTGACCCTGTAGGCATCTCATTTTCTTTTGGCTTGTTTGCAAGTTTGAAAATATTAACTGCGGCTCCTGCTTCAGGAAAGGTTGCTTGGCTACTACTCTTCATTTTTAGAGTGTGAATTCTTTTATTTTGCCATTGCTACCTTGAATAATGGAGTTTAATGAATTTTCAAAGAAGCCAGACATAATTAAAAATCTCCTACCTTTATTAAGTACAGCAATAGTTATTCTTATTTGGAAGACCAAGGGGAATATATATGGGAGAATATGTACTAATTTTGAATAATGTAGAAACTAAATTAAAATAAGGTCATAAGATGTCAGTCATTATGGAACTGGAGGGAAGGAGCTGCCAGGCACAGGACACCAGTGTTTAAGTAAGGTAGGAGTAGAGCGAAACAAGAGCAGGGATGCCCAAGG
This sequence comes from Eonycteris spelaea, assembly GCA_003508835.1. Taxonomy (NCBI): domain Eukaryota; kingdom Metazoa; phylum Chordata; class Mammalia; order Chiroptera; family Pteropodidae; genus Eonycteris; species Eonycteris spelaea. The sequence continues at coordinate 8,776,318 of PUFA01000024.1, read as the reverse complement.
GATAGGCTTTCAGCTTCATGTCATCTTTAAGAAAGATCTAGAAAAGGGAATATATGTAAATTAAAACTTTAAAGTTGTTATTGGGGTCTATGAGGTAATGAAATGCTGAACAAAAATGATTTCAAGAAAATTTATTCAGTGAGCTTTTTTTCTCTAGTAAATTCCAACTATTGTGCTGTGCTCAAGTAGGAGGCATAACACTGCTTGAAACAAAATCCCTGCTCCAGAGGACCTCAAACTATTATGTGAGTGACACAGAAAGCATTTACCTGCTTCAGTATTTCTAGGTGGGCTTGACTATGGGATGTGTAGAGCCAGAGGGAAGATAGAGTCATCAGGGGGTCGTTACATAAACTATATAAATGTCTATCCAATGTACTGTATACTTGAAACTAATCATAAAATAAAATAAAAATAAATTAAAAAAAAAAAAGATTAGAGCAGGACTTCTCAGAGCCTATAATACTTTCATGAGAACCAGGACTTGTTTCTAAGCATGGGGTAAACTACACAGTAGTTTCCAAATTTATTTGAAGATACCATCTTGGTTATGTTTTTTGCTTTGCAGTTGTGTGTCTATTTTTGGATGAACAGTGTGTGAACTTGTGAGACTAGTATAGTTTGAAACACACTTTGGATAATGCTGACATTAAAGAATACAGACGTCTGGAATTTAAAGAATTTTTGAAATCTTTTTATCACATATTTACTAGGTGCTTAAATTACTGAGAAATGGTATAAGGCCCCCTACCAGGCAGCTCTTCATAGCAACGATATTCCTAATAGCCAAAAAGTGGAAACAACCCAAGTATCCATCTACTGATAAATCGACAAAAATATGTGGTCTATCCATATAATAGAATATTATTCAGCAATAAAAAGTGATGAAGTACTTATACATGCTATAATTTGTGTGAATCTTGAAAACCTTATGCAAAGATGGAAAAGGCCACATATTATATTTCCAAAATAGGTAAATTCATAAAGACAGAAAGTAGATTAGTGGTTTCCAGGGGCTGGAAGGAGAGGAGAATGAGGAGTGACTGCTATGGGTACAGGGTGTCTTTTAGAGACGAGGAAGACATTCTGGAATTAGAATGTGCTGATGGTTGTACCACCTGTGAATATACTAAAAACTACTGAATTGTATGCTTTAAAAGGGTGACTTTTACAGTATATGAATTTTATTTCAATCAAAAAAAAAATACAGGATCCTACATATCAAATAGTTATCCCTCTCATATTATAGGAATTGAAAACACAACCATTTCTTGTCACCAATTATATTTAATGAAGATAACTAGCTGTTATTTACAGAAGATATATATATATACATACAATTCCTACACATTAATGTAGCCTAATTATGAAAACGGGGAAAAATGTACTCCAAAATTACATACTAAATAAAATAAATAAAAAGTAATTATTTGGCACAATATCTATTATATAGCAAATAAATAACTCTATACTATCGATTGAATGAACTATTTACAATCTATTTGAAAGTGCAAAACAATTGCTGAAAATGAAGATATTTATAATAACATTTAAATCCAGAAAATATGGTTTTTTGATCAGTAACAATAATTAGCCAATAGTAAAGTTTTTTTAATGCCCAGGAAAATATTTTAATTTTGAAAAATGTTTTGTGCATATTGTGCTCTTCTGAAATGTTATTTTTTTAAATCTTAACGCTGGCAATTTTAAGAACCTTGGAGTTCCCTAGTGGAATTCTTATGTATTGATCCTGATTTGTAAATTTTAAAAAAGTTACATTGTAAACAAATATTATTCTATGTATCATTCAGAAATTACAGACTGGTCCTCCCTAAATTATATAAATAGCCATAATGTTTTATAGTAATATGGTCAGGTTCAATTTTTTCAGAGGTAAAACTATGAAGATGGGAGAATATGACCTATAATTTGGGCTTATATGAATTCCTCAACACTTTCCAAATACCCCATGCTCCAAATTAAGATTTGAGTTAAAAATAATGAAACTATGCGGCCACTGATGCATCCAAATAAATTCCATTTGTAGCAGATCTCATCCTGTAAACATTCTCAGAAAAAATGTCAGGGGCTCGATATTTCTCTTGACAATGGTGTTTCTACCAAACTCTTCATGTGGGTCTCATTTTACGTTTCAACAAAGAAGATGGCAAAATTGGAAATGAAATCAGGTGACTACATACTGAGGATTCGTAAGCTAGAGAGTGCAACCTCTATGCAAATTGAATAATTTCTTCTCTTGTCATGAAGCTGGTAAGCTGAATGCAGCCCTGAGACGTCTCAGGATGTGTTTTTGCTTGTTCTGTAGAATCCTCTAGTGACAATACAGTCAGTAGTAACGTAAATGCCGTTTTTGAAAGACTATGGATTGGAGGCAAACCATTGTTCTGGGGACTTTAAATGTCTATGGTCGACGAGGCTCTAATCTATGTGACATCTGTGATAAAGTTCTCTGGTTGTCAATCACATTTAATTGCCGAACGTAACTTCGGACATCCTGATGGTTCTTATTAGCTTGAGCTGCGTCAAGATCTGTTGGAAAAGAGCAGAATTGGCATTGCATAATACATACATATAAGATACAGCTTTATTTTCTCCCACTACTTATTACATTTATCATGGATTTTTGGGTTCCATTAAGACCTTTCAACAACACCATACTCATTGAAGTGTTTCCACTTGGATGGTCCATGTCCTCCATCCCACCCTTTTCTTCTCTGGAATCACTTATTTTGATCATTTTCCTTTGCATCATATGTTGTAAAAAAATGTGGAAAAAAAAAAACCCGTGAACACATTGCCTTATAGTGCTTGGTAATACATTAAAATTGTTTCCCCTTGCTATCTCACCTGTGTCTCAAACTCTGTTCTCTGCCCCCTCTGATATGAATGAGTAATATGGGCAAAAAACAGTTTTCATTAGGTCCTAACAAAAGCACTTAAAATCTGGACTGAACTGAAGCAAGGCAGTGAGATTAGTAAGTCTGACTCCCCTCGTTATTTACATTCAATATAGAGCATTACTGCATAGATTGTGTGTTCTTAGAGACAGTCCCTGTTCAGGAAAAAACCCAGCTCATAAAATGAAATCATGACTTTTGCTGAACCTTTGATTCTCTGATACTGCTTGTTCTGAAATCCCAGTTACTATTCACTCCCCTAAGCATGTGAGCAATGGAGCCAGCTAGCTGAATTGACTGATCGCCCTAAAACCAGGCTGAAAGAAGAATCAAATGCCCCCAGGCCTAATTCAGAGAGTATACATGAATAAGGAAGGCCAATTTGACAGTGATGAACTGGAAAGACAGGTCACTTCAGCAGTGACCACTCATTCTCTGCTGCTGCTGCTGCCATGTGGAAATCGGCTCCCCAAGTTGCCAGATATTCCTATTTTTCTAGAGAAATGAGAAATCTGAATTTCTTTGCTGGGAATTCTCCCAATTTTAAAAGGGTGACATTCTATTAAAATAAAAACTTAAAAAGTGCTCAGTTTAGACCCAACACCTCTGTCGTGATCCTTTGGCCCCCTCTGCCCTGGGGATCGCCAGTGTAGGGGTCTTGTCTAGTAGGACACAGGGAGTTGCCGCGCCAGAGTCTGGATTCTGGACCAGTGTACTTTCTGCTATAGCACACGGCCTTCTGCACTTCAGATGCTCTTCTTAGATCCATACACCACTCCCAAAGACAATTAGAATGCCATCTGCCTAAGGGCTGAAGGGGAGTGTTGCAGGTCTGAACACAGAAAAGGAGAGAGAAAATACAAGGGCCCCTACTCGCTCTAAGAAGAAACTCATCAGTATAATTATCACATATAAATAATACCACAGTGTTTAATTTCCTTGCTTCTCACTGGCAGTGTACTCTACATGTACAATATACTGTAATTACATTGTAGATATCCCCACAATGTTTATGAATCTATTCCTATAGCTTTATCTATAGATTGTTGACTTCAAAGCTGAGCAGCTGTTGTTTACCAGCAGTTACTGTTAACTTCAACAAATGCAGTGGATTTTATATATATAATTCTCACCCCCGCCACCCCCCGCCCCAAGCTCTAGGAGAAGATGAAGGCAAATGTGGATTTATTTCCAAAGAGGCTTATGGAACAAAAACATTCTATCATGGTGTTTCTTTGGTTCTTGGACTTCACTGGGAACCTTCTCAAGGCTACAAACCCTCTCAGGTATGCAAAATTTTGCATTTAATTTCAGGAATTTCCTGGACTCACTGAAGGACCATGGATTCTAGATTACAAATCCTTTTTTGCAGACTGGCACACTTACATATTCTCATATTCACTTGCATAACTGCTTTATGACCATGCTTTTATATATATAGTAAATTACTAGATGAAGAGATATGAGATTCTTTCATTCTGGCAGAATCCACATAGGAATAGTTGATGATGTACAAGGCTATTTTACTTTGGAAGGATGAGAAGACACATTATTTAAATCAATTTTTTAAAGGCCTGCTTGCTCTCCAAGTCAAGATTATTTTTCCCAGATTCTTTCCACTATACATTAAAAAAAATAAATATTCAGCAATTCTGGCATCCAGTGTTAGCAAACCCTCATTTTGGGCCAGTATTGTGCTGAGAAGAGCAAAGATAGCTCTCATTAATAATACAAGAACTTTTTAGTGTCTTAGCAATAGGTTTATTGAAAGGGATGATACTGGTAGCCTCATGACATAAGCAGTCATATTTATGTCCAATTATCTTGTTGACTTAATGAGCCAAACTTCACAGGGACCACCTCCTCATTCCCAGATCAGCTTGAGGGAACCAAAGCCCCACCCCCACTCAAAGTCTCAGCCCAGAGGAGACAGTAGCACTGGTTTGGCATGCTGATGGGTGCTATGATGCATCTTAATTCTCAACATTTTAAAATCGCTATTTATTATTTGTAATAGTTTTATACTAAAGCAGTGCAGTATGCCGGTTATTGTGCCGTATGTTTAGATGAAAGGAAAGCACCTTAAACTTACCTGAGAATGCTACAAGTATAATATAAATTCCTGTGATGGGACCTTTTACAAATGTGCTTCATACATTAATGCATTCTTACAACATCCCAGGAAACACTATATATTATCTTTCCCAGTTTATAAACGACAGAACTGAGTCAGCAAGAGTTGATGTGAGTTTCTCAACATCAAGCAGTGAGTCATAAAAAGAGCTGATTTGAGGCAGGATTTGTTGGCAATCATGCCATATTTGTCTCGACCCACACTGGAAAAAGCAAATTAACTCTAAGTTCATTCATAAAATAATATTACAATGGTTATTTTAAGGATTTTCTAGTTGTTAAGTTCAAGGACCCTATCCCATGGATTTCTTGGTCCAAAGTATCTCTGACACAATCAAATATTGTCCAGACTTCTAGAATGTCTCAGTCTATTCATTAAAAGGAACTCAATAACCATAATCCATATTGCAGTATGCAGTGGCATTTAACTTACTGAAAGGTTGGCTTCTGCAGTATCTCACTGTTCTGGCAGTATTTGCAATCATGCGCTAAAAGGAAGAAATTAAAAAAAGAAAGACTGAAATGCAAGTAAGCTTAGTGTATAATCCCCAAAGGAAAACAAACCACTATTTATTTCGGCAATACCTGGGACCATGAAAAGCCCGTTCGGAGACGCTGGCTACCTGGAGGCAAATGGTTGATGTATAACCCGCTTTCCTTGAAAGCGGCACCCACACTCACGCATACGAGGCGTTTTTCAGGTGAGGACGCTGGTGGTGTCGCTCCACTCCCATCGTTTGCTTGTTCCTCAGGACACCCAAAGCCATCTGTTGTTCCTGGAATTGTAACCTTCCTCCTCAGAACTAGCTTTCACCTTCTGGAGGTCGCTGTGAATTTCTAAGAGAATCTGTAACTATCCTAGATTGGGGGGAGGGTTAGCTTGCCAAGTTCCTCACAGTAAGGAGAACTCAGTAATGAGGGATTAGATTATACTCACTGAACAGTCATAGTTAAAATGTTCTACCTACACATTTTTCTGTACGTTATGTATCACTGACCTTTGTAATTTTCCAGAAACAGTGTGTTTTAATGTTAATCTTAATTATTTAATCTACTCCCTTCTTCCCCATTTCTTCCTTTCTGATTACAACACTAACACATGCACATTAAAAAAAAAATCAGAACGTACAGAAAATGTTAAGAGCGAAGTCAAAATCACTTAGTATATCACTTCACAAGTAACTTCATTAATATATTTTGGTGCATTTCTTTCTAATACTTTAAAACTAAATATGTAACAGATTTTTCAAAAAATTGAGGTCATACATATTTTTGTTTTGATTTGAAATTTTTCACATGGCATTGTGACTATTTTAGATGCTATTTGCATTTTAAATATTTTTTAAAGGAGTAGCTATTCAATCATATGGATAGATCGTAATTTATTTAACCTTTGTTAATTCTGTCATTAGAAATCTTCTAAATTTTTTTGTAAAGCTTTGGTTGCCATAAAGACTTACTAGGAAATCTTTCGTACTACACTAAACTCAGTTAAAAGCAAAAGAAGAAAGGGGAAAAAAATGAAAGAAACCTAAGGAGAAACATCAGTGAGGCCTAAGCACCATTTCTTAGCCAGGACGTCTTTTTCCTGCTTGCGGGTTTTAATGGTAGCTGGGCCCCAGTGTCTGTGTGTTGTCTCAGGACACCTTTGCTGCTCAGACTCTAACGGAGGTCCTGCAGCGATGGTGGATCAATTTTAACACTCGTAGAAAACTGATAAGGCTGCAGCCCAGACAAAGACTATTTATATCTATACATGGTTAGGTAAATCTGATCCTTGCTTTCCCGTTGGCTTGCCAGAGTATAGAAAATGACTTTACGAAAGCTTATATAGTATTAAAAAAAAAAAAAAAAAGAGTCAACTTATTTGGCAGGACAAAAATTCCTAGACGAGTCAAAGCTTTAGAAATCCATATATGTGAACATTCATAATACCTCATTGAATCCTCCAGCTTTGAGGACTGGCAAGCATTAAGTGACATGTGTCTGCATTGGATAATTTCTCATACACAAAGAGGCAATCGTAAAAGTTCAAACTTTACTTTCATAAAGGTTCCTAAAAACCAGCACGTCTGTTAATCAGCATGAGAAATATATTACAAATACCTCCAAGAAACTGTAACATACAATGTATAATTAGCCTCTGATATATAGAGCCCTGAAATAAACAGTAACTATGATAATTTTCCTGCTAATTTACTTTAAGTTGTTTTTTCACTTCTCTAAAAGCTTGCATCCGAAGGGCACAAGTATATTCCATGTAGAATTATTGTAATTCTTCAGATATTGAATGGAGTGTAATTACTGAAAACCCTGGGAAATGCCGCCAGTATGCCCCTCTGAAGAATAATAAAACAATTAGCAGGGGTCAGAAACCTCTTCCTATACCATTTTGTAGGGAGTAATTGTTCTGCTTTTTAGTTTTGAAAGCTAAAACATTTCATTCTGACTTTGGTTTTAGACTACTCTTTACAGCTATACTCAGAGGCTTCATAATTTTTAGCTCATTATGTAGTTTAAAATGTGAGAACAATTGTTTAAATCAGTAATTTCCAGCTCTGAAGTTCATTCTACCTTTCTAAATCTTTGATTAATTTTAACAATGGTTTTAATTTTGACATATCCTTTTTAATTGTACTCAAAGACAACTTCAGTTTAACTTCAAAATCTAAATTTGGCTTTTTAATGAGGTCCATTCTTTTTCTTTGTGAGGTCTGCACCATATGTTGTAATAAGTAAACTCCCAGAAACAGTGTGCCGACCCCACTAGCCTGGTTGCTCAGTGCGTAGTTATAGAATGAGTTCACAAAGCTAAAGAAGGGTTAACTCCACCCTCTTTTGCACCCACTGACACACGCTGTATTTAATGTGCTACCAACCACACCCAACTACAAGGCACTTTCCCGCATTACTAAAAGAGACTTCAGAAGTCCCCTTCTTCAACTGTCTCCAGGGTACACAACTTGTTGGCAAGAAGTGGCTTCCTACTGTTTAAATGCAACCAGCAACAAGGAACTCATTACCCTCCAAGGACAGTTCCTTTCATTCTTACATTTTTGACTATCAGAAATTTCTTTATCATTTTGAGTCAGTCTTTCTCCTTTTGCTTTTCACCCATGGATCATAGTTCTGAGCTCTGGAGCCACAGCAAACATGTTTTTAGTTCCTTTTAACAGGTCAGCTCTTCAGATGCTTGAAGACAGCTATCATGGACATCTCTCCACCCCCAAGTCTGTTCTGCTTAGCCTGAATATTGCCATTTTTGTCGACGATTTTTCATGACAGTTTTGGGTCTCTTCGGGACTGTCTCTAGTGTGGTACTCCCAGACTAAGTAAATCACAGCGAGCAGAATTATTATTTTCCTTCCTTGATCGAGATGATGTCACACACCTAAGTCCACAGTTTTTAAAAAGTCAAATTACGAACATCTGTTGAACCAATAGTGAATTAAACCTCTCCTCCTACTTCACTGTGCTGCTTACTGTTGGACTCAGCTTCCTCCTCTGTAGATGTATATGGTTTATTTCTTGAGCCAAAATAGAGGATTTTGCATTTATCCCCACTAAAAGCCATCTAGTTAGAGTCTTTCTATTCTTCTGCAGACTTACATCCCACGTTATTCATTAGTATTCTCAGTTCAGGTTGGCAGAAACCAGGCCTGAAGAGACATAGCCTTTATTATCCAACTGGCACATCAGGGACGAAGCCAAAAATTACACCCTAGGCTTCACAGTCCTGCCGGAGCAGGTTGGCCCGCCTGGAGCAGGCCAGACAACCTTCCTATAATTTCAGTGGGCAAATACCTGGTTACTCCAAAGCGGAACTCCTATTTTTTTTTTACTGCCCCAGAAAACCTAAGGTTTATGACACACTCTCATTAGCATTGGCTTATTAGAACAGCAATTTGTAATTCAGGGGCAAGTGAGGAGAACATGTTTTAGAAGGTGCTCTAAATCGGTAGGCAGATAGCAAGGACCGCCCTCTCCACACCTGAACTGGTTCTGATATACCACCACCCCTGTAGAGAACCACCACCTTAGGGGCTGCTCATCAGATGGTCCTCAAGGAGTCTAACCCATAAAACAGTCCTCAGTCAGAAGGCCAGGGCTACCTTTGGGGCGGGCGGGCGGGGGGTGGGGGAGGGCGGGGGAGTGCGGGTGGGAGAGAGTAGGAGTGTCTACATTTCAAATTTCACACAGCCACCATTTTTCTTGGGACTAATTCTAAGAATAGATCTTCCAAGCTTATTTGCAAAAATTAGTATGTTCATCGGTTCCTCACCTACAGAGCTGAGAAATGAGTCCAACTGAAATCTGATGAATTTCCCTCAGGACGTGAACTCACAGAGTGAAGCTCAAGAGAGGAAAAATGAAGCAGCAAGCAAAGACGCTATAACTATGCTGTACTTATTTCTTTATCTAGCTGACAACAAAATGACTCAGAAGCAGATGGCCTTCCTGGGGCCTGATTTGCAGAGGGACCAGTACAAAGATGCTGTCCAGAAGAAGGGGTGACCAGCTGTCTGTACTCCAGCCTGGCCCCGCAGGAGAACCTGAGACTACAGTCCCCAAAACAAATTTCCCTCAGGCTCTGATGCAAGTAATTCCCCTTTAAATGTCAGAGGGAACTCTTCTGAGACTGGGCCCTAGACGCCTGGGCCTTCCCAGTTCTCCTTCTGAGGCACCTTCCCGGCAGGAGTGAGCTGGCCAAGTTACACCTTCACTCCAGTCCAGACACGATGATAACCGATCAGGCCTTTGCTGGCCAGCTCTGTACTGACTCTTGTCCCCCGTCCAACTCTCCCTTAGCTCTTCCATCACTGCAGAGGAGCAGCAGATCTTATGTCTATTTTTCAAGTTCAGACTGGCAAGCCTTCCCGGCGATGCTGCCGTGCACTTATGCTCTCTCAACCTCCCACTTGTGGGCAGCTGACAGGAGAGCCTCCCTCTTCTTAGGCTGTGCTGCTTCTTTCCTCAGGCCTCTTCTAAATACCTGCCCTCAACAGTTTGGCCTTTCCTTCTGTTGCCCTTGAGATCTTTGCCATCCTTGTTCTAAATGTTTGCCAGATTCCGATTCATTTCTAATTTCTGCCCCTACTGATTTGACTCTGCCCCTGTCTCTGTACACCTATCAAATCTCAGTCAATTATTCCTGGCTTAGCATGTGAAGAAACACATTTACACCATCTGATTATTTCACACAACCTCCACATATCTGAGAAAAAGAATTTTTTTTTTCCACAACAAGATTTAGAAATATATAGTCTCTCACTTACCAAGGCTGTGCCCATGGTAGCCACCAAGTGGAATTAAGCGCATGGTCAGGACCAGAGATAAAAGAGAAAAAGGCCCAGGAACTGAGCCAGCCTTCGCTATATGCTACATTAAGGAAGAAACCTGCACCCTGTCCCAGGCTATGGATCTTTAATCTCCAAGAGGTGTGTGACATACAGAGACACACATGTAACATGCATGATGGTATGTCATACACATGATGACCATGCGACATGGCAGTTCAGGTGCCTGTCCAGGCATATGAAGAGTACTGTGTATGTGTGTACTCAGGGACGGACACAGGAAGGCAGTCATCATTGGGGGGTGGGCGGCGGGCAGAATAACACCCAGTTAGTAACAGACGCTATGGAAATCATCTCGCACAAAGCATCGGTAATGAAAAAATGCTTGGGACATTCAGCTTAACAGAATTTTCTAATAAAATAGAAAACACTTTTGGATTAAATCTTTGTTACATAAAATCCTCTAAAAAAGGCTTTTGTGCACTGACCTATCTCACTAAGGCCAACACTAGAATATGAGTGGTTATTCTTTAATTCAACAAATATTTCTTGCATACTTATAATGTGCCAGACAACTTTTTGGGTGCTGGGGAAATATCAGTGAACACAACTGATAAGCTACCAGGTCTAAGACATTTATATTCTAGTGGGAAAGGCAGACAATGAAGAGGTGAGTAAAGAAGATCATTTCAGATTGTAAAACTAGCTATCAAGGCAAGGTTATCTGTCTGAAAGTGCTGGGTATGGAAGGTTAAAGCATGTTGGACGGGTGGTCAGGGAAGGCCACTCGAGGATGGGACACGTGAGCAGGACTTGAATAGTGAGACGGAGCCAGACAGGCAAAGACTAGGGGAAGACAACCAGGCAAAGGTAACAGCTAGTGCAAAGGCCCTGTGTGGGAAGGGAAAAAAAAGAAAGCTGGTTTTGCTAACTTGGACTGAATACAGAGAAGATGAAGTGTGTGATGAGGCTGGATAGGTAGGAGCTCAGGGTAACAAGTCTGGATTTGATTATATTATGTTGTTGTATTTAACATGGTTTTATTTTCCTCATTATGAAGTTACCTCTCTTTGCTTTTTGACATCCTTCTTTATTATTGTGAACTAGTTTTTATATCTTTTGTTGGTTTTTAATATTTCATGTCTTTATGTTTTATCTTCACAACCACATAAAACCTACTGAAGGCCAAGGACTACTTTTGCAATTTCTTCATATTTCCTGGCAAAATTCTTTACTAGGGGAGTATTATATTGCTTTGAAACAGTCCCTTTGGAAAATCTTCATTTAGCCTAGTTTGTGAATCCTTTACGAAGAAGTAAATTTTCAAAGTCCTCTTTCAAAGATTTCTATTATGTTGGAAAGTTCTGAGAATTAGGTGGATTTTAACATTTAGATTTTTACTTGAAGATTCTTTTTTCCATAGCTCAGTATAAGTCCAGTGTTCTCTTCATGAACTTGTAACAATATATTATTGGTGACAGAAAACATTGTTGCTAATTATGTAATGGCATGATTAGTGATACTGAAGGGAATAGAGTTTGCCACCTCAAAACATATTTCTCAGGGTATTGATTGTTTTAAGCTCATTATTTTTACGCCCGAGGCTCAGGAATAACCTTTGACCTTCCCTCTAACTGCCTAAAAGAATTTAACTAGAAACCCTGTTCCAAGAAGGAGCGATGCCATAGATGACTACAGTTAATCCCTGAACAACATGGAAGTTAGGCTACTAACCCCCATGCAGCTGAAAAGCTGCATACAACTTTTGATGCCTCCAAAACTTACTACAGTTGGCCGTCGGTATCCATAGGGGATTGGATCCAGAGCCCCCAAATCCATGGATGCTCAAATTCCTTATATGAAATAGTGTAGAACAATGCCCTCTGCATCTTCGGATTCCCAACTGCGATCGAAAATACTGTTTCAACCTGTGGTTAGTTGAATCTGCTGATTGAAACTCGAACATACAGAGGGTTGACTGTATGCTTATTGAAAAAATTCCATATAAATGGCCTCACACAGTTTAAACCCGTGTTATTCAAATGTCGGCTGTATAGTTTACTCTGAACCAGGTGTGACAGGGAGGAACGTAGCAAGGCCTGTTTGATCCAAGCCCTCTCAGTGTCCCAGTCTCTAGATGTCCCAGCAAATATCTGTTTACTAAACATTATCTCTTTTCATCTCCCTGTGAATTGCTTTACTTTTCTTTGAAGTCTCTTTGAAGTACCTTTCTCTCTTTAGTCCAGAATGACATATATACCTCATTTTGCTTTACTGTCTTTGGAATTCTTCATGCTTATGTGAATTCCCCACACATACATATGAAATTTGATTTTCTCCTGTTAATCTGCCTTATGTCATTTTAATTATTCCACCAGCCATAGGGATCAAGAAGGGAAGGGCCATTTCCCCTTCCTCTACAATTTAAAAATAAAAGGATTCAAAACATTTTTCTTCCTTAATGAATTAGCTTCTATTAATGTTTCCAGAAGTAGTTTGCCCCATGCTTCTCATTCCAAGTAAAATGACTACTTTAAAATAAGATTCGTAAATAAATACACCTTAATATGGGTATGTCTGAAATAGAAGCGACCTCCTAATACAGTAGGAACTGTGGCTATCAGCATGCTTTATACAGCCTGGGATAGTGGCAGCCGGCCAGCATATTATCCTCTAATCCATTGCTAGTCTACCTCCTAAATGTTATAAATATTCATGGATGCCATAGAAAGCGACAAAGGGCTTTATTCAAACATTTTTTGAATACTCCTTTATGTTCCCCCAAATAAAAGAATGTCTGCATTTTTTTTTTGCATAAGGATCAGAGTGTGAATTCTCTTTTGTTCATACTCATAAATCCTGATAACCAATATGCAACAAATTCTCTAATCCTCATTTCATACCTCAAGGGTGAAGAGGTTCAAAATAAAAATACTTAGGGTTGGCACGGTAGTTTGCTGTGACTGTGCAATGCTGCCACCAAGAAAAGGCATCTGTGTTCCTGGCTACCCTGGTGACTTTTGCCCCTGGCAGGAGCTCCCTCTGGGGATACAGCCTACCAAACCTGCAAAGGCTGCCAGCTCTGCTCATCACCTTGGCTTTGCTGATTGACTGGGACGCTGCATGGACATCAGCCTGAAAAGGGAGACGTGTCATTCCCCAAGGCACATGGTAATAACAGCAGGCACTAGTGGGAGTTATCCGTGATAGTGGTGGCATGGGGCAGGGTGGGCTAGCTGATGGGGAGAAGGGGTTGGAAAGTCGACAAGTGCTAGGTTGATCAGAGCTAGGTTTAAAAAACATAATCAAATCTTTTCAGTTTCCAGTAACATCTAACTCATGGAAGGGCAATTGTAAAAGTAAACTTTCTCATGGTATGATTTATCAAATGACATAAAATTTATAGTTGTTGGAGCAGAGAACTAACAGTACTTTTCAGTATCCTTTCTCCCCTTCTTTTTCATAGTAATAGAAACCCCTAATTTTTAGTGGGGCACGTGAATACCCAAAAGAAAGGCTATGTATTCTAAGTTCCTTTTCACATGACTAAATTTCTTGCCAATAAAATATGAGCCAAGTGGTAAGTGCAACTGCAGGTCACATCCACATGGGTAAGAAGCATGTCTTCTGCCTTTCCCTTTTCCCTTCCCTCTGGCTGGAATGGGGTCCTGTGGTCCGCCATCTTGGACCACATGTATGGTGAAATGACAAGAGAAAAGCCTCGAACCTAGATCACTGCCTGGAGCAGAGCCACCATACTCAATTGGACATGAGAGATAGAAATACATTTATTTTGCTAAAGCCATCATTAATTGAGGTTTCTCTTATTGTGGCTGCCCTGCTCTCTTAGTCGTTGAGTAGCTTTTAAGCAAAAGTGGACTCTCTGAGAGAAGGGTGTGGAGGACCTCTCTCCTCGCTGCTAAGCACACAATAATCCACTGCTGTGGGCATAAAGTTCAGAAACGGGGAAGGGGAACTCGCTTAATGTTCACTGAGTACAATCTTGACTTTTCCTTTGCAGGTTATGGTTGTGATCAAGATCTAAAAACACAGATGAAACAACTTTCATCCTCTTTGATGGATATTTTTGCTGCTCGCTTGTTTTGTTTAATTAACTCTAGTAATTAAAAGTTGTAAAGCTCAGTCAATGCTTTAGGAAACCCTGACTTCTATGCCTCTGTGTGCCTGTGTATTGTCAGATGGTTGGCTTAGCCAATCGGTCTGCATAAATGATCCAGAAGGTTGGTTACTTATTTACTAAAAATCTCTTTTCTGGAAAACAGGTTTTCTTTTGAGAAATCAAGGAAATATGTTTAATTCTTTATACTAATAAGTGAGCGAAGCATGCTTTTTACTTTATCAAAGAATTATTAAACTGACATAGTAATAGAGATGCTCATACCTTGCTGTTGGTGTTAGGGTGGGGAGTGGAGGGGAACACGGCTGAAAAAAATATTTGCCCTCTAGTATACTATGTCTTTGAAGAGTTTGGACTCTTGAGCTGTTTCTTAAGAAGCTTAAGATATGGGGACTTAGTACTCAGCAACTGCTTCACTTCTTTATCAGGCTGGGCTTTGCAATAAACTCATTCCCAAAGCTGAATGGTGTGAGTCTTACAGGATTATTGCAGGATGTTTCAAAATCTCCTGAAATCATACAAACTAGCTGGATTTCAAGATACAAATAAAATAAATTTTCTAATAGGACTTCTATTTTTTTTTTTAATATTTAGAAATTGGTTGTATTTTTCTTTATAAGTTTATTGGGGTAACTTTGGTTAATACAATTATATAATTTTTAGGTGTACATTATAATTTGATATCTGTATATTCGATAGTGTGATTACCACCCAGAATCCAGTTTTCTTCAACTACCATATATTTGATCCCCTTTACCCACTTCACCCTCCCCCAATCTCCCTATATTTGACCCCTTTTACCCGGTCTACCTCACCCCTCCTCACCCATCCCCTACCCTCTGTAACCACTAATCCATTGCTTACAGGAATACTTACATATTCTGGACCCACCAACAATCTCCAGAGATAGATGGAGCAGACAGGCTCCCCATTTTATGTTGGAAAACTAACTCATAAAGAAGTTAAGGGACAGCTACAAAATGATGAAGCTGAGAATTGAACCTCACGTCTACTGAACTCCAAGTCCTGAGCTTCTCCTGCAAATGCCACACTCACCACTGCAAACCATAGCCCAGGGTTTGATGCTCACCCACAGAGATAACACTGTAACACCCCATCCATCCACCGTTACAGCCAAATGATTTAGAAGACAATGGAGAATTCCATTAACATGCACTATGTAACTGAAGGAAGGTTTTGGCATGATCTGCTTTATTGCTTCACGGAAGAAGAAAATAAACAGCAAAGTAACTGATGCCAGATAACACAGCTTTTTGGGGAGGGGAGGGGAACAACTGGAAAATATTGAATATGTGCCAGTTCCACATCTGCTATTTAAAAAAAAATTGTTTGGGGCTACGAAGACTTTCAAGTTCCCTCTCTGAACTTGGGTGAACTTTATTGGAATAAACAATACACATTTAGATTAACACTCCATAGTAAAAATCAGCTTATAGAGTTGCTTTTTACCTACATGCACTAAAGTCAAGCTCAGCAGACAAACATTTCAAAGGCATCCTAGGGCAGCCTTAGCTCCACAAACCTTACAACAAAACAACAACATAGATGTCACTCTGGAGCATTTGTGCACTTTAGCAACAGGCAACCAAGGACGAAGCACACGGCATAAAAGCTAGCTGCTGCTGTGAGCCGCGGCACAAATACCATTCAGTCTCACAAAAGAGAACTGACAGACTAAAATAGGTAGCCAATTTGAACCAAATATTTCAAAACTCCTTTATGTGTAACTACCTTTTTAACATGGCAGTATATATGGAAATTATTTCCTTTATTAGTACAAATGCAAATTTTACTTTAAAAAACATTGTGGTTAAGGTTATAATACTGTACGTACCATTTTTTCAAAGTTTACTAGATTGTCAATGAACGTCTTGTTCCCCTCATGAGTAAATGTCATATCTACAAAGAAATAAAAGTCACATTCTAATCACTAACAGAAATATGTCATACTAAGAAACCACAATAGCACCATTAGATTATGATGGAGGATTTGCATAACACTGCAGTTGAAAAAAGCTGATAATAGTTCCTTTTATGTTAGGTGTTTAACTTTAGAAAGCACTTTACCTGGATTAGTAAAATTTCCCAGCCAACCCTCTGATTCATAATCAAGTTTTCCAAATCATGGATTCCTGCTCATCCTATAATCATCCCAACCTTTCCAGAAAAGTCAGGGCTTAGAAGAAAGGATGAAGAAGGTGGACTGTTGGGATCATTCTTCCCCAAAAGCTCAATCTGATTAGGTTCATTCATTTCCCCCCACAGACTCATCACTGGCTTGGCCTGTGCATTTTCCTCAGAATTACCTTTAATGAGCAAAGGCATGAAGGGGATGAGAGGAGGCTCCAACTTAGCTACTGTCAGCCTATAGGCCCTGTGGTTTCTTGAAGGATCCTTCAGAGAAACAGAGAGGATGATTAACAATTAATGACACATACACTGCCCCTCTACCTCCTAACACTCCCAGCCTTGTCACGCCACCATCGGGTAGTTTGGAATCAAGTGTAGCTATAAAAGGAAGGCAGATTTAATTGAACAAATTGTGTTTTAAAACAACTTCATGTGTGACATGAAAATAATTTCTTTTGTTGTTGTTGTTGTTGTTACCTTTCTTGTTTGAACGAGAGATTTGCCTACAGGGATCAAAGGGAGCAATTAATTCCTTTGATGGCAAATATGAAACATGTAAAACAAACCCCAACCACGAGAGGACCTTCTCCCAAAGCTCTGCTCCTCCCTGGGAGCTTGGATCACCCTCTTCTCTGCTTTGCATGGCCAGTCCCGACTTGCCCTCTCCGAAACCATTCTCTCTCTCCTGCCAAGCCCCACTCACTCCTTCTTTGTCTGTTAACACCTCCCAGCCAGTGGGGAAAAAATAATCTTGGCAAGCCAAGAAAAATGCAGCTTCCAATCCATAGCTAACCTGTGCTAGATGGAAAAGACCCTATGACACTGCTTTTCTTAGTTACACAAATTGACCTTATGTGGGACATAAGTCCTCTTTAAGTTAGTTCCTGAGGGTGCCATTCATTAGTCAGACATGCTTGTTTTAGCAGCATTAAAACAGGATCATAAACTTCTTAAAGTCATACAAGGACAGATAAAATTTTCAAAATGAGAACTTCAATTCAGCTCATCAGAAATTGGATTAATGCAGACAGTGAACAGAAGAAAGGAGCCACTGTCACTTACCATTAAACTTTCAAACTCCGCATAGAACTTCTTGAACTTGCTTGGCAGTTTCTGTTAATGAAATGAAAATGCCACACTCGTATGTCAGATTCAGTATCTAGATAGGTATCAGGTATCACCATTTCATGTATCTCATTTGTCTCTTAAACATCTCTGGGATAGGCCACACTATAATCTGTCTTGTCATTTGAGGATAATCTTTGGAATATAGGGAACTCACTATGAATGCTTTGGTCTTACTGCTTTTATAATGGTTTTGGAAATGGATTATTCATAATAGGACAACATTCTCAGTTTACAAATGTTTTGGAACTACCCCCCTGCCCCCGCCACTCTAATTCCCACAATTAGGAATTTGGACCAGAGAATATTAAACATTTTAGACATTTCCTATTTCAACCCTTCTTCTCCCTTACAATACATGAGAACAGAAATTTTTATCAGTTTTATTTATTGCTATACCCTCAGTGCCTAAAAGAGTGTCAGGTACACAGTAGATGTTCGACAAATATTTATTTGAATAAATTAAACTTTTTTTTTTTTTTACAGATGGAAGAAATGAAGCCTCACAGTTTAAATGACATGCCTAAAGTCACACAGCGCATGAAGGTCACAGTCGCCGTCGTTCACATCACCTGCCTGCTATTCTACTGCCTCTCCTTACATGCTCTCTGCTTTTCTGTACCAGCATTTCTCCCACATGATTTCTCTGCCCTGATATACCACAAAAATTGATAGTTCCATCAAATTAGTAATTTCTCAATTTTATATTTTGGTGGGAGTCGGTACTGCTGATTGTACCCATGTATTTGTATCAGTGCCTCAATACTGAAAAATCTTTCGACCTACTGGTCTCACTTTGCTTAGGTCCTAAGCTTCGAGTAAAGCGGAACTTCTCTCTTCTGACTGGGCCGCACCTAGACAGAGCTGCAAGACATTTTCCCTCCTGAGTCTATGGAAGTATCTGCTGAGTATGGGCCTCAGACATTCCCAGCTCAGCTCGGCTTTGCACAGTGAAGTTTACTGTCAACAACCAATGCACCAACTAGGCCTTTGCCACTCACAGAAAAGCTCCTCTTTTCCCTCCCATATCTGAATCGGTTTCAACATTCCCATTTAAACATTGTGAAATACCTCGTTTTGTTCTAATAAGCCAAACTTATTTTCCTAACAGCTACTTTCAAGTTAGGTTTCAGGGAAATCCAATATCCTTGATTAGGTGGAAACATCAAAGGGATGAAGACTGGGATGGGCATCAAGAGATGCAAGGATCTCATGCCACACAGAGTAGCCAAATCACCATATTAGGCAATAAGTTTCCATGAACATAGGCCATTGTTGAAATTAGGAGTGAATTACATTTTTGGTTAGTTTGTCACACTAGTTCTTGACTTAGCTGGCTTTTGGGTCAAAGGCAGGAGGGCAGATGGTAATTAAAAAAAAATGTTGTAGATCTTCAAACTATTATCTATACACCCCATGCTTCCAGAACAGTAGTTCTCAAACTGGGGACAATTTTGCAGCCTACCCACCCCGACTTCCAGGGTACATTTGATAATATCTGCAGACATTTATTGTTGTCACAACTGGCGTGAAGTGAGGTGACAGGTGCTGCTGGTATATAGTAGAGAGAGCCCAGGGATGCTGATAAGTATCTTACAATGCACAGGACTATCAGAGAATTTTCCTGCCCCAAATTGCCAGTGCTGCTCCAGGTTTATTCCCATCTGCTTTATCTCAGATTAGTCTTTCCCTTCTAGTTTGATCCATTTCTTTTGCCATGTGGTTTAACTTTATTTTTCTGCCTTTTTGTTTTTTTGTTTTTTTTGTTTTGTTTTGTTCATGGACAGTTTCACATGGCTCTGTAGTTCCTGGAGGTCAGACACTGTCTCCCACATTGTCCATGTAGTAATCATGGTTCTCAATGGAGTGTAGAGGAAGTCCCTGGAGGTGCTTGACAAGTACAGGTAAATAAACCAAAATAAAAGATCTTGTGAATGAAAGCCCTTCTTACTGAATGATATACTTTGCCTTAAAAAAATAAAGGCTTATAAATGATGAAAGATTAATCTTCTCTTTTCAGCAGCACATAATGATGTAAACAGTAGCTCATGGTTTCCAATCCAAAAGAGACAACGGACTGGCCAGTTAGCTCTCTCCCTCTGCTTACTGCATACCCTAAGTAGCCTCCACTGATCTCTTTAGACCAGGGAAAAGGACTCCAATAGTGTTTTCCACATTCTACAGCCTTAATGTCTGGCCACTGTCATGTGGTATCTACGCCAGGCCTATAAGGCTTTATACTTCTTTGACTGTCTCAACCAACTCATCCGGGCTCTGTGGGAAGATCAGAAACTGGACACAGGCTGGGGAAAGCAGACTATCTGAGAGGAAACCCTAGGTCTCCAGAGATTCCAGGACAGGTGAGCCTGCACTGTGGCTTCATTGCTCAGATTTATTGGCAGCACTAACTCTGTCCTTTTACTAGGTGGAAGATGATACAGCTCCATGGTACACGGGCCTCACCAATTCCCTCATTCCTATATTCAGAGGATGAGCTGCTGTGTGCAGCATCTTCCTGGAATTTTAAGAGAAAAACCAAGATGGAAGGACTTGTAAAGTCCTGCACTATAAACAATGTTTCCTTTGAAGAAAACAATTTCAAGAGAGAAGTCGGAGAAGGATATGTTAAACAGAAAACACTTAGAGATGCAAACAGCTGCCTTTAAGCACCAAGCACCTAGTGCAAAGCAAATTAAGTCTCTTACCGATTTCTTGCCCTCTTTTTGTGTTCCACTTACACAAACTTTTTTTATTTTTAGTGAGAGTCTATTTTTATATGTTCTATTAACGGTTAGTGTTTCTTTGACTATATACCACATGTAAGGGGTGAGGCACATTTTGAATACTGAGTTATTGAAAAATGAAGATGTTCTTTAGCACAAATGACCAACTATCACAAACCACTAATCATATTTGTTACAGAAATTCACAACACACCTGAATAACTTTTGCCCCAAACTGAATACTAGCCAACTGCTGTTCCTCTATACACAGAGAGGTCTGCCAAGAGGTTAAGAGATACTTAGTACTCAGCTGGGCCAAACAGTTGGCCTTCTGGCTAATTCTCCCAGAGTAAAATGACTACTTGAGTAAAAATGGATCTTCTGTCCTCTCTTTTATTATAGATAAGACTTATTCAAAAGCAGTAAGCAGACATTCCAGAGAACAACAGAATCAATGAGCAAAACCTTTGAAGTCACCCAAGCAATGCTGTTGATTCACTTACACCTGAGAACTAGACTTATTATTATTGTTTACATTATACAGACTAAGAAGCTGAGGTCCCCTCCTTCTCCCCATCCACAGAAGAACAATACCTTTTTATATTCACACTCTGAGCACCTAGAAGAAGGAGATGGGTCACCTCCCTTTTCTACTGTTACATGAGTATGAGTGTTCTTTCTATACAAAAAGCTCACTGGTGAGCCTGTGTTTTTATTCTTAAGGCAGAAGTCACAGCTGGATCTCAGCTGAAGCTTACCTCCCACGTTAGTGCCAAGCGGCTCACAGCAACGTTACTTAGTCCCATGACTATGGCAAAGAAGGAATTCAGATTTTTGTACTCCTTACAGCTGAAAAACAAGAGGCATATGTTTGAGTGAAATGCCACTTTTGAGCAAGATAAAAAAACAGAGTCCTATTTTCTGACATCATTAATATTCGTCAGGTCTCCTTTATGAGAACAGGCAAAGGTAGATACAGTGCGATGTGTAAGTTCCACTTGAGAGAACACGTTCTGTTGTTGATTTTACACTGTAATTTTAGAAAGGTGATGATGTGGGCTGCTAAGTCCAGGTTTTTGGGGAGGAATTTAAAGTCACCTACCCTAAGGGTTGTTATAACAACCGCTTGCTCAAAGCCTTGTTGGGCCTGGAAGGAAACATCTCAAGGGATTGGAAGAGAGAAGTCAAAATGCCCTTGAAGACATTCAGACTTTTAGCCTGACACTGGGCACCCCTCTGGCAGCTTCAGAAAGAACTAAGGAAATCAATGCTGCGGCCACCATGACTTCCATCTGCCATGAAAGTGCTTCTAATCTGTTGAAAAATATCAATTTACAAGTCGTGATCCCTATGGGCTCAAGGAGTTTTAAAGCTGAGGAAAAAAAAAAAACTCACTAAGCCACTGACCATTGACCCCCCCCCCACCCAATAGAAAACCTTATTTTCTTTGTTTTACTGATGGTGGTGAATGATCATTTTGAATCTTTACTCATGCCACTATGAGCTTTTATAAATACGTATTCAGGAATAAGAAAATTGTAGAACAAGACCAGAGATTCTTAGAATGGTAATATTTAGCCCAGATACTTGGATTAAATTTTAAAAGTTCCTCGAAAAAAGAAAGAATTTATTTTGCAATAAATACAAATCCTTTACCCCAATTCTATGTGTTTATCTAAATTGGTAATATGATCACCAAATCTTGTTTGGATTAACGTTTTTGTAAAAACTAAATTGTTGCATTTGCTGCCCCCTCCTTCTTGCACAGGGAGCAATGAGTGACTCTTGAATGGCCAGTGTGAAACCAGAAAACAGATTTCAGAGAAGCTACAGTGTATCTGATTCCACCCATGAGAAAGCAAGCAAGGTCTCTGCTGTGTGAGGACAGTGGCTCTCAGGTCGGGCTGAAAGCAGTTTCAGAGACCCCTCCCCGCCACAACCAGAGCTGATAGCAGCCAGCAGGATCCTGGCTATGCCCTGTCTATGTGATCTTGAAAGAAAACATGCAGGACTGAAGACCTGCCTTTCTGGTCACTTCTCTGGTCACCGTTACCAACTAACTTTATTGCCCAAAGTAAGTCAATAAATTTCTCTATGCTTCCGTCTCTTCATCTGTAAAAGGGGACAATAACATTCACAAAGTTCTAGGCAGGTCAAGAGCTTAAGTAGAATATGCTGAAGCTCTCTAAAAACATCACACAAAACATGCTACTGCTGCTAGGTTTAGGTCTCATTCTTGTAGATCTTGCTTATAAAAATCTATAATCTTCTCCAGCTGGGCTGTGTAAATAGCACCACTATGGGACAACGTAGCTTAATATTGGTTAAATAATATAAACCAATTAATACCCAAACTAAATCCACCTACTCAGCCACATAATCAAAAGGAAGAGAGATAAGAAAGGAAAAAAACCCACACATTTAAAAAAATTCCTGAGTTTTTCAAAGGCTCTCCTATGTTGCCTCTGTAAAATAACAGGATTAGGCCCGCAAGGTTCTGATGGCTTGTTTGTGGGCAGATTGCCTCTCTCGTGCCCTTGCTGCACTGAGCACTGCCAGGCTGAGGTGAAGAGAGAATGTGCTCCTTTTAACAGGAAAGCACACATTGTCACAGTTTCCATAATCATCTTCCAAATATGTGAAGGCATTTATTTGTCCCTTGCAACAAGGCTGCTCAGGCTCCCAGGGAAAGCGGCTACACTCTGAACCATAAATTCACAAGCAACATTTTACTGAAGCTTTCTTCAAAAGCGCAGCTTTTCCAAATTAAGAGATACCAGCATTTGAATCCAAAGGATTTAGATATCCTGTGGAACCCTCAAATTTTTGGCAAAGTAATTCAGAGCATTTGGCAAGCCGATAGGTATAAAAATGTCAAGCAGCATTTACTTCTTTGTTTAGCTCTGGAAATCAGACTCTGTATGGGATCTAAACTATTTGGCTCAAGAAAATTGCCTAGCTGGGGTCGCTTATGCTCCCCACCTTACTGTGCCCAAGCTCCTTGCGTTTGGAAAGGAAAGAAATCTCCCAGCCACAGGCTACATTTAGCATTTTATTTTTAGCATTGCGGTGATACCAAAAACATGAATGTAAACAGGAGGTTGTCAGGCATATCTAAATAGCAGGAGATTAAATTCATGTCAGGGAGAAATCTAACTGGCCCCTGCAGTAAATAAATTGTTTCCCATGAAGTGCTGTTAAATAGAATATTTATAAGATGCTTGCTTTTTCTGATGTTTATAGAGATGATTTTCATGTACCAGGTTGGCTTGCCTTTATGCATTTTACCCATTTTATTCTGGCTGAGTTGGATGTGCTGTTGTACCTGCATGTGCCCACTGCCCTCTACTGGTGAGAATGTGTCATGCCGGACACCGACTCGAGCTTCTCAGAACTTCCTGCAACAGAACTTTGCTGAAGGACTCTAACACCGAAGGAGTTGCAAAGTCTCGTCTGAGTAGCTCAGAGCAAAAAGAGGTCACGATTTTGACCCCAGCATTAGTGCTGTAATATGTTAATTTATATACTGATGTCAGATATTACAAGAGGTAGACACAATTCATCTTTTACAAGAGTTCGGTTATCTTAAGCCCCTGTGGTTGGTCCTTGTGCAAAAGGAGGTCCTATATCTTGCTTTTCTTTGTAAGGTACACAAAGTCTGAGAGAACAAAATGAAAATGCAGCTCAAACGCTTTTCTCCTCCCAAACCGATGATACTTACTGAGCTGCTATCTTAATAAATTTTTTTAAGAGCTGAACACGCTTGCTGGGCTGGGAACAAAGGCAAATCTCAGTGACAACCCAAAACTGAATTTCATTAAATCTCCTCAGGAACAAATCCAAGTTTGCTGTGGTCTTTTTAAAATTATGCCTTCCAAATGTGTGATATATTAGCTCCAGCTAGAAAAGAAAGGAAAACAATTTCACTTCTTTGTTTTTCAATCAAAATGCCAGTGAGGCTTCTCTATTTGTCAAAACAAATTGACACTGGTCAGCAAATGTGAATACAATTGCTGACCAAGGTTTGACTTGTACTACAGATGCAAAGGGCTTCAAGAAGGTTTGTTAAATATATAATGATAACCAAGTGCTGTTGGCTTACTATACTCAGGAAAACATAGCTTACTGTAAGTCATAAAGATTTTTCCTTAACACTGAAAGATTTTATGACAGGCTTTATTAATAAACTCAATATTTAAAAAATGATCATGTGGTTTCCATATTGGAGCACATATTAACATTTGCCGTTGAGCAACGCCAGTGGGCTTCACCCAGAATGGCTATGGTACCTACCAGTCTTTCCGTTGAGTGGCTTACCTCATGCACACAGTTGAAGAGCTCCCAGTCATAAATTGTCATCTGGTATGCTAAATCTTTTGAGCTCATCAGTTCAAAAGTTCCCACTGTTCCAACAGTTGGGCCTTCCTGTTCTGGCAAGGGAGTCTATGAATAATCATGCAAAAATATATTCAGCATCTCAAAAACAACAAACAAACACACACAACACACACTTAATGCTGAATGCTCTAAGGAGTTGCTGAGGGGAAAGGATTCTGGAAATGCTTTCAGGAATATCTTGAAACTTTTATTTAACCGAGAGGTGAAAGAAGCCTTTACTCTTAGAGCTCACAAGCTTTGGTGCCACCTTCCGTCATCATTGTCACTATAAGTAATTCTACTGACTGAAAAATGTGGACCTTGACAAATGAGGTTCAGAGAAAAGTGGCCTGTGGAGGTTCTCTCCTGCTCGGGCCTGGAAGCTCCCTGGAAACAATTCCTTTTCTCCAACAGAGATGTAAGACGTTCTCTGGAGACTTTTTCTACTTCCCAGTGAAGCTGTTCCAAGGCAGGCACTGGCGTGGCAGTTTTGGACCTTAAGCCCCAGTGCTCATTGCTACTTGCTACTGCAGGGGCTGCTGGCTGTGGTATTGTTGCTGCACCTTCATCTCTCATAACACATTGCCTGGGGTTACCAGGTGGCGGAGGGCTCTGTGTACTGAGATCACATACAATGTCTGATTCCTCCACTCTCTGGGAGTGTTGCGCTAAAAGAAGACTTACAAGGTCATGGTGTTTTGGGCCAGACATCGGAAAACCAAACTCTGCTACTCTTTGGAAAACTCTCAGAACTTTCCAACCAACTTACATATTTCATTTCATTTTATGAGAAATGATTTGCAATGCTTTCCTTAGTAAGAGGAATAATTTTTATACATCGGAAACATGTATAACACATGAATACCTATCTATAATATATGTACGAAGTCATAAAAGCCACGTGAATTGAACGAGGATTTCCCTAACATGCATAACATATTTGGATATTCAATATTTAGGTCAGAAGTACTACTATTGTGCAAGTTCTATCACCATCATTATCATCATCACCCTTAATTGTTATGTTCTGTAAATGCTCACTGCACTCTGGGCACTAAAAGAAATTACACGTTCAGGATGTAGGTGGTCCCTGCATTTGAAGTTGGCAGTCTAAGAGAGGAGTCAGCCCTGGCCACCAAGTACCACCCTGCACATTGATAAAGAGTCCACTTCTGGCATTCGTTTGCAGAGGCATCAACACACACTCGACTCCTGAATACAGAGGTAAATAGGTGAGAGAATGTGAATGGGCTTTTGGAGAGTCAATGGACATTTGGAATGAATGTATGGCCTGAAGGGTTTCTTGGACAAAGAAGCGAGGCTTTAAACGATGCAGTAGACAAACTTTGGGTGGGTTCGAACAGTGAGGATTCTCCTGAGCATCCAGGATAGTGTGTTGTAGGTTGAAAAATGGCAAGAGAGGCATGAAGGTAGGGAATCAGTCATGAGACTGGCTTGGCAGGCAGGAATAGTCAGGTCAGGGGAACCAAACGGATGGCTTAACAGTACCAGATGAGGAGTGGCCTTTTGTGAAAGACCAGGTTAGTGCCAGCTTTAGAGAGAAATGACTAAATCTAAACCCCACTCGAAGTGTAGACTTGGATCGATTCCCTGCTTTTCGAAATGTGTTCTCAGCTCTGGTAAGCTGAAGTCACTGAACCTAGTACCTAGGCTTGTTAAGAGGGTTGGATGGTAACTTAAGTGTAGCACGTAAGCACAGTGCCTGGCATGGAGGAGAATCCTCCTCTCCCCCTACACTAGTTTCCTTCCTAGATATGCTGCAGCAATGCAAAGGTACAGGCGCGCGTGATCAGTACAACACCTAGGTGTAAGAGCTAGCATCCTATGCAGGGGACAGAGAGCAGGGAAGAAAACCATGATGACAAAGTTTTGAAGCTGATGGGCAAGCAGCTTATGGAAGCAAAGAAATAGAATGGTTTCTAGCAGCATAGATTTTAGGTAGAAAAGTTGAGGAAGCTTTTAAATGCTAGGTCTGAGGACCCCTCTTAGGCGCAGACTCGCTCGTTTTTCCATTCCCTCTTGCATCTGCTGCTGTGAACACAGCCCTCTGCTCCTCTGTGGGACTGCCCTCCCACTCTAGTCTGTGGGTTTGCTCTCCCCTCAGACTGCCTACCTGCCTATCTCTTTTCCTTGAGGCCTTAGGGCTTTTCATAGAGAGGACAAATTAACCCAGCAACTACAGGGAAGATGCTAATTTTAAGAAATACTTAATATAATCTTACTTGTGGATGCTGGTCTATTATTCCTGCATCCTTTTTAAGAGAATAACAGAAAGCCTTGTTGAATCTCTACTTTTTGTGAATGGGCAGAGCTCACCAAGTCTCCTCCCTCCTTGGCAAAGGGCAGGCTGACCCCTGTCTTCCATGAACCTCTGAAGAGGCAATCTGAACAGCCGTGGGTGCTCCTCTACCTGAAGTGGGGGGTGTACATGTGGACCCTGGCCCTCATAGAAGCAGATATTCCTGTTGGAGATTCGCTACAGATGAGGCACAGCAGAGTTTATGTAGGGTCAGCATTGCACAGACAGATCACCTACACAGAGGTGTAGAACTCCCATAGACTTTCTCTGCTCCTTTTTGAGAGCTGATTTCTGTTAAGCCTGGATGGTGGTGACTGAGAGGGTAGCATGTTACTCTCCCATTTTTCAGATGAGAAAACAAAGACCTAAAAAGGATTGTGCTGACTGTCAGTAACAAAGAGATGGTTAAAGCAAGCTGCCACCTCAGCGTCTCTCCTCATGCTCCCACACCTGTGCCCAGCTCTGCAATGGCATTTGTCACACTGGATTCTCATTACACTCTGGTGTTCCTCACTACACTGTGAGTTCTTTGAAGCAGAAAGATCATAGTGAATTTACCCTTAAGACCATCCCAGAGCCAGTACCAGCCACAATGCCTGGAATAATGTAGTGGGCACTAAATAAAAGCCGAAGGAACCAGGGAATGGATAAAAGTAGAACCAAATCACAGTACGATGCAATTTTACTGTAATTTGCTCTATACTAACATTTATGCTTAAACAAAATGTCAAGAACGTTTAAAGCTCCAGAATCTAGGCTCTTCATCTAAACTAAGATTAATCGCTGGCACTCTACTAATTTTAGACAACACAATTAGGTACCACGATTTGTTCTGTTCCAGGTTCTTGGTGCTAGTCTCATCTCTCTAACTTGACTGTAATTGTCACAAGGAACGAGAGTCTAGTGTCACACAAAAGCTAGCACAGCACTGAGCACAAAGCAGATAGTCCTTGCTGATGGATCAAAGCGTTCGGCCAACATTCTGTACTGCAGAGTCATCCTGTGCATAACTATAAGGACTGTTTTCAAAGAACTCTTTAGAAAGCTAGAGAAAGAGCTCCATATCTACAGTTTTGTGAGCCAGGTGAGGTTCCACCTCTCCTTAGTATAATGACATAACTTGCAGCCCAGTGAACAGCAGAATGTTGGTAGGGAAGAAGAAGTTCATGTCCCAGGTACTTGTTGCAAAGTAAGTTCTTTTCAATTGCTCAGGCCTTAAAATGGAAGACTAGCAAGGACTAAGAACTTGTAAGGCTGCAAGATGACGTGCAAATGAACAGAGGCTTAAAAAGTTAGTATCAGCCCTACAGGGAGCTAGAGACAGCCCACACTCTCCATCTCGGCACCACGGTCCTGCACTGTGGCCAAGGACCAGCGGCAAGAGAGTCCTGAGCGCTGCGTGGCAAACACGTCAGTAGGGCTCCACCGAAATGGCTTTTCATGGCTTTCATTTCCAGGAGAGGGTGCCACGAATCATGACATTATTTTTTTTCCCCCAAACCCTCGATGTTGGGAAATATTTATTTTTTAGAAAGCAATGAATGTAGATGACTAAAATATATATGAAAAGGATGGTAAGCAGACTCGGATCTTGTAGCACCAGTGGTTGAGGAAAGGCAAGGGTGCGCATGAGCCCTGATGAATGAGGGAGTAGGAAGAGAACGGATGCTGCATCTCTAAGTTCCTCTCCAGGTGAATTCGAGATACGGCAAGAATCTGCTTTTGTGCCACAGTGCACAAAATGGCCTTCCTCAAACCATAAAAGCAGAATTACGATGAGGCTAAAAAACAAGCTCTAAAAATCTAAGGAGGGGAATCTTGATTTACCTCTAATTTCTAACTTGATTAAACTCGAACGTGTCCATGCAGCACTTATGCAGTTAAACTCTCCCGGAAAAAAGCAATGCAGTTCACCTCTAGCTCCTGTGTTGCACTTTTCTTAGTAAAGAAGCCCTGTGCGACCATAGACGAAAAGAAAAACAAAACAAAACAAAACGAATTCTCTATCTTTTGAACTGGCCCCAAAGGCTTTCTAAGATCCTTTAATAGCTACTCACTTCCATGTTTAATTTTTATAAGATAAATCGAAATGAACTCTACCATCTGCGTAAAAGAGAGTAGGCTACTCAATTATTAGCATAGGTCCATTAATCGTGTTTTGGTGATTTAGGGAAGACTGCAGGCCCCTGGTATTTCCTACATAAGACAGAATACTTTCAGGCAATAGCATTTTTCATGGGCTGGAGAGGGGTTTTGCCATCGTGCATTTCTACATCCCCCTAAGGAGTATGATAAATTGGAATACCTTGCCTTAAAATGATTTCTATCCTGGTCTTAGTATTCAGATTTTTAATATTAATATTTAAACTGGGGACATTTCAAGAAAGTGAATTACTACCAGTTCTGAAAGCTGAGTTATGCCCCAATATGGTGCTCCTTGGCTAATTCCTCAAAAGAAAATCTAAAGTCAGAGCATCTCAAATGAACACCTGAGGCTTACCTAACAGACCTCAGAAAAAGAAAAAGCCAAGCAGCATTCAAGATTTTTTTAGCAACGAGGTTCAACATGACTGCAAAATTAGGCTCCAGACAAGTTTTTCTGATTGCAGACGCTGCTCTGAGGAGGCCATCCACACCTACCAGTGAATCGAATTGCTCTCGCGGGCAAGCAAACAGACGTCCATTAATGGTGAGCGTCGTAAATACTGAAACATCATTAGGTTTGAGCACCACCTTTTCTGTGAACATAAAAAGCAAGAGATTGCCTATTAAATGCATCTGAGATTTGCTGCACTGCCCTAATCACACCAACAAATTGCCAGCTCGGTGAATTACCGGAACACGCAGAGTGACTGCATAAAATACAGCACTGAAGAGACCCACTGAATAAAAAAGACGCAGCATTCACACAGGCACACGACACTCAGGATGCCATCAGAAATGACCACAAAACAGGTCTGGAAATATCTGAGGGTCAATTCATCCAATTCTGTGCTGCAATGGTAATTACATACAAAAACCACACTTGCAATTTATATAACGCTGTCTTTCCATACGGTAATCACACCAAGCTCTTTGGAAAGATCGCTTTTAGCAAACTTGCAAGGGGAGAGGGGGGAGATCCTGAGATCCCACATGACTTTAGATGCAAAATTTATCATCATTTTTTCACTTATTTCCTAATTTGGAAGGCAGCTGCATTACCTAGATTGTCTTTCATATTTTAAAATTAATTCATTCAATAAATATCTATTTAGCCTATACTACATGCCAGACGCTGCTCTAGGCAATGATGATATAGTAGGAAAAGATAAAGAAAAAAAAAATCCCAGTCCAAAAAACAGAAAAAAAAATCCCAGTCCAAAAAGAGCTTACGTCATAGTGAGGGATGCAGTGACCAAGATAAATATATTAGAGTGAGAAGTGATAAGGAGATTGTAATTGTTTATTAACTGTTCACCTCCTCACCAACCTTGGAGCACTTGAGGGTATGGGTTGGGTCTAACTCGTCCTTCCTGTCACAACCATACTAAGTGGCCAGCAAATATATGATGAATGAATAAGTGACATTTCAGGAAAGCATAGAGTAATCAAGTAATCCCGTAGGGAAAATACTCCTCATTTTGTTCAATGAGCTGTGCTGTCTACTTGATAAGGAGGGGGACCATTATCAGCTGAAAAGAACTAGCCTCCGACCACCTCCAATTTCACTTTCGTCTGTCATGTTAGATGCTCTCTTAGTGTTCATGTTTCTCAATGCTCCAAGGCCTAAAGCTTTTTCTTTTTTCTTTTTTTTTTTTTTTTACAGTTTATACAGCAAGAACATCTACACCAGATATTTCAGTTCCAGCTGCCTCAAACAGATCCCTTCACCTCTTTCTGTTTTCGAGTGAGTACCTACAAGACAGGGGATGTTAGACACTCACCAGCTCACTTCTAACCATATCATTTCTGTTATTCATGGGCGGGGGGGAATATGTAGCATCATTTTGTCCTTTTGGATCATCTTGGAAGGGCCAAATTCCTGGCGGAATTCAGATGGGATGGGATAGGCCATTTGGCAGAAGTGCAAAGAACCCAGTGAGGCTATTACCTCCTGCAGAGCTCATCTTGACTATGATCAGGCTTTCTCCAGAGCCCAGCTTGTCTGCGACTGCACTGATGACTTCCTTCACCGAGGCGGCCACCGGCACCCGGATGGTGGTATAGGTGTGGTCCATGCAATACACCTTAAACAGAACTATTGGGAAGGCAGTGACAATGTGGTTAATTGGTCTTGGGAATTCTGAAGGAAATCAGAAGCTATGCAAAGTGGTGAACCATCCTCCACCATTTGCATCATCTTGCCATTCTTACTGCTGCATTTATTTCCACTCGTCTGTGACTATGCTTGCCCCCTTTGAAAACTCCCCACTGCACAAACGGCTGTCATCCCCAATCAAAACGACAACAACAAAAACAACAACAGATATTTGTGAAAACCCCGCAAGGAGATCATGGGGGAGAATAAGAAGTATGGTTCACTCAACTTCCTGGGTCTGCCCTTGTCTGTGAGCTTTTCTTTTTTTCCACAACACAGGGAGTGCTGCTGTAGGCTGATGACGACTAGATTACTGCTTACTGCTGCCTGATGTGGCAGTGGGGGGCCACCATTAACACCTCTATAAACAGGAGTGCTTCTGCCTGGGGCAGTGAACATATGTTGACATTCCTGCTCTCTTTTTCACTTGGTTTATGTACTTTGGGGCTAGGCCAAATAGCTTGGGTGGCATTTAGCTCAGCAGACATGTATGTGGCACCCACAGGCTCACCTCTGAACACACGAATCCTGGAAGGAATTCTAGCTACTGTAATTCTTAGGTTTAGAAGTACTCCTAAATTACAAGAGTCATTTGTAATTCATCATTGTTATTAATTTAATAACACTTTTTTAAATAAAAAATTCATCATTGTTATTAATTTAATTTTAATTTTTGTTCTTTGGAGAAAGCTTAAACAAGCAAACAATAATAGGCAGCTTCCCTGATGGCTGCTAAGGGGGCTGTGCTCAGGGCCAGAGCACTCTCCCTGGAGGGGAGCCCTGCTCTGCAGATGACTCTGATACCCTACCTCTGCTAGGCACCCGCAAAATGCTAGGCTGCAAAACGCTAGCCACCTTCCCATAAGCTCTTCCCAGGGGTAAGCAACCTTGACAACTGGTCCCTGAGATATTTCTTTCCTTCAAAGGCAGGGTAGAAGGAGAGAGGCAAAATCTGGGAAGTATGGACAAGCACCTCAGCTCCAGGCAGAGTTCAAGAACATAAATAACTGAAATGCAAAAGAGCACCTCAAAGCGTACTATTCGGGGTACAAAGGAGCCCCCCAAGGAAAGCTATTCTAAGGGTCCAAGGTGATGACTCCCAGGGGAAGATTTTGTTCTGACTTCAAATAATCTGAAAATCCAGCATTGGAAGAGAATTCTCACCTTCATCAGAGCCCCGGATAGGTTGGTGCTTCTGGGCTCTCTCATCACCGGTGTTGAACTGTTGCAAAAGAACTTTGTGCTGCAAAAATAAAAACAGCTGCTGCCTTCAAGGGGGAATGACTGATCACATTTGCAACTCAGAGGAAATGCACCCGAGAAGTAGTCAGAGTCAAGAAACGAAGATAACATATTTTGCATTGACAAAACATCACTTTTAAATATTGCAACGTAATATTTCTGGAGAACTGTCATTGTATAGGGCACAATTGGAGAATCCTAGTCCATCATCACTTACCTTCTTTTGTGGATTCTTTGCATCTTCTGAACTACAAAAAAAACAAGAAAAAATATCATTTAATACCATGAGTACTATTATTTGAAATTGCTTTATTGTATATAACTTTAGTCTTATGTTAGAAAACGAAATCGCAGCATCCCTTCAGGAGGCAATATGAATCTCCTATTTTGCTACTGAGACCAAAGCATGGAGGACACAGCAAGGATCAGCCCTTGCCACTGGCAAATCCCTAGTGGAACTGATGTTAAAAGCCATGGTTTGTAGCTGTCAAAGTCTATCTAGTAGCATATATTCTCTCGTACTTAACCCAAGGCTCAAGGAACAGCATGTGAAAGCCTTCTGTGTTTTTACTGAGAGGACACAAATATTCACTATCAACAGCTTTGGCAGCTAAAAGTGAATTTTCCATATAAGTAATTCCCCTTAAACTTTCTTTAAATGCCACTGACCATTTTATTACTGGATTCACTGCTTTGAACCGAAGGGACTGAAGTTTATTGAGTTAGAGGTCCCAAAGGAGGATCTTTTCCTTTCCAGGCTTTCTGTTGGCGGCCATCCAGCATAGGAAATGGCCGAGCAGAATCTCAGTCCTTTCATTCGTTTGGCCTTATGGCACCTCCTATACCCAAGGCCCCGTCTGTTCACATGAGAACACTGTGTGGCTGTTGAACAACCAGCTTTCACCTGTTGGCGGGCAAAGACCTGTGTAGATGTTTGGGCTGAGAGCAGGCACTTCTGTGATGGAAGCACACCCCAAAGCCAAGCCCTTCCTTACATTTGCTTGACAATCTTCTCCAACTCGGGAAGTTGCTCCTTGAAGGCAGTGATCATCCGGGCATCATCTGATACAGACACATAAAACTCCTGTAATTGGCAAAGGTCACAGGCTTTTAACAAGAACCGCAAAAGGCACACAATTCTGTAAAGAGCAATTAAGATGTGTCTTTGTGTCATCTGCTTCACTAGCACCTCTAAACCATGGTTTCATGGACCAGAGACAAAAAAAAAAAAAAAAAAAAAAATATAATATGCCTAAAGTCAAAATCACAGATGAGAAAAAATTTGGAAATGGATAGAAGTGATGGTTGTATAACATTCATTACACTGTGCATGTAATTAATGCCACTGAATTGTACACTTAAAAATGGTTAAAATGGCAAATTTCATGTTATTTTATCACAAAAATTTTTTAAAAGCTATAATCGCAAATGAATTGTTTATATGATATTTATACAAAAGGCAATGGGTTGGAATGGGTAATTTTATCATCTACCTTTTAAGAGCACTTTTTTTTCACCTCAATATTTTTTCAGGAGAATTTTAGTATTTATTTTGATACTATTTTAGTATTTACTTTTCATTTAATGTTTACCAGTGGCTGTGGTTAATTGTTGGTGGCAAAAATACAAGCGGGGTCTTCAGCACTATCCTAAATTTATGCTGAGTTTATGCCACCAGCTCAGGTCTGTTTACTGAAGCTCTGGAAACTGTCCTGACCACAGGGCAGCAGCAGCAGCAGCAGCTGTGCCCTGCTTTGTTCCAAAGTAGTGGCCTCCACAGCAGAAGATGAGAGCTGTGGCAGTGCCAGCTTAACCGCCCCTTTGGTTCATCTGCTAAAAAGGCCCTTTACTCCATGGGTAGAGGCCATGAGTCAAGTGATGACCCCAAGCTGCTATTATATCTTCACATTTTCGAAATACTTCATTCTGCAGCCTTAAGGGACTCTCATGGTCTACCCTTCCTCCCTGTCTCCTCTACCTGCCTGACAAATGATATGGTTAAAAAGGAGAGAGGGGATATGTTTCTTTTGTACAATTCATTCCTGGAACATACAGACTGATAAAATTTGAAATCGAAGCCACATTGTATCCACCCCTCTACCTGACCCTCCGCTCCCCACCCCCCCCCACACACAAAGAAGTAAGGTCCTTATCTAAATTCTAGAGGGCAGAGTGAGTCATCAAGGATTAAAAGCCAAGGTTAATGCTATAATGTGGGTCTGGAGCCATGGGAAGAAAAAGGAAAGTTCAGCTTAAAGCAGTGTTTATAAAATATATCATGTCTCTTCATAACCACTTCATGGTCCTAGTAATTCCTCAGTAAAATTACTGCTTCACTCTGCTCAAAAATCTACCATTTGATGGAGTAATCACACTTCTAGAAATGTAACCAGAGAAAGACCTACCTGAACCAAAATGTTTAGTATACTATTTTTCTAGGAAAGTGAAAATGGAAATGATGTAAATATTTAACAACATGGGAACAAATAAATATATCTGTGGCATAGTTAGAGGTCATTAGAAAATTTTATCAGAAAGCCTATACGGACATGGAAAAATCCCGACATAAAATTAAATGAAAAAAGCAGCCTACGAAATGATGGGTACTATGTGATTACAACTATAGAAAATATACAAAGAAAAAGGCCAAATGAAAATACATTAAAATGCTACCAGTTATTGAATTAGAGTGGCAGGATAATAGATGATATTTTCTCTACGTATGGTATCTTTCTGATGCATGAACATGTTAACAAAATCTAGAATTTTCATTTACAGTCTCTCCAGGGAAGCTGCCGTGTCTAGGGCAGTCCCTCTATTGTAGGACAAAGATGTATTCTTGGAAGGGAGAATCCCTCATACCTCCAGGAAAGCCATAGCCACATCATCCTCTTGTAGGACGTCTCCATACATGGCGGCCCACTGCAACACCAGGCGGATGACCCTCCGCTTATTGTTAAGGGCATAATCCATCTTCTCCTGCTCTGTACCTTGTGAAGGCTGTGCATGGTAAGTGCCGAGGAGTCAAGGAAGACATTTAGACATTTCACACTCATTTCACTGAGCTCCTTGCAAAGGCAGATCCCAGCTTCAGAAAGCCAGCCCATTGGACTGATTCATTTCCTCCCCTAAGCCCTGAAGAAAAGCCCTACCAACATAAACGTTCTGGACCAAATGCATACAAACCCTTGTAATGCCTGCTGACTTTGACCTGATAGCTGCCCAAGGAGTTAGGCTTGCATGGCTCCACTTCGACTTGTGTGTTGACAAAGATTCTTGTGCCTAGCTCCAGCTCTCACCAGGCTGTCTGCACATGCCCTGGCTGCCTTCCACCTTGTCCTTTACTTCTTAGGGGTGGTCATGCTTCCTGCTGTTGCCTGTCTCTGGGTGCTTTACCATCTCTTGTTGGTTCTGCACGCATCTTTATAACCGCTTTCATTATATACATTTCAGTCAAAACCTTCCAAGTGGGCATCCAGTAATGCAGGAACCATGACATACAAAAAGTGCATGGGAGCAGGGTGAAAAGTGAGGCTGGAGGAAGACAAGCTTACCCAGGGTTAGGAAGAGGAAAGGTTCTTGTTGTACTGATCTTCTGGTGAGGGGCTCAGGCATACTTTATATATTATTCCTTCTTTTCTCTCCTAGAACCATAACTTCACTCATAGTGGCTTTGTGCTTTTATGGCTGGCCATTTTAACTAAACTATTAGTTTTTTGAGGCTTGGGATAAGATATTATTTGTCTCATATTCTGTACCATGCCTAGCAAAATGACTATCTAGACCTTTTATTTCTTTATTAATACAAAAAATACTTAATTGAGTGCCTGTTTATGTGTCAGGGAAGGTCTCTGCTTACAGTTTACATTCTCATGTAGATTACGGTAGGGAGAGTATAGTATATGATCAAGAACAATTTTAGATTAGATATACTGTTCCTTTTTCAGTGATTTATAGTAGTTCACAGTACAGATAATTAGTTCACAGAACAATCTCCTCATTATAACTTACATTGTAATTGCATATAGGGTACCTCAATTAAGTTCTACTTTATAGTCTTGTGATGAAAGTATTTTTCCCTTTCTACAAATGAGCAAACTGAGCACAAATGGCCAGGATTACATAGCAAGAATGCAGAGTTAGTTCTGAATCCAAGGTTCCTAATTCCAACTAGTTTCTTCCCTATTACACAACACCCCCATGCCTCATAGCTGCCTACAAGACGGGACATGCCTTAGCTTCCGACCATGACTTAAAAGGCACTGCAGACATCTGCCTCGTGGCACTGCTGAGCTTGAGAGCTACACCAGTAAAGGGCCTTTCTAAAGGGACCATAAATAATCATGATCAAGGTAAACGACAGGACCTTAAAGCAAAGGTTTACTGCATGTAAATGGGTTGCAAAATGGCTTTCATAAATTGAGCACGAGATTCATAAAAAAGAAAATTGCTCAACCTGTATTGCTACAATTCTCTCTGAACTTGCAATAAAAAAAAAGAGAAGAAAGATTACTTTATGTGAAAATTATTTCTTTTCTGATTAACCCTTAAGTCTCTTGCTTGTATGCACGTGTAACTTGATTTTTCTTTCCAAAGAACTGCAATGCTGGGCACTACATTTTATGACTATTTTTTTTTATGGTACCTAGCAGCATAATCAGGCACATGGTGGGTACTAAATGAGTAATTCCTGACAGCTAAAAGAATATCTACTGTTTCACCCACGAGTCAGAGAGAGAGAGAGAGAGAGAGAGAGAGAGAGAGAGAGAGAGAGAGAAATAAAGAGTGAAGGAGGAAAGGAGAGAGAGAGAAAGAGAGAGACTTTCCTACTTGTATGAAGCTGAAATGGATTGACATATCAAGCTGATATCAAGTGGCTATAACTCTAACTTTCTAGTTATCTTGACTTGAACTCCAGGAGATAATACAAACGCTTGTGTGTTAGATACAGAGATATCAGAACACCTGCAGCTAATCTCTATGGCCCCCTACAGGATAAAGGGTCAGGACAAAACTTTTCTTTTCCACTTTACTGCTTCGGAAATCTATCTTTTGCTGACAACAGAAGATAGAATACCTGATTGGAAGGATTAGCATAACATTTCGAATGTGTGTAGAGCTTGACGTTTATAATAAATGTGCTCAATGTGCTCATATGATCATATAATGCTTTCTACAAACCTGAAGGGAAAATATTTACAGATGAGGAAACTGAGGGTCAGAGAGAAGAGATGTGCCCAGCATTGTTCAGTGAGTAAATAGCAAGGTTTACAAATCCAGACAGGGCTTTTTTCCACTATTGCCACTCCCATCGCCCCAACAGTGGCTATAGTGACAAATTCATGAAATTATTAAGAATAATTACATCTGGGAAGTAAAAATCCTAATGGAAAAAATTTTTTTCATATTCTCTCTCTCTCTCTCTCTCTTCTCTCTCTCTCTCTCTCTCTCTCTCTCTCTCTCGCTCTCTCTCTCTCTCTCTCTCTCTCGCTGTCCATATCTTCCCCCCTCCCTCCCTCTCCCCTCTCTTTCTTTCTTTTTCTTTTATAGCTTGGTGATGTCTCAGCTTTCCTGGAGCTGACTCAGTGTGCTAAGTACCTAAACCAAGGCTGAGTGCCTGCTGCTCTTCAAGACTCTGCAGCTTCCTGGGAGTTAGAACTGACCGCATCTGGGGAAACAAGCTTTCTCTTTTTTGTCATGAAATTTAAGTACTTTTGCCTCTGGAAAAACAACCACACACACACACACACACAGTGCTTATTTGTTTCATAAAGTCTTGCCTTTCCCCTTACAGATGTTTATTTACTAAAATGGAGGTGCAGGAATTACTACTTTTATGGCCAGCTGCAGGCATGTGCTCAAGGATCCTCCCCCTCCCTGGGCAACAGGCTTCCATTCCTGAGCTGTCTGCAGAATGAGACTCTTAAGGGATACAGAGGAGACTTCGTATGTAATTGATTATACTTGAAGTGGCTACAGGTGAGGTAGTGGGGCTTCTGTTGTTTCCCAGAAAATCTTCTCAGGCTTTTAGAAGATTTATGTGATTTTTAGCTTTTACTAAAATCCTACAAAAAAGGTGGAGAGAGGGGGGCAGAAACTACATTCCCTTCAGGCAGCAGCCACATACAGAACATCCCACCAGTCTCCTTGTCTCAGTGTGATGTCAAAAATGCAACCTAAGAAGAGTAACATTTCAAATTTAGCATGTTCGTAAATTTAAACACACCGAGAAGGTTGCAGACACCATTACCTTCTCTGGCTAAAACTGGAATAATGCATTACCCATGTAATGGAGAAAGTCCTATGTGGAATAAAAATCTCTTTTCCAGGGTGAATAATAATTTAGGAAGGATTACTAATGTGTACCACACACATAAGATATTTTTAACATCTAAAGGAAGCTATCTGAATTATATACTTGATTAATGTCTATGTTAAGAGTAGATTAGTAGGGAAAATAAAACATATAATAATCCAATGATCAAATGATCAGGAAATACTTGTATTGAATAAAGCCATGACTCCTGATAGTTAGGTTCAGGTCAGAACTAACTTCTTGAATTCATGGGGTAAAGAGATACGAAAAGATAACACGGCTCTGACATCTTATAAAATGCTAGTTAAAAATCTATAGGAGAATCTAGAATTATTCACTGAATTGTTATTTTAAACACAATTAAGAAAAGGCCATGATAGTCAAACTGGCCAAACTCATCGCTGATATACTGAATTAATTTCAGATGATTCACAGAATCATAGAATCTGTGAATTGCAAAAGCCCTTTGATTATAGCTCCTTCAATTCCACAATCTTTGAGGTAAGGAAACGGAGATAGAATGAGGTGAAATGACTTTTCCAAATTTATCAGTGGAATTCTTGGGACTACCATTCAGTTCTCTCATCTCTCTCCCAGGTATTCTATTTACTTGTTTAATGCTGCTGTGTTTTGTTTGACATTAATGTTTTTTATGCTAACACATATTATACAGCATAATTTGGTTGGATAAAAGGGAAAGTCATCTGAGATGAAGAAATTGATCCCCCAAATTCTCAAAGACTACAGAGAACATACAGGAAATCGAGTAAATGTTCCAGCCTTGACAATCTGATGTCAGGGAGGCACTGAAATTCTAATGTCTGACCCAGAACTTCTCTGTTACAGTTTTAACCACTTCTCTTGTTCAATATCTGCTGATTTAGAAGCATGGCTCACCACTAACCAAACATTCTTAAATCTATGGACCATTCAAATCCTAACTTGAGGTTTCTCTTGTTATGATAATAAGATTTCTCACCATCTGGAAGATTAAATCAAAATCCTTAATAGCAGGAACTATGTCATAAACTCATTGTGAATCTCTACACTTTCTAGTCAAGGATTGGGCATATGGAAACATAAAGAGCCTCAAGTGTTTGTTGATTGACTGGTTACCTTAAACAATTCAATCACGCTGATCACACTATTTGGAGTGCTATATATAATGCAATCTTCTTAAAAAAAAAAAAAAGATTTTTTTTTTCATCTTACCACAGCTCTTTAAACCTTTTGTCTAAGTTATCTGAAATTCCATGTTGTCGAGATGTCAAATACAGATCGTACGTAGATACATTGTAAACAAGTTCGTATTCAATGTCCCCGGGATGACTAAGTCTACACAAACACCAAAACGTCTGGCGTATCTTTTAAACAGAATCATTGAGTTATTAGGTATTTAATCTCCAGAACCACAGATTGTCAGAGTGATGAAATCTTCACCGACTTGTCCCAGTTCTTTCAGCATCATGTAGATGGGGCTGAGGACAGACTGGATCTGTTCCGGTGATGTATTAGGGCTGAGGACCAGAAAGGGCGAAGGCCACAATGTAGGCTACAGTCTTCCTACCCAGCCAACAGCAGGCTTTCTATTCCATTGAGTCATTTTCCTCATGCCGGCTCTGCCGTTCAAACACTATAATTATTTCATATATTTTTACCTAGTTATTATCTTACTCACCACAGGCACCTGTAATTTTTCTGTATTTTTTTTACTGCTCATTTACTTATTCTTAATTCAGCTAATAATGGTTCCACATATTAAAATTACCATGGGGAAAGTAAGTGAAAACCTCCTAGGATGTAGAGGCAGCAGATTCATTACAGCCTACAACAGGGAATAAAATATTATGTATACTTTTTGCAGTAAGTACATGCTAATTATGCAGCTATTTATAAAACACTTATCAACATTCAAACTGATACTCTTCAATGTTGTTGTTTTTTTAA
This sequence comes from Eonycteris spelaea, assembly GCA_003508835.1. Classification (NCBI taxonomy): domain Eukaryota; kingdom Metazoa; phylum Chordata; class Mammalia; order Chiroptera; family Pteropodidae; genus Eonycteris; species Eonycteris spelaea. The sequence continues at coordinate 8,735,331 of PUFA01000024.1, read as the reverse complement.
AGCCCTGCTTTGCATACAAGATCTCTGCTTGCAGCTGAAAACAAACTTTGGGGGTCATCTGCCCACTGACTAGACAAAGCTTTTGTACATTCGTTATATGCCATATTCCTCTCTTGATGGTACAATTATTTATATGAGGCAACATTTATATGGGGCTTTATAGTTTATAATGTACTTAAACACACACACAGCCTCATTTGATCTTCACAACAACCTAGTGAGGTAGCATAACTACTCCTATTATACAGATGTGGTTCAGAGAGGTTAAGTATAATTGCCAAGTAACACAGCTTGTAAGAGGTAGGTCTTAAGCACAGGTCTTCTGACTTCAGAGCTCTTGCTTTTCCCAGTATGGGGCATCTTAACTACCCTGCCTCCATTCATGGAGCAGGGAAAGATATTTATAAAATATTGCTTAGTGACAAAGCACATATAATTATTTAGAGTATATCCCATTACTGTACTTAAAAGTATAAATCTATATGTATAGAAAAAAGACTGGAAGGATACATACTAACATGTTAACAACAGTAATACCCAGTAGGGTTATAGGTGATTTTAATTTTCTTTTTAAAGACTGGTGGAAGATTGAACTAAATTTTAAGTGCAGATTTAAAAAGATTAAAGAAACTGGAGATGAAAAGTACAGAAATTGAACAAATACAATTTAAAAAACTCATTATAAAGTACTTGTATTCATCAGGTCAAATCATGTCCCAGGCATACCTAATGAATAGAGAGTCTCTCTCATTAGCACATAAAAGGCCTGAAATATTAATGTTAAACAGAGTTCTACCACCTTCCTCTGTGCTAAAAGCAAAATTGGAGGAGGCATACAATGTGGATTAAGGACAGAAATAGGTGTCAGTGGCTCAGGGCTCAAATCTTTTCTGTACTAGTAATTACCTTTCTCTGAGCAAATCATAATTTTTCATTATCCTAGTTTATTGACTTGGAAAAAGAGCAGTGAAAATACTGACTTGTTCATAGGGCTGCTGTGAAAAGTCATATACTAAGTACTTTGAAAACACTCAGCCAAAGCAACTCACTTTAACGTGGGCGCTTTAATGGAACATGGTTAAGTAGTTTAATATCCCTACATTGCATGTTAAGTACATGGGGGTTAACCCACTTGTTCAGTTTTACATAATATCTCACTGTCGCTTGTGCATGGGGTGTTGTACAGTTTATGTGTATTTGTTGTTTTTGCCTGCCCATTATGTATTTCTTCACTTTTTCTGTTTTTCTTTATAGGCAGTCTCTGTCCAGTAAAGTGCTTTGCCTTCTCTTGACCAAGATGTCAGCAGTGACCTAAACTAGGCCAGCTAGACCCTCCTTCCTGGGGATGAGGGAATGAGGTGAGGGCCCAGGATGCTTGGGGCAAGCAGATTTACTCCACAAGCAGAGCCTTGGATTTTGCTGCCCTCACAGCCCCTTTCTAAAGCCTGGGCTCTCCAAAGATTCCTTCAATTTTGAGTTATCCCACATTTCTGATAAATTCCTTTATTCCTTAAGTCAGTCACAGTTGGTTTATGTTACTTATGGCCCAAAAAATTTAGCTTATGTAAGGAGCCTATATAACATCTCCCTGGAGGGAAAAGGACTAAAAATTGATTCCTCAGCTTAATATAGAAGCACTAACACATACATGGCGTGCAGGGATGGAGCCCTTTCCATTTGCTGGCCTGCAGCAGGATAATCTCCCAGCCTCCCTGGCATACCCTTCCTAGATATTACAGAACAGTAATTCTTGTTTGAGGCTCCTTTTCCCAGTGTCTAAGGACTAGACTTATGCTGTCCAATATGGTAGCCACTAGCTGCATGTGACTATTTAAATTTAAATTAAATAAAATTAAAAATTCAGTTCCTCCATCATAGTAGACAATTTCAAGGCTAGTGGCTACTGGGTTAGCCCAGATATAGAACATTTCCATTATTGAAAGTATTCTATTGGACACTTTATTTAATTTCAACAAATTAGGCCTACTTTGGTTTTAGCCACCAGAATCGTGCAATATATTGTGAAGAAATGTTCTTAAAGGATATAGCTTTAAAAAAAATAAATTGTAAAGAAAAAAAAATGACACATTCTAGGCTCAGAATCCTGAGACCTGGATGAATCATGGCTCTGCCACTTCCCTTGGGCACGTCACACCATTTTTTTGAACTTCAAACTCTTCATTTGTGAAATAAAGCTAATACTAACTCAATACACTCCTGTAAAGGTAAGTGGTAAAATACAGGCCAATGCTTTGAACTTGGCACCTGATGCACAGAGAATTCATTCCAAATAGAACAATGGAGAGAATCTAGGTTCCTAGAGGACCAGGTATAAAGAAGGTGGTCTGAGGGCACTAGGTGGTGTAGATGATGTCCTGTCATCCTGGATTCCCTCCATCTACTGAAGAAAAAAATAGGATTGGATATGCAGGTTTCTCTAGTTTACTTTCCTGTCTTCTCTTCCCCCCCAACAATATTACTGCCATATCTCTCACCTCCTGACCTGGGATGGCATGGGCTTTCGTCCAGGAGACTTTATCTTAAGAACAAAGGTCAGTGATATGGATGTTCTCAATCATTCTGAAGTAGAACAAGCTAATAAATGAAAAAGTCAGAATTTGCCAAAAAAAAAAAAAAAACCCAACCCCCCCCCCCCCAAATCCACAAAAAAAACCCAACAACAAGAAAAAAATATATAAGCTTAGTGTTTGGGGCTTGAGTTGCAAAGATGATATGATGTGGTGCACTGTACTCTCTCTCACTCTGCTTGTAGTTTTGTTTGCTTTAAAGTTTATCAACGTGCTGTTGAAAAAATAAAGTCTAAACTTCTGGTGTTTTTTTTTTTTCCCTCAACACATCTCAAAGGTCTAATAATGATTAACATGTATAGAGTTAAAAGGAGACAAAGAGATCCTGAATATGTTCATTTTACTTGAGAAAAATTGAATGTGAGCCAGAAAGGATATATAACATACATAAGTCTCATTAAGCTTCCTTTACATGGAAAGATAGTTCCCAGGCAAATAAACACCCAAATCTCATTCCTGCAGCTCCCTCTGAATAACACATTCAACTCAAATCTCCTATCCTCACACATTCTGTTGACTTCAAAAAGAATTATGGATGAACAAGAAAATGAGAATCAGGTGGGGAAATTATAATTCGGAAAAAGGAAAACACTCCAACATTGATTGTATTGCTCAGAAAAAAAGAAAGCTATTCTCCTTTAATATATTTAACTGCTCATAAAAGGCCAAAGTGTTTTTTGGGTCTAAATTTCTCTTGCTTTAAAAATAAAGCAGAATTGGAAAACATACTTTTGCATGTCCCCCCATATTTGAGGGTGTGATTCATTAATAACATTTACTTCTTTTATTCAACTTACATTTTTTGAATGTTTCCAGACATTGTATATCAATTGGTCAGTTCAACAGACTATTGAAAAGCTGCCCCAAAAGCACTGATATTAGAATTTCAAATTTTGTATCTTTTATTTAAGTCAATAAATAGTCAGTGTTAATAAAAATAATAACAAAGAAATACATTTTGGTATCTAGAAGAGAGGATGGACTAGGATGAATGTAAAAGCTACCCTACGGTGATCACTTGTCTTTGTTTCAGAGGTCTGATTAATACTACAGTTTAGAGGAAGAACACAAGTAGACAACCCAACGCGCCAGGCATCCTGACAGAGGTATGAAGTCTGTCTCCCAGGTTAGACAACTACCCTTAATCTACCCTTAATAATACTCCCAGATTCTTCTCCATAACTTTCTCTAGCTTACTTCCAATATGTGTATCCGTATCATCTTCCTGAGGTAACTTGGCTCACATTTCTCTACACAGGTAACAAAGAAGAAATCTTTGAACATGGGAGAGCAAATCCGGGCCAGAGCAAGGCGGAGTCTATGCTGGGGAACGCTGCTGACATTTCAGAGTGAGACAGGGTATGAAGCACAACTGCGTCTAGGCTATGACTTACCTTCAGAGCATGGGATAAGATAATGGCCATGTATATGTGGAATGTCTTCAAGACAATAAAGACTTTTCACAACAAAAGGATATTGGGCCACCAGGGCTGGGCAAAGCTGGGTATTTGGCATAAAAACACAGTGCATCATAACAAAGTCATTTAAAATAGAATCTGCAGGGGGAAATGCAAAGCAGAAAAGGAAATTATGTTCTTGTAGACATACTTAGATAAGCAAGAGTATCTATTCATTGGTTCTTGACCAATGGTTCTCATACATTGGCTTGCTTTTACTGTACATAGACACACCTCATGTAAAAATGATTTTATACATATGTATTTATATTTAAAGAGCCACCCATGGATAGCACCGTGTATGTAGAATTAAAACATTGTCATTTCTTTGTCAACTTTACACCATGTCTTTTTTCAATGTCACTTTATCTCTTTTTTACTTCCTATTTCCAGAGGGAGCAATGAAGGGTGAGAGGATGATGGAATTGTAGGAAAAGGAGGTGGTAAGAGCAGAGAATCGGTGAGGGAAACAAAAAGAAGAGAAAAAAAGAAGTAAAGATAAAGTCTCTGAGAAGCAACTGAAGCAAAACAAAGCTCTTCAGTAGATTAAAATGGTGAATGTCTTATATTTGAAGCTATTTTGTAGATAGGTAAGCAGGGAGAAGGGAAATCAGCAAGTCCTGGAGATAAGCTTCATTTGCCTCACTTTGAATTCGTGTTTGTGCTTCATTGCAAAGAAGGCATTATCCAGTCAGCTTTGGTGGGAGGGCATGCCAAGACGGATCGAAAACCCTTAGGAGACTCCCATTGAAACTTGGAATCCAAAATGCTATAGGGATTTTCAATTAAAAAATAAACTACACTAGCTGAGATTTGTAAACTCATGTAACTTTTCAAATAGAAAATGGTGACAAATATGAAAAATTTCACTATATAAATTATATAAGCATTAATGTCTATTTTAAATTAATTTATATTGGTAATGCTGGAGTCAGTGACTAAAGGTTTAACCATTATACTCACTTTTTAAAACAATTTAGATAAAATTGACATATCACATTATATAAGTTTAAGGTATTGATTGCAGTGAATTAATTTAATTCATTTATATGTTTCAATATGATTGCCACCGTGGAGTTAGCTAACAGCCCTATCACATCATATAATACCATTATACTCACTTAAATATAAGAGATAAGTATAATCTCAAGCTGTCATCTTGTGAGTCTCACTACACTGAACCTGAGAAGTTGCAGACAAAAGCCGTTTGAAACTTTGGCTTTCTGAAAAAAACTTCGACTTGCCTGAGTTTAACATCTAGGGTCACCTTGATATGTTTTAGATATTCTGTGAGGACAGGGGAGGTAATGCTTGCTTATAAGACTCCCAGAGGGCCTGTGCTAAACAGCAGTTTACGTTTTGCTAAAGCAGAGCTTTCAGTAGGACGCTCCCAGGCTGAGGAGCCAGTCATTAGCGTGGTAACTACCTGGCAACCACATTTCACCATGGCTTTCGTGTTTGCTACTCATATGCAGCAATTTCTCTTGAAAATTCTTGAGAACTGATTTTTAAAAACCATTTCCTACTCAAAATGATTTCCAAAGTCACTTAATGGCTAATACTGGTCATAGTCTAGAAAACTAATAGGGCTAAGGCTGCAAATAGATGCTTTGGTAAATTAAGAGAATGTACTGTCAAATCCAGAGGTGTTCGTTCTTGCAACGTAAACCAGTTTCACTGTCAATTTTGATATTTCTCACTGTATTATAAATCTATAAATACAAGGGTTTCCCACTTTACTGCATCTGTGAGTTTCTTATCATGGGCCTCTTATCACATTCTCCTTGCTCAGGTATCTTTGGCCACTCCCCACTGCTTAGCTGTCTATTTAAGACCCTCCAAGATCTGTAGTCAAATTCTTAGACCTCACCTTCCTTATCCTTCTTATGGATATGATAGTCCAGCAAAACCAGACTGCTTGATTTCCCTTGCCTGTTTCTAGGTCAGTATTAATGTTTTATCTCATTATGGAAAGCTTTGTCTCCAATCTATAGTTACTAGACACCAGCCTTCCTTCAGTGCCACTTGAAAGGCTATATTCTCCATGATACTTTGGCCCCTCAGCCAATCAGTGCTCTTGAAGCACTGACCACATTCTGCCTTATGTTCAAGCTATTCGCACATTCCTTTATGTCTTCCAGTAGGACAGGAGAGCAATTTCTTGTTCACATTGCCTAATTCAAAGCATCCAGTTTGATGCCTGCCAAGAAGATACGCAACAAATATCAAACCAAAAACTGCCTGGAGCCAGAGATCCTGGCTTTTATATCAACTACTCCCCATTCATTTACTACATAAAAAAAGAAATATCTCAGATAATCTATTTACAGAATGAGAAACTAAAATTAGGAGATAAAATAAGAAGTAAATCAGTGTTAAAATTCTTTTAGGAGGTATATAATTTCACCTGGAGTATACTGAAAAGATGATGGAAATGGACTTTGAACTATCAGTAGGTTCTTTAGATAAATCTCTGAACTTCTTTCAGAGAGAAATGTTCTTCTGTAGACTTCAGTGTACTGAAAATATTAACCCATTATTCTGAGAGGCAGATCAGTAGCATAGAATATTAAAAAAAAAAAAGTAGAATGGGAGCTGTTCCAAAGTAATGTACAAGGTGGCTCCCGAAGTGGAGGATGACGCCATAATTCTGAATACTTGGTTCGCTGGCAAGATTTATCTCATTCACCCTCAAATATGAGTGTTTTACTCAATAAGACTCCTTCACTATGAGGTGGTATTATGAATTGAATTTTGTCCCTCCAAAAAAGACATGTTGAAGTCCTAACCCCCCCAGGACCTCAGAACACAACCTGATTTTGGAAAGAGGGTCTTTTGCAAGTGTCGTCAAGTTAAGTTGAGGTCATTAGTATGGGCCCTAATCCAACACGAATGGCGTTCCTAGAAAAAGAGAGGTTTGGACTCAGAGATAGATGCACAGAAGACCATGTGAAGAGACACAGGGAGAACCTGTGAACATGACGGCAGAGACAGCGGTGATGCATCTGTCAGGCAAGGAGTGGCGAAGATCGCCGGCAAACCACCAGGAGCCAGCAAAGAGGCCTGGAGCAGATGTGGCACGCAGTAAAACCAATCCTCTTGACGCCCTGATCTCAGACTTCTGGCCTCCAGAACTGGGACAACATACTTCCATCGTTTGACCACCCAGTTTGTCGTACTTTGTCGTGTAGCAGCTCTAGCAAACTAATACACGCGGTGTTTGTTTACACTCCGCGGCAGCCCAAGGCTCTACAACCACAGACAGAACCATTTTGTTTCCAGTCGGAGCAAGGTTATGCCTTCTGTGTAGGCGTGGCAGATCCTTTATGGGAATATGCAGAATTTCAATTATAACCTAATAGATGCCTACGGAAGGTGAATTTAAATGATAACAGAAGAGATGTCTGTGGAAGGCTACTCATAGGTATGAATGAGACCGAGCCATTTAGAAAAGACAGCCAGGATTGGAGCAGACAGAGGACGGTCAGAGGATGGTCAGAAGGATTGCTCCTTGAGTGCACCACTTAGGGATGCTCTTTGAACATTAATATGTATAACCCCCTTGCAAAACTGTTTTGGTTACACATAAAGAGAACGAATTCGAGATTTTTTTTTTTTTTTTTTTTTTACAATGTTCTGCATGGAATTAATGGACACACAAAAGCGTTCTGGGTATTTACCTGTTGCTTCATTTAAAGCTGGCTCGAGGCGTATTGTTTCTAGAAAATGCTCTAAAATTTTTTCAGGTGTTCCTGACATCACAGTATACCTAATAAGAAATAAAAACAGCATTAGCTTTTCAAAAGTGGGCAAATCATTAATAAATAAATAACTTCATATATCCAAAAAAAATTTTTTTTGAGCTCCCAGGAAACCATATTGATTTAACGTATGGTCCATAGTCTCCTTATGGTAAGAGAGACCATGCACCTTGCTAAAAATCACATAGGAAGACAATGGAAAAAATGCAAATTGAAGCAGTTACTAAAATGTGACTTTTTTCCCTACATGGAACTGAAGTAAATTTTTTGGAGAGTGGCTCTAGCAGGCTGGGAACTGAGTAACTCTAGCCTTGTTCCAAGGGGAATCAAAAGGAACATGTGAATCTCAGGGCAGTTCAGGTCAGGCAGAGGGAGCTGGCAAGGGGAAGTGACTATTAACTAGGTTATCCATATATGGGTTACTTGTAGCAAAATTTCAGTCCCATACTGGATTCCCCTGCCTATTTCTGGAATGCTCTGTCTTTCCCAACTGTACACTGGTATGTGCTTTGTAAATATAGCTAAGAATAAAATAAGAGAAAAGAAAACAAAACCCAAATGAGCAAACAAGCAAATCCCAATAGCATCTGAATGGGAAATCAATCAACAACAAAAAATTCACATAATTAATTTCAATGTCAAATATAAATTATTTGAGGAGAGTGTTGTTATTTCAGAAGATCCATCCATGGAGCTCTACAATCAACTTGGAAGGATTTACTTTTTAAATTGAAAATGGGTTATTTCAGAGTCATATTCAAGATGGTAATAAGACAGTCAATGAAAGCTATAGGAAAAGTATATTAAGCTTATCTGGGGGCTCCTCGTCCAATACTCAGACTTGGCTCTTCTGCATTTCACATAAGGCCAAGTGACAAGGAAGAAAACAACAATGGAGATAAAATTCTCTTACGAGTAGAAAGCACCGGTGGAATTCTGCTCCAGAAAAAACTAGATTTCTTTACCTCCTCACCAACACCCTTTTCTTGCCCATTTAAGACCTTGCGGGAAGTGTGTGGGGATCCTAAGACTATTCCTAACATATTAGTCCTAAGGTCTTAACCTCCAGCCCGCGGAGTGAAGAAAAGGCAATTCAACATATGACCCTTTGCATGTGAAAGTGGGGAGGGAAATGCGTGAAGCATCCCTGGTGTGGAATGAGGAAACAGATACAGCCTACCTGGCAGGCACCATTAGCTAAAACTATTGTGTGTGTGTGTGTGTGTGTGCGCGCGCGCATGCATGAACAAAAGGAAGCTGAAGAGTTAAATCGCTGAGGAAACCTGGCTTTGGAGACTAGAGGAGAGGGGAAATAGAAAAAAATATACTTTAATCTCAAAAGTATGACCCTTTTCTCAAAATAAAAAAGGTAGAAGACAATGATTTTTCCTCTTGTAGGCAACAAATATTTGAAGAAAATAGAGGTCATAGCTATACATGACTTTCAACATTTAAATGGAGAAAATTGCTAAGTCCATTCAATAATTCCTGAAATACGTGAAGGGAAGCATCATCTGACCACATAATCAGGACTTGGGATTGGAAAGGGCACTTGACATCTGTCGAATATTTACTATGCCCCAGACAATTAGTGGGCACTGAGCAACGTCCTCACGTTTACTCCTGCTTGTTAAATATTATCTTTATTCTGCAGGGGGAGAAACTGCTCTGCAAGGGGAGGCATCAGGCACACGGTCACACAGTTCGTAAATGTGAGATCTCCACTACGAGACCAGGTCTGGCTTCGGAGCGCAAGCATGTGTCTCTCGTCGAGGCTCTGCATGCATAGCAAGGAGCTCCAGGTGGCGGTTACATATATAGGTTAGGCACCTGGAGCTCATTCTGAACAGGAAGTCTGCTATGCAATGAAAATATAAAATTATTTAAATTAGAGTATAAGTGTATACATAAAAAACCAGTTACTCATTACTTAGCATGACCGTGGGCAGCAGTTGCTAGTAAGCTGCATGCTCTGTAGCAGGCTGCATGACTGATACCATCAGTTAAAAATTTGTTCCCTTCTCAAAAGTTTAATTCTGATAAAAGTTTGGCTTCACATTCTGGTGTTCTTTGTTTGAACACTCTTTAGCTAGGATATTATGTCTGTTCCAAAAGAATAAAGATCTGAATGGCCTATCACTTCACTAGAGAGCCGTCTCTAAATTCTGCCCTCTGGTCACTCGCAGACACCAGGGGATCTTTCTTTTGCTACCAAAGGCTCCCTCTACTGGTACAGCTGTGGTGGCTGCCTTACACATCCTCTTCCTCGTCTCAGTTCTGCAGAAAGCTGTTCGCGTGTTGACGTTCTTTTAGGGCGGGGGACTCTTAGGAGGGAAAGCCAGGGAGCTTCTGGACAGACACAGCCTCCGTGATCTTGCAGCTCTGAGTTTGGCTGAAACATCACATTATTGCTTTGTTTCAGGATGGATACTGCCAGGCACCTACTGCTTAACCTTTTTATAAACAAAAGGACTTGAAGACCGGACAGTATGGCTCTTTTCAGTTTATTGCACGAAGGAGCTACTCCAGTCCAAATTAAAGACAACCCCAATTGGTTACATTATCCAAGCTATGAAGTTTTAAACCTGTGACAGAAAATCTTTTCCTAACACCAAATCTGGAAATGAAGAGACCTCCATCTGCACCTTGAACAAAAAAAGAGGTAGTGGCGGGAAGTTCTGAAACAATCTTTCTGCAAACAGGATAGAGTTGAGCAATAGGGTGGTTGATAGTTTGAGGAAAAAGCAACACAGCAACTAAAACAGAAATAGTCATTTCAATTTTTTCTTTCTTACTAAAACCACATACTACAGATCAGAAGATAATCAACATGGTAAAATTTTGAGGGATCCACATAGTTAATCCATCATGAGATATACTGTCTTCCTACTGCCATTTAACATCACTCTCAGAGCTGAGTGGTGTGGACAGAGTCAGGCAGTTTTGAAACTATTCTGTATTTTTCAGGGGAAAAGTGAATCAAAAAAAAAACATTAATATCAGCACCTACAGCAATACTCTGATCTCAAAAAGGATAATTTTTCAGGAGATGGAAGTCCTAGAGTTTCCTAAATTTTCAGTCTATCCACAGACATGATTGTTGCCATGTTATCAAAGTTATCTAGAATATTGGGCCAAAATTCACTTACATGGTCTCCCCTTTCAACTCTGGTCTGGCCTGGGAAAGCTCAACATGCAAAACACTCCTTGAGAGAGTGAGTTTTTATTTTTTAGGGAATTGGTTTTGCATGGCATGTTATTTTGTACTCAATGATATTTCTTAAATGGTGTGCTGTGAACACACATAAGTTTTTGAATTATATAAGAAACTTAAATTGGCCCACAGGACACAAATAAGGAGATATAACAGAAATCAGATACAGGCCTAAAATAAGTTTAATACACATGGCCTCTCCTTCTCTGTTCCCTTTAGTTTGATTTCATAAAAAAAAAAAAAATCTATATTTGGAAGGTGCTCTGAATGAAGATGCTGTAAGAAGCTTTTGATCAATCTGCCATGCTATGAAGAGGTAAAGGAAGGGGGACTCCAGGGGACCTCTTGGTCGAATGTTTCAAGGTTGAGGAGAATTTTCAAGGCTACCTTTTTCAGGTAGCAAATTTTTCCCAACATACCTGAGGTAATATTAAAGAATGCAGATTACCATTATAAAACGGTCTACTTATATTTAACGGCACTGAAGAAACTCATTGGGAGAGTCTCAACCTTCATGTAAAAAATGTTTTCATTCTCATCCTCCTCTGTGGGCTGGAAGGACTATTAAAAACACTTAAGCAAGAACACTTTCAAGAATGGATAGTAGTAAAAAATAAGAAAATAATAAAGAATTCTAGGTGGTCATTTTATAAGTTTGTAAGTGAACGAATAGTTTTTATCCAGTCCATTTTACGTCAGTCTTTTTGAAATATATTTGTTTGCAATGCTAGGTAGTGTTGAAGATATAGTATTTATGTAACATATTTTGCTATAGTAATCTGTGAGGGTAAAGGAGAAAAGGCATTGAAATTGGTCAAGCTGGACTTGAATCCCAGATCTACCATTATAAGCTTTGTAAATCTTGGGCAAGTAAGTTGCTTCTCTGAGCCTCAATTTTTCCATCTGTTACAAGGATTTGTAATAAGGGATTACACAAAATATGCAAAATATACTATGCTAGTCGATAATATATTTCTTTAAACTTTCTTTGTAAATGTGTTGATTCATTCAGAAGAAAATGTCTGAGCCTTAGGCTTTTAGTCTAAACAAGAAAAATTCATCAGTTATGATGAGTGTCCTGATTAAAGAAAACACCCCACTTAGATGGTGAAAAAAGGAAAAATTACTTGGATGCATTCTTTTTCAACACATTATTTGGTGACATTCCTTCATCTACAGAACTGGTGTTTCTATTATTCTAAGATTTAAAATTAATCTTTAGTTTTAAAATGAGATTCTGTAATTTTCTACAATTTCTTAAAGCTACATTTCCTAATTCTCTTGTCCTACCATTCAAATGTTGGTACATTTGATGAAAGTCTCATATATGAAGTTGCAGCGAAAGGTGGATCCGAACATAGATATACTGTAAAGACCCAGGTTAAATAGAGACATGAGCAATGTGAAACAAGTACCTTTTTGACATTAGCAGAAATAAGTATGGATGAGGCCAAATGGATACTTCCCAGCTGCAATCAACAAACGGTCTTATATTTGAAATTTGGGATTCCTGTCAAGGATGCTCATTCTGATAACAAGATGAAAATGCTTCTTGAGAGATCCTACATGTGAATTCAAATGCCAAAGGTTCTCATTACCTAGAGGTCTGCAAATCCTTTGAGCTGCTTGGCATTCCTACTTCCATTGTTCTCTCCGATGCCTTCTGTTCCGAAGCTATTACGATTGAACACTGTATACAGACTGCGTTTTTAGAGTAGGGGAATATTTTCCCCTGAATTACTCTAGGCAGCACCAAGCTCAACACAGTGCCAGAAATGGATACATTATACTCCACAAAATGTGTGATTAGTCAATAGAGAGAAAAAAGTCACACACACTGCTGTCTTCCACAAAAAAGGAGAACATGCTATTGTAGAAATGATGATACCATGTGAAAAGGTTAATCATAGTCTGGCAATTGCAGTGTTGGATGCAAACCTACTTTTGCTGAGGCTGTGAGTTTCCTTGATTAGGAGCCCTGTTCCCTGCTGGGACCTTCTCCAGCACCAAGACATCTTGGTCATGTTCTTTAAGTCTGACTGTATTTGCTTCAACGTCCTGCAAATACAAATTACACCACATACAGATGCTGCCATTTTCTCAGACAATGAAAAAAATTTCAAATGCTTCAGAAACTCATTTGGCGCTTGTGATGCTAATTGTTGCATCTACAAATTAAGTCATTTTCAAAGTCAAGGGCTGGAACGGTCAGAGAGAGGACCAGAATGGTTTGAGGCATATGGTTTTAAAGCTCTGCTTTTACCCCAGATTCAGAAAATCAGCAGAGTGGAGAGGAGTGTGGTCGTGCTCTGAGAAACCTATGGGAGGGTGGTATAGTGGAAAGACAGAGGAGCAATGTCTTTATTCTTTATAAAAATATGTGGAAAACAACAACAACAACAACAACAATGAGGCAAACTCAGCTTCTGCAAAGTTCTTTCACTCTGATTTTCTCCTGAGGGTATTTAGTTTTCTTAGAAGTGGCACTTTTTTTCTCTAACCAAAAGACTTTATTTTCAAAAAATCAGTTTGAAATAGGTTAAAAACATTTTTCAGTTATTTTGAATAATTTTATAAATTCAATCTATCATAATAGTCCTAACGTGATTCTTTCAAAGAATTTTTTAGCCGAACGTAAACTCCATGTGTGTAAACTTCAATGAGTTACTAAAGTTTCCCTTTATATTTCAATGTCATTTAAAATAATTAATTTAACAAATTAATATACTTTTTCTCATCATTTGGTCCTCATTTTAAAAGAGATTAGATAAGAACTGAGTCAAATTCCATATGGTATTTTTTCCCTATATTATTCAATGGCATAGTTTTTAATTTAAGTTTCTTTGCATTGAGAGTGTATTCCTAAGACAACACTTTGGTGTCAGAAATTTTGCCACCAAAGGCAAAGGCTTAAGTCTGTGCAGGGATAGATGTCCGTACATAAAGAGTGCAGAATGACATTGTAAATCATCATTAAATTATGTCAGATGTAACTGAAAGCACAGACATTTCATTTAGGACTTTCGGGTAGGATAGAGAAAGATGCTAAGGCTGGGAGAGGCAGAAGAGGGAGCCTGCTCTGTAGGCCATCAGGGGAGACAACAGAGAAAAATGATTCTAGAGGGAACATTCCTCTGGGTGAACTCGAGGTAGGTCCAGATGGAGCATGGGACACCTGAGAGGCCAGGGATGATGAGACATTGTCATCATCCCCAGCAGTCCACAATCAGGCCTTTCCAAAGCTAGGTTATTCCTCCCAAGGAGCCAGGGGCTGCATGGTGGGGAAAGACCAGGGACCATCTCTTCTAAACATCACCCATTCTCACAAATACCTTAACAAGCTTGGATTGGGTCCAGCTGTAGAGCTAAATTGAAGTGCAATTTCATGGTTCCATTTACCACCCCGATTGTTCTTTATTTACTTGCTGAAGTCTGAAATTCCCTTAGTGTGAATCAATTTGACCTAAAGCACTCGAAATGAAAATATTTGGTTGGAGTCACCATGATGTTCATTCGCGCCAAAATGCAATCACTTAATAAATTGAGAGAGTGTGTGATGATATGAGAAAGGTTCAGATTTGGGAAGAGATCGGAGGTGGAGACTAAGAAGGTTTAGGACAGAGAAATATATGAGGAGGGAAGAACACGAATTGGAAGCCTAGGATTGCCAAGAGGAACATCCAACACTTTAACATTTGCCAAGGCAGTCCCTCTTTGTCTTCTTTGTCTTCCATTCTTATGGACCAGTTCAGGTGTGTGTGCAGAATGTTTGGTCCAGCATAGCACACCACATTTGCAACTTTACTGGAATACCCCTCAGGATCCCAGAATGCACACTAGCACATCGAACACCCAGGTTTGGGATCAAGATTCTTTGTTCCCAGAGCATTCAATAATCACAGTGTTGCTCAATTAACCTGACTCTCAAATCTGCTTATCTGGCAAAAGGAAAAAATGGGATGCCTCTCAGCCACACTTTGTCTTGGACTTACCCTCAGGATCCGGTTGAAATCCTCCTTGTCTACTCTTAAGAAATGGCAATTATCTTCTCGCAAGACAATAGAGGCAGCTCTCGGAGCGTCATTTACTAGTGCTAACTTGCCGAAGTCATCGCCCTCATGCAGGGTACAGACCACACCCTGGAGAGAGCAGAACATTCAGATGCAGATGATCCCTGAAATGGAGCAAACAACCACCCACCTCGGACCACAAGACCCTCTGTATATATAAACACTGCACATATAAATAGGATGTGCCCAGGAAAACCAAAGGGGAGTTATATAATTAAATTATAATGTTTCATTTTTCTTTCTTTCATTGAGTAATATGGGCTATGGCCTAACTTAAACATATACATTATAATCTATAAGGAGACAAGCCCCACAAAGTTCAATACTAATCTGAGTATAATAATTTAGATAATTTATGATTAGAGATGCTATAGTATCTCTTCTACATCAAATAACAATGTTGTTGCAAATTTAATTGTAGCACTACAGTTGTTAATACTTAGAGCCACACTAGTAAATGGAGCATAATAGAAAGAAAAAGATATATATATACCTTGCCATAAATGACTACGTTCACTGATCCTTTTAGAATAATGTACCAGGAGGTACCTTCTTCTCCCTGGTTAAACACTAGATACGAAAAGATGAAAAGACTTATGTCAAGATTAGAAGCACATCAATATAAATTATAGCTTATCAAATCATCATTTTTAAGTTCCCAGAATCACACATTTATTCCAGAAGAAAAAAATTAGTGGAAAGTATTAACTGATTGAGGTGAAATATTATTTCCTTTTTGATAGAATGTGGAAGGAACAGAAACCTTTTGTTATGCCTGGAAAGATTCGTTTTTACTGGATATTGATTCACCAGAAATCCATTTTATCAAGCAATACACTTTCCCCTACAAGACATTAAAACTTATTATACTACAGAAAATAGTTTTAAAAAGTAATCTGACCAGTAATGTGAATTTGAAAATATGTCATTTATGGATACATACCTACATTTTTTAAAATGTGTTTGAATGATAATCACTACAGATAGGGTTGGAGTTTTAATGAAAAGAATAAAAGAGAGGTTGTAAATCAGTGATCGTAAACATAAAAAAATGTTAAAGCAAACCTTTAAACTTTCAAGAAAGGAAATTCTTAGTAAAATAAAAATCAGTGTTACAAATATTATTTTTTATGACTGAAAAACATTTTGAAAATAATTTGTATAACTCTTTTTGCTTTTACAATTCCTGTTCCCTGCTTATTTGACTAACACAACTCAGTCTGAAGAAAGAGCAACACTTTTCAAAGAACATCCTTTGAAATGTTAACGAGTGCCCATTAAAAAAGTGTTCTACTTTACACTAGGTTTAGGAAGTGTCGCTTTAAGTGGAGTGAACATTTTTCTTTATTGTAGGACTTCTGAGAACCTTAACATGCTGATGTGTCTGATTCTCCAAGAGAGACTAGAGAAGGTGGCATACCCTGACCTGAGCAGACCACTAACACTGCTTTTCAAGAAGGACTTCGCAGATTAGTGGTAAGTGCTAGCCTAAATAATTTTGTTCATGTTTGTTAATATCAAATTTCAACTTCTTGCTTCCAAATATGATCATCTTGGATTCTGGAGAGATCTTATATATTAGTCCTTTATAAGTATTGGCATCAAAGAAATTCTCTCGGGCTTGGAGCTGATAGTGGAAGTGAGAGAAGAAAAAACAAAACAAAACAGGAGAGTTTATCATTCTAACTCACAATTGCAAGAGATGAATTTGTTCTCCTAAAACCATAAACTGAAGTGAGGTCATTGTGAAAAGACTCTGCCTGAAGAGCAAAACTTCATTCCACCCTCTGTAAACAATGTCTTGGGCCAGCAGCTAAGGAGCCAGTGGAGACTCAGCTGGCAAGTACTCCCCTGTCTGTACCAGAAAACCACCGGACTGCATAATAACAGACATGTGCTGGGGATGACCACAGCTCCCAGAAAACAAAAGTGCCACAGGATGTCCTGCCAAGTCTGATCCAGGCGCAAGAAAGGGGAGCATTTGCAGCAGGCTCCCGTGGCACCTGCTCCCAAGGGGGCTAGCCAGGCGAAATGTCCGATGGCAGTTTTCACTTACACACGGTTCCTCCTTTGGCATGAGACTCAAAAATGAGAACACCTGCTAACTCCCGTTTCACCTAGAAGAAAAAGAGAAAGAATAAGGACAAGTCAGATTTGGGGGGAGCTGGGGAGGGCCATGTTCCCCTTCTGCAGCGCCCACTGGACCCTTCTTTCCACGGTCACGTCTGCGGAAAGTCAGCTCGCTGCTACTCTCATCTAGAGAACCACTTTCACTAGATTTGCCACTCGATTCTTAGAGCTCCTACAAAAGCTGTTTTATAAGCTAGTTCATGCGAGGCCACATCCCTGGGGATGTTTAAAATGATGTTTCATATGTACAGACTAGTCTGCTTCACTGCCTATCTTTCGTCTGAGGTGAGAAGGTGAGAGCATCTATGATATACATGTTGGGAATTCAATATCCTCAAGTTGAATAATTAAGCTGAAATGTGTGAGCAGATTTATATTCTAAGATAAAAAAATTTTTAGTTCCAAATTATGGTCCCAAATATGGCTGTATCTCTTTAATAACCAAGTAACCTGAGAATTTCCCATGGTGTCTGGGTACCTGGAGTTTAAGGAAGACGAGGAGACTACCCACAAGCCTCTCAATTCCACCAAGTGGGAAAGCCAGGACTGGGACATGCTGGGAACCTAGAGCGCAGATAGGGAAAGGGGTCTTCCCTCATTTTCCTCTACAGCATGAGCATGTGGTGCCCACAGATGCAGGGGCTCCCCAGGTGAGGCTCTTAGGCACTAGACACCCCCCACCCCCACCAACACACACACACCCATCCATAGATGAAGTAAGGATAACAGGGCAGTGGTGGGCAGGAGGGGAGGCTGGGCTGGGCTAGACCACACCCCTGGCTACTCCATGTAGAGGAGCAAGCTGCTGAACTCCTAGTAGTGCAGCAGGGAGGAATGTGAAGGCAGCTCTGCTGGGTTGAAGGAGGAAGGGTTTTAGCCCTTGTGCTTGAGGTGTGGTAGAGACCTGAACCCTACTGCCAAGAGCAGGGATCACAGATACTGCAACCATGTGAAACATAACATCACCCAGTGATCTGGAAATAGAAGGCAAGTTAGGAATGTAGATATTGCTGAGGGACCTCAGTATGTAATCTATGAACTTTCTTTATTGTTATTATTGAATTATTAGCATATAGGAGACTTGTGTTGCCTCGAAATCCTATCCCTATGTTCCTTCTATGGAAGTGGATGTTTCTGTCCCTATTCAGAGGTTCAATTTCTGTCTACTGCCTCCCTAAATAACCTAATCACATAAAAGTTCAGAGTCATATATAGCCATTGGGCCACTTTCCACTAGTGCATGCTGCTACTGCGCTCTAACATATCTAAAGTAATAAAGACTCTCGTGACCCTTCTGCTTCCTTTCTCAACAGGGCAGCAACCCTGGGCAAAGCTGGCCGCTTGGGCCAAGCCAGGTCATCTTGATTTTTCTCCTTCCTCTCTTTGGTTCTGTATTTCATGGAAGGGTTTCAGAGCCTCTTTTAAGGCCTGGTTCTCTTGTCTACGTGTGAAAGTTCCAAAATTCAGATTTGGAAGGATGAAGCACATGTTCCAACCTTACTCATATCATACTGCTTTGGGATTTAGGGCTCATGGGCAACTACTAATAATGTGACAATACTTGACCCCCTTTTGATGACTGTTCTTGTGTATGACTTCCTTAGCATCTCATGAGAAAGAGTAGGGGTGACTTATGAGGGAGAATTCAGCCATTCCTGTCCCCTCCCGTATACCTTAATACTCTCCTCCAGTCGCAACACTGCATTTAAATCAAACTCCTCTTGACTGTGCTCAGTAAGAGACAACTTACTGTGGTAGAAAGGTGGGATAAGGCTTTGATGTGAAGGAGTTCTTCATAGATAATCTCTAGGTCATCCACAGTCCTTTGGCCAGGTCTACAAAGAAAAAAAGTAACAAGGAAATAATGAGAAAAAAATTCATCACTAAAACTTGAAATATAGCAATACATTCGAGGGTCAGTAATATGTTCACAGATTTCCTAGGAGAAAGCCCTATAAAAAGATATTGGCTGAAGGAAGATTATGCTATTACAATTCCTGAAGGAATTTTTGAAATGAACGTGTTCCTTAATGGAAGAATGTGTGCTCAGTTCCCGTACCTTCCAGTCTCACAGGAAAGAACATCTCTGCTCACGTTGTAGTTGACTAATTAATCTCTCACTTTGTAGATGATTGCTCTAAAAAAATTGTTTTTAATTACTATCTTAGAAACAACGAAAGTTGTCTTTTAACACATCTAGGAATAATTGGTTTCATCAATTGGATGATTGATCCAAATTCCTTGGGCCCTTCTGTGATATCTTAGCCTAACAGAGTTATAATGCCGTTGTCACTATGTTTCGGGTTACGTAATATGTTTCTACCATATGAAACAAATAACGGGTGTATATAGACTCAACATTTTCTTGCCTGTCCCTGGAAAGGCAAGGGCATGAGATGAGCAGGAAGCAAATAGTGTCAGGGATTAGGAAGAAAAAGAAAGCGGGAAGGTATACACTTATATTTCCCCACATCTGTTCCACGGATGACCACTTTCCATGAGATGTTAACCAGTGTACTAGTTTTTTTTTTTTTTTCCTCCCATAATTTATTATAAAACTAGTAGCCAATAACCTGCCTTTAAGGATGGAGCCGGGGGATGTTATGGACATTTTGCCATGGGAGGAGACATTGGATTCCTAGTCATCCTTCAAGTCTGTAATTATTCTGTAATTACTAATAGTGTTTAATTATAGACTGATAATAAATACGACTGGTCAGTAATTTAGGTTTTCTATTGCTGTCTGCAACAGAAGGAACCCTGACTAATATGTTATTGAAACTTAAAAACAAGTAAATTGGTTATTAATTCTGAGAGGGCTAGGAAGTCAGCCTCCATGTTAATGGATGGGCAGCATTTGCTCTCAGCTAATTGCTGCAGTTGTGTACGTTCCCTATTACATGACCATCAGTCTACTGGATGCATTTGGTCCTAAAATTTCAACAAGGTATGGTATTATTCAATGTTATTGTATGTTAAACGTTTAAACCTTAATGAGCTACTGATGTGTTCCATCCTTAACTACACTTAAAAAGTGTTCCTTGGCCAAATACACTCAAGGAGTGTTGATACACTGAACAGAGCACTGGATTTCAAGTCTGAAGATGAAGCTTTCGCCTTAGTGCAACCCCTCACTAGCTGTGTGACGTCAAAGCTTTAGTCTCATCTGTAAACTGAGGAGAGTACCTTCCTGAGAGAGATGAGAGAGCTAAAGGAAGCAGCAAAAGTAAAGGTATCTGCATATTTATTCGTGTAAGTAAGAAAAAGAAAATTCCAGCAGCAATAATCAAAACTCAAATCCGTGCATAAGAAGTTAGATTTACAGATAAAGTACATCTGGGCCAGGAAATTACATCTAAAACTTAGTCAGTTATTAAATAAGTACTCTGAGCAATCAAAACTGAACTGAGAAATTCTAAAATAGTTAAATGTATTAAATAATTTTGCAACCATGTTATGATATGGGGGAGATGACAGATCAAGTGGGGTTAAGTGGAGGGAGAAAACTCTTTGCACGCCTTGCACATCACCTTCTCAAGGATGGTTTTAACGTGAACAAAATAATATGATATCCTTCTCTTATAGCATCAATGGGGGATACACTTCTTAATCTTGACTATGCAAAGATGGGTCCTAAGTCCATTACCCAGGGAGATGCCAACCAGGCTCACCTCCTGTCAAGGATCACCACAGAAGGGCACAGCTCTGCACCAATCCCGTGCTTTATGGTGGAAGTCAGAAAATATGGGACCCAAAAGACCCTGAAGAAAAAGCTATGGTCACAGGGCTCTGAAAGAGCCAGGCCTTCATAGCAAGGGGCCTAATCCACTACTTGACTTACACATGGGGATTTCGAAGTGACGATCCTTGGGGATTTAAAAGTCAATTGAGTCACTTCAGTCCATCTTCTACAATAGAGGCAGCTAAGGTGAAAGTCTCAAGGTAGGTGTAATAGGATTATGTCTCTTCAGCATAAGGAGCTGCCCTGCTGTTCTTGCTACTTGACATCAGCTGCAAATAGCATGGACCCTCCTCAAAGCCTGGCTAAAGGGAAAACAGCGGCAAGGTCTCATTCTTACCTACCTGGGATAGGCTACTATGGGGGGAGGAGAAAAAACTCAGCTGGGGAAAGAAAGGTTTAGAATTTAGCTCTAAAATCTTAACAGATTCAAAATTGGAATTTGGGAGCAGATCTCTAGGAGTTTAGGAAGAAGAATTACACGACATCAATATGAAATCCATAGTGATCAGCTCTTACAGATTAAAACAGTGCTGCCTTTAGAATCTACAAATCCCATTATATTAAAAAGTGATTATGTATTGTCCAAGAGTTAGAAATATATGATAAAGGAGTCCATCAGAAACTTGATACAGCATATTAAAAGTTTGACATAGTGGTTTTGAGGCTGCCCTTTGAGCCATGATAGGTAGTCTTAGGACTTGCTCCAAGGTGAGGGAAAGAGAGGCAAAGATGGAAATACTCAAGCTCTTTTGAAACCTGCTCAATTTCTCGCTGCCCCGCACCACTGAGCACGGCCTGATGCTCTCTCTTCCCCCCGACGCTGCCGCCTGGGGCTCTCCCTGCTTTCCTAAACATTTCTTCTCAATGTCTTCTTTGGTCTGTTGTTTTGTTCACCTCCTGAATTGTGCTATGCCTTCAGTTCTATTCTCATTTTGTTTTGCTTCTCTCCCTGAGAAAAAAATTCCCCAACTTTCATCTATATAATGCTCAGACCTAAATCTTTGTCTTCAAACAGATCTCTTTCCTGAGCTCCAAGAGCTTTCCGGCCATCTCTCAGATAACCCACAAGTACCGCAAACTCAATCTGTCCAGAAGTGCTCCCTCATCATCACACAAAGCTCTTTAAAAGCAGATCTCAATTTATTTTTCCGAACTCATCCATCTTGCCCCTCTGTACACCTTCCCTCATGGCTTTGATCTCTGCTCCAGATCAGATGTCTGATCTCGTCAGACATCTCTCCATTCCTCAGACACACTATGCTTTTTCATGCCTCCAAAACTTTTCATAGAATACTTTTTTCTGTTTCACACCCAGTTCAGCTGTCATCTCTCCTAGGTAATATTGATTCTACAACCTTTATTCTTCCATGGCACATGGTCCTACAGGTGTGATTACAACACACTGTGAAGAATGTTATTTGCTTAAATATCCATAACTCTAGGCCTCTCTTCTCAAGAGAAGCAGAATCTGGGAGTACAAAGGACACGGGATTAGAAGCAGAAACTGGATCTGAGATCGAAATCATGAACTTCCTAGCTGCCTAATTGGTCTAATAATGCCTTGTTTCTGCATCTATAAAATGGGAATAATTAACAATTGTCATAAAGATCAAATGAGTTAATATACATGAAGGATTGACACATTTGAAACACGGCACAAACGTAGGATGGCATTATTATTAGGGTGCATGTTCAATATGGCTCATCAGATAAGTTCTCACAATTCATGCTAAATTCAGAGTCTGTCCAAGAGAGGTGGCAGCAATACCAGGGCGTGGCTCTTGTTTTGTGGCCTGAGGAAAATGGGGGCTTATGCTCTCTTACCCTTCCTATTAAAGGTCAAGTAAGACAACCTGCCCACGACACAACCCACTTTTGATACAGCACATATTTGTGTCACTGCAATGATTAACGACGAGAGGAGAGAGGATGAAAATGTTGGACTCACCTCTTACTCCAAACCTGTAAAATTATGGAAAAGATATATTTTCTGAAGGAGTACAGGTTTATTCATCTAGCTATGAGGAAGAAATTCCATCTTAGACCATCTGAACTTATTCAGTCTAACGAAGTCAAGGTCAGAGGGGGCCAGGACGGAGATGATCAGTAAAGGTCGAGCAGCACCTGTTGGGCTGGGCCCTTTTATGACCAGAGTTTTGTCTGCCATGCGAAAGGTCTGATGGGAAAAACATTTTAAAATCCAAAACAGCACTGCAAACAAATAGGCATCACCACCACCACCACAAACCACAAAATAGTACTATCGGCTGACCGGAGAGTTTTTAGGAATTCTTGGATGGCAGAAAGCAGACAGGGGTAAAACGTCTGAGAAATGACCAGAAGCAGCCACAGCTCAACAGTCACAGAAGAAAACCACCCCAGGTAGAAGATGGCATTGCTAATAAGATAAGAGCAGGAGAGAGTTAAGTGGTTTCCCACAAGACTGTTCCACTCGGGTCAGCAGGCAGTCAGGCCCCCTCTCCCCCTCCCACACTGAGTGCTTGGCAGTGGCAGAGTTCATTGCCAGGCTAAAACTGAAACCTGTTCCCCGAGGAGCCTGAGAGAGAAGCAGAACAAGCATGTGAAAGTCCGGGCCCTCCTGCCAGACACAGAGGAGGACAAGGAGCAACAGGTCTCCCGGGACAGAAACCCTCAGAAAGGCTCCATTCTGGGAAAACCTCCTTAGTTTGTCAACTAGTGGGAGGGAAAGGGGTGGGGTTTATCTTGCCTGCTCCCCTCATTCCTCTCATGAAGCAAAGCCTTCTAGGAAATAGGGCCCCCCTCCCCACAGGGGTGGCTCTGTTGGGGAGTGTGACCACTACACCTGTCCGGAGACCCAGGTGGTGGCTTATTCTACTCCCTGATCTCCAGGCATCAATAACCACTACAGGGAGATAAAGAATTCCATGGGGACTTGCTGGGTGCCATAGAGAAGCCCATGGCAGCCATGTGAAACAGAATGGAACAAAGCCTAAAAACAGTTTAGTCACTGAGTTCTAAATAACATTTGAAATAACAGGAAAAAAAGGAAAGAAGAAAAAAAACAAACTTGTCCAACATGGTCAAGTAATCACAGGGCAGGCTAGTCATTTGGCGTCCACCCAGGTAGCTGGGAACTTTTTGGTCCTGTTTATAGTAAATTTTTTAATGAGGTGAGAGAAGTCAGGACTGCAAGGTGTGAAGAGACTTACTTTAAAAAATGAGTATATTCACAGTTAGCAAAAGCAACAAAAGCATTCCCAAGAGGCTGGCTACCAGGGCCTCAACATGTTGTTAGGGTTGAAAATTGAGGGAAGTCCCAGGGAAAAGGCCGGACGGAGCAAAAGTCAGTGTGGCCAACCTGTATGCACCAAGTGAATCAAAATGTGAGTCCCTCTCCCATCCCAGTTGGATCTTCATGTTTGTGGCAGCAGTGACAGGGAACAAGCCCAGCCTCTCCCGAGGCCACCAGCTCAGAGCTTCTGTGCCATCTAGTGTCTCAGAGAAGACTCACCTCTCTGCTCTTGAATCAGACAAAGGTTCCCTTGATCTACCCCACCCCTTCAAAGAGCACCCCATAACATCTAATACTGAGCCTTCCCCACTATAATCACTGAACAAAGGCACATTTTAAAAGCGGATTTTTCATGGCAAACAGTGGCATTAAGTACCTTTCGTGCTTTGGTCTGTACAGGGGTGATAGGGAAAAAATGGAGAAGAATTCTGCAAATCAGCTTGATTAAACAGTTAGTGAAAGGGTCCCAAGGACTGAAGGCAATTTGGCTTTCAAGAGTCAAGGGAACACTGTGACCTGAGCAGGAGGAGGGGTCTCCCAAGCACCTTCACAGAGGCTGGGGAAGTGAATTGACTCTCTGGCTGATATGAGTGACAGCTGGTGAATGTACCTGGTCTTTACTTGTCCTTCTCCAGATGTCACAGGGAGAGATATTAGGCATCCCTGCTTCTTTACAAATCTGCGTGGTGCCACATTGATGTGGATTTGTCGGATCCCGCTGTGGAAAGGCCTAGTTTCTGCAGGGGATGCGTTCTGGCAGCAATGTCTAGTTACAGACAAGATAATAAACGGGGATGGATGGAGGAGCAGTTTGTACATTAAAGGATGGGAGGGCTCAGGTGATATTGGAAGCTGCTGGTAAATATAGTTTTATGAAGGAATTTATCAAGGTCAGGGACGGAGCTCCTCAGTTATTGGAACGTGGATAAAATGAGAGATGCGTCCAGCCACCAAGCAGCACATTGGCATGACCAGCAGTGAAACATGCAGGTGAGAAGGCAAGTCACCCATTTCTTCTAGACCTGTGGCCTAGTAGACCTGTTACCTGGTGCATGGAGAAAATACCCAGAAAAGTCAATGTTATGAATATCTATGCAAGCCATGGTCAAGCTTCAAAATAAAGAAAGTGCTTTATTTTTTTCCTAGGGGGTGGGCATACTTTATTTTTGTTGCAACTCTCTGCCTCAGTCGACCTGATTCTCCTGTTTACAAGTCATTTCTCAAATTTGGATTATTTCCCAACACTCTTAAGACCTTCTTGAGATCTCTCATCTTTTCCATTTCCCTTCTAGGAAGGTTTGGTATGGTTTCCTACCCCCCG
This sequence comes from Eonycteris spelaea, assembly GCA_003508835.1. Classification (NCBI taxonomy): domain Eukaryota; kingdom Metazoa; phylum Chordata; class Mammalia; order Chiroptera; family Pteropodidae; genus Eonycteris; species Eonycteris spelaea. Next base: position 8,709,774 of record PUFA01000024.1, on the reverse strand, counting down.
TCTAACAAATTAGCAAAACATCTTTCTTTTCTTTACCTTCCAGGACCCTTGCTTCTTAAGAGTTAGATCCTTAGTGTTAGAAACTTCCCAGGATCCTGGTGACCGGACATTTAAAGTGTCCTGCACAACTCTGTCTGCTCACCTCCCTGCTACCTCAACACCCCTTCACCTTATCTTTAACACAGAAAACTATATTTTAAGTTTATCTGATGCAATCAGGCATTTTTTAGTTCTGATAGTAAAGCCTTTGTACGTGGGGGATTCTTTCCTTCTTTGTGAAGTTAGAAATGACTACAGTTCATAGCCGCAGTAAAGGGCAAATGCTTCATGAATATTTGTGAGAATTGAAGTCATCCCCGTCAGGACATGGGGTAAAGTTTCCATAATCCAGGTCCTCTGAGTACCATGTTTTTAGGACAGTGTGATTTGACTTTTCCATGTTTAGAAACAACATTCTTCCAGTTAAAGTGTTTACTATGAGGACACACTAGATATTTAACATTAAATCTTTTAAAAGGTGCAACTATAAATATTTTCCTTTAAACACCTTCGCAGCAAGGTGAAAAAAAAATTGGGATGGAATGGTATAGCTACCTGCCTTCGTGTATGAGCCATATGTATGTCAGGTAGAAAATGCAAGTGTTATTTGAGGAGGGGCTATATGGATACATCATCATTTTTTCCTTGTGAAAATTAATTCTTAATTAATCAGGGATAGATGGATTATCTTTATTTTTTTGGATTTAACTGTTTGTTCAGTAAAACCACCAGAGAAGACAAAGTTGAGGCAACCTAGTGAGAAGGAAAGAGAAAAAAAGAATTGGATTTAGAGTAAGCAGACTTGGGCTCACTTCCTGATTCAGCCACATATACTAGTGTGAGGAGGCACTCAACATCTACTAAGCTTAATTTCTTCATCTGTAAATTGTGGATAATAACAGAAGCCGTCCTTAATCCATAGTTGTTTTTAGATTTAAAGAGGTGATGTATTTAAGGTCACTATATAAACTATACAGTGTGATTCATATTTTAGTTATTAAGTTCTGTTTGGCTAGCAGGTTGATATGAATTTTTCTACAGTAGGTATACACTTGTACTCCATTCAGATCTATGTGGTAATAATGGAATGAAATGAGATTGATCTATAGTCATTATTTTTAAATCAGATTTCCTTGACATCTTTCTTCCCAGTGCTCAAAAAATAAACCCAGGAGACCATCTGGAATCCTTTTTGGCTCAGGACAGGCGATAGACCACAGTAAAGGACACAGGTGCCAGAGTCAGACAGACCTGGACCAGATTCTAAGTCTACCACTTTCAGGATAAACCCAGGCAAGTGACCAAGCCTGTTTCCTAATCCATAAAATGGGAATAATATTAATAACTACATAATAGTTCTATTGAAAGAATTGAATTAGATAATTATTGAATACATTGCCTAGTATATGTGTGCTCAATATATGCTGGCTGTGATTAAATATAATTGCATTTGTTTTTCCATTTACAGTCTCCTTGTGAAGTTAAGAGAGCATAAATAGGCATTATTAAACTCATTTTATAGTGCATAATGTTTGTAATCTGGAGTTGTGCGTGACTTCTTACTGGTAAATTGATAAGGCTAGAATCCAGGGCTCTCGCACTCAGTATCACTTTCACTTTATTTAGCAGACTCTTCGGCCAAACGCATGTATCTCAAATGTTGTCATTAAATTCTCAAAATAAAATTAATTTTAATCTCATCAAATTCAGTATCTGGCATTCTATCTTTAGTCTCAGCCCCTCCAACCCGTTCTCCACAGATAGTAGAGAAACCCACCTACTGCAAATCTGACCATACCACACCTCCTTGTAAAGCTCTTCAATGGTGACACCAGTGCCTATAAAATAACATCCAAGGTACATAGAAGGCATAGAAGACATTCTTTGATCCAACCTCAGCCTAACTCTCCAGCCACACTTACTAGTACTTCTGGTCTGGGCTCTCCTTTAGTGTGCAACAACTAATTGTTCCTTGCTGGAACTTTCCTGATATCTTTCTGACCCCACCTCAACCCCTGCTCCACGGCCAGGCTAGGAGTTCTAAAATATGATTTTTTTGCTGCTGTTAAGAAGAAAAGGCTTGCAAATCAATCTAGACATTCAACAACGACAAAATGATTACATTAAGGAACACTCAGAGGTAGACTGCTATGCCCTTTAAAAATCCATCCTTAAAGAATATTTAAGGTTAAGGAAGAATGTCATGATATATTATTAAGTGTAAAAAGTCAGGAACTGAAATATAAGCAGAGGGATAGACACCAAAATGTTAATAATTATTTCTGAAAGATGGATTGCAGGTGTTATTTATTCTCTTTTAGTGTTCTCTCAAGAGTTTCCAAAATGTCTGCAATAAACAGATTGACTTTAGCAATAAAAAGTCATTAAAATCTTGAGGTAATCTTATAATGAATCCTAAACTGTAAATGGGCAGCTACATCCATCTCCCCCTCTCCCAAATCCGAATCTCCATGGCAGCAATCCGGTGGTTGGTTTCCTGGGCATGTAAACATGAAGGATAAGTGGCAAATTGCTTTTACAGGGTTGATGCAAATCTGACCCCAAGAAATGACCCACTTAATGCAATCATTCCTTCTGGTAAATTCTACAAGCTTTCACATAGGGCACAGCAATCTTTCCAGGAAAAATAACAGCAAAGTTTATCATGCAGTAAAGGGAAAAGATTCATAGTAAATTTCTTATTTCATAAAGATTAGATTCTTTCAGTCAAGCTTCTCTTTTCATCTGATTTGTATTTCAGAATGGACTTCAGAACTTTGAACATACTCCTGGCATATCCCAACAGAAATCAAAACCCTAGGCACCGCTGATTTGAGGCTTGCTAATCTGGGTTCCACCGAGGAAGCAAATTTCCCTATAATTATCAGGATTTCAAATTTCACACCCTCAAAAACAGCTTGGACAAATAAAGATCCTATTAAAACAGCCTCTGCTAATTAAGAGAAAATACACAGCCTCTCAAGTGCCCTCTAGAGAAAGAGTGTAGAACAGCCAGTGGGGGCTGTCTTAATGCAGCCAATTTGACTGATAAACACCCATTCTTCTATCCCTGTATTTTTTCATGTCACTTTGATCATCTTAAATTGTGTCCTTTCAAGCTGATGCCCCATAGTATATATTAGAAAATATTAATTTATCACATGAAATAAATGAACTTAAGTTTCTGCTTCCAACCCATTTAAAAGAACATGCCAACGATTCCCCCCTGCCCATCCCCGCCTCTTTTTCTTTCTTCTGCTCAGGCCCAACTGACTTATCTCTTTCTCAACTACTTAAGCTTCTAGACTTTTAGGGGATTTCAGAATAGCAGATCTACCTGGAATCGGATTTGAAAAGCGGCAGCTACTTCATTTCCCTCCCATCTTCAGGCTAGTTTCCCATAGACCATTCTAAATAGTGAACATTATATCTCACTTTACTTGGAAGAAGAGGTTGGGAGGCTTGTATGTCAAGAGCCTTCTTTGTTTCCTTGAAGCTTTTTTTTTTTTTTATCCAGCTGGTCTCAAGTTTATAACATTCTGCTGACCTGGTAATTCCACATCTTTTTGCCCATGGCCCCCTATCCAAAGTATCTGCTCAAAAGTAGCCAGAATGCATATTGACTATTGGTAGGGGTCTTTGTTGTATCTATTTGCTGTAGGGTAACCTCTTGTTTTTAGGCCTATAAACAAAGCAAAATCAAAACAATAAGCTCTGAGAGCTCATTTTAGGTTTGATGGTCCTGTCTGCTAACTGCAACAACAGCATATCAAACTGTCATTGTTCTATCGCACTTGCCCCCGAATGCCATCCAGGTCTGCACCTGTGAGACCAGGATGGGCATTGTGAGTCACTCTGCCTGCCACCACATAAAAAGCTAATTTCACATTCAGAATGTATGTTTTTTCCCCCAATACCAATAGCAACAAGAGTGTGCCAAAAAATTTCCCCTGAAGCTCTATTCTGTTTTTTAAACTACAGAACATTCTTTCATAGTTTGACAGTTAAAATGCCGTAGTTAATGTAATAAACAGAGAATTTTTCTAAGTAGCCTGTCAAAACAAGTGACACTTTTTTTTTTTTTGCTGGCGAGTCTCAGATTCAGAACAATAGGAAGTACCTTTCAAAGCAACATCTTCATTATACAATCAAATTCTCAAAGTAATCTTCTCATCAAAGAATATTGTGTTATTTCTTTCCCAGTAATTATCAGAGTTCTACAACCTCTCTGGCACTGGTGACTGTTATAAAATGCAGCTGTGCTGAGTTAAAAAAAATTGGGGGTCTTACCCTGGTCGATATGGAGTCAATGCATCTCCTACCTCCACATGTCTCGGTGACTTGGCAGTCTGGGCAGTAAAAAGTCAACCCTTCTTGGACTTTTGAACATGACCTCATGTTTCCAGGAGCAAAGTGCTTAGCTGGGCTCTTTAAGAACAGCAGGGATAACTAGCAATTCTTGATCAACTAAGCTTATTTTCTTTCCACATAAATAAAACAAAGGAGAAGCTCCAAAGGTTATTATCAGACCAAAAAAAACAAAATGGTGTAAATAATGTGTGTGTGTGTCTGTGTCTGTGTGTCTGTGTAGTCTGCAAGTCTGTTGCATAAAATTAGACTTTTTTCACCTTCTTATCACTTGGGGGCTATCATTCCAGTAGAAAGAAAATCAAAAAGTACAGACTCAAAAGAGAAACTATCAGCCCAGTTCCAATATTTGTAGTTTCTTAAAACCTGGGAAGATGAGAAAATCTCAAGGGCACCCAAAATAGCATATCTTGGAATTCTGGTGAAACCTGTACTTTAACAGCCCATTGTGATAGGCTAGAAAAGTCAAATCTTTGGATGTAATTTATTCAAAGAATCTTCGGGCTGCCAAGGATCATGTAATTCAATGCTGTAGGGGAGAAAAAGAAGCACAAGCCCAGAATCCCATTTCTAGGGTGACTCATGAAACCAACTCTCAGGCTCTTTCTTGTGAGGGTAAATGAAACAATTAGCATGACTGTTCCTAGCATGGTGCCTAGCACACAGCAGGCACTCAATAAATGTTTGTTGCATCTGAATCTAATTTGGGAATGCCTTTCTCTGTTGGATTGTAAACTCCCCAAAGGCAGGAACCATTTTATTACTTTTTTAAAAAACCTCTTTGGTACATGCTCAAAAATCTTTGTGAATTAAATGGCCTCCTCTGAAGCAACTACGAGCTGAGGGAACATTAGCTGGGGCTATATCATTCATTCACTCAGCAAAAATTTACTGATGGTCTGCTTGGTGTAGTGCAGAGCTAGAGATATGGCCTTTTCTCACTTCCACACAAGGTTAAAGCTCCTTATCCGTATTGTATTCTATTAACAGACATGTTTTTGCCTTTAAGAAACTCACAGTTCATGGCAATGTTTCTCAACCGGGGCATTATTCCCAGGACAGCTCCTTAATTACATAGGGTTGTAGGAACTGGATGTGGGGTTAGCACACCTTGGTCCCAGCCACCACCCGGTGTATGCCAGCGCTCCTCATGGACTGGGACAAACAAAACACCCTCTAAATCTCCAAAGGCCCCTGCAGGGGCTGTCCCACCTCTGATTCAGAAGCACTCAAAGGTGCTGGCATAAATGAAAGTGGCAGCAAGAACAACAAGAAGGGGACGGGTCCAAAAAATGCTAAAGAAGTAAAAACAACGGACAATGGGGAAAGGGTGTGGGGAAGAGAGAAGGGAAGCAGTCTAACAGGGCAGAAAGCATGGTTGAGAATGATGGTGGTCGTTTGCGTTCTCTAAGCTCTGGGGATTCCTTTGTGTCCCTTTAGCCACCCACCCCAACGATCCTTTAGGGCAAATAAAGCATAAATTAATGGGGAAGATTTCTTGGAGGCTATGCATGATTAGGTCAGCAAAGCTCTCACCTTCTGTTTGATATTTGGGATTTTACAGTAAATTTTTTGTTTGAAGAAAGAAAATTTTCCAACAACAAAAGAAAAGCAGGAGCTGAAAACCATAGCTTCTAGAGTTAAGGTTGATGGTGCCAACTGGGGCGGGAGAAGGCCTTTAACTACAATATGGGGGACATTAAACCTAAGAGAAAGTTCTGACAAAAGGGACAGGGTATGACAAAAAAAATGAAATATGTTGATAGGCGGCACCTTGTGGCAGTGAGGAAGGGCGAGTGAAATGAGAAGAACCCTGTGGGAAGAAAATAAAGGTGCGCTGAGAGGTCACTGTGAGCTGGTGTGAGGGGCAGACGCTGTGGAAGCTGGCCTGAAAGACACCTCGCTCTTGGAAAGTGCCCAGCGGTCACACGAGATATGTAAAGTTTAACACTCTTGTCGGGACCTGCTTGTAATGGAGGCCGGCCAAGCCCGTGACTCAGAGCCGACATGCACAGCTGGCCGGCACTGGTTGCAGGGTGGAGAGCAAGCTCTTTTCCAGTAGAAAGACATGAGCCTGTATGTGGTGCTTACAGAACCGAGTGCCAAGTCATCCCTTATTGAAAAGGGTTCCCTGAGATTGGGACCGTGGCATATGCTTCTTTGTATGCCCCATAGCAATTAGTAGAGCTCCCCGAACAGGAGAGGGGCTCAATACCTCTATCGGAATTGACCTGATTACACACTTCAGAGCCCTCAACTTCAGTGGCTGGGCTGCTGCTGAAGGCGAGGTGGGTTTTAGCTGTGTTGGAAGGGAGAGAGCACCTCGCCAGCTGAACGGAGGCCGTGAAGCATTAATCGAGCAGTGGTATTCTCGTAGGTGTCTTTAAGCTAAAGAGCGGAGCGTTCAGAATGAGGCAAGAGATGTGATGAACAAATGAATTCTTGCAGGCACAGGCATAGGTCTATGGTCCTGACAACCTCTGTGTCACTGTATTAGGAAGAAGGAAGCTGTGGTGGTTGAGCACACAAACAGCAGTTTGTTTGTCGTTGACCATAGGTTATTTAATATATGATCTTGGTTTTTGCCATCCAGAGCCAACCACTAAAAATCTCTATGTATTTATTGCTTGCAAAATGAAAATGGAGTTATCTGGCTCAAAAATAAAATAGAGAAAGAGACAAACAGTGCTGTGTCACCCTTCAGAGTCTCTCCTGTGGCCCTGGACTTTTGAAATCAGCCTCTCTTCCCCCTGCCCAGGCATGCTAGCCTGCGCACTGCCCGTCCCGTGACCTGCCGAGTGTTCTCACTCACGGTTTGCGGAGGATCATCCTCATGTGGGCATCAGGGCCTGTCTGCGATAGCAGAAGCATGGTGTCCTGGAGCTCCTCGTCGCACTCTTCTCCTCCTCAGTAGGCAATGGGGCGTCCTCGTGCTCATCATCCAGAAATCGATAAAATAAATATTTGTCTTGGAAATGATGCTCCTGGTCCACTATGGAAAACATTGAGGCAAGTGTCAGCTCTTACTCCTCTGCCTCCCAACCTCGGTTACCAGAAACAAATGGATGGTGTCAGGCGAGACAGCCAAGCGGCAGCAAGGGATGAGACTCCTCATCCTTCTCACTCTGCCTCGCCCACAGCTGTGCAACTAGAAGACATGACCTCCTGGCTGCAGTCACACACCTCACAGCTCTCTCTGACCCACCCATCTCCTGGGCTGGCCTAGGACTCTTATGTCAACCTGCCAACTTGTCTGAGATGAGCACTTTGACCAGCAAAAATGCCTTGGGGACATTTTTTAGCATGTGGGACATAGATTTCAAACAGGAAAATAACCAGCTGCAAGATCATGTCCTATAATGGTTTTTGAAAGTACAGGATTTAAAGAACCCTACATTGTCAGGATCAGAATTCATGTTTTTCTTTCTACATGTACTGATTATAAATATGCCTGTCTGCACTTTAAAAAAAAGTTAGAATAAAATTGTTTGAACAAAACTGACTAGACCCAGCTTCTAGGTCATGTACCCTTAGAAGGATCTTATGGTAATTTCTTTTCAGTTCTTATTTTAAAAAGTTTTTTCTCTCCTTTTCCTCTAAACAAAAAGAGATCTCAGAAAGGCAAAGTCAATAAACTTGGCTCAGACACCCTCATCTACATGTCTTAAAGCTTTCAAGTTCTTTTTCAGGTGGAAGCATCAACACTGTCAAAGGATAAAGAGAAGTGGTAGATTCTTGCTGCTCAAAATGCGATCCCAGAAGAGCAGCATCAGCAGCATCTGGGAGCATATTAGAAAGGCAGACCCTTGGGACCCATCCCAGACCTGCAGAGCCTGAATTTTAAGAAGTGCCCCAGGTGATTTGTATGCATGTTAAAGTCTGAGAAACATTGGTAAGTCCATCAGTAGATGCCCAGGTGCTGGTAAGTTAAATGAATGATTTTAATGATTTTGCCAGTTTGGAAAAATGTTCTTCTCACAAATGGCATGAGCAGTTCAACCATGGTTACACTCTAGTCCTGAATAGCTACTCTGCTCAAGTACAGCTCCTGCATAACAGGGGCCACAATGGCTGAGCGCATCCCTGATTTTAAATATGGTCCTCCTGTGAGTGTACAAATTGGCTCTCCCAGAGAACACCATGGTTAAAAGGTAGCTTCTGAATTCATTGCTTCTTTCATGTCATTAGCCCAGCCACACATTCACTGCTTGCTCTTCATTCTGCCCCTGCATCAGGATTGCTAAGCAATGTTCAAAGTATAATCACACCACCAATGGACCGTGAATGCAAACTAATAAACATCATTGGAACGGATGCACTTGGGTTGCGATTTCATTTTCCCTTCCACAGTCTCCCAAGTTAAGAAGGTACAATCGTGGAACACAGCAGTCAATAGCATCCACTCGCTGCATTTGTACTGCTAAATGAAGATGCTAGCTCGGCGGGTCCCTCAAGGGGTCGTCATTCTTTCTTGCTCATTTGGGAGTTCAGCAACGATTAACCAGGGAAACACACTTAGCATTTCTTGAGGGTTTTCCGGGGACTGTGGCTCATCTTACCGTGGTTGAGAACACCGTCCTCCACCAGGACTTGCCACATGCCAACGGCTTGAGTTCGGGAGTGAACACATGGAGTCTGCTGCAGCATCCAGTCCACCAGCTCGGTGCCCACACAGCATTGTCTAAGGGGAGGTGGGACACAGAGGAAGGGAATTTACCCCCTTGTAGGTGAAGATGTCTCTTTCGAGAGGCGATCTTCCAAAAGAGCTCAGTGCTCTTCCACCACAGGAGGTCTCAGGGCAAACAAAGCACCACACAGCCTGGCATCAGGTTCTCGAACTCTTGTACAAACCAATAAAACCACTCTCCTCATGAGAGGACCTTCTAAGCAAGACTAGCTAAACGATAGAGCATTATGAGTTGTAGCACCAGGGGAGACCGAAGGGCTGCTGGACAGGGAGCATTATTTGGCAAGCTAAAGATTGCAGGGCCTGAAACTTTCTTGTCTGGCACCTGTCACAGAAAATCTCAGTGTAAAATGAAGGCAAAGCAAAATTCTGACTTCCTTCACCTGAGCTTTGTGAGGAATGAGTTAATATTTGTGAGGCACTCAGAGGTGCTCCATGAAAGGCTCTGTATAAGTGCAAAATTATATAGCACTTTATATTTTCAAGTAATACTACTGATCTTCCTCAGAGGGGTGTTGGGAGAAACAAGCAATTAGTGATGCAAATCTCCTAGAAATAAGTTCTATGTAATGAGCATCAGCACTTCTACAGAGCATGTCATCCGGAGAGCTCCAAATGCTTTCTGTATAGTAACACATTCACCTCTAAGATACCCCTCATGGTAAGTTGGTCAGGATGGGGAAATTACATGCATTAGCTAGGAAACATAATTATACACACACAGAGAAAACACTAAAACCTTCAGTGGAGTGAGGAAGAAGGGCAGGTGTCCATGGTTTGATGGTTCAAGGGAGGAAATAGAATCTTTAAGTCCTAGGGATGCATCCCAAGGGACAATGGAACAGGCAGGAAGTCACAGAGCTGCCAGGGGCCTGCAGCTGGGTCTGAGTTCCTCGTGGCCTCCTTCCCATGCTCTGAGGCACAGGCTGAGGCTGGATCAAGCCTGGGGAGCTCCTCTCTAGTTTACTTTAGGAAGAGGCTTAGCCTGGGAGGAGTCATGAAGTATAGCACCAGGTCTGTGACTTATTAGCTATGTGATTTTGGCCATATTGTTTTAACTCTCTGGTTCTTAGTTTCCTCATCTGTAAAAGAAAGGAGGAGGAAAAGATGGCCTCCAAGGCCATTTCCAGTTTTAACAGTTTAGGAACTCTGAAATCTATCAGAGCTCCTGGGATGTCCTGATTTGGGTCTGATCCTAAAACATTTCACAAGGAGGATGTTTTGAGATGGTCATTATATTTCCAGGACTGCTCTGATTACAGTCTGTACTCACACATTAGAGCTTCAATGGACAAAGAGGCCTCTAGTTACTCTTCATTCTGAACCAAACTTATGACCTGTCAAAATATTCTTCTTCTAATCTAAGAATTTATTAATGGGAAAGGTCTTCTAAAAATATAAAAAATCAATCTTATGTGGTTTTTAATTCAAGAGTTACCTTTACTAAAAAGAGCACATGGAATTGAGATGATCCAGATCATCTGGGCCCTGGTACAGGGTATAATAAGAATCCTGCAGTCAGAATACAGAACAAAGATACACAGCTGTGCCACTTGTAGCTGATGGAATCACTCAGTTGCCTCTCTGTTAACGATCCCTAGCCACTTTAGAATTGACAGCCAATCTCTAGTATAGTGATTACTGGGAACGATACTGTGTATGGGAGATTTTAACCCCCTAATACTGCAGCAATGATATAATGGAGTGAGGAGCAGGAGGGAGGATGAGGCTGTAATTGGGAACAAGATCTAGGACAAGGAACTCAAACTGTTCTGCAGAAAAAAGAAATCATGCCTCTGACTTCCAGTTGAGTTGATGGGTCATTACCAACAGATCATTAATTTGGTCATAGGGTGTGGAATAGACATAACACCTATATTTCAGAGGTTTAAAAACTTAGTATATGGAGCAAGGAAAAGATTATGGTTTCTGACTTCTAGTTTCCATTATTTGTCACCAAAGATGACATATTTTAATGAAATTTCCCTAATGTAAGTCAACACTTATGAAAGCATAAATTAAATTAAGAGAAAAAATAATAAAACTTTAAAAAGAAAAACATCCTTTAGCCATATGAGATTTTGAAATCCGTTTAATGAGTTAAAGAGGTTGAACTCTCTGGAACATGTGATCATGATTTTTTTTAAAATTTACTTCCCTTAAAATTATAGTGATGTGTAAGGACTACAGACTCCAAAAAGAATGAGCTTTCAGGACTTCCAAATGTAATCATCCAAAATGGCAGTAAATAGGAACACTGACAGGGCTAGGTGAATAATCTGTTTTAAGAGCTGAAATGTGTACTAAAAGGAATATATTGGTAAGACTAAAGTGTTTCTCAAATCCCATCTCATTCTGAAATTCTATCAGTCTAAATGTAGCAAATAAAATGTCCATTTTGGTCATGACAAATGCAAGCAGAAGAGTATTAGTTTGCATGGAGTGCAAAAAAAAAAAAAGTGATCCAAAGAAGAAAAATTTGCAATGTCTTTCCATCTCTGTCCTTAGGAAAGAGACTGGATTTTGAGGCATATATACTTGTTACAGTGAACTGTATAATTTTACAAAATCTATAATAGTTGAAAGTCACTAGAAAGATATATATCCTTCATGGGTACTTTAAAACGTGTATTCTGGCTTTTCACTGTGTCTTATGAATTTGGTTCATGTCAATCAAATGGGTTTGGACTCATGCCAAGTCTGTGGGTTCTTAGGTCATGTCTAGGCTAAATGGGAGAGAGCCTGATGGCTGAAAGAGGGCTGTGGATCTGAACGGCGGGTGCAGGGAGAGAGCACGAAGGCTCGTGTGCCATAGACAGGCCACTCCACTTCCTAGACCCTGACTGAATTGATAAAATCAAAAGTTAAAGATTAAACATAATTCTTAGTTGACCTACCATGGTTCAGTCTTCTAAGAAAGTTCAATTGAATCGTGTGGCTCCAGTCTTTAACATTTTTTAACTCTAGTGACAGCTATAATGAGTTTTTAATTCTATATGATTATAGATGTGGCATGGTGTTGTATATCTTACTATATAAATGATAGAATAAAATATACATTAGAAAATAAACTCTGTAAAGGACATTGTATATATTTTTTCGCTCCAGTATCCTTAGAGCTTGGAACATAATATTGCCTGGTGGCCAGTAGGTACTTAATAAATTTATGGAATAAATAAATAATATAATGAATAAAAAGATCACTGAACTTGGAAATCAATGAAATTTGGTGACAAATAATAGAAATTAGAAGTCAGAAACCATAACCTCTTTCTTGCTCCATAGTACTAGTCTTAAACTCCTGAAATATAGATGTTATGTCTATTCCAAACACTGTGACACAAATTGGCTCTGCTGCTCACTAGATTTACGACTTGGACAAGGGAAACTATTTAATCTCTCTGGCCTCAGTTTTAGTATCTGAAAAATAGCTATACACCTACTTAGTAGGTTACGGTGAGGATAACCTCACCATGTGATAACATATAGGAAGTGACCTGGTACAGGGCTTCAAGAATAAATAAGTGCTCAGCAAATGTTAGTTGACTCTCATCTAAATATAGTAGTTTCTTAAAAAACACTAGTGAAAAGAAATACAAAGTTTTCTTGTTTGTTCATTGCAAACCCATGTCCAAGCAAATTAATTTAGGAATAGCTGCTGGAAATATTAAGGATAATTAAAGTTAAGTGGTATCTAAGACAAGCTTAGATCTTCCAGAACTGGTAGGATTACAAAACATCCTGCCTACAGATGAAAAACAGGGGCATGCAAGTTTTTTCCAATTTTACTGAATATGAACCTGTAGGGGCTGTAGCCTTTAAAATTACTACACATACCTGTAAGTCTTTAGGTGGTATTTTCTATCTCGTATCATGTGAGGTGCTCGAGAGAGAATGGCATTTCGTAAAATTTTTCCAGCCCTGAGGATCTTCTCCGAAGGGACCTAGATTTTAATCAAGTAGAAGGGGAAGAGAAGGGACAGTTTATAAAAGGAAAACAAACGAGATGAATCCTTAAATCACTTTTCAATCTGACTCTGGCTCGAAAAAATACAACTCATACATTTACATTGTTCACCTGTGTGACATGTCACTGTTTTAGGTTGAGAACTGTGGCACATTGAATATTTATTGTCTCTAGAAAATGTATCTGAGGTTGCCTGATAGGATGCTCTCACATATGGACCACTTTCAGTGGTTGCTGATGGCTCATCAACCCACCTACATCCCATTACCTTGGTAATGGTGTTAGCAGGACGAAGAGGAACGTGAGGTTCAATGAGAGGTGTCTGAAAAATAAAATGTTAAAGCAAAAGAAATTAAACAAAAAGTCCACTAAAGAAAATTATGGGTTGGGACATAATAAGAAACAGCCATTTTTATAAAACTCAAAATAGAATTTAAAAAACAAGAGATAAAATCTGCCTACAGAACTTGAATGCATAGGCATTCAAAAGGCAAAATTACAACATTCAGTTTGCCAAAATTTAAATTTAAATTATTAAAAATGAAAAAAAAAGAAATGATTAGATGTTTGTAGGCTTCATGAGGGGAACTGATATCTACTCAAAGCATAACAAACATCAGAGCAGAAGAAAAAGCAAAACAAGATAAACATGAATAGAGATTAAAATGACCTTTCTCAGGGGATAGGGATAAAGTACTGACTTAGGATGGAAAAGAGCAATTTCATCCTCTATTATGTAGTTAAGATTCTGTTTCTGATATTTGTGCTTTTAGAAAGTTTTAATTTTTAAATAATGCTTCTTGGTAGTTGTACACATTCAAGTTCCTGGAACCCACTGGGGCAGCTCAGGTACCTTCTCTCTCATTTGCGAGATGGTGTACAGCTCAGGCTTCTAGGACTGTCAGAAGAGATCTGCATAAAGCTCCTGTCATTATCCACATTCTTCAGATGAAAGTGCTGGATTGAAATTCCAGGGAAATGACTTGCTCCACAGCTACACATCGAATCTCCTAGCCCTAGCAACATCCCTTCTCTCTTATCCTCTGAAATATTTGGTAATGGCATTTCTCAAAGGTGGTAGTAGAACCATCAATATTACACTGTTTATGTCACGTCCAGAACATTAAAAGAAAAGGTGATAGGTTTATTTAAGAGGTTGGGGTAGGCAGAATTAATGGTCCCCCAAAAGATGTCTACGTTCTTATCCTCAGGGCCTGTGAATATATACTAGATTACGTGGCAAAAGGGACCCTGTTGATGTAATTAAGTTAAGAATCAAACTGGGAGGTTACCCTGGTGTGTCCAGGTGGGTGCAATGTAATCATATAGGTCCTTAAAAGATGGAGGAAGGAGGCAGAAGAGTTAGAACCAGAAAAATAGCAGAGTGAGTAGGACATGGCCTGATTTGTGGGCATTGATGATGGAAGAGGCCAAGAGCCAAAGGATGAGAGAAGCCTCTAGAAGATGAAGACGGCAAAACAATATATGGATTTTCCCTCAGAGCCTCCAGAAGGAACTGACTTGCTGACACCTTGATTTTAGCCCAATGAGACCCATTTTAGACTTCTAAACTATAGCACTGTAAGGTTATTCGTTTCAATTTAAACTACTAAGCTCATGGCAATTTGTTATAGCAGTCACAGAAAACTAATACAAAGATTATTATTCTTCATACTAAAAACCCTACTTTTTTCAAATAGAAGCCATTACATCGAAAATAAATTGGTAGGTTTTCCCTCTAGTCCTAATTAAAAAAAAAAAAAACATAATCAATGGGGGAAATAAAAGTCAACATCGAGTTAAAATACTTTATGTACCTAAACACAAACATGCATGTATAAACATATACCTTCCTTTTTATCGATGATACATTTCAGATGGGTTAATGCTTTTAATATTATAATAGCAATAAGGAAAAAGTGAAAACAATACTAAGCTTTAAGAAAAGAATAAGTGAAACACAGATTTATTTAGTGTGATTGAAATATCACTGAACTTACTTAAAAATTTTCATTACCTTGCTGACTTTTTTTTTTCCTCTTAAAATCACTTGTGCACAGGTGTCAAGCAATATTATATCATTTTAGCAGCAGACTGTATACAGGCAGCATAGACCAAGGAATTTCAATCTGATCCAATTCAATAGTAGCTTTAAACAGAGACCAACTATGCCCTGAAATAGACTCTGCTCCCTTATGGTAGACCTTTCAATGGGAGAGGGACCATGGGTACATACAGTCCCTGTGCTTGTACCACCTCCTCAGAAAAGACAGAGATTTCTGTGATGCTAAATCCCCCAAGAAAGGCTCACAAGTGCCAGACCAGCATGCACCAGGACCCTGGAAATGTGTGCCGTTAAAACATCCTGATTATTTCAGGGTTGTGAATTCCCAGTACTCATGCATCCTGCCTCCTCACACTACATGGGTTGGCTTCCATGTATAGGGCTGTGCCTGGTTATGTATCTAAGTCGTAGAAGCCTCTGGTGATTCTTGAAAATAATAGTAGAAACCCATTTCTTCTTCCTGTCTTGGAAGAAAGATGTGCAGGTATATGTGGTCTAAAGTAGATGTGGGATTAGCTTCTGAGGTAATCTTTTCTTTCCTATAAAAAAGCTACTTTCCTTTGAAGTGGGCTCTGAGAGTCTGGCTGAGCCAGAGGTCAAGAAGATGCCCAAGTTTGAGGATTACTGATGAATGTTTATTCTTCATTAGGTATAATGAACATTATTTGAAAATTCCATCATTCTGTTTGTTTCTACAGAAATGGCTGTATTTTAACAAAATGCTACTGAGTGGTCCCTAGTTTAGTTAATTTTGTTGTATAGTTCCCTTTTTGGTCCCTTGGAACCCTGAGAAGAAAATGTCATAAAAGCAGGGGAAGCATCAGACTTCCATCAGCATCATTCTTTTGATTTGCAACCTCTAAAGGGGTAAAATGTATACAAGGTTGCCTTTTAGCTAGATAATCCTAACCAGCTCCAGGCCCAGGAAGCTGTTTAATCTGTGAAAGGCAGCATTCTTAAAACCTTCTCTGACTCAAAGATGTATGTTTGAGGGCAACATGATGAATGGAGGCTTTGAGAAGGAAGCAGTCCCTTTATTTATTTATTATTTTTTAACATTTTATTTTTTTATTTTCCCCTTCTCCCTTTCCTTCTGGTAACCATTAGTTTATTGCCCATGTCCATGAGTCTCTGTTTGTCCTGTTCATATTTTGTTTTTAGGTTTATATCCCATATATATGATATCATGTGATTTTCAACTTTTGCTGTCTGGCTTATTTTGCTTAGTATGGTTATTTCAGGGTCCATCCATGTTATTGCGAATGGCAGTATTTCATCTCTTCTTATGGCTGAGTAATATTCCATTTTACATATGCACCATAGCTTCTTTAGCTAATCATCTATCGTAGGACACTTCCACATCCTGGCCACTGTGAATAATACTGCTATGAACATCAGTGTGCATATATCTTTTCAAATAGGAGTTTTCAAATCTTTGAGGTAAATACCCAGTAGAAGGATTGCTAGATCATGTGGTAGGGCAATTCTTACTTTTTTGAGGAACTTCCAAACCACTTTCCATAGTGGCTGTACCAATTGCAGTCTCACTAGCAGTAGGCAGTCCCTTTATTTAAATAAAACCTCCAAACAGGGTGAAAGCAGAGGAGGTTTTATTTGGGAGAAATAAAAATTTGTCTTTAAAAGGAACACTGTATTCAGTTAGGCAAACTCCTATGTCCTAGCAGCCATATGTTGCATGTGAGAGAGGGCATCTGTGACAGGTAGGCTAGGTGCCTGGGAAGTAGTCCCTGGTTAATGCCTGTCCAGAGACCCCTCCATTGCAAACGTGGCTTTATTGCTTTTGTATCTGCTCATTTATTTCCTTTTTGGTCTCCCTTGGCCTTCAAGTAAAGTTGAGAATTTTACTTTAGCTGTCAATGCGAAACAAAACGATGTATTGTATAAATGATCAGGTTAAACAGGACAGGGAAAGAAGCACCATGGTGATATGAGTGAGAACGAAGACGAGAAAAGCAGCCCTAAGGGCAACACCAAGCATTTCCTGTGACAGGCCCTTTAGATGTGTCGTCTGCACATGTGCCATTATATGTGCCATCTCCTTATTTTAGTACTACTCGCATTTTTTATTTCGGAAACTGAGGCCGGAGACACACAGTGACCGAGCTTCCAGCTACCAGCCGGAAGCGCTGGGAGCTGAGTCCAGTCCCGTGCCTGTGCTGCAGGTGCAACGACCCCGCCCACCTGCCTTTC
Source organism: Eonycteris spelaea (assembly GCA_003508835.1). Lineage (NCBI taxonomy): Eukaryota > Metazoa > Chordata > Mammalia > Chiroptera > Pteropodidae > Eonycteris > Eonycteris spelaea. The sequence continues at coordinate 8,692,437 of PUFA01000024.1, read as the reverse complement.
CTTCTAGAGCCATCTTTGTGCGCCCCTCAGAAGAGTTTGTGTTGTTCGACTCAAAGTGCATTGAGAAAAAAAGCATTTAGCCCTTCTGGGTTATCAGGTATCAGATGTGATCTTAAGAGTTTCCAGCAATAAATACAATGACCGACTGAGATGACAGCACCTTACATCATGGTTGGTCTGAATTAACTAATTTTTTAAATCGAATAAATCTGAAATGTAACATTGTGTAAATTTAAGGGGTAAACTTTGTAGCAGCGTTCCTTTGATACATTTATACATTATAAAAAGATTGCTGATCTAGTAATATTTATCACCTTATAATTATAGTACAATATTATTGTGTAAATCAGGCGCACTCAACCCCCAGGCTGCGGACCAGTCCATGGCCTGTTAGGAATCAAGCCGCACCAGGAGGGGAGCAGCAGATGAGTAAGTGAAACTTCATCTGTATTTGCAGCCTCTTCCCAGTGCTAGCATCACCACTTCAGCCCTACCTCAGATCATCAGGCATTAGAGTCTCATAGGAGCACCAGTCCCTGGTGCCAAAAGGTTGTGGACGCCTGGTCTATATTCATTATACTGTGCATGAGATCTCTATGGTTTATTTACTACTCGTTACAAGTTTGTGTCCTTAAATGCGATCCTTCTTTTCACCCCTTGCCTCAACCCCTGATAACCTCCATTTTACTCTGTTTTTTACAGGTGTAACTTTTTTAGATTCCACATATAAATGATATCATACAGTTTTTTGTCTTTCTCTGTCCGAGTTTATCTTTAGCATTATGTGGTCAAGGTCTATCCATGTTGTCACCAATGGAAAGATATCCTCCTTTCTCAGAGCTGAATAATATTTCATTGTGTATATATACCACCTCTTTTTATTCTTGTGTTTATCTCAGCATTATTCACAATAGTCAGGATATAGAAACGATTCAAATACCCATCAACGGATGAATGTATGAATTAACTTTAAAAAGTTAAAGTGACAATAAGACATTTGGTATTGAGGAACTGCCCTACTAGGGATAAGACAAATATACCCGGGACATGGGTATCGGTCAAGGTCTGAGCAGGAAAGTGGAAACCACAGTATTCCCTACAGAGGGAATTTAATGCCGAAACGGGCTTTGCGGATGCTGGAAGAGCTAAGTTAAGCAGGCAACTGGGAGGTAACCAGATGTTAGCAAAGTAGGAAGCTTTGGGTAGAAGGGCAGAGGATGAAGGAGACATTACCGGAGCCTGAGCCAGGTGTCCTGGTGAAAGCTGGAACCCCAGAGAGCCACCAGGCCCTAGAGGTAGAGCCACGGCTGACGATGCTGCCCACCCTCCTGCTGCTGAGAAGGAGGTGAGACCCTCCTACATCCAATTTCCCTCCAGCCAGAAGCCAGACAAAAAAGGAAAAGAATTTCCTTTTATAAATGATTAAACAGAAGAGAGAAAGAAGTCACATAGTAACATGAGCAAGATGATCAAAGCTAGAAAACCAGCCCTAACAGCAAAACCAAGGCCAGAGGAGCCTGGAAAACTCTCCACAGAGGTCAGCCTCCTGTGGCACCGCAAAGCACAGGAAGGGCAAAGAATTGCTCTGGGGAGCAACAGGCCCAGGAATGGCACAGCAGGGTGGCTGCAGTGGCCACAGGGTGGGGGTGGGGCTGCCACATCTACCTCTTAGCCCTCTCACCTATTCCAGGTACCGCAGGGACTCGCCCTGTTAAGTTATAGACAAGGAAGGTGGAGTGGGCGAGCACAGAATTAATGCTTCCTTGGTGTGTTTCCTAGAGTGGCCCTAAAAGGAGCGGACCCTTCTCCAGTAAAATTTCATACATTTCAACACATCAATCATGTGTTGAGGATAAAAATCCTTCCTCCCTACCTGGGCATGAAAGAATCTAAATTGGGCTAGGAAAATATGATCCTAAAAAGCTAGGCAGAGAGAACAGATAAAGGCAGAGGTATTCAGCGTTCTCTCTGGTTTTCTTGGCTTTCTCCACTGAAGACTTCCCTTAGGATTGACCGTAATTGGTTTTTGTTTGTTTCTGGAGAGGGGATGCATTCTACTGCTTTTTATTATGTTTCCATTACTACTGAAAAGGAGAAACAGTAAGGGAAATATTCCTTTTTGCACCAGAGCCAATTCAGAAATACTAATCAGGTGATGAAAAATATGAATTTATCCTCCATTACAAGATGCACAATAACTCCCCAGTAGATTATAATGAGGTATAAGGCACTGTAATAGGCTTTATGAAAAACCATATTCAAGCCCTTTTGAAAGCAGTTAATTCTTTTTACTCAAGTATTTGCTCACAGAAGCCTTTTGCAAGGCACAATATTTTAAGCCAAGAGATAAGAATAACAAGCTGGATTGGGACACAAAGCTCGTGGCAGAACTATGGCAACTCAGTGCAATAAAAAGTCATATAAGTCCACATCCAATTTAATTCAGTATTTAATGGAAGTCATTGTGTACAGAGCAATGTGCTAGGCTATAGTAGAAGACTGATAAAGTGCGTAGTCAAATGAGCTCTTGAGTGCTGGGAAAGCAAAAGTTCGATGGGTTAAACAATTAGTGAGACGATATAAAATAAAAGCAACAGCATTCTGGATTTCAAGTGCCCCCTTTCTTATTTCAGGTGAGGAAATCTTTAGGAAGTAGGGAGAATAATGTTCAATTTTTTAGTGAAAATGATACACTTTTAGGAGTTGCATTCCCTTGTTTTGGCATTTTGGAATAATACAAGTAAGGTCTTAGAACTGTATGCCTCATTCTTGTAATAAGTATCATCAATGTCATCACTCTTTGGTTGACCAGATGAAATTAAAGTTTAAGTCAGACTCACAGACAGATTTCACCACTCTGAAAGAACTATGTAACTTTTTTTTAAAAAAATTAAAATGGAAAAATCATCTATAGCCCTCCTCTTTGGCTTCCATCTGCAGGCTTTTTTTTTTTTCTTTTAAGTTTTTCCACATTCGAAATTGGCTTATAGTGAGCCAATGACCAGTTTTAGCTTCCACATGTAAAGAGATTGAAAGTCATCACTCCCATTCTTACAACAAGAAAGTACTGAACAAAGTGAAAACAATGACTTCTCTTAGGCCCATCAGAGAACTGAGGTTGCAGAGCAAACTGCCCTGAAATCTGGAGAGAAAAGGGATTCGGAGAATTTCAGCTGAGATTGCCTTACCAAGAGCAGAAGCCAATAACTGGCTGGAACACTTAAATGGTGTTAAATTCATTAAACAAGGAGGCCATTAGACTGATGAGCTTTCCTGCCATGGTGACCTGTGTAAGCAAACCCAAATCTAACCTGTAAATGTCCCAAGGTTATGAAATTGAAACCTAAGGACAACCAATCACAAACAGCCAACTAGGCTTGAAGCTATAGCCAGTCAATTATTTTTTTCACTTTGCTTCTGTCTTTATAAAAGAATCTCACTGAGCTCCTGTCGGCTCTGAACCACTTGCAGTGGTGCTGCCAGATTTGAATCAATTTTTGCTCAAATAAACTCTCAAAGTTCTTGCTCTGCCTCAGTTTATTTTTTAACAAAGGTAATTTTGATGAATTGCTGGAGGCTAAATGTGGAGTAGCTTGAGGTAAGGAACTCTTGTGGTAGGGGCAGTCTGAGATGTGCCACCACACTTTTGTGGGTTTTACCTTCTGGAACCCCGCCAGGTTCTCTTGATAAAGGCCAAAAAAGATCTTGTGGCTCTTGCAGGGGGAGGGGAAGAGAAAGCATCCAGAGCACTCTATAACAAAGGCCTACTCTCCATAGAAAGACTTTACTAGAGTCTTACCCCATTGGGGAAGGGCGTTTCTCTGACTCTGGTCCTCTCTAGCCTCCCTGTCTCATCTAAGCGAGGAAAAAGAAGCTAAGAAATAGTTGTGAAGGTCACAGTGCAGGGACACAGGCCCACTAAATAACTGAGATTTAATTATAAGATTATAGGACACTAACCTTCCCCTACATGCCTTTACCATGCCAGTATAAAAATAGTGGATTACAGCTGAAAGAGTTGCAGGATGCAGACTCTATCTAAGGAGAAGTTCTTAGGGAAGCCCAAACACAACCAAGGAGACAAAAACAAGGACGCTAGAGGAATTCGAACTCTGGCATATATAGCTACAGCAAACATTAAATATAGCCCAACTCCTAGCCAGGTTAACATAAAACCTCACACTAATAGCCTATTTCTCTCAGTTCCTCTTACCTGGTACGTCATGCCTGACTTTCAACTAAAAATTACAAGGCATCTTAATGGCAAGAAAAAACAGTCTGAGGAGACAAAGTAACATCAGAGTCAGACTCAGATATGACACAGATTTAGGAATTGTCAGACAGGAAATTTTAACGATCTATGATTAATATGATAACTATGGAATACTATTCCATTAATAATACTAAAAAAAAGTAGAAAACATGCAAGAATGTGTTGGGCAATATAAGCAGGGAGATAGGAACTCTAAGAAAGAAATGTCTCCCTTCCCTCTCCTTCCTCTATAGACCAGCAGCAGAGAAGGAAGAGCAGGATGGGGATGAGAGTGGAAGAAGGCAGATCACAACCCTCCACCAACTGCTGGAACCACCAGCCCAGGCTCTTCAGAGATTCCACTCCAACGAAAGCTAGAAGTTTAAAACATGTATCCAGCAAGTTATTTTGTAGATATTAACAAATTGATTCAACAAACATGAACTCAGAATGGATCACAGACCTAACTGTAAAATTATGTATTATAACAACATACTTATATTAACATACTATATAGAATACAATACAATATACTGAATTATCAGGCTGTTTAATTCTAACTTGAATAAAAACATGTAAATATCAATTTATTCCATGGATGTCGTCTCTGCTGTGCTAAAGCTGATCACTTGACTTCAAAGGGAATTATTCTGGTAAATGATGCAAAATTTGGCTTACAATGCTAGGTTTGGGCTGCAAAATGTTTAAAATGAGATTGGCCCAGTTATGGACACACTCTCTGACACAATCTGAGGACCTACATAAACGCTTTTTAAAAAAATGGCCCATTACAAGTGATTTTTCTCATCGTTGGTGCTTCGAAGATTCGTAATCAATGCATTAGATTCAACAGTTGAAAGAACCATTTGGAGAGATTAATGATCAGGTAAGGGTAGTCCTCAATTTCTGATTTTAAGGGATCTATACAATGTTTCGTACAGACATCAGCGGTACCCTGAGTTGACCTGTGGGCGCCTCCCCATTCCCTGAGTCTCTATTACTGCAAACATTTCCCTGCTTGTGCACAGCTATTCACCTACTGTTTGTCCAGGTACAATGCGAGCTCTCTCTAAAATCAAAAATTGTGTTCTTGTTATCGCGGAATCGCTGTGATGCTTTGTTTATAGAGATTATTCATTAAATATTTATTTGATTAATATGTGGAGAGATCTCTGAGGAGCTTTAATCTGGCAGTAGTAAAAAAAAAAAAGGAGCACGGCATAGGGAATGCACTCAGCAGTAATGTAATGGCTAGGTGTAGAGGCAGAGGGAAGAAAGTAATCAGGGGGTTCGTTTCATAAACTATATACATGTCTAACCAATGTAGTGTATACTTGAAACGAATAATAAAATAAAATTAAAAAAAAAGAATGGAAAGAATTTTTTCTCTTTTCATTTCTGAAATTTTAATTTTGCTTTTCATGGTTAGAATTGGATGTTGGCAAATAATGTGTGGACCATTTTACTTTTGCTTCTTCCTTCCCAGGAATAACATTTCTCTTCTGTTCATATCTGTAACAAGGTGTTTTAAGGTTGGAAGAAAGAAATATTGATTTAAAGTTGACACCTTTGCGTTTCCTTTAGATCAAAGAAGTTCTCAAAAACAGATTGTCCCAGAGACATGAAACCATTCCTCTCCATCATCTTGACTTCTTATTTTTCCCTTGATAGACACAAGATCAGTTTTGAGTTTTCACTGTTTTGATAAGTATTTCTGAACATATTTTGGACAATTTTGAGAATTTATACAAGTGATGGAAACTTCAAGATGCACATACATACAAACATTCAAAATTCTGCTCATAATTTCAGAGGTTAACAACTTCCAGAGGTCCATACTCATATCCTCAATATGAACAGTGTATTCCTAAAACCCCAGAAATCCACTGCTAGATAAAAGCTCAACAGGAATATGTGCACACATTCACCAAAAGACATATACTAGAATGTCAAGACAGCTACTCACAATAGCCCACCATACAGAATGGGCAGTAGATTGTGGTATATTCTCATAACAAAGTGAGAAAAACAACTTATAACTGCATACAACAATGTGGATAAAGCTTACAAACACAATATTGAATGAAACAAGTCGTATACAGAAGGTATGTACCAGGCAGTTTTTAATCTACAGAATAAAAGCAGATGACTCTTAGTTGGAGGAGTGGCTAGAAGGAAAATCATGTTCTGGGGTAGTGGGGATGTTCTGTTTCTTGATTTGAGTGAGTGTTGTTTACATGACTGTGTTTGTGAAAACGTATTGACCTAAATAACAGGTACACTTTTTTTTTTTTACCTGTATATGATAAGGTTTAAAGTTAAAAGAAGAAAACTATTTTAAAACAAGAAATTAACTTAATCTCCATATGAAAAAAAATTAAGAAAATACTTCTAACCCTCGTTATACATAGAAAAAGTAACAGAGACCTTGGGATTTTGAAACTTAATGTTTGAGTGGCAACTTAGTCATATGTGATCCTGATATAGGGCCTAACAGATAGCAATTGGTAACCTTCGATTTTCCTTTGAGATCAACTCATACATATATGTTTGTATGCATGAGAAGCACCCAGCAAAAATGTTACCACCAAGCTCCACAAAGGGTGGTGTTCAGAGTAGGACGCTTGGTGAGAGAATGAGCCTAAATGACCAGCTAGCATTTTTAAATGTATTTATTCATTTAGTAATTCTGGAAAAATTTAGAATACTGATCGCAAATGTCATGCATCTATCACTTAAGACATCAATAATACCCTCAAAGCCATGTAAAAACATAAAAAGTTAAAATGAAAAGAGCAGTAAAGCCAATGATTAAATGTTTTATAGCTATTTAATATAAATATGAGCTATATCTGGCAAAGCGTATCTCTTTCTAGCAGATCATAGTATTAATAAAATATCAATGTATTTTCTTTATTCATTTGTTCCACTGTAAATACAATATGATCACATTCTTCTCAGATATTATGCTTAAGGAACCCAATGATTTAAGTCTCTAGAGAGTGACAAGTAGTTGTCTATCGCCAAATATAGGTTCCTGAAGATATAAGTTGAATCCGTCGAAAGTCTCAGAAATTCTCACACATGCTTTGAGGTAAATTCATAATGAGTGAACACATTTAATGTTACATGTTGTAGATACTCTACAACTGATTTTTTAAGTAAGGTAATGGACAGTCAGAAAATACATGTACTTTTCCAGGCAGTCACTACCATTTGTCTGTCATCCATTTATATCGCACTGATAAATCAGCAGGTGGGTTTCACAAGGTCAGGGGGATGTCCTATGCTGTGCTCTACTAGCATGAACAGATGAAAGTCACATCTAGCTGAACCCTATATACATTTTACAAGTATTTTTATAGAGGCACAAGGAGAAGGGGATGGCAAAAGTTGATCCAGGGTAGCTCAAGCAGCCTTCCAGAGGAGGTGGGATTTGAACAGTCTGTATGATAAAAGCCCTAAAGTCTAGATATAGTGTAGGCTAGAGCCAAAAGCACAGAGGTGAGAGTTTAAGGCATTCTGAATTTCCTAGTCCGAGGCTTGCATAGAGTGGGAATTGGAAAAGGTAGGAGAAAAGTGCAGGAAGATACTACCTATGAGGATATTACAGATTCAGCATTGTTAAGAAGATGTCAGATTATCAATTGTAGTAAAGGCACATACTTAGTTGTTGGCTTTTACCTTTATCATCTTTTTAATTTTAAATAATACATGCTCATTAGAGAGTATAAAAATATTTAATCATTTAAACTACTACTCAAAGATAACTGTGATTACCATTTTGGAATATTAATATTAATCCCTTTAAAATAGGTGTGGATTTTCTTTTATTTTTAACTGAAGTGGGATAATACTCTAGATAAAATTTTATATCTTCTCTTTTTACATAATACTAAATCATAAACAACTTCACATATTGCTACAAATTCTTTGTAATCATCATGTAAAAATTCCATTAAATGTATATAAGCATAATTTAATGGTTCTGTGGTTGCATCTTTAAGTTGGTTTTAATAATTTGTTGGTATAAGTATGCTTTGAATTTATGCAAAAAGGTCCCCTCACCTATCCATATTTGGAGTTATCTTCTCAGATTCAATTCCCAGAAGTATGAAACTTAGGTCATGGGTTCAGTTTCTTGACACATTGACAAATTATGATGCTTACATTGAAAGCAATTTGGATGGACCATTCTTGGTTTCTGTATTAAGACTAATAAATATTAATGTGGAACAAATTAATCAATTAAGACAATAGTTTCCAACAGGAAAACATATATTTTCCTAGCTTTTAAATGCATGCTTTGCAAAATGCCCTAAGCCATTATTTTAATAGCATAGTAACTTCCAATTGGGAAAGGTAAAATAATTACCATTAAAGAAAAAATAGTTCTTTGTCCTCCACTTTGAAATGAAAATCATGCACTCAACTGACTTTTGTATAGTCTTCTGCATGTATGTGTATTTGGCTGTATTGACTGAAAATTGTAAAAGGTTTTTTTCGCCCCCAGATAATCTGGTAGGTAAAAAGCTGCAACAAATACAATTTTTGTACCAAAACAGGATAAGAATGTTCAAATATTTAAGAACTCAGGAACCTGAGAAAATTAGTATATTGATTTGATCTATGTTATGCAAAATTTCTGAAATAGCAAAATCCTGCTAACGTTTTTGAGAAATCTTTCAAGCCTTTACAAAGCTCATCAAAACTAAACTCATCAAAATCATAAAAGGCGTATCATATAAACTATGAAAACAAGGCAGAAAAGTCACATACTACATGAGACACCAAGTTCATTCACATCTGGGTTATAAACCAGGTTCCCTAAACACAGCCTTTTATTTTTTATTTTTTTAAATCAAGTTGCACTAGTGCAGATGATAATTTCAATTAGATGTGCAAACTATTTTTAAAAGTCAAAGTATATAGTGTGATATGTTACACTTCTAAAATTTGATTACACTCATACTTTTCTTTCTTCTTCTTTCTGTATTTTTCTAATTTTCTAGAGTGTGCATAAGAAAAAAAAAATAAAGCCTTACTATTACTGGAGGAATAATAAGCTGACGGAGGCTTAAGCATACTTAGAAACCTGGCATTTCTACCTCGGGGTCACAGTATTTTTATCAAAGTAATGCAAAGGCTTTAGAGTACCTGAAACATCTGCCAGCACAATGAAAAGGAATCAAATTGTGTTCTTTTATGGATGAGAAACTTAAACTGTGGACGTAATTTTTTTTTTTTTTCTGGAAGTAAGATGAGGATTATAGCTCACCCTCAGGACAGATTTCCACAATATCCCTTTGAGAAAGGAGAAATGTTTGGCTGCATCTACCAAAGCTAAAACAGCCCCTTGATTAAAGCCCTCAGCCAGGCTGGGGTTAATCATTATAAGATTAGGCGATTAACAGGCAGTTTTCAGAGACAGCACAAAGTATATCGTTCCCATCTGCTTCAATTGCATGAGGTTCCAGATTCTGGAAGGGGTGGGTTTTGCAGCCATGGAAAGGTAGTAATGACTTGATGTAATGGTGACAGAGGCTTACTCTGGACACCGACCTGAATTAATAAGAGAGGACTCCCTTGCTTTCCTGTTTTGTTTTTACCTCTATCTGGAATTGGAAAGACTACAAACCTCTGCTCTGTGCATCTTAAAACGAAAGGAATGCTGGGCTGCATTTTAAAGGAAATCTCTTTTCCAAATAAAGACTGAACTTTTACTATGTTATTGTCTTACCACTTAAACCTAAAAGAAATTTTGAGAACTTAAAGTTTCATTCTTTTACACGACGGGATTACATTCAGAATGCAGATGAAGGTGTATTACCAGGAATGGGAAGGACAGAAGGGGACAGCCTCAGCTATTCACATATTTTGACTAGAAGGGAGGGAAACACTACACATGTGATTTAATCTTAGTATTAAATTATTTTATTTAAAAACTTCACAAATAAAATGCCCTGGGTGAGTCACTACACCTGAAAATATCATAAATAAATTGGCCAATTATTAGTTGGTGTTCTCATTGCTTTTTCTTAATTAAAGTAGCCATTTTGAGAACTGCTTTTCCCTATTATTAGGAGTTTAAACCTCGGTAATCTTACCACATTTTAAAAGAAGGAGCACGTGGGAATTTTTATGATTATATAGAAAAGAAAACCCCGAGACTACGTAGTTCACACAAAAACTTCCTCAGGATACAAAAGCACACACAGAGGCAAACGAAAACTGGAGTACATGGCAGGATAGTGAAAGCGGTTGTCTTGTCTCGTCTGCTTTTGGGTTGAGGGCAGGAGAAGCTGTTCCATTCTCTTCTCATCTCATCTATTTAGGGAACTTCACAATAGATCCAGAAAAGAAGGGGAAGAAGGAAGGAAGGTTTGTGGATTTCTCCTCCTAGACACATTCCAGGCTCAGGAGAGGATAAGAATGTTTACTAAGTGCTCTTTTCTAAGTGCTTCACATGACTCATCTTATTGAATACCCAAAACAGCCCTTTGATGAAGGTACTCTCATTATTCTCATTTCACAGATAAGGAAACTGAGGCCAGCAGAGATTAAGTCCCTTGTCCGGGGTCATATAACTGTCAGGGGCAGCTCTGGCACATGAACCCGCTTGTTAACCACTGCAACCACTACCCTACACAGCCTTCTATGGAGTATGCCCTTGCCCATCTTCCCTCTGAAGGAAGGGTGATATTTTAAAAGACCCAACCTGATCATGTTGCTTTTCTATTTAAAACTCTTCAATGGTTCCCCATTCTTCTGGGAACAAATCCAAACTTCTGAACACTATTCAAAAGGCTCTTCATAATTTCACCCCCGCCTCCCCCTCCAGCCTCATTTCCACCATTCTCCCTCGTATGCAGTTGCTCAGAATGTTTTTCCAGTCCCTCAAATATGCCAAACGCTTTCGTTTTGGAGGTTTTGCCCAGTCTGTTTCCTTTGCCTATCACATATGTTCCCCTCCCTTTTCCTGACTTGCTCATCCTTCACGTCCCAGCCAAATGTGCCAGGCCCTCTGTGGTATGCTTCTAGAGCTGCAACGTCCAACATCGTAGCCACTAGCTAGATGTGACAACCGAGCACTTGAAAGGTGGCCTATCTGAACCGAGATGTAACTGTGAAATACACACCGGAGTTTGAAGATTAAGTACAAGAAAAAGAAATGTAAAATATATTGGTAATAATGTTTTATATTGGTTAAATGTTGAAATAGAAATGTTTTGAAGGTATTGGGTTAAATAAAATATAGTATTGAATTAATTTTACCTTTTTCTTTTACTTTTTAAAATGTGGCTACTAGAAAATTTAAGATCCCATATGGGACCTGCTTACATTCCTGGTGGGCAGCTCTGCTCCAGGGCATCCTGCACTCCCTCACAGTAACATGCATTACGGGTGTAATCACTTGTTTACTACCTGACTTTTTAACCAGACAATAAGATCTAAGATGGAGGGTCATGTCTGTTTTATTCCCCCTAGGGCCACAGTGCTGAGGACAGTGGTTGGCGTGGCATGCTTAAATTGAGTTGTTGAAATGACGAAGGCTAATAAAGGTGGGGACCAGTTGGAAAAAGGAGAGCAGCAAAAATACCACCTCCTTTAGCACAAAATGCGAATGAGGGCTTTGAATCTTGATGTTAGAAAGGAAGAAAGGAGATGGTGGTTATGAGTTTGGTCTAAGAGGATTTAAAAATACATTAGTAGAGATATAAGTGAGGCAACAACTTTAACGTGTTTATAATCAAAAGGACATTTGTTGCATGTATACTATGTGCCAGGTACATGCTCTGTGACCTCCATAGGCATGTTCTTATTTAATCCTCACCACAAACTTAGGAGATAGGCACTATCGTTCAACCTATCTTTAGATGATGAACTTGAGTCTTAGAGGATTTAAGTAACTTGCTCAAGGCCACATAACTAAGAAGTAAGTAGCAGAGCCAACATCTGAACTCAAGCAATCTGGCTCCAGCCTCCTTGTTGGTTTACTCCTATTGTATATTGCCATAATGCAGCTCCTGCAGATGTACAGAAGTCCCCCTTATCCACAGGGGATACTTTCCAAGATCCCCAGTGGATACCTGAAACTGTGGATAGTACCAAACTCTAAATATACTAGTTTTTTTTTCTTATACATACATACCTAGGAAAAAGTTTAATTTATATAGGCATAAGAGATTAACGACAACAAAATGAACAACTATAAAATATACTATAATGAAAGTTATGTGAATGTGGCGTTATTAAGTAAAATAAGGACTGCTTGAACACAAGCACAGAGATACTGTGCCGGTCAATCTGATAACCAAGACAGTTACTAAGTGACTAATGGGTGGGCAGCATAGTACGAATACGCTAGACAAAGGAATGATTCACATCCTGGGAGGAATAGAGCAGGATGAAGCAAGATTTTATCATACTACTCAAAATGGTGCACAATTTAAAACTTATAAATGGTTACTTCTAGAATTTTCCATTGAATATTTTTGGACTGTGGTTGACCCCGGGTAACTGAAACTCAGCAAGTGAAACTGTGGATTGGGGGTGGGGCGGGGGAACTGCTGTATAAAGAGATATCTCTGTCCATAAACATAGGCTCTAATTCCCCTAATTACTTATTTTTACAAGTCCTAATAATACTTACAGCCAAAAAAAGCATTTAGAAAACTTTTAAATAACCAAAATGTGCAACATTATACAAATGGTTAAATATAAGTGATAATACATCAGAACTAGAGGACATTTTGCAACTATTAAAAATGGTTCATGGAAGAGTTAAAATATATAGTAAAAATGATTACACTAAAAATTTAATAGCAAGAATGTCCTTTCTCATCACTCCTATTGAATGTTGCTGAAAGTTCTAGCTAGTGCAACAAGGCAAGAAAAACAAATAAAAGGTACACAGATTGTAGAGGGTGAAAAAAACTGTCTTCATTTGCATATGGCATGGTTGTCTATGTAGAAAATCCCAAAGAATTGGCAAAAGAACTCCTGGAACTAATAAGCAAATATACTAAGGTCAAAGGATATAAGGTCATAAACAAAATCAATTTCTATATATACGTATATATATATACCAGCAATGAACAATTAGAATTTGAAATTTTAAAACCAATACCTCTTGCAATAGCATCAAGAAAAACTGAAGTATTTAGGTGTAAATATAACAAAATATGTACAGCATATATATGTAGGAAACTACAACACACTAGTGAAAGAAATCAAAGAAAATCTAAATAAATGGAGAAACATTCCATGTTCGTGATCTGGAATACTCAATATTGTTAAGACGTCAGCTCTTCTTAACTTGATATGTAGATCCGCTATATCCCAATCAAAATCCCAGCAAGCTATTTTGTAGATATTGGCAAAACTGATACTATAATTTATGGAAAAAAACGTATCTACAATAGCAAACACAATATGGAAGAAGATTTAACGTACCTATGAGTCAACTGATCTTTTACAAAGATACAAAGGCAATTCAATGGAGCAAACATAGTCTTTTCAACAAATAGAACTAGAAAAATTGGATGCCTGTATGCCAAAAAAATGAACCTAAGCATTGACCACATAGATTTCACAAACAAACAACAACAATAAGACCAATAACAACGAAATTCCTCAAAAAGGATCATAGGCCTAACTGTAAAATTATAAAACCTCTGGAAGAAAACAGAAGAAAATCTAAATGACATTTAGTTTGGTGGTGAGTTCTTACATACAGTTCCAAAATGCATGATCTGTGAAAGAATATGTTGATGTTGAACTTTATTGAAATTAAAAACTTCTGCTCTGTGGATGCTATTAAGAAGATGGAAACAGAAGCTCCAGACTGAGAGAAAATATTAGCAAAACACATATCTCAGAAAGGACATATCTAAAATATATAGGTATCTTAAAACATAAGAAAACAACCCAATTTAAAAATGGGCAAAAGATCTTAACAAAAAGATATACAGATAGCAAATATATGAAAGGATGCTCGACTTAATTTGTCAGTAGGAAAATGAAAATCAAAACAAGAATGAGATACCACTACATACCTATTAGAATGGCGAAAATACAGAAAACAGACAATACCAATTGCTGGTGAAGATGTAGAGCAAAGTAACTATTACTCATTGTTACAAAGTAACTATTATTCATTGTAGCCATAATATGGCTACTTTGGAGGATAAACAGTTTTTTACAAAGCTAAATACAGTCTTATCTACAGTCCAACAATTACACTCCTAAGTATTTACCCAACTGATTTGAAAACTCATGTCCACACAAAATCTCCTGCAAACGTTTGGAACAGTTTTATTTATAATTGCCAAGAAATGGAAGGAACTAAGATATCTTTCAATGGGAGAATGAATAAACAAATTGTGGGACATGATATAATGTAATATTATTCAGTGATAAAAGAACTAACCAAGACATGTGAAAAACTGAATCTTAAATGTGTATTGCTAAGTGAAAGAAACCAGTCTAAAAAGGCTACGTATGGTATCATGTCATTTATGACATCTGAAAAAAAGGCAAAATTATAGAGAGAATTAGTGGTTGCCAGGGCTGCTGATATGGAGGAAGAATGGATAGGTGAAGCACGGGAGTTTTAAGGGCAGTAAAACTCTTCTGCATGGTACTGTAAAGGGAGACACATGACACTATGCATTTGTCAAGACCCACAGAACTTCATAGCACAAGGAGAAAAACAATATATGCAGATTTAAAAAAATCATTTAGGAAGTGAGGGATCCCAGGATGGCATGCAGACTGTGGCAACATAATTTGACTGTTTTACAAATGTACCAAATTATCTCATTGAAGGGAGTAGGGAGGGTGGGAAAGGTGCTGACTTAATTTTACAAATGAGTGGAGTCTGTAAGGCTACAGGTAAAAACCATTGTTCATAAGTATTCTATTCTAGTTAATAAAGTTTGTTTTTCAAGGGGGTACTGGTAATAAATCTAAAACCACTAGATATATATCTATCTATATCTATATCTATATCTATCTATCTATCTATCTATCTATCTATCTATCTATCTATCTATAGACATATATATATGGGGAATTAGACAAATAGATAGATGACAGATAGTGCCAAATTTCTCACTGTTGGAGTGGGAAGTTACAGACAAACATGGAGAAAGGCTAGAGTGATCCATATGGTAATGAATTAGAGTTATGAAATGAAAAATGGTAATGAAAAATCAGTATAAACTCATATTTAGCTAAATATCAATACAGATAGGTACATGTAAACAAATATTTATAGCTATGCATATATGTTCAATTTAGTATTCCTATATATATTTCCTTGCTTACTCAGCTGAAAGGGCCTAGAAGAAATAATATCTCAGTAGGAATGAGCACACCCAGATCTTGGTTTCTAATACCATTCTTCAATCAAAAGAACCAAGGATCCTTGGCAAAATGACTGTTGCTCAAACAGGGACAGGGAATAAACAAGCATCTGGTAGTGCCAGAAAGTAAGGAAGTATCCAAAATACAATGATGGGAGTAGGTCAAAGCAGCACAGGAGCCAGCTGAAAGAGCTCCCGATGGCCAAAGCTGAAACAATTTGAGCAACAAAAAATATATAGTAGTATTAAATTATAACCCAAAGTATAAAATAAATACCCATGAGTCCATACTGATATAAATAAATGATTTAATAAACAAATACTTATTTGTTTATTAACAAATAAAGCAGAAGAGATAAAGCTTTCATGTAGAAGAATTCCAAATAATTTACATAGATGTTCACTAACGATGAGATGGAACATTACTCTCTACTAAAGTGTGGGCAGTGCATGGTGACTTTCTTCTAGATTCACTGTGGAGAAGGGCATGGGGGAGAGTGACTTCACAGTGGAGAAACTTGGCAAATACAACCTTACTTAACCAGATGATCAAGGTCAACATAAACAATGGTAAATCATATTGATAGTATGTATCTTGATATGATGTGATGAAAATGGTACATTACTTCTGTGGTCCTTCCCCCAAAATACTCATAATCGGAATCTAATCTTGAACAAAATATCAGTCACATCACAACTGAGGGACGTTCTCCTAAATACCTGACTGGTATCCCTCAAATCTGTCAGTCATCAAAAGCAAGGAGAGTCTGAGAAATCTTAAAGAGCCTAAGGAACCTAAGGAGCCAGGACCATAAAATGTAAGGTGATATCCTGGATGTGATCTTGCAACAGAAAAAGACACCTCATAAAAACAAAGGAAATTTAAAAAAACAATGGACTTCAGTTAATGATAACGTATCAGTAGTGGTTCTTAAAAATACTGCTGAAAGATAAAAACTGTCAACCATAATTCTGTATCCACTAAAAATATCCTTTAGGAAAGATGGTAAAATAGATATTCCCTGATAAAGGAAAATTTAAGAGAATTCGTAGCCTTCAGACATGTTTTACAAGAATTTCTAAAGGAAGTTCTTCAGACAGAAAGGAAATGATACCAGTGGGAAACTTGGAACATCAGAAATGAAGAAAGAACAGCAATGTAACCAAAAATAATTCTAAAAATGGGAAGGGGATGATGCAAAAACTAACTTTTGTATGATGTAGATTGATGTTTGAAAAGAATATTATTGCAGAGGAAATTTATTCTGCAATATTATTGAGGCAATATTAAATTGCAAAAAAGTATTTTAAAAACTTAATTGAAAAAAGTAGGCTATGAAACTATACTTTTAATGTGAACTAAATTTGTTTCTATATATTAAATATACAAACACACAGAGCTTGGGGTGATAGTGTTTATGGGAAATATTTAAAAGTTTTATGTTTCCAAATATTCAACATAAGCACTAGCAGATTAATAATCAGGAAAAGAACATCATTCTTCAAAAATCAACTGTCTTGTTAGAATTGATTTTAGACTCTTGGCATAAATATTTCCTTTTAGGAACATGATATAAACTTCAATGACTCACCCGAATGTAAGTTCGGCTCATAGACTTTAAAGACTTAAAATCAAATAGATAAAAAAGAAGAACTTGTAATATTCTAGGACAAATAGAATTGCTTATGTCACTATTGGTTCAGAACCACATCCAAGTAGCTCAAAAACTTAACAAGATCAGATCTTGTTGATTTCCACCTCATACATGTTAGGGAGACAGTGAAAAAGAAATTATGATTTTGATTGGATGGAATGCACGGAATTTCTAAAGCACAATGCTTATTACAATCAAAGCTCTTGCAAAATGTGATGTCAACATCATTCTCATAAGTGTGTCTGTCCTACTTCTTCATAAACAAGGGATGAAGGCTAACCTCAAATGAGATATTGATTGCATTATGATGTTATCTGAGTACACCAGAGGGACTGATTTTTTAGCAGTCAGCTGGATGTGCCTCACTGGGGAGGAATAGTAAACAGCTATGATTTCCTGTTCCTGTTTTTACTGGGCACAGACCTTCTCCCCATATTCACAGCTAAGCCTGCACTGGCTCAGAGTGGGGTGGAGGGACCACATGACCCACCCTAGATCAGTCATTATCCTTCCTCAAGGTTTTCTAACTGTAGCTGTCAGGGAAGAACCAGGAACTGTTGGCAGCCACATTTCCAGGTTTGGGGAGAAGTAGAAAGGAGAGCCCTTGGCTTCTATGTGAAGGTCAACTCCACACCTGTTCTTCCTGTGGACTGGGGCTGTGAGTCCCCAACTAACACTCTTATTTGCTTTTGAGGTAGCTTGATATGAGTTTCTGCCACCTGTAACCTAGACAGGCTGAAGTTACAAACTCCATATTCTTGTGGAGAGGGAGAATGTTGGGATGCGTGTGGATAATAAAACATTTTTTTTTTTCAGAAATCCTTTGGTTCAAGTTATGTTGCTCTTACAATGTGTGAGGTATTTTGGCACTTGACTCTAATTTCTCTCAGTACCACATTCTGATATAATTATCCATTTACCTCTCTCTCCTAGATTATTTAAGGTGTTAGACTATTTGTTATTTGAAGTCAAGAATTAGTTTTATTGGACTTTGTAACTCCAGAGCCAAAGTATGTAGGCACTTAATGTTAGTTGATTTCAAATGGATTTAATAAAATATAATCAGTTTCCCTCCTATTACAGAATTACTTTATTCCTTCAAACTTTATTAATTGAAAATTCGTGGCTAGGTTAGAAAAATTAATTTATTTAAGAAAATGGGGGTTATTCTCCTATTAACAGTGTAAGAAACTATAAAGAGAATGATTAAACAATTAAAAAAATTGTTTCAAGCAGGCCATCGCTATTTAAAATCACTGATTCATATAGAAATAATTTGTAGGCTAATTTACAAATAATATCCCTCTACCTATTCATTAAATTAAGTCCCTGAGGATGTCTAGTAGGCAACACTTTGTTAGTTTGATTCATTTACTATCTGTATTAGAAATATCCATAAATTGACTTTTTATTAATTCACAAGGTGACGTCGGCAGTTTTACACAGAGTTTACTTAACAACAAATTCTCTTAAAATCTACAAAATATAACAGAGGGAGGAGACAAACTTAATAAAAGTCTTGCTGATTTTTGCCTCATTATTTTTGTTTCTTTCAGACACGTTCTAATTTTACTCATGCCGCAGGCACATGCTACTCGGTATAAATACCCAATATCTAATCTCATTATCATTCTCTAATGTTTATTGACTAGACCAAGGAGGTACAATACAAAAGTCTAATCACACCTCATTCCTGGATAATATCTATCAATGACCTTCAAATTCCGTCTCCAAACTCACTATCCTTGGCTTGCCCTTTCTTGGTTGTTGGCCGCTGCACCCTTCCATGTAGTCAGGCCAAAAACCATCAAGTCTGCCTTGACTCCTTTCTTCCTCTCTCGCCTCACATTTAACTCATCAGAAAATCCTATGAACTCTGTTTTCAAACTCTATCCAGAAGGCAACACTCCCCACCATCTCTAGTGACATTATATCATCATCTCCAGCTCTGTGAGGTACCATGCTAGCTGCCTAAGAGTCAAAGAATTTAGTGGCATTGCTATTTAAAACTATTTCCATTCCCATTGGCTCATTTATGTGTATGAGTGAGCTTTTTCAGTACTTACCAAGAAGAGGGAATAGAACTGATATAAACCTCTGTTGCATACAGATAACACATTTATTTTTAATGTCACTCAATGATGCATTTCCAAAAATAACTGACTTTAATATTTAATAATTATTTATAGAAATCTATAAAATACTTATTTTGTTTTGATAACTGTGTACTCCTACTAACTGTCATTGCTCAATCCAGAAGAAAAAATTTAATAGAGACTTATGGTCATAAGAAATTTTAAAATGCTAAGATTCAAATTTATATACTTATTTTTGATACATGAAAGTGTATAAGAATAGGGTGATCAAGAAGAGACTTGATTACAAAAATACATTACAATATGGGGGGTGCCACATTAAACCCAGACAGGTCATATTTGGATAGTTAACATAAAAGAAAATTATCTTCTATTTTATTAAAGAGGCTGTTATATTTGGGTCTTTGTGATTGTAGCTGAATCTACATATTGACTAATACACTGACATAATTACAAAGTAATCAGGCCTGGAAAAAAGTCATTACAATAGGATAAAATTCGATGGAGGAAGTAGAATGGGAATATGATTTAAAGGAGAAAAAGAAATAATATAACATTGCCGTCTGTTAAAGAAGAGCTGTTCATATATTTTTTAAATGGTGAGTAACAAATTGTTTCCCACAATACTTAATTCTGGTTTAATAAACAGTAAGCATTCTAAAAAAACTTGCTAATTAGAATCATTTCTTCGGAAAATTTATTTGACTTACAGAATTGGAACTAAATATCTTTCTATGGACTTGCGGACTAAATATCCCTTTACTTAAGAAAGCCAAGTATCAATAACATATTAGATTGGAAGGTATATAAATGAATGAATGAATGAATGAATGAATGAAATTTAATATTTTGGCTGATTTGGAGGTTCCCAAGTACCAGACATCTTATGAAAAAAAATAGCATTTACTATTAATATTTCCACTTTCATTCATTTTTTGCCATGTAACTAAAACTTCAGCAGGAACACTGGAATAGCCACCAGAGGGAGCCCAAGTGTTTTTTGATTATACCAAACACCAAAGAGAGAAAAAGGAAGAAAACATGTAAAAAATATTAAGCTTTGGAAGTGGGAGGATGGGGGTAGGTGGAGGGAGGGACCATTATCTGTTTCATTCATTTCAAAGAATATTTTGTTGAATGACAGAGCCATTTTTGCATTTATGTTACAAATTCCTTTACTAGGCAGTTGTACATTGCAATGCTTTGACGCTTTTAAGAGGAGAACTAGTTAAACATAATATTAAAAATCCTCACATACCTTAAAACTAGAAAGTCCAGGTAGACTGCCATGATAACCTCCATGATTTTCAGCTGGGCTCCCAAACAAGCCAAATACTTCTCTAGCTAATCTTCATGCTCCTGCTCTGACTCTCTACCCTGGTTCGTCCTAATAATCAACTTTGGGTATAGTTTCCTCACTTTGTTTGGGATTGGATTATCAAATTACAGCACCCAGAAAACACTTGGTATGACTCAGGGATTTTTCATTTTCCTGGCCAAGCCAACTTACATGGACATTAAGATGAATGAATTTCCATTCATCATCCTGAAGTCTTTCCAGAACTTAGAGCTGGACCAAATCCTAAAGGATGCAAGAGCACCTTTATAAAGCTTTCCAGACCCAATCTTCATGTGAACCAGAACCCACCAGTGAATCTCAGTGATTCCTCAGACCAGAAAATTGTTCTTGGGTTGAGGCTACAGACAGGGTCTGATCTTACTTAGAATTAAGCTCCAGAGAAGCTTAATATAATGTTTTTTGCGAGTAATGTCAATCGAGTCATGGAATTCTTCCCATGCTGACCTTATTTGATCTCCCAACAATCTTTTAGTGGGGTAGTTCAGGGATTATCATTCTATCAATGAGGAAACTCACTGAGGTAAGTGACTTGTTTAGTGCTGCTGGCTACGAAGTGTCAGGGACAGAAAATGATGCATTTCTGGGGACAGGGACTATAACAATGAATGAGTCATACTAATGTCTTCTAAGATAGAAAGAAAATTATCATCTTCCTCTTCTTCCAAATTACGAGTAAGTGACAAGCGTGATAGAAGTGAATTTGATGACTTACCATGTGTTTTTTACCCAGTAGTCGCATATGTTTTCCTAAGCTTCCCTTTTCATGTCCAAATGGGGTACTTTTATCATGTATGCAAATAAATTAGCACAAACCATTAAATTCAGAAGGTTAGGTTGTGTGCTGAATACTGTTAGATTTAACATGCTGATTAATGCCTTGAATATGGAATCAAAGCATTCTTATTAAATCTGACAATGCTATTCGATTGAGTGGGGGGTGGCTGGCACTTAGGAAAATTGAAATGAAATTTAAAATGACCTTGACAAATGGTAAAGGAAACTGAGGGCAAAATTCAATAGAAAGTTTTGCCAAATGATTCACTCAAGAGAAGAAGGGTGGAGAAAAAAGGAGAACAACAGAAATGAGGGAGCACTGACTGCGTAATTATAGCAGAAAAGGACCTGGGGATCAGAATGAATGATAGGCTTCAAAGGCATCAGCAATCTAGAGCTGTCATTTTTTTTTTAAAAAAGGCATGATATCAGGAAGTACAATAGGGTGAGATTCAAGCTGCTACCCCACCTATAGTCAAAATAGATCAAGCTTTAGGGGAGAAAATATGGTGTTTTGTTGGGAACTGGAAATACCTGAAGCTTGGAAGCCAAATTTTGATGGCTTCGAAAAAAAGCTTAGAAAGTAGAGGGTCCAACATAAGGAACAGCTTTTCATTTTAGAGCTGATGAAATTAGCCTCAAGAGAGAAAGTTCTGGAACTCCGTTCCTTTGTTCATGCAATGTTCTCCTTTCCCTTCCCCCTGAGTAATGTCTACTCTCCATCAAGAGCGTATGTAGGCATTTCCTCCTCTGTGAGCCCTGCTTTGAGCCCCTCCCCTTCTCCCTGAGGACTACAAAGACCCACTATGTGTCTCCTGAGAGTACCTAGTGGATGCTGGCACTAGCTAAGCACTTGGCATGCATCACCTCATTAATCCTCCTGGGAACCTCCTGGTAAGACATTACTCTTGCTCCTACTCTGTAGATGCGGCATCAGAGGATTAAAGAGGTTAACTAACTTGTCCCCCTTCTCATGGGTAGTAAGAGGCAGAGCTGGACTTTAACTAAAGCCTGAAGAGCTCCTAGGCCACATCCTCATGCCACACTCTCTGCCCACATGTGCCCACAACATTTCATTGTGTTTAAGTGCTCACGCATCTGCCTCCACCCACTGACTACAACTCCCTGAAGGTACCATGCTTGCTTTATTTTCTCAGCCCTACATGGGGCCTGGGATCCATCAAAACACATGCATGAAATGAAAGGTTTTCAAGCAAATAGTCGTATATTCTATGGGTATTTCTGAATCGTTCTTTGACTGAAGGAAATAGAAAATAAAGTGAAGTTAAAGTGAACAAACATTTATAAAAACTGGCAATAAGAATTCTAAACAATGCCAGGTCATATTTCTAAAGGTGGTTTTATAATTTCCTTTTCTGGAAAATTTAGAGATAAAAATAGCTAAATATATATTTATATGTACATACATAATATGTAGGTATATATGTCTACATATGTAAGTATGTGCATGAGTGCGTATATGTGCATCTATCTATATATCTATCATCTGTTTCTCTTCAATGTAATTTTACCTATAGGTAAAGAGAATGATTACAGAATATTTTAATATCTATTGACTCAGGGGAGCCTGTCTGACACAGAATTGTTATTAGAAAAGAATCCAAATCCTAAATGACATGTAATCACTAGCTTAATTTATCTAATCCAAGAACACTCCAATTTTCTCTCCTAAACATAAGATATATTTTGCAAATAATTTGGTTTCAATTTCTCAAAACAAGAAAATAAAAGTTCAAATACATCAAACAGAAATGATACTATATATTTCATTCTCACAGTTGAGATAATGTGCTAGCAGCCCAAAGGCACAGGTAATGAACATAATTGCCTGCAGCGCAGGATAAAACATTTCTGAAGACAACGATACGCTCTCCCATAACTTGGGAATCAACACTATAGTACATCACTATCCACACGACATTATGTTCCTTGTGTCTGTGGATGTGTAGCTCATTCTCGGCAGCAGAGCCCAAACTGAGCAGCCTCACCTCCAGCCTGTGCCGTTTGTTAAAGTGAAAGCGGGGAGAAGCTGTTGGCCGGAGAGGCGGGGCAATCTCATTTCTTTTATTTTTTACGATTTTAACTATTCAATGCTACCCAGGTTGTCTGTGATACCTGGCCAAGTCAAATTCTGATTACAAAAAAGATGAGAGACCATATTCAAAGCAGGGTTATGTGGTATAACTCAGTGGCAACCCTAGAAAACCATCCGCCAGGCAGCAACATTAAAAAGTTCTATTTTAAAAATGTAGAGGAAGTACACTTAGAACATAAAACAATCACCAAATGTAATTCGTCATATTATAAACATAATTCTAAAATATATTAACAAGCCGCCACTCAAATACACCTCAATATGTGATCTTTTGCCAAGCAAACTCACAACAAGTAGGTCCTGCAAACATGGCCGAGAACATTCAGAGGCAACAAACACAGGGTCTAACTGACAACACAAGATTAGATTTTCAGAGTGTTACCTGCATTTACTATTTATTATTTAGATGAAGGACAACTATATATCATCTTAAAAATTCAATCAATATATCACTGAAGAAGCTAGAGAGAGAGATGGTACAGTCAGCTTTTACAACCGAGTAGAGGAACAGACAGAATATAAAGCAAAAAGGAATTCAGCAAGGGCATTCTGCCCTATGAAATGCATAACTCACAAACACAAAAACAAACATGTCTTCAGAGAGCGGAGAGCTGAAGTTGTCCTTGGCACCTTCAACTTTGAGTCACTGGGGCTCTCCAGGAGGTAGAGCAAAGGAAGTCTTGGCTCAGTGAGCTATGCGTTCCAATAGGCCGGCTACAGAAATGAGTATTTACACACTACACAGCAGGCAGAAGGGGGCCTGCAACACCCTAAATCTAATCTTCACTTGGGCGATAAGCAATCTGTCCTTCAAAATCAAAACAAGCAGGCTCAGTATTTTCTAAGTCTTAAGCATTTGGTTGGTTGGCTCTCCTGTGCAGAGCTTTGCATCCTTGGCCTGTTATGTATGTGTTGTTTCAGGGTGACGAGAGAACCAGTGAAACCATTCTTGCCCTCAAACAGAAGGAAATGGCTGCTAGGCAAACCAGTGAATTCTACCCAAGATGTCTTGATAAGCTCTGGATGTGTATCAGTCATGTTTCAAGGCAAGATTTGAAAACTGTGTTTTGCAGAAAACTGTTGATTTGAATTCAGTAGGTGTTCTAAAGCTAGAGTTGAGAAGTTTTACAGGGTTTTATGGGATTATCTAAGTTTTTAAAATATTTTACGTTTGTATCAGGATGCACAATTTCCTTTTTTCTTCATCTGGCCCAGAGAAGCATAGCCAGTCTATAATGGTAAAATAAGATATTGTCGTTTAATTCATGGGAAATATTCTCATTTGTGTTCTCTAACCTTGAAAAGGAGCAACAATAGAAATAATGTTATTATATCCTAAAAATTCCTAAAATTCCTAACCTTTTGACCCTAATAGTTACTTGCTTGTTATTATTCTATTGCCCTCTTCTTAATGAGAACTTTCACAAACTGTATAAATTATTTCCTTACCATTTCCCATTTAAAAACCTTATGTTTATATAATAATTTCTAAGTTATTCTTCATTTACATGACCTGTGATTTTTAAAAGTTTGAGAAACTTTAAGCTATCTTCTTAAAATGAGACCTAGCAAATCATTTTCCAAGACACCGAGTTTGTTCGTTATTAATTGCTAGCGTCAGTTCTTCCGGCGCTTGGGGAACCTTTGACCTCTGCAATGAGAGTGTTTATATGGGAAAGGACTCTTTCTATTTAGCAAAACGCTTGGTTAATCACACATCAATACTATAACTGCCTTAAAAAATGAAGACTTAAATGATCCTTTTGGAAACAAGACATTTGCAAATCAGGAAGTGGGGTTATTTTGTAATCTCTTCCTGAGTCTATTATCTGGCTTCTTCCACTGAAGAAGGAAAATATAAACTTATAAAACTATAAAACTCCATAACAGTTGCCTCTCAAGTGACTTGAGAGAATGGAGTATAATAAGCAACAAAATCTACATAAATAGCAAAAAAGTTATAGACAAGTTCATTCCTTCCAAGGACAATCTCTAAATTGTTAACTCTAAAGCCTTCTAATTGTGATTTTTTTAGGTCTTTGTTAAACATGGTTAGTCCGGTATGGCACATATAGAATAAATAAATAAATAAATAAATAAATAAATATTTTTGTTTGTTTGTTTAGATAATTAAAAATATATATAAATATATATAATCTTAAATATCTTAAATCTTAAAAATCTTAAATATATATATTTAAAAATCTTAAAAAATCTTAAAATCTTAAAAAATCTTAAATAAATAAATATATATATATATATATATATATAATCTTAAACAGATCAAAGCGAAGAATTTCTGTAAATCAATACTCCAAACAATCACAACCCTACCAAAATAATCTACTTAATTTTTATTGGCTCAATGGTCATTTAAAAAATATTTTCATCAATTATTTTATACGTGCTATTCCTGGTGGTACCTAAAGTTAAATGATGTCCCTATCAATCACAGCCAGTAGTAGGCAAAATAATCCAGTAAGTTAAATGCAGCCCTTTTGTTTCTATGAAAGTGCAATTTATGAGAAGAAAGTTCTTTTAATGCAAGGTAAGCCTGGATCTAGAAATAAAATACAGCTGGCAAGCAGGTAAAACACCACTTACTGACGTCTGCATATTCGATTTTAATAACTTAAACATGGTGATTCACAAAATCAGAAGTAGGAGCTGGAAAGGGCAAACATATTCCTTCCATGAAGACTGTTTGGACACTGAAACAACAGTCTAAGTGCTTTTATTTCAGTCACAGTCATGTTATTGCTACTTAGAAATATAAACAGAATATAACATTGCCCAGCATGTAGTTAAAGAAGGTAAAGGATAAAAGAAATCGTTATAACGCAACTTGTCTCTTATGAAGGAAAAACTTCAATTACACCACTTAAGGCTCTTAGTCTTCTTTTTATCTTTCTAGAGCTTCAGCTCTGCTCATGAATGTCTTTCATCTCATTTGCTTTACTTTGATAGCATTGGGGAGGTTTCTTAATAGCCCAGGGTGGCATTACATCCACTCTATTTGCTGATCGAGAAAGAGTGTGCTTTTCTGTTTGCTAAAGGATTTGACATAGAATGGCCCAGACAAATGCAAACAAGCATATACTACAACTAATACTGGGGAGACAGCCTGGTCAGTCCCCTAAATCTGTCAGGGCAGCACCGTGTTAAGAGTTCATTGTATCTAACTTCCTGCGAACTTTAAATTCCTATTTTGTCACAAAGTGAACTGCATGATGACAGCTGGTAGACTCTCTGTTCAGAACATTGTGCCTGTCATCTCACTGCAGGGAGGTCCAACCTAAAGGTCACCGGGGTCTAAGAGAGACAGAGCTTCCTTTTGAAGTTTGGGACGGTTTAGATTTCCTAGGGTTTGGCCATTCTGTGTGCACTCACCACATTGATGACAGTCCCTTGATGAAGAGCCCTTTAATCTCCTTCACTTGACTAATGACCTGCGTATTTTTTGTTTTAGTGTGCTTTGGGATATCCATGTCCAAAATGATGGCAGTATTAGTTTGTTCACCTTAGACTCTAAAGGCTTTAGACTATCCATGAACCTGCTTATCTAGAGTTTTATTCAACAACAAAGATATTTTTTAATAGCAAAAAATCAGTGGAAAGGTTCACTGAGGAAAGGTATTTTAAGGAGGGCCAGAAAGGCAAAGGGATAGTTAATTTATAAAAGGTAAGACATTTTCAGAAGAGTGAAGATACCTAGAAAATGATCCAAGGCTTGAGAAAATAATAACTACAATAGTCCTAAAAGTTACTGAGCTCTATTGTAATATCTCTATGCTTTTCACAGATTATCTCATTCAATATTCATAATGGCCTTTTAGGGTAGTTGGGACTAACATTCACATTTTAAAGACGAGGCAGAGATATTTAGAGAAGTTAAGTAATTTGTGCAAGGCCCTGAAGGGTAGAACTAAAATCCTTTGCTGAACCAAGCTAGGTATAATTTTTGTGTGACATTTGAAGTGACATTGGTAGGTCTTGAACCAAAATTTGTGTAGTGCAGCAGTGGGCCAGAATTTCTAACCAGGGCTTTAAAACCAAGATTATGAAAAGAAAGAAACCTAAAAAAAACCTAGAGTCAAATCTCAGAAAAGGAATATAGAAATAATCTGAATTTAATTAAGACAATATCCCAGCCCACAGACAAAGGACCAAAAGTAGGGAAAGAAAAGGATGACAATTCTGTAACATTGCCACTTGGGTACAGCAATCAAGGAACACAATGGCGGGTGATATATCTGAGAGCCACTGAGCACTGCTTCCATCAGTAAATCTTTCATGTTGTTGTCTAAATTTAGATACCAGTTTATATAATTAGTATCATTATTATTATTTACATGCAAAGATGATGTCACTATATTACTACCATCCTTAGAATTCATGCTTGATACTGTTTCTTAAGAAAGATTTGTTCTAAACTCTCTCACCTGTTTTCCCTAAACAACTATAAGAATTAATTATTTTGGGCTTCCAAAGAGAAATATTGACTTTAATGTACTTAGAGTAATTAGGCAAATTTATCATTTGATCCTGAATTTCATATTCTGTATTCCTTTTCAGGAAAAGGAAAAACAACAAATTCTCCACAGGTTGTTAAATAAATTATTTGTTCTACTGCCATGTACACGTCATGGGAAAAAGAAAACACTTAGCAGTCATTCTGTGTGCTCCTAGAATAACCATTCTTTAGACTACATAATGTCAAGGACATGTGATGACCATGTCAGAGCAATCAACCTCCTCCCCTTTGTATTTCAAAGTGACCCATCAAAGATGGCAGAATGAGATTATTTATTGCTCTGTTGAATGTAGATAAAGAGTTCTCTTGGCTGGCAAGGTTACCATGATTATTTTTTACCTTTGACAGTTTTTAGAAGCTAAGCAGAGAGAATAGCTACTCACGTTCTCCTTGTCAGGAATCCCTAGAAGGGGAAAAGGAGAAAGAGAGAGACCATGAATTGTAATATCAACATGAAATCTTTTGCTGAATCAAACCAAGTGAAATTTTGATATTTTCAAAAAACCCTACATAATGCTGCTTAGAAAAGCAGCAGCCTCTATCAGAATCTGTAACATAAATAAATCAATGAATCAGGAGCAGGGCTGTGTGCCAGACAACAGAATCTCATGCGGATTTCACTTTCTACCATATGCTTTACTTTCCCAGAGATCAGATTTATCCCTGATTCATTTACGCCATGTAACTAATTCTGTGTTACACTCAAACTTTTAGACAGACACATCAACTCTTAAGTTGCACATTTGTGTTTCTGCATTTCAAACCACCCCACACTGCTCCGACACTCTAAACCTAGGGGCAGGTTGCACATAAAAACTATCAGAACACAGCTTCCATTTGGAGCAGAGTACACTCCTGCTGTCTTCAAGTCAGGGCTGAGCGAGGCGGTGGCTATTTCCAGGGATATCTCAGTTTTCTTAGCAAAAAAATGCTAAACATTCGTCCATTTGTTTATTCATTTACAGACACTTCATGAGCACCCACTACAGGCAGGTCCTGGTCCTTTGCACTTCCTTTGGAGTTGTGACTCGGATGGACACGGTAAGGAACACGGTAAGGGCCATACGAGAACGTCCACAGCCCCAGCAGAGCTTAATGCTCCCAGTACAGTGGGCACAAGTGGCCTTATCTTGAGGAGATATAAAAGCATGGGTGGTTTTTATGTGTGACTTGTACCTAGCTTCGAACAGTGTGAGGTGGTTTGCAATGTAAAAACATAGTATATCCAAAATCTGAGTAAATAGGACATTCTGTGTTTAATAAGGAGTTACAATGATTTACAATATCGGCATTAGAAGAATTGAGTGCCCATCCTAATGGGTAGCAGTACAGTACGCAGGAGGGATAAGAATGGAAGATTCCCCAACCAAACTTAGCCTCCAAACTGGGATAGCACCAGGATATAAACCTCCGCGGAACGCAGGGAGACGGTCGGCGCGCTCCAGCAGCACATATACTAGAAAGCAGAGAGACAGAAAGGGTTGTCCTCTCAAACAGAGAATATTAGTGGGCATGTTGGCTATCATTGCCCAGATCTGCCAGAAAGAGTAAAGGTGGTCTGATGTCAGCACTCTGACCACATCTTGAATCCATCCACCCACCCACCTAGGAATCCAGCCAGCCAGCCAGTCAGCCAGCCATCTATCCATCTAACCAACACCCATTTGAAAGGACTAGCGGTGATTGAATGAATGAGGAGATACAGGGATGTAACAGATGTAACAGAATGAGGATGATGCAGGGATATTACTTTCCAGGAGGCTTAAGATAAATACACAGTTGCACAAATCACCATAATAGAGTGGCTGGAAATTAGGGTCTCTGTAGAGAAATAATACTGAAAAGGAGATTTGGGGCCATGCGGGAACTTGAAAGTTGGGCTAAGGCAGTAGCAGTCTTGGGATTTCACCTTCCATGGGAGGCAATGTATAATGATTAAAAGTTTTTGAGCGTCAGAGTAATACAATCAGGAAAAAAGGAGGGAAGGGGCTGTTCATGATTAATAGACATTTAAGACATAAAAACCAGATGCAATGGCATGATCCTTGACTGAATTCCAGTTTGAGAAATGAGCTACAATGAGATACTCAGTTGGGAAAATCTGAATATGGACTAGGTAATAGATGTTATTAAAGAAAACCATACCAGTTATTAGATATGATAATGGTGTTGAGGTTATACATGGAAAGTTTTTATTTTCAAAAATACCTGTTGAAGCATTTGGGGTGCAATGTATGTATATGATTAAAAGAAAAAATATAGCGCATATTAATTTTAAAACATATTAAATTAATTAACAAACCCCATTTAGATATTAAAATATAGTAGTAATTAAATCTAAGTGATGAAAACATGGGCGTTATCTGTATCATTCTGTATGGGTGAAATTTTTGACAACAAAAAGTAAACTTAAAAAAGTTCTGTGTAAGCCAGCTGAGGTAGAGCAAGGCTGAGATACTGATGGTTCAGAGCCAGTTCGGTCATTTTTGCCTTCAGGTGAAGAGTGATGAGGCCCTCATCCAGGTGACTGTGGAGGGAACATAACAAAGGAAGAAGTAAAGGATGGACAAGTGATTGACTGTGGGTGGAGGTGAAAGAGAAGAAGACTCCAAAAATGGTTGTGGTTTAGAGCCTGGTGTATGGGAGGAGAGCAGTGGAGTTATGAATGGAAATGAACTTTCAGGAGGAAGGATCGGTTTTGTGGGCATCAGGATGTGTTCTGATACTGACATTTTGAGTTTAAGAAGCCAGCAGGACATCTGGAAGGAAAGAGAACATGCAGTCATTTGGAAAGCTAGGCTGCCCTTTTAAGGAATCAAAGGTATTGGTTCTGGAAGTATTAATCTCATTTACAAGAAAGAATGCAACAGTCAAAGGGAAAGTATAGAGAAAAACAGCCAAGGCTGTTCGGGTAATACCCAGCTTTTGACTGAGAGGAAGAGACAAATGGCCAAAGAGATACGAGAAAGCCAGGATCCTGCAGTGGAGCCTGGGACCAAGGGAGAATGAAGTTTGAATATGATAAATCTTATTCAATTCAGAGAGAATGGGGACCAGTAATGACTGAATCTGGTTATCGGTTGGTCACCAAAGCTGCAGAGTGGGTTGAGTCAGCAAGTATGGAGAAAAAGCCAGACTTTAAGGGGTTAAAGAGTGACTCGGTGCGGAAGTAATAGCTAACATCATTTGGGTGTTTCTTACATGCTTATAACCCTTCTAAACACTTTGACATGTTTTGCTTCATTCAATATTCACAACAATACTGTGAGGAAACTAAAGAACAGAGAGCCTAAGTGCTTTGCCCAAGGTCACACAGCTAGGAGACAGCACAGCGAGGATTTCAACTCAGGTACTCCTTATGAGCCAGTCATCTCTAGATCAGCCAGGAGAGAAAATCAAGAACTGGGGAGGGACGGGAAGAGGAGGGGAGGGGAAGAGAGTTGAGGAGAGGAGAGGAGAAGAGAGGAGAGGCGAGGAGAGACTTGCCCTCTTCCCCTGGGACAGAAGGAAAACAGAGGGAGAGAGAGAGGGCAGGGGCTGCACAGAAACTGTGAACCAGCGGGGAAGGAAAGTGAGGAAGCTCATTTAAGATCTTGGTCAAGTGGGGAGGAAGATCACCTACAGAGAATGACAAGTCTGGGAGTAAGAGTGGGGACTCCAGGAGCTAGGAAGAGGATTTGAAGGGTCACCCTCGGGCTCTGAAGATGCTTGGAGTAAAAGTGCTGCCTGCTCCATCAGTGTGTCTAGTTAAAGCGCTACCGCTTCAAAAACCCCAGTTCTTGGTACCTTGTCACATGTAAATGTGCAAGAGCCAAATAAGGGTTCTCAAAGATGCAGCGAGCATCTCCCAGAGATGGTAACGAGTGCTAAACAGATGCTTCTGACATGCATGAACAGACAGACTCTTTGAGTCTAGTGGGCACCCACTAGGAAGAGTATCATTGAAAAAAACTTCTTTCATTTTATGATGAGACAGACACTGGTCTCTTATAAAAGGCCTAGAGTTTGGAGAGGCCATGATTTAAGAAGAAGAATGACTCATACTGCTTCTCAACTTGATCAATAACATTAAAATAAGCAAGAGGTGAGGCTCTCAGGTGTCTAGATATGACTGAAACAAACACAGTTCATGAATCCCTTCTTTAGAAGAGCACAGAAACAACACTGGATTTCACGACAAAATGAAGAGATTCCAAGAATGCATTTTAAGTATGCTGAAGTTCCAACTGGCACCAAAGCATACCTCGCTTCATCAGCTAAAACTACAAAATAATATTATATTAACAATTTTTAAAAATAACCCATGTGGGCTGGAAGTCTGTTTTCCACAAGAGTCTGGAAACTCATTCTGTCAAGCTGGTGTAGGGCATATTTTTCATCACATGAAAACACACACCACACGACAAATTTTGATACAAAATGCTCATATTTTTCACTTACTGTCATTGTTAGAGCCCGTTTCCATAACACCATAAGGAGGAGCCAGAAGTCCTGCCATGTACTGTCGATATTTCTGAAAGACAAGATTGTAAACTCAATGCACAGATATTTACTCACTTGGAGCATTCATTTATTTACATGTTAAAAAGCAGAAACATTGGGTGTCAGAAAGCATCTGAGTCTTGTATTTATAGAGCCATGAAACGTGCTCTCTGGGGTCTGTGGGCTAAAATAAAGATGGTGTGTTCTAAAGAGGTCTTTTGGATAAGACCGAATGTCCCTCCAACCCAGGAAGCGGGTTCGATCTCAGCAAGTTCATTTATGTATTTGTGACTGATGAACCGAATTGTGTGGGCTTTTACCTTTCCTCCACCTCTTGCCCCGCATCCCACTCCCACGAACACATGCTCAGGCTTTTGCAGAGGGAAAAGACACTTGGTTTTCATAGATGCAGATACAAATAAATAGGTGAATGGCAGTGAATCAGCTTTCTTTCAAAGCAAAAAGAAATACATCTCTAGGAAATGTCTGTTTTGAAAGAAGCTGATTTGCTTCCATTTATCCACTTGCTTTTACCTCGTACACCTGCCCGTTATGTGACCTCAAAAAAACTTCTGGTATGTTTTTAAATAGAAGAGTCTGGCTTCATTTAGAACTACTTGGATTCCCCTGAGTTTTACCTCCCTGACTTTTGGTCTAGGCAAGCTTTATAACCTGGGGCTCAGCAATACATTTTAGCCCCCAGTGTCTGTGCTGTTTTGAAGGGATAAGGCTTGGTGAGCATAAAGCAATCTAGAGCATCCAATGAGTGGAGTGGCATTTATAAAGATTGGAAAGTGAATATTAGAATCCTCTCTTCTAAGGTAATAAATATAGTCCCCTCCCCTTTCAGAATGAGAGCTGAGCAATGTTATTTATTGCATGGTGTCATGTATATTTATGGTTTATAATTATGATGACACATAAATATTAAACAGCATCAAAAGAATCAGCACTCTATAATGTGTTTGTGGGTTACACGAACGTCAGCAAAGAAGTCTTCATCTGTAGCAATGGGCAGCTGGCAACATGCAATATTCGAGCAACCATCTGGCCCATTTGGTAGATTTAAATGGTGTTTGTAATGTAACATTGATCATTTCTCAAAAGACCCTTCTTCTAGTCAAGATGCAACTAGCTTTTATTTTTTAATCCTTTTTGTTTTCATTCCAAGGCAACTATACCAACACCTGCACGCAAACATTAAAAAATCATGATTTTCTCGCCTCTGAGTTAACTAATCACTCAAATATTCCCACAGGACCAATCTATCCTGAATTCCTGACATTTCATTTCCTTTGATAACTTCCCGATTCTGAGGCTCTTCTTTCTTACGACACCATCTACTCTTCTTCCTCATGAGAGAGCACTGATTACACACATTTCTCAGCATGACATTATACTGGCCTCAGAACAAAACAGGCTTGGAGGGAGCAGACAGGGATGGGGCTACCTTATAACAGGGCATTTTGGCACTGAAGTGATAAACCAAAAAATGAGAGATGACTGTATTAGTAAATCTAGGTTGTGGAGCAGTTCACATCTTCATAGAAGTTTAAAAACCACTTCGAGCTTTCTGAGAAACAGAATACATGTAAAGGGAATGAACCAAGGCCAAGCTTAATAAGGCCCCCACATGAGACAGCATAAGGCTGGCTTAAGTCAGCAGTTTTGCAGAGGTGACCCAGCACATGTTTATGGTGTTTACACACTTCCCATGCCCCAGCTGCTGGGGTGTGCAGTGGCCTGGCTGAGTGCCTTGACAACGTCCTTTTTGGGGCCCTGGTTGACACCCCCCTGCAAATCCTTTCTCTGGATCCCAACACACTCTGACACCTCCATAGCTTAAGTGGCCTCACTCAATCGTTTTTGCATCACCATATGCCCTGGGAAAGAGCTGTAACTGCCACAGACCCTGATCCACACCGCGGAGTGCCTCTGGCTGAAGGACTCCGCAACAGCTGCGTCCCTCGGCACTCCAGGGCCTCTGAGCGCAGTTAGGAAATAAATCCTTTATTCGTAGGACAAGGAAACTACCAGAGCCTTCAAGGGTCTCTCTCAGAAGAGTCTGGCAGGCTTTGCTCTCAGGAACTCTTCCTGGTTTTGTCACTCATCATCTGGGTCGCTTCAATCATGTCCTCCAAGGTCTCTGTCCTCAGTCTTCTCATCTGTAAAATGGGTGCTCTGAATCTGACCCAGGGCTTTTAAACCTTGTTCTGCAGAACGCTAAGTCCCTCAGACAAGGGCACCATGCAAACAGAGCCTTCAGCCCCTACGGCAACCAGAGTGTCTTCATTTTTATCTGTTCTATAAATTAGAATTCTAAGAGCAATTTCTTTTGAAAGAATGACATTTGCTTCTAAAAAAAAAATAAAAGTTTACAAACCACAGATAAAATAATCTCTAAACTTCCAGGCAGACAGAGGTCATTCAAAGATTTCCATGAGGGATGAGCAAAGACCAATTTAGGATTTGTCTAGGAAGTATTAGGGACTCTATTCTCTATTAGGAAGACTTCTGTGGTTGTGGATTGGCCAAAGGACAGGTTGCTCCACACATGGAAAGTTTATCAAAAACAGGTAGTAAGATTTTAACTGAGATGCACCACAGTGCAAGGCTGACCTTCTCAAACCGAAGTGTGCAGCCCCCCGATGTGGCCTCCAGCAGGGCAGGCGGGGATGTGAGAGGGGTTAACAGGACCTCTTCCTAGAGCTTAAATTTTATTCTATGTCAAGTAGTTTAGAGGATTATCTTTATACTTTTTATTATGGAGTAGAAAGCTAAATTTGCATAAATTTTAAAGATTAAAGGATGAGACTTCAAAGAAATTTTGAGCTTGCTGCTGGCCATGTCTAGCTACAAAGGGCCTAGATCCCAGGCATAATGTATTGATTTCGTCTGCATTCGGGGAACTTCAGCGGGAAAAACAAGAACCTCTGATGTTATGGAAAGCGTGCAGCACTGGCATCACACAAGAATGGGGTTTTAGTTCTAATTCCACCACATGCTACCTGTGTGAGCTTGAGTAAGTTTATTACCTCAGTTTCCTAGCTAAGGAACCTGGGATAATAATACTCATCTTTTAGGACCATTGGGAAGATGAGAAATAAAATCTA
Organism: Eonycteris spelaea; assembly: GCA_003508835.1. Classification (NCBI taxonomy): domain Eukaryota; kingdom Metazoa; phylum Chordata; class Mammalia; order Chiroptera; family Pteropodidae; genus Eonycteris; species Eonycteris spelaea. The sequence continues at coordinate 8,656,686 of PUFA01000024.1, read as the reverse complement.
CAAAAGTGTCCAGTACATATTAGGCACTTAATACATCATCGCTGATTAATGATAATAATAACAAATCAAGGATTAATCAAGGTATATGTGATGATATCTTCCAGAGTCTTCAGTTTTAGGAATGAACATTCTTTCATGGCAAATCCACATTACTGAGGCTGTTGATAACACATTCAATAGAAGGACCCAAAATACATCTACTGGCCTGTCTGTTAAATGGGGCTGTGGAGAAATAAGAATTTAAACAATAGACTTTCTTAAATAGTTTTTATAGCCACATAATAAAACAGTTCAAAGAAAAAGGAAGAATAAGAGAGACTAAGTGCAGAAATAATTTAAGAAAAATAAGTAAAGCCTTTCAGCCATCAGAACTGTTTTTTATTAACAGAATTCTTTAAAAAAATTAATCTGTAAATGACAGTTGGCCAGTTTGTAAAGCAAAGTCAGTGCCTATGGCTCAGAGGGAAGAAGGGAAGGCAGTGTGAGGGGTGCGGAGACAAGAGTAGAGGGGAGGGAATTATGTCCTCAGGCCCAGGAGCCCAGATGCCTGTCCTTAAATTGAGGTGGAGATGTGCTACCAGCTAGGCTGATGTTTTCTGAGAAGAGGCAAAAGATGACAGCCTCAGAAAGGTTAAAACCTGGCCCATCTCTCAGTCAACTCATTGTTCTCACCAAGCCCAGTGAGGAAGGCTGGTGGAAAGTATGGAGTAACCACCCAGGTGAGGAGAGCCGGGGCAAAATCCAACTCTGCTCCAGAGCCTTGAGCCCCAGCCTAGGGCTGCTCCCACCCAGAGAGGGGGTTACCTTTCTCTAATTTGCACAAAGGCTCCATACAGCCCAGGAGCCGGAATACAAAAGTTGAGTGACATCTGCTGTGGGAGGAGGCATTCTAGAGATGTGTCACATTCTGAAAGGCCAGTCTCAGTTTGCAAAGCAGGAATTGCAGAGAATAAAGGAAAGCTGGCAGCTTGAACCCTAGCTGTACCCTCTATGACAAGAGAAGAAGGGGTCCTAGTGGGATGGGACTCCCCACCCTGGAGGTCAAGGTCTTCCTGACACACTGTGAGGCCTTTCCTGGATGTTCTCCAAGCTGCTGCCCACTGCCAAGGTCCAACCAAGCTACCAGCAAGAGCCTCTACTAATGAAGCCAGTATGGCACACAACTGTCACCACATTCCTGCCTAGCCAGCAGCAGACAGGAATATACCTGAGCTTTGGTCATACCCCTTCCCAGAAACTGTCCCCCCTGGAACCCACTTCAGCCTAGGAGATCATCAGGTTGCAGGGAAAGCATCAATAGTATCCTTAGACTGAGATATCAGAGCTAGAAAAGCATTAAAAACAGGAAGCCATGAGGATGATTGACAACATCGGTGCACACAGATTTGGGTGGGGACATGTCCTCAGAACAGGGACATACTAATGGGAGCTTATGGTGGGCAGTATCCAGGATTGGGGAAGAATACCGAGGACTGTTCCAAGGGATGGGGATATGTCTTGTCACTATGTCCCATTCATTACAATCTTTGCTACGTTTTCCCAACGTATTATAGCTGAATCCATAAGATGTAATGGCAAACAGCTTGCCTATACTTTCTGTGGAAGTATCACAATTATGAGACAGAATAGATTAGAATAGGGGTGTAAAGTTTAGGTCCCCCTTTTTTTTCCTGCTCCTTGGCAAGAATTCTTTCACAACTTCTGTATGACGTGTAATGTAGGATGTGAAAATGGACATGACACATTGCTCTAAAATCGCAGAGAGCCAGACAATTCTTAAAATTGTGAAGAACATAAGAGGAAAAGGAAAGCAGTAGTAAATGGAAAGTTTAAGCAGAAGTTTTCTGTTTACCATGTAAAGCCGTATCTGTGGCTTTTCCCACAGTAGATCACTGGCGAGACCAGGTTTACCCCTTATGCCAAGGTATCCTGTTTCTTTATTTCTTGATTTTTATAGTGTCGGCGTAATGGGGCACAAACAACTTCTATCACCACTTCTTCAAAGATGTTTAATCACATCCCTTGGCCCTATTACAGATAGTTCTAAATGGAGGCAAAATTCTGCTTGCCAGCTCCTGGCCATTTTTAATTCATGACGAACCAGCAAGAGCTGTAGTTTGCAATGTGATAATCACAACTATAGCTAATGGAGGAAGTTTTCCAAACCTAAATTGTCTGAGAATCCTCGAATAAAGCCTGAGCGGGATGACGCTGCAAGTAAGCAGATAAAGTCTCTGAAACAGCCACCTGTTTGAAATTCTCTCTCCTACTGGCCTGCGAAGGTACAGGACCCTAAAGCACCCTCAGATACGGGCATGATCATTTCCTATGAGGAGCAATAGCTGAGGCAGCACTCATTCAGTCTGACTTACAACAGAGGTTCGTCAGATTAACCCTGAAGGAACAGGAGGGTGAATACACATTCACTTAGTCATGATGACAAGGGAGGCACAGTGGGGTCCCCAGGACAGGGTCCTTACAGTCCTGGCATCTAGTGAGGAGGGGGATGGCCATTCCTCACAACTATACAAACTATCATCTCAGTGCAGTTGTCCTGGGGGCTTGAAAGGGAAAAACTACAGGGCACATTGAAAATGGAGCTGGGTGTGGAGTGAAGCAAATTCAGATTTGGGGATCAGGGTGATGACATGGAACCTGAGGCTGAAGAGGCTTGGGGATGAGGGCAGGGGATAGGAAGAACCATCCTTCCAGCTGGGGAGGGAACACTAGTGACATTAAGAGACAAAAGAGGCCAGTCTGGCAGAAGAGTCAGATGAGGGGTGGGGAGACAGAAAGTGGTGACGACTGAGCAGCGCAGGCGCCTGACAGGTAAGGCTTTGCAGGTTGTGATGAGGATCCAAGCACAACAGGAAGCAGGTTAAGTGGAGAAGTGACAAGGACATACAGGTGTTTTTAAAGAATCATTCTAGCTGCCGAGTAGAGAATGGTTTTGATGTGGGAAAACATGGAAGGCATAAGCCTGAAGGCGAGAGCAGGCCTGGATGTAACCCCTCAAAGAGGCCTGAACTGGGGAAGAGGAAGAGGGACGGATTGGCATAGAGGATGCTAAAGCCACTTCACTCCTAGTGGCTGAACTACCTACACTTAATGATATTAAAGACTCAGATTTCTTGTTGAAGCACATTTAGTACATCTGTACTTTTAATATGACAAAAAGGTTTGAAAATTTCAAGGGGCTCACTGGAATAATTACAATTTAAGTTAATGCACACTCTGCGTATTGGATTAATCAAATTAGCCATGAGCTGCTCTTAGGAAAACTCAGAGTGAGAGCAAGACACTCACACACTAGGTCGATATTACTTAATTAAGAGTCATAAAATAATTTGCTCGGGAGCAGTTATTGCACAGTAAATCCTCACACCTCTCTTTTTGCTAAGCCTGAACTTACTACAGTCTAACATAAATGTGACTATGAGCATTGAAAAAAAGTAGCCACTGCTTCCTTGTTTACAGAAAAAAAAAAAGCTGACTGACGTTTCATTTAACCGTATCAGTCTTCGAAGAATGAATGGATATTGAGTATAGTTATTCTGAATTAAAATGACCAACCCAGTTATTATATCAGTAATACGAATTATGGAAACATACAAATTTATCTCCCCTCCGCCTCAAATTCACATGTCGAAACCCTAACACCCCAGGGGCCTTTGGGAGGTGCTTACGTCGTGATGGTGGAACCCTCATGGATGTGGTCAGTGCTCTAATCAGAGGCCCCACTGAGCTCCCCTAGCTCCTTCTGCCGTGTGAGGATACAACAAGAAGTCAGGGATCTGGAAAAGGGTCTTCGCCGGACCTCGCTGGCACCCTGATCTCAGATATCCAGCCTCCAGAACTGGGAGGGAATAAATTTCTGTTGTTTAGAAGCCTCCCAGTCTGTGGTGTTCTGTTGTAGCAGCCTGAAGGGATGGGGGCTAGGAAGACTTTCCTGGCCCAAACAGATACCTGAATTTCCCACCTTAGAGACATCTCTTTAATTTCTGGTTTGGTCCCTCAAACTCTGAAACCACTGAGCCATGGGTACCATGCATCTCTCCAGTTATTCTCTGATTGAGTTTCCCTACAAGCATCCGTGTATAACTCACCTGTCCTGCCTTCTTAACACCAATCCTTCCCTGCAAGCCTTCATATGAACTGTCTCCCTCTTAGGTCTCCGGCCCCAGTTCCCACACTCTTCCCTTGGTCACTCGTCTCCAACCACTGGTCCCTTTCAGATCATCGAGCACACTGAGCCTCCCACTGCCTGAAATGTGCTTCCTACCACGCGACCTAGCCAATTTCTATGCTTACACAAGGCTTCCTCGGAGTGGCCTTCCCTGAGCACCCAGTTTATGTCTCTTGTTATTCTTTCTCCCAGCATCATGTCTTTGCCATCGGTGTGCCCAGATAATGTGTGGCTATGTACCGTAGGAGAGTGTGTGCGGGTTCAATGCATTTCTCCTCTGTTGCACTTTCTCCTCTGTAGAGGGCAGAGAACACATCTACATTCTCCCACTGCATACCTAAAACTTAGCACAGGGCCTGGGACGTAGCAGACTTTCAACGAATATTTGTTGAGTGAATGAATAAGTGAAAGAATTTCTTGACCTCTCTGAGGTTCAGGTTCTTCAATAATAAACCAGAAATATTACCATGTACCCTTCATGGCTGATGGAAGGACCAAATGGGATAACCCATGTAATGCTCTTCACAACCCAGGCCCACAATGAATATTGGTTCCCACTCCCTCTCCACCATGATTTCTTCTCATGCTGATTCTGCCAGTGGCACATTTTCATTGAAAACAAAAACTGATGCTTGAAAGAAAAATAAGCCTAATGCATGAAGATCTACCAAAAATAAATCTTATATTAGATTTAGGATGTGAAAGAAGCTATTTAAATCATATGATGTACATAGTCAACTATCTCTGTGATGTTTGTTTGCTCTTTATGAATAGCTTCTTGCTTTCAGAGAAGGGACAGGAGAAGCATGAAGATCAGTTGATGCTGATAAAAACAAAACCTAAATTTAACACATCAAAATCTATGATATAATCAATTTTGCAATTTAAAAGGAAGTACAGAGGGATAGGGCAGCCAGTCTGCTCCACCAGAATTAGCACCAAAATATACTCATTTGTGAAAATTTAGTTTTAAGAGACCTATATATGAATCTTGCTGAAAAAATTGACATTCATAAATAGTGAAAGGTAGAAAATAATTTATTTTATATATTACTTATTTTTTTTCATAATTCTGCCTATTTCTGTTTCTCCCTAAGTCACATCATCTTTAATGGTTGCCTTTTGGTTTTGTTCTAACTACTATTCTGTGTGTGTGTGTGTGTGTGTGTGCGCACACGTGTGTGTGTGTGTGTGTCCCCTTCCACTCTTCACCCTTCCACTCTACTATAACAATTTTAATTACTATAAAACAAATAAAAGCACATAACAAATTTAAACTACAAGGTGTAGAAAATAAAAGAAATAATTCTCTCCCCTGACTACCCTCCACCTACTGACCTACCTAACTAGTCTTAAGTGCCAAGTTAACCATTGCCGACACTCATTTTTCTGTAACTTCCAAAATGTTTCTATGCACACACCAACATATAATCTCAATTGGCTTTAAACCAATGGGATCACATGGTACATGATGTTTCGCCCTTTTTAAATCACTCTCTAATAATATATCTTAGATAGCTTTTGCTATCAGAACATATTTCACCATTACTTTCTTGTTAGACATCACTTTTTTTTTCTATATTCCATTTAACCAATTGGGGGAAATATGGAAAATACATTGAATTTGCATCATTGAAAGATCTTCCCTGCGTTTAAGGCAAAGATAAAGATCATATATGTGGGTCTTATCAAGTGGTGATTTCAGTGTTATTCTTGAAAATGAGATAGCTCTATAAAAATTTAATTCCAAGGCAAATGAATATGCAAGCATATTACTCAGAAAAGTTCTTTGATCTCTTTGATGGCTTTATCTAATTGGTGCCATTATGTTGTAATTCTATTGACTGCCAACTGTATTTTTGTAAACTTGGCAAAGGCTTCCCATGTAATACATTTGAAGAAAAAAGTGTTGTGTGTGCTCCCTCCCTCAACACTGTCAGAAGAAAAAAGAATTTTAATTAAATTTCAATCTCTGACAGTTCAAAAATAATAGAACAGAAATTATAAAATCTTATGGATAGGATTTGAATATTATTAGTGTTAAAGGAACCAGATTTACAATTTTGATAACTGCTTTGTGGTTATATAAGAAAACATCCTTGTTCTAAGTAATACGCACTGAAATATTTAATATTTAGGGATAAAAGAGAACAATGTTTCAATTTACAAATGATTCGAATAAAAAATAAAAATAAAAGAGAAAGACCAATAAAGCAAATAGGGCAAAATGTAAACAATTGGTAGAATGAGAGTAAAGAGTCTAGGGGAATTATTTATATTACTCTTGTAACTTTTCTGAGTATATTTAAAATCATATCAAAATGAAAAGTTACCAAGAAATAAAAAGAAGTCAGAGTTGAAACTTTAAATGATTACTCTTAACACATTTATTCTGTCACCATCTGCCTTTCCCAGCTTGGCTCAATTACAAATTCTGTCTCCATTTTGTAGGTTGAGCTGCCTCTGCCTCTCCAGAAAGTCATTATCAGAGTGGGAGCTCTGTCCCCACCAGCAGAGAAGGTCCAGAGCTGCCCCCGTGTGCCATGTGTCAGGTATATGGCATGCTGAGAGGAGGGTGCAGGGGTAGAAATGGCTACAAAGCCACAGCTGTCCCCAGTCCCACCTCAGGTGCCTGGGCCCCCTATCTGGGCTTCAGCTTTTACTCCTTGTGTGTGCATTCCCTTAATGGGACTACAGCTCCACCCTTAACACAGTCCATAGGCTGTCTTGCCCTTGCCTGCCCCTCTTCCCTCTTGTTCCTTATACCTCTGTTATAGCTTGAAATACTGCCCACGCTTTGCAGATGACCCCAAACCGAGGTGTAATCACCTGGTTCGGAATTTTGATCTTTCGCTGTCGGCAAACCCGTTCTCAAAGCCCCATCCAACCAGACCAGAAGATTCCCTTAGTCTCAATTCCATCCTGGATCAAGTCAGAGTTTTCTGGGCTCTTCTGGCACTGTCATTTTGATTGTTGGCCACTGCCCTCAGGGATCATCAGCCTTACAGCTTCTTAGCTAGGTTTTCTGGGAAGTGCATTCAGGCTTCCTTGTATTCTCCACACTGCACTGCCTTGAGGCCCAAAGACACCAGATGTCCCATGTGGACAAAGCGGAAGAGTCTAACTGTCCTACACAGATCAACGTTCGATCATACATGAAAACAGATTTCTGTGGCAATCTAGAAACGCAACTTCAAATGACAATTCCTGGTCAGAAAATAGCTACATTGGGCTTTCTTAGAAACTATTTCTATAGTGCTAGAAGGGGAGAAACCACCTTTTTACCAGTCAACACAAAAATCTAAACAATATAATACAGATGTGCCATGTTTATGAAAACCCAAAGTATAAAACATAAATGTACATTTTCTAATATTCATAACATACAGGTATTTTTTATATTATTGCAGATTTAAATAAAGTTCCTGATATTTTCAAAATACTACCCAAAATAATATTTGTCCAAATCACCATATTTATAACATGCATATAGTTTTATATATACATATATAGTTTTAAATAACATCCTGAATCTAGTGAGGGATATTTAAATTTGGAAGAAAAAAATGAAAGCACATTGCATTGGAGAGTTAGGACAATCTGGGGAGGAAAAACTTCAGAGGGTGGAAGAGTGCCTTACCAGAATCCCTTAGAGGCCTCACTGGGAGAGGACAACTGCCAACAACTTTCCCATACAATACGCAGCTAATCTGGACAAAAAGGATTCTCCTAGCTTTTGTGAAAGGGTCAAGCTGAAAATGACACTTTTAAGGACAGACATGGAGATAACCCAGGAGAAGGCATATGAGTGAAAGGCGCTGGCCAACGGAGGGGTTTCAGCCTGAGAGAGAATGCCTTCTGGAGGAGTCTGTTCAAATGGGTACACAGAGTGACATGGCCCTAGGGAAAGGTATGGGTTCGGAGGACGAGCAGGTGGAAAGAAAAAGAGCAAGGACCAGACAGAGTCAGTCAGCTAGAGCTACGAGGAGGTGGTACGCAGTGTGTGGGTATGCATTCACACAGTGCAGGATTCAGCAGGCATGCCAGACTTCTTCCTGGCTGCCCTGGCCTGCTCCAGTCCTCCCACCTCCGGTGTGGACCTGGACATTGACTATGTCTCCACCTCTCCTTGATCTGTCTCCTGCTTTAACAATCTTCCATCCTGATGTTTGACCCTCAACCCCACCACCTCTTGTAAGGAAATCCCCTTGCACCTGCATCCCTCTTCTCACCTTCACCTCTTCTGCCTGCTGGCTTTCCTGCTATCCCCGTCACAGACCAGACTCCCCACAGTTGTGCTCAGTTAGCTCAATGTCCGGGTTCTAGCCTGCAGGCCCACCCCTCTGATGTTGCCAAGTAACAAGTTCCTCTCCTCCAGGCTGGTCTCCTTAGAACCCCTGTCCCAAACTTGTCATGCCACCAGCCAAGCCCCTTAGCTGTAGTTTGACAGCAAGTTCTTTGCACACAAATAACTGTAAAATACTGTAAACATGCTACTATGAGTATTGACTCTAGTTGCTGCCATGATCGAAGACACAGAGTTGAGAAGGCTATTCCAAAGATGAGAATCCCCATTTAAATACAGCCTAGAAACCAACGGAATGGGAAAAGGCATTTGCAAACAATACCTCTGATAAGGGGCTAATATCAAAATATATAAAGGACTCATACAATTCAACAACAAAATAACCAAACAATCCAATTTAAAAATGGACAGAAGTCCTGAACACTTTTCCCAAGAAAACATACAGACGGCCAATAGATATATGAAAAGATGCTATGAGAGAAATGCAAATCAAAACCACAATGAGATACCATCTCACACCTGTAAGAATGGCTATTATCAATAAGACAAGAAATAACAATTATTGAAGAGATATGGAGAAAAAAGAACCCTCATACACTGCTGGTAAGTATGTAAATTTGTGGAGCCACTCTGGAAAACAGTATGGAGTTTCCTCAAAAAATTAAGAATAGAGCTAACATATGAGCTAGAAATCCCTCTTCTGGGTATCTACTGAGAAATTTGAAAACATTTATTTGTAAAGATATATGTACCCCCTATGTTCATTGCAGCATTATTCACAGTAGCCAAGAAATGGAAATAACCTAAGTGTCCTTCGATGGATGATTAGATAAAGATGTGGTACATATATACAACGGGCTACTACTCAGGCATAAAAATGATGAAATATTGTCATTTGTGACAACATGGATGGATCTGGAGAGTATCATCCTAAGTGAAATAAGTCAGACAGAAAAAGACAAGAACCATATAATTTCACTCATATGCAGGGTATAAAACAGAAAGCAACAAATGAACAAACAAAAGAAACAAACAAAAAACCTCATAGACACAGACAACAGTATGGTGGTTACCAGAGGGAAAGGGGAGTGGGTGAAAAATAAAGAGGGTAAAGGGGGTCAAATCTATGGTGACAGAGGAGACTAAATTTGGGGTGGTGAGTGCACAGTGCAATATACAGATGATGTGTTATAGAATTGTACACCTGAAACTTACATGTTATTAATCAATGTTACCCCAATAAATTTCATTTTAAAAGTAAATAAAAGCAGCCTAGAGAATGTTCACCTTCCTCCCACTGAGCTAATTTATCCAAATCTGGGTCTCCAGAGAACACTAACTGGGATGTAGTTTGTCTTCTGGGGTAACAAAAATGTTCTAAAATTGGTCGTGGTAATAGTTGCACAACATCCTAAAAACGGTTGCGTTATACACTTTAGTGGGCAAATTGTATGGTATGTGTGGTATGTTTCAATAAAGCTCCTTAAAAAGAGAGAAAATTCTGAACAGACTTCAGGATGTGAACCTGACTTAACCAATGTATCCACCTGGCTGTCAGCAAAAGGGATCAGAAAAAGATGCAGGAACGGCATTTTCCAGACGTTCTGGGTGGGCTCTGCTGAAGCACACACTCTTATTTTAACTGCATGAAGCCCAAGTCTGGGCTTCCCTCCTACAGGCAGTTCCCCCCACATGGACACTGCACCCTAGGAAAACTGGCATGTGTAGGTTCCTCAGTGCCTACGGCGTGCAGAGCTACGCCTACTTTTTCTCAGCATTTGATTTTCCCGAACAAAAGAAGAAACCAAGCACATAAAACCCAACAGTGAATTGATGAGCAACTTTGCATATATATAGAATTTCCAGGCAATAAAGCATGCTCTCCAACAAGCTTGTCTTTGTTTGGAAGAAAATTATGCTTTGCTTTCTCACAATGCCCTCTGCCAAGCCCAGTGTGCCCTCCTAATTTAAATTAGTCTTTCAATTGTATGATCATTCCAAAAGAAACTAATTTTCACTATGCTCATTCAGGGAACTTAACCAAAACTTGAATTTTTGTTGGGGGGAGGTGGCAAACGCACACAGTAAGTTTTTTGCTTTGCCACAATCTTAAGATTAATCGTTTTCTGAATATCTATAAATATTATTTTGATTATGTGAATGGCTTTAAATAGCTGTTTATGAAAAACTCACAATACTGTAAATCTGCAAAGAAATAAGCCTAATATAAAATGTGAGTAAAAGAATTAAACACAAATTGCACAGTTATATTCTAATTGGTAGATTATAATTCAGTGTGCTATAATGGTTTATCCTGAAAACTATGTTATCTTGAAAAAAGATTAAAAACTAAGATAACTTTTCTCACAAATCATAAAATGCTTCATTCACTGGGTAATTTCATTCTGTCCTATTTCAAAAAGAACATTTCAAATCAAATATCTCAAAAGGAAGGGTAATAAATCTTGACAGTTTCAATGGGTTCTGCTTTCTTGTTGTATGTTAAGTTTTGTATGAAGTTCGGCAGTTCAAGTAATCTGGCATAAAAACAGAAGATTATTTTTAAAAGTTTAAAACTTTGATTTCTCCAAAAATGTCTTAATGATATCTCTTTCTCACTGCTGGGTTATTTCCCAGAAAAGGCTCAATTTTCACTATAATTTTCCTAAATAAAGCTGTGATAAAAGAGGATACCAAGACAATGGAATCTGTGAGAAATCTGATCAAAAGTGGGTTAATTTTTTTAATTGTCATAAATACATAGCTTATCCCACAAATTCATAATCTGAACAAGCTAATCATTCTGAATGGCTTTGGGCAATTACTTGTTGGGTTTGTCTGTCTTTCTTTCTTTCTTTCTTTTTCTTTCTTTCTTTCTTTCTTTCTTTCTTTCTTTCTTTCTTCTTTCTTTTGAGAAAGTGTTATTTTTATCCCTCCCCTCACCAACTTTTTTTTCCCATATACAAAAATGAGATATTGATCTCTGAATGCCCTTGGTGACCTGAGCTTATATATTTTGGGGTCAAATTATGTTAATCTAAAATTCAGAATTGGCAGCTTCAGAGAACCAAGTTAGAAGTAGATATGCTGTACATAAAATTAAACCATTTCAATAATAACTAAGATCACAAAATAGTGTGTACAAGAACTCAGGAAACATGCCTTTTGGGGGATGTTCATGTAAGTTACAAATCAACATATGCAGTTTATCTCAGGTGAAGTCTCCCCAAAAGCAGAGAGTTGGTAGAAAGCACTAAACCTTGGTGGGGAGCTGCAGGGAAAAAGAGGGTGTCAGACTTCTTGAGCATATCTACTGGCTCTACTGTCTAGCAGTTGCCAGCGACAAGTTCCCAAAAGCCAAACTTTTAATTAAATACTGTGGAAAAGCAGGATACCACATGCCTTTGAAAGAAAACACACACACACACACACACACACACAACACAGGCACACACGCGCGCGCACACGCACACACACACCAGAATGGTTCTCTACAGGACAGGAGTCAAGAGTAAGTACTAAAAGCAGAATCCAGCTGTTGTCTTGAGAAGATTAAAAACAAAGAAGAACAGAAAACATTAAAGCGAAAGGGTTGCAGGGATGCTGCCAAGGGAGCATTTAACACAGCGCAGAAAGTAACAAGTGCTCCTCTCTCCACCACCTCTCTCGCATACCAGAAGCTATAGGGAGCCTTCTAAAGAAAATTCAAAAAAAACAGTTCTTTCATTTGGTATTCTTTGAAGATGCTCAATGTACAAAGCATCCATCGGCCGATGAACATGCAGAAAGGTCAAACAGTTCAAGACCAATTTTGCAATAATTATTATGCAATATTCATTGCCCACTTCAAAGGCCAAAATAGTGTGTACAGATGGCTGTGTAAGTATAAGTATTTTTTAAAAAGGTTGGTCATACTGGAATAAGAAAACAGATGCCAAGACATCGATACCATTATTTTGGGCTTCTCTGAAATGCCCCCTCAGAGCAAAAACAGATTTCAGCATCCACTTCTCACAAAACCACAGATGAGTTTTCTCTTCTCATTAAATTCCCATTTTATAGTCAGTTTAAAAGCTCATGGCAGACTAAATTCATATTCAGATTAAAATAAATGTATCATTTTCCCCCTTCTTCAGACAGTCACTTATATGTGATTTCATAAGAAATCTTTTTCTTTTTAATAACTCTTCTACTCTTCCTACTAAATACTTTTTCTCTGGAATAAAAAAAGAGAAAGAAAAATAAGAACTAGAATTGGAACTTTTATTAAGTTTGGCCTTGATTTTCTACCCTAGGTCTTGTAGTAATGGGAAGTTTAAAATTTGGAAGTCATTACAGGAAAGCAATATTACATAGTACGAAAAGCCTCAAATCTTTGGCCAGACATGTACTGATGTGAAGCGACACTTTTTACCTGAAAGCACCTATGATAAAGTTGTAAATAAACTTAAAAAGGCCTAGGCACAGATCTCTGTAGGGAACCTATATGTTCTCTATAAGCCACTCCACACCAAACAGGCAGAGAGCACGTTCCTTGGAGTAGCTGGAGAAGTGAAGAAAGAAGGTGGCACAGTGGCTTATGAGGACCAGGCTATGGCTCACCCAGGAAATTATATGAAACTGGCAAGTGTGACATGTCTTGCCCGTGATGCATCCTTTGGATACCCAGAGACGTTTTCTCTGAGTCTTTATGTCTTGAAATTCAAGAATGTAGAATAGGCCTTCGCATGCAATAACGAACCCAAACAAGGACTTTCAAGTAGCGTCTTTACCAAAGATTTGAATAGAATATTCCACTGGCTTGGCACGGCAACCACCAATATGCCATGAGTGGGGCTGAGATTACAGGTGCCTTTGGAAGTGAAAAGCATATTGGTGGTGGCAAGGAATCTGGTGGTGATGCCAGGAAGGAATCAAGTTTTAGTAAAGATGCTTTAGCTTCACATTTCTTCAAGCCGTTGAGACATTCCTGGAGCCCTTTCTTCTGAAGAAGACACAGAAAGTTCAGATCTGCCCTTAACAAATGCATTATATTGAATATGACAATGGCTAACACCCCATGCCCCAGAGATCAAAAAACTCATTTTGTAAAACTAGAAACAAAGTTGTAATGACATTGAAAAGAAAAATAAAGAGCCTAGCATTCTGAGTCAAAAGCCTAGAGCTCGACTCCCATGTTTCGTGATAGCAAGCTGTGGAGCTGCTGCAGAAACACAGCTGCTAATTGTGTCGTGGTGTTTCAGGAACACCCCTTAGCACTCTCACCAACGTCCACTGTCTTTCACATAACATCGGGTAGATAGATGCTTTCATCACTTGATTCTAAGGGAACCTCAAACTGTGCCCCAGTTGCTTACAGTTCTTTCCCGGGACCCAGCTGCGCACACCTCCAGGCGTGTGCCCTTGTCAGGCTTCCTCCTGTCTTGTCATGGCCCTGCTCAGTCTGCCCCGCTGGCTCTCACTGCTCAGCCTCCACAACTCCTAACCGTGGATGCACAACGGACAATTGCTGTGTGCCCCCACTATATTCTGAGCAGATTTCTAGCATTGTCTCTCTCTGATAGAACATATATTCCATTGGCAGGAACCCTAAGTTATTTCTCTTTCCAGCACCAGCCTATTGCATGGTGCCCAACAAAGAGTGAGACCTCAGAAAGGTGACAGCATTGATTATATATTGAGTTACCATCAATATACAGGAATGTTTTCAACATAAGAATATTTTTAATTTCCAATTTTCTCTTTGAGTTGTCAGTAGAAAGTCTGAAGACTTACAAGGATTACCACAGATGAACCAAATCATGTGGAAGGCTGGCATATATGCACGTCAGCCTGGCCAACACTGCATTCTATTCATTTTATGGGTATCTCTTAATTTGTATTCCTCTGAAAGGAGAGCTGGAAACTAGGAATTGGATGCAGCTTACATGGGAGGTGATCCCAGGAAGCAGAGTGAAGGGCAAGAAAACTAAGAAAAGGAAAGAGGAAAAGACAATAAAGGCTGAGCTAGTTATCCCACTGGGGACCCTACAGAATGTACCTCAGAATTCTGCCTCCAAAGCACAGGACTCTGGGGGATTTATCTGAGGACTTCAACCTCCATTATTTGAGGGCACTAACTCCCTCCACACTTCCCAACTATCTTGAGTTTAGGTTGTACAAGGTTTTGTGGTTTGGGAAGAAGAGAAGCTGAGAGGTGGGAACAGTTGAGGTGGGGCACCAAAGTGCATCAGAACTGTCCATCACAGCTGCTATAGCTGAAAGGGAAGGTAGGCCACGGCACACATTGAACTATTGCTAAGAAAAGAACCGTAAAAGCAAGTTGTTAAGGTCTTATGTCTTGTTTTCCTGGATTACACAGCCAAATAAAAAACTTAACTCCAAATTTCTATCCATTAATTGATCAAAAGAAAGTTTTTAATGGGGTCATGAGGAAAGATGTCCTAGGTGGACATGGGGATAGAGTTCCCAGAGGAACAGGTGACTTTGCCAGCTGACACTCACTAAGCAAGATTTATACATCTATCTCCCCCTACCCCAACCGGCCCTGACTCCCACCCTCTACCTTCCCTTGCATCCCTGGACAGTCACAGGGCTAACAAAGAGCTGAGACTTGCTGTCCATCCTTTCTCACTCACTGTAACTTCTTTTCACTAAGTAAACTGGTCTTGATGGTCATTTTATAAAAATGAGTGAAGGGAGCAGTAAAGAGGAGAGGAGGGACCTACTAATCGGAGTAAACCCAATTATTTAAAGACAGCCTACACTCTCCTCTTTTGGGCTCTGAAAAGAAAGAATTCCCATCTACCTTATATATTGGGGGAACCTACTACAAATGATAGCAGACTTATACTACTTAGCTTTCTCCAAGTATCTTGATAAAGCTCCTTGTATTCATTGTCACCAGAATTCTCTATGCCCACTGGAAAAAGGACCGACCAACTGCAGTGCCTTGGTTATATTTTACCTGAACTGCTGTATTACACTGTTTCTACATTTAGTAAGGACGACGTCAGGCACCCAGCCCATCGCTCCTCAATGCACGTGCACCCTCCATTGATGCATCCCATCTGCTTCTGCTCCCACCACGCAGAACAACTGTCAATGAATTTGGCCCTTTGTTTCTTGCAATCAGTCTCACTTTTCCAACATGAGCCTTTTAGCTTAATGCTGGCCCAGAATTTTGAGATAAACAGATGTCATGGCAGTGAGATTAGAAAAAGGGACATAAAAACGGAAATCAAAGCTGGCTTCTAAAGAAAATGTCTTTTAAGAATGAGCAAGCACAAAGAATGTTCAGGACAGTGAAAGTACTCTGTATTATACCCTAATAGTGGATACATGCCATTATACATTTGTCCAGATTCATGGATTGTACAACACTAAGAGTGAACCGTAATGTAATACCTGGACTCTGGGTGACAATGATGTGTCAGTGTAGGTTCATCAGTCGTAACAAACATACCCCTCTGGTGTAGGATGGTGTTAACGAGGGGGCTGCACATGTGTGAGGGCTGGTGGCATACGGCAAAATCTCTATCTTCCCCTCAATTCTGCTGTGAAACTAAAACTATTCTAAAAAAAACAAACAAACAATTTTTAAAAAACAAATAAATAGGGGGAAAAGAAAGAGGAAAAGAAATAGGAGGAAAAGAGGACAAAATAAATGTCAAGAGATTGAGAGAAATCAGAAAGCACCAGGGACACATGCTTGAAATTGAGTATCTGTCACATGTCAAACAGCAATATTTGTTAAGATCAGGTAAGATCTTAAATAAGGAAAATACAAAAAGATATAAAATCCATGAAGCCAGCACTTCCTTCTTCGTGCTTTATCTAGCTGGATGCATAAATATTTTTCCTTACTTGGAAATGCTGTGCTTCAGGGATGAGCTACCTGCGTAGTCATACAAGGCCGCATGTTCAGAAGTGCCGTGCATTTGGTTTACTGCTCTGCTGTTACCATCTTGAAATTCGTAATTTTTAAACAAAGGCCCCATGTTTTTATTTTGTGCTGGACCCCTGCAAATTATGTATCCAGTCCCAAGTAAAAGAATGGGAATTGGGAGACAAGATCTTCCCTTTGCAGACTAGAGCATAGCAGGAAAGTATTTGCAAGGATATTCTCAAAATACTCCTTCCCTGCTTCTAATGGATTCCTGTTAGGTGATCTCTCTTGGAATTAGGAATTTCAGACTTCCACGTGCCATGTCACATGCATCCAGTGAAGTGACACCCAGGATGGAGGGGATGGAGGAGGGAATCGGTACCCTGGTTGGTTAGTACTGAGAACAGGAAGTTTTATGGGTGAAATTTTGAATGGATAAGATTCTAAACCCTCTTCACCGGTTTCCTTATTTGCAGGATCGGGGAACTAATGCCTTAAAAAACAATCGCTCTTCAGAATAAGATTTACTTATAGAAAGTGTTACTTCATTGTGAATGAAATGCTTCGAGTCTCCTGTAGTATAGCCTGATTAGAAATCTACTTTCCTAAAGAAAAAATGGGCAGAAGAGGCAACAAAAGGTTTCCCAATGGTCCCCAAGGCCAACTGTGGAAATGGCTGTCGCCGGTCATCCAATTCCTGACTCTGCGTCTTGGCTCTTATCAGTCATCAAACTTCCTGTCCTTAAATAGAGCCACTCCAAATGTCACCACCAGCTTTCCTAGGACCAAATCAGGGACTTGGCGTCAGAATTTCAGCTGCCAAATAAAAACCCTCTAAATTACTTTCAGATCACGTTGAACCTTCCTTCCTTACATTTTCTCAATTCACTGTTTACCATTCTTATGGTTGGTCAAGTCTTGCTTGCAGTCCTGCTGGAGCTGGCCCTCTTGGCTTTTTAGCTTCACAGTATAAAATATTAAGGCATACATTCTTCTTGCTCCCAAGGCCACAGAAAAACATCCAGTGCACCATGAGGCATTCCCAAAAAGTGGTGCTATAGCCAACCTTAAACAGTTTCCCATGCTTTTGTAAGTTTTCTTTTGCAAAATCTGCTATGAGAACACATTTATTATCTGGAATCTAAATATTGGCTTTGATCTTAATTTTACAAAATGTTTATCCATATTTTTAAAATTTTCCTTGCTGACTGATTATAAAAAGTAACAATCTAGACACAATCAGAGATGCACTGCTTAGCCTGAATACATGTGTACATATGTATATTTTATTAAAGTTCGTCCTTGTGTATAGACATGTCCTCTTGTGAAACCTTGTTCTGTTAGTGAAATTACAAGTTAAAATGACCTCCATGCAAGAAGAGGCACTTGTTATTTGGACGCGCTCCTAATTACAAAGTAGCTCAATGAACGGAAATCAAATACTGCCCATGTTTCTAGCAACACAACATAATTTGGTCTCTCTACAATTGAAATCTGTTTGTAAGCAAACAAGACCTCTTTACTGACATTATTGGTATACATAAATATTATTGCCAAAGCTTGAACAATGGAAATCGGCAAAAACAGATTTCTTTTGCTATAAAACATGACTTAAGAAAATGCTAAAAGCCCATTTACTTGAAAGTGGACAGTGTCATGTGATCTCCTCCAGCTAAGTGGTATAAGAAGAAAAATGAGTGCCACAACTCGTAAAACATCACTTTATAAATATTAAAAGAGAGGTTCTAGTTTGTGAATTCTCACTCAAACAGATCTTTGACATGACAAATATGATTTTCCTGGTATTTAAAATTAGGTCCAAACCACCTATCAATCTTTGAAATTGCTAGTCAGTGTTCACTCTTTCCTTTCCTCTCCTCTTCTTTACCTCCGTGAAAAGGTGTCTAGGAAGTCGATTAAAGCTAATCCTTATTATCTCATAAGTGGTTACCAGCCCCAGGAAGACAGACAACTGGGCTCTTCGCCAGATCAAATTCCCCCCATTAAGCAGTTGGAGAATATGAAGCAACTGGCAGTTACCTTGCTCCAGCAACACAAAATCACTACCAGATAAATATGGGAAACTCTTGGAAAATACTGCTTTCCACTTTGAATTTGATCTTTCAAAGACGAGGAGAAAAAATATGAAGTCGATCGTAACAAGCTGGATCATCCACCTGCTATTGCAAAGGCCATTATGGATTCAAAGCAGCTTTTAAAACATTCAAAACTTACAGATAAGGTAGAGACAATGTCAGGGACTGAGAATTATCCTTATTTTCAAAAAAGCTTAAGGGAGATGGAAAATCAACTTAACTTGTCTGAAAATGAAAGAGTTGATAAAAAATTCTCCAATCTGCTTCCTATTACTAGAGGTCAGGCCACCAACAAATACCCTGCTTCCTTTACTTCCATGGAAATAAGTATTAGTCATTTTACTAAGCAGTTAACTTTCGAATTAACACACTATCTCTAGTCAAACCTGCTGAAGGGTTTCTGTGAGATCATGTCACACAATTAAAAAGAGTGATAGATTGAAATTGAGGAGAACTCAGTCAGCTTGAGCAAATCCCCTCTTTGAGCCATAGCTTTTTTTTTTTCCATCTGCAAAGACAAAACAGAGGAAACAGAGCA
Organism: Eonycteris spelaea; assembly: GCA_003508835.1. Taxonomy (NCBI): domain Eukaryota; kingdom Metazoa; phylum Chordata; class Mammalia; order Chiroptera; family Pteropodidae; genus Eonycteris; species Eonycteris spelaea. The sequence continues at coordinate 8,637,672 of PUFA01000024.1, read as the reverse complement.
CGAAAATAATTCCCAAATACTTCACAGTTAAAAATTCCATAATTCCTGCAACTGCTGTGTCTCTGATTAACCCCACACCTTTCCTGTGCATTAGTAGCAACATGCAACACTCCAATATTCATCACTCACTTTTGGTTCCTACTTGGTACCAGGTGCCTGAGGGATGCACTGAAGATACGAAATTAAATAAAGATACGGAACCCCATTTTCTACAGCTCATACTCCAGTAGAAGATAAACATAAAACCAGGAATTATAATACAAATAGAGACGATAAGTGCTTTAATATGCATCTGTACAAAGTGCCATGGGAGCTCAGAAGAGAAAAAGAAAACAACACACATTTGAGGGAATTCAGAAGTTTTATGAAGGAGATGAAAACCAAGCAGGACCTTGATAGTTTCAATGAGTTTTCTAAGCAGGAAAGGGGAGAATAGTCTTCCCAGCAGAGGGAACGGTATGTGCAAAGAAAGGCTCAGAGGCATGAAAAAGTTTGGCAAGCAGAGGAAATGGTGAGAGCAGCTGGTCATAATTAACATAAGAGATATCCTAGAGCAGGGATCAGCAATTTTATTTTTTTTCTTAAAAGGACCAAGAGTAAATATCTTAGGCTTTGGCAGCCCATACAGTCTTGTCACAACTACTCACCTCTGCCATGATAACACAAAAGCAGCCATAAACAATACATGAATAAATGAGTGTGGTTGTGTTCCAATAAAACTTAATTTACAAAAGGAGGCAGCAGTCTAGATTTGGCCCACAGACTGCAGTTTAACAACTCCTATTCTGAGAATAAAATTATAAAGGCAAGTTAGCAACCAGATTGGGCATTACAGAGATGCTTAGGGAAATATTACTTGCTTTTTAAAACAAAGTGTAAGATGATAAAGTTTGTATACTAAAAATGATAGCAACATGGAGTATGTACATTTTCATACTCTGTATCATTAAAATAAAAGCTATTATCTTACTTTACTTCACTATACTCTTGATATCTTAAAATTAAATCTAACTAGGGCATGTTTTCACAAGAAAATATAGAAGTGAATGTTTCCTCTTCTGAGCTCCCATGGCACTTTTGGCCTGGTCTAAAACATCTGGCCAAAAAAAAAAAAAAAAAAAAAGGTGAAATCTTTACCTCTTTAGTAAAAATATTGACTGTAAAACTCGTAAACATTTCCATGGACATTTAACCATAGGAATTCAACTTCTGTCTGATAAAGAGCTATAAGAAGGAGGTACTACAAACTCATCTACAGGTCTAGAAATGTATTACTTGCTATGAATAGCACTGCCACACTCACATGTAAAATTCACAAAACACAGGGCAAATAATAAGAAAGGAAGAAGGGCAAAATTCATAGAAACTTTAAATCAGACAGTAAAAAATATTTATAGTTTGGCTGTTTTTGATAGGGACTAGCTTGGGGACCAGGTCACAAGAATGAGCAAGAGATTTTGCTCTCCAAGAGTAAGCTCACAGTCTAGAGGAGGAGTTAGCAGACTTTTTGTAAAGGTCTAGATAATAAATATTTGAGACTTTGTGATCTGTATGGTCTCTCTTACAGATACTCAACTCTGGTTTGTAGCACAAAAGCAGCCATAGACAATATGACTGTGCTCCAATAAAACTGTAATTGTTTTCAGATCCCTAGTCTAGAGGAAAATATAATTGAAAATAAATAACATCATTGCAAATAATCAAAGCTCTATGAAGAAAAAGTACAGTCTAGGAACCACATGTTTGAGCCACTGGACTAAGCCGGAAAGTTCTAAGAAGGCTCTTGGAAGGCTGAAGATGAGGAGGAACAGGCTACAAGACAGTGAAAAAGAACTACCCAGAGGAACAGCAGTGCAGGGAAGCAGAGACAAGTGGGGGTGGATGTGGAATGAAGAAGGAAGAAAAGCCCTCTGGAGAAGCAACTGAGAACACTTTACATAGTATAGTTTAGATACAGCTGAAGTTTAGAAGCATCCAAGCCACTCAAGGGCACTAACCTGGGGCAGGAACCTTGGATTCTATTTTAAGACAAGAGAACATCATTTAAAATTTGGAGCTCAGCAGGACTTGATTGATCTGCAGTTCTAACACATTTGGAGGTGATGATGGCAAGAGGCCATGTAGGGAGTGCAGCTGGGAACCTAATCCAATAGGGTATGAAAAAATCCTATCTTAGTTTGGCTTCCACTGGAAACACACCCTGAGACAAGGTCTTAAGTTCAGAAAATATATTTGAGAAGTGATTTCAGGAAGCACACGTAAGGAAATGGGGAAAGTGAAGCAAGGAAGAGAGAAAAGCCAATTATGGGTGGATTACTGCTGCAGACAACTGGAGCTCTGTCCTGTTGGGCAGCCACCAAGGAAGTGAGTAGACCTTGCCTCAACATTGTCTTGCAAAGGAATGGCAAAGGCTAGGATATCTACCCACCAACCCTTGCCCCTCATCTGTTGAATGTCACCCCAGGAGCATCAAACCTTTGATACTTCTGAGCTGGCTCATTCATTGGCCATGAAGGCACCCTAGCGCCAAAGAAAACCCTCAGACCAAAGTAGATATTCAGGTGCTTGAGGTGGGAAGATGTCCAGGTGCAGGGGGACAGGCCACTGCAGCTACAGATGAATTCAGAAGTGGGCCAAGGGTATACAGAATTGGGCATTGGCAAGGTTTTTAATTTCATCAGAGAGCAGATAAATCAAGAAAATACAAATGGTTGTTTTCAAATTCTGTCAAAATTTCCTAATTTCCCCCTTTTTATCAATGATTGAAGTCTGCTAAGCTGAAGTATGTTTCATATGTATTTTATCTGACAAACTAATGCCAGGTCACAGGGGCCATGTTCCAAACATTTAACAACTGAAATAGCAAAGGCACTAACCAATCGGAATGAACCTTGACTTTAAAAACTTTTTTAAGGGCATACTGATGTGGACCAGCTGAACACCAGCCCTGACAGATTTTCTTTAAAAAGCTTCTACAATAGGAATGGAGCAGGCATGGCTCAAATGCAAGCACAGAATTTCCATGTATGGAGGAACATTTCTATACCTGCAGTTAGATAAAGCATGAATAAGAAAGTGCTACCTGACATGGCGTGAGAAAGCCAGAGGTGATCTCGGATGAGTGACTTCAAGAAAGAGCTCGAAGCTTCTGAGCAAACTCAGCACTGACATCGCAAACATCAATCTAAGATAGGTATGCAGCTTCCAATGCATGAACACTATCTATTGACTGCAAACACAAGTTTTCTAACCAATCTACCTCCCCGCTGCAAATGGGCAACAAAAATGCTGGTTATCCAAATTATAGTCCGAGGTCGACATGAGATGAAGGTCTTGAATCTGAAGGTAAAATATTTCAAACCGTTTTCATGGCTTCCTACTTGGAGGCTCTGCTGCCAGAGTGGCCTCTCAGCAAGGAACGGCTGCACACACTTTAACGGCTCACTGCTGGCTCCCCGGTTGTGGGGTGGAGTTCCGTGGGTATAGTAGAATTTAAACACTGTGATCGCAGGTTGCTCTTGTCATACAATTGCTGTGGCGGCAGTTTAGTTACTACCAGAAGCCTAATCGATGGAGACAAAAAATTGGTCGGGTACCACAGCTGCTGTAACAACTCCATGAGTCCAATTATTTCCCTGACTATATATGTCATTCCCTATCACTCTTCCACACAGTTTATTCTTTTCTCTAACCTAAACACAAGTTAAGGAAAAACTCGATACTCCTGCCTTCCTCTACACCATATTTTGCATCTCATTTTCACACTACCTGAAGTTAAATTTGGGTTGGGCTTTCTGTGGTCCTGAGAATCACACTCGGGTCAATTCTGTGGCTTGAGTCCTTGCTCAGACACTGCTAAATGGAGTAGGCTTCCAACCAAACCCACCTTTTCCGAAAACATCTCCTATGAGGGTAAAGCCATCGTCTGGGTAAACTTCATCAGTATTTACCCAGCGGATTTTTTTCTTACTGTCGGGCCCTACTTTCCTTCTATCATATGTTGGATGAGTGAGCTGGTCTTTCCTTTAAGAATCTCATCCATTTCTGATATGAATGTTTTTGACCTCTTGGCAGAGCAGGTATATGGTCAAGGTCCTCAAAATGGGGTTAGCTTCTATTTTATACACATTAAATATGCTGTTTACACATATTAAACACATTGCTTTAAAACTGGCTTAGTCCGGGCCTCACCATGTGTTTGGTCATCTCCTACCCAGCCCCCACTCTATCCTTCCAAATCTAACAAGCTTAAAATTTAATGATATAACATGAGCAGCAATTTGAGTCAGAGCAATTAAAAGCAGGAATATGGCTTGATGCTCCAAGTAGCCAGCACTCAGAATTCTTGGATCTAGCATATGTCTCATAACAGTTACAATGATAATGATAAAATGATGATGATGATGATGATGATGATGATGATGATGATAATGTTTACAACATTTGCTAGCACCTTACAATTTGTAAAGCAGTTTCAGATATTATCTCACTTAAAGTTTATTCGGCCTTACAGTACAGCTATAACAGCTATCTTTATTTTCCTGATGAAGAAACTGAATCTCAGCAATGAAGCGATTTGCACAATGCTAAGAGACTCACTCAGTTATAAATCACAGCACCAAGATATAAATACAGACCTTGAAATCTTAGATTCCATATGCTTCCTTCATATCACATGGCCTTCTCCTTCCTCCTCTTCCAACAGCTTCTCAGAGTGCATTTTGAACTTTCTGGTTAAAATTAAGCCTCCTTCTCTTTCAGATACATGAATTTTAGTCATAGACATCCCAGACATCCCTCTATAGTTCCTGCACTCCATGAAACAGCAGAGTTAAAGAGGCCCTGAGTGGGGCCCATTAACTGTGTAATGAGGGCAAAACTGGGTCCATATTCAAGGCATACAGGGGGTTAGCTAGCCCTAGAGGACACAGAAGTGCAAAGAGGAATTCATTTCAGGTGGACACCTACAGAGGTTTAAGGAGGTTAGGAAGTAAATATGAGAGCAAGAAAAAGAGTTACCTAAAACCAATTCAAAATTGAGAAAAAGAATATTAGCTAAACTATCTCTTAGCATTTCATACTGTGCACACCAGGGCAGAAGTTTGGTCCAGAAAAAAAGTTAATATATTTAATTTGAGAAATTTAATATAAGTTTAGAAGAAATAAACCTACTTAATTGTCAATAGCCCCTATTAAAACCCATAAACACACAACATTTGTATTTAACACTTTCTCATCTGTATGTACAAAAGAGCTTACTAGCAGAATCTGTTAGGAAAAGGAATTTCTGCCCTCTTAGCTGACTGACACCGAAGGATGGCATTTTTCATTACCCATTCCCCCACCTTCCTCCATCGCTCATTGGACAGCAGCCTTCTCAATAGTTTTTAAAAAGGTTTTAAATAAAGGTGCTTCATTGAAAGGCCACTGATGAATTTCTCTGATAAGGCATGCATAGTATTCTCTCTTGATCAAAATTTAAGAAAGTGCAACAAAAAAAAATCTGCAAACCTGTGTTGGAGTAATACTAATGCTAATAATAAAATTTTAGCACGTTATAATAACACAGAACTTTCACTTATATTAAAATACACTATCTCATTTAAGCTCTACCAACAATTGAGAGCTAGTGTTATTTTCTGTTAGAGAAGAAGAATTTCAGTAGCTGATCTGGGACTTAAATCTGCTAGCACAGGCTGCTTCCTTCTGTTTAGAGGAAGTGCTGAAAGCGCTACCCAGTCCAAGCGCAGAATGTTAAATTCCAGTTAAAACTGTAGAATAGAAAATAGAATAAAACTTCTTCACATATTGTAACATTTCTTGCGCCTCACATATATGGAATATTGATGTCAAATAGGAGATAATTCCACCAATAGGGAAAAAATCCACCAAAAATCATTCACTTTATTCATTAGAGAGCTTATTAAGAGCCTCATCAAGTCACCATTATTTATACACAATTAAAACTTGCTTGGTTGTCTAATTCCCAAGGGAACAGCATACTAGAACAGAAAATTATGAAAGTAAGAGAAGGTACCAAAAGCAGGCCATTGAGAGAAGTAAGAGTGGACAGCTGACTATTTTGGAAAGTCAACTAGAATCAAAAAGCAAAGCAGCTGGGAAGCATGACAAATGCACACACCTCTACAAGCTCGGCAATATTTCTGTGTTATGCACAAGACAGTAACGACTGCTCATGCTAATGTTCCTGAGTTAAAAATTAAGACGCTCATTTTATTGTTTCAGAAAATAGAATCCATTTTTTAAAAGACATATTTCAAAATTACTCAAGTAAGAAATGCTTCGGTATTTAAAGGGGTACTCAGAAAGTTTGAACAACTAAAACGACTCATGTCTCGAAGGTTCTGGATAATAGCAGTTGCTAGCACTAAACAATGAACGAACTCGTCTATATGCAGATCCTGCTGTTAAAGCTCTGCATTAATTATCCCATTGAATCCTAACAACCAACCCATGAGGTAGGTAATTTCGGTATCTCCATTTTATAGACAAAGAAATTGAGGCACAGGTTGGTTAAGAAACTTGCCCAAGTCACAAGCTAGTAAGTGAAAGCATCAGGATTTGTAGGTAGACTGCTCTGAAGCCAAAACACTGAACCAATTGGCCACATAGCTAAGATTTAACTGTACCAGTTCTTAACTGTTGTGCTTTCCTCTTCTGTCCAATCATAGGCGAACCCCAGTTTTCAAAGGTTCCTTTACAAATCACTTGTTAGGAATGTTGACTTGACATCATTCATTCAAGAGTCATTTCTTGAGCATTGACTGTATGTCAGGCAGTGTACTTGGTGCTGGGCATACAGAGATGAACAAGACACAACTCCTGCCCTGAAGCAGCTAATAGGGTAAAAAGTGAGGCTGACTTAACAACAATTAAGTACTGTAAAATAAGCATTATGGTGTCAAGGAAGATGCAAGGTCACACCTGGAGGTGAGGAGCCTAGAGAATGCTTTTTATGGTATGTGAGCTCTTATAAAACTGACAATAGCCCTGACCCTTGAGCCTCCCTAAGCTTTCCTGAGCTCTAAGTTCACCAAAGCTCTACGGGCAGCAGGGAGGGGCATAGACAGCAGGATCTGAGTAACATTTTATGTTTACCCATCTTTAATGATGGACTTGCTGATTCCAGTCAGCAACCGGTATGAGAATCCTCCTCACTTTTCAGTCTCCTGGTAAGTGACTGCCTTGGCAGGGTATGTATAATGCCCACCTCATTGGCCGGCTATGCAGGTATGTTTCCTGAAAAATATATGGAAAAAACCTCTCTCCTGCCCCATTATATAAATAGATGAACCACTACTAAACTAAAAAAGGAAAAACTTCCATTACGCCCACCTTTGGTTTCCTGAACAGTCTCTTTGGGAAGCAATTTAGGGTACTTTTCCCAGAAAACTTAGTTGCAACTTTCCTGTTTTTATATGTTAAATGAATTACACAAATAATACATTCTCATTATAAAAAGTCAAAAGATCAGAAGTATGCAGAGTAAAAAGTAATAGACCCACTTCACCACTTCACTCCAGTTCCTCTCCCTTCTCCACTGTTAATAGATTGGTATAGGTGATTTCAGAACATTGTGCATTTACTTATATTTCTAAGTATCTATATAGGTCAATGGCTTTAGGTTCATTTTTAAAAATAAATGAACCACATTAATATGTATTGTCCTGCAGCTCCCTGTTTTTGAATTAAGAATATGGCTCAGATATCTTTCCATATCACTACGAACAGATCTCCCTTAGCTTTTGAAACAGCTTCATAGCATTTTAAGTTATGGATAAATTATAATTTATTTAACCAGTCCTCTACTAATGGACATTTAAAGATTTTCCCAAAGATTTGTCATTTCAAACAACACCGAACAGAAGACTCTTATTCATATATCTTTTATGAATATGTGCAAGTATTTTAGAAGATAAATCTAGACCTGGAAATGTTTGTTCCAAATGGTGTGTGTTTTTTAAAATTTTTATAGATACTACCAAGTCAGCTCTAAGATATGATTCATACCTGTACCTCTGCCAACAGAGTATGAGAATATTGTCTCCCCATAGCCCCCTCAACCCTGGATATCTATCAATTATTTCCATTTTTGCCAATCTGATGGGTAAAGACAGCATATCTAATTGTTTTAATTTATGTTTTTCTGACTACTAGTGATAGTTACATATTTATTGGTCATTTATATTTCTTCTTTTGTGAATTACCTGTACATATGGCTTGCCCATTTTTCTAGCTAGTGGCCTTTCTTTGTTGATTGATAAGACAGTTGATTTCTTTATTTTAGAGGGGAATGTAATGTGTAAGACTTCTCAACGAGGTCATGCAAACTGGATGTCAACCACAGGAATAATCACACTGCAATCTGGAAAGTTGCCATGTGCCCCAGCTGTGGTTTTAGTCCTTCCTAGAAATGAACAGATAGAAAATAGGCCTCTCGCAGTTGGCACACACAGAATCCTTCTGGATGCAGCCTCATGTGGACATAAGAATATCTTAAGGCAAGAAAAAGGTGAAACTGTAAATGGGTCCATCAGCAACCATTCATCATCACTTTGTGGGTGAATGGGACAATGAGAAAAGAAAATCATTAATGGAAGAAACCTTGTTGAAAGACAAGGAAGTTAGGTGGGAAGAACCTAGACAAAAATGGAGGGAAAATAGCCACAGCACCACTTACTTCCCCATCTCCAGCTCAGTGTTACTGCCTAACTTTAGGCTTTGTTTTTCACACAAGGTGGGTGTAGAATTAATTCCTTGAAGTGCAGATTCTAATGCAAAGAGCACCAACTTCAGTAATTTGTTCTAACAGATTCAAAGCCTGACTCCCACAGCAAATTAGTAATGCTGGTTGAGTCACGGAAGGGTCACAAAGTTTCTTAGAATCTATTTGCCTCTATTTGTAGGAATCATCTTACAGAGAGAACAAAAAAAACAAGGATCTATCCGTACTACAGGCTCTTAGTATATAGGGAATCACACAGCGTTATCTTTTTAACAGTTAGGAGAAGCACTGCTCTCTCACGGCAGAAGGTTCCTCGTATCTAATCCTCGCTAGAGGCTTAAGAGCAGTAATGAAGAATGAGCTGGGGGCAGTGATTAACTGGTTGCTTCCCAGGGTACAGGCAGCAAGGGCAGAAGGGAGAGAGCTTTCCTTTGAGAGGTCCGTCCAGGGTGCATGAGGGGGTTGGATCTGGCTGACGCCATAGCCCAGCATGGTGAAAACAGAGGCCTGGAAGAACAAGGCTTGGCTGGAGCAGGGAGAAAATTGCATTCAGGTCTGGGGTTGGACTTTAAACTATTTTTTAAAAACTCCATGGTAATATCAAGGAAATCTTTATCTAAATCACTGTATTTGTACATATCTTTAGTTTGTGCTAAATGATTACATGTTATTGTTGGATTAGGAAAGAGAGAGTAGCAGCTGAAGGGCCAACGAGGAAAGATTGGAGCTCTTCTGATATTTTCTACAAAACAGTCTCAAGACTATGCCAAGGTTACAATGAATGGGTGACAGTTGAGATGTCTTGGCTTCCAAAGTATTCTCTAATAAATTCTCCTATATTTTCATTGTAATCTTAAATGCACATTTATGTACATACACAGTAGTATCCTTCTGAACCAACCAAGGTTTCTGTGGAAACATGAGAATACTTCAAGACAAGATAAAAATAGGATGAATCTTTCTGGGAAAGGGTTCTTAGGACTCACCCAATGTCTATTCTTAAATATCAATCATCTTTCTTTTGTCTGGTTGTACTGAAGATGCAATCATAGATACATTATATTCACTGTGAAAAAATTATTAGACTTGGTATTCAACAGTTTAAACTTTGTCCTCTAAAGTAGCATCATCAATTAAAGAGCCCAATTACCTTGGCTGAGCTGGTGGTGTATTATGATAATCAATTGCATTTGACTAATGCACCCCAGTAATGGGCATTCAATAAACATGTTCCAGTCAGTCTGAACTCTTCATAGACAAAGAGGGCCTGAGTGAGGTGGGGTTTGGCAGCTGCTTGTGAAGTTGGCAGGAAAAACTAGTATTTGCTCAGCTCTTCACCCCTCAGACAAGATTTCAAAAATACAACAGCTAAATCACAGCAAAAGGATGGTATGTTTGGTGAAACAACAGCTTTTATAAGTTTGGACAGGAAAGTATGATTGCACAGAACCCCAGAGTAAGTATGAAATAATATATAAAACCAGAGCTTGGCAACTAGCAGGCTATCCAGTTGGCTTCAAAAATTCCATATCCTAAAAGTTGTAGATTATAAAAATAGACATAACAGTGCTGCTAGATTACTCACCAAAAGTCAGTCAGCCAGTCACATAGTTTAAAAAAATATATACCATTGCACATATAAGTCTCTGAAGAGTTTTGTTAATGGGTGCTAAAAGTACCAGTAAAAACCACTAACAATTAACAAATGCATTTGATAAAAACAATAAGGTTGAAACAATACAATTCTCTACATATTACAGATAAATTGTTGACTCCAATAGAGAATGAAGCAAATCTGGAAACTGAGATATAATTTAGAAACGAAATGTAGGTACTTCGATTATCCAGTTTTCTCAGAAATTGGATTTATTTTAGATAGAGAAGGTCTATTATCTTTTAATACCACATCAAAAGTAGGTGATAGATCATGAGAAGAATGCTGGACCCAACATCAGAAGACTTGAACCTGGGCTCTGCCACTTCCCTGTTCTGTGATTTGAAGCAAGTTGATTCATTTCCCTGAGCCTCACTCTTTATTCATAAAATTGTAAACAGAACAATAACTAACTGCCACCCGGCACTATTAGGAGGATTAAACAGCCATGTAAGAGTAAATTGAAAATGACTAAAACAGGGATTCCCAACCCCATAGACCAATACTGGCCTGTTAAGAACTGGGCCACACAGGCAGAGGTGAGTGGCAGTGAGAGAGCAACGTTTCATCTATATTTGCAGCCACACCCCAGCACCTGCGTCGCCTCAGCTCCAGCTCAGATCGTCAGGGATTAGATTCTCATAGGAGCACTGGTCCCTGGTGCCAAAAAGGTTGGGGACCGCTGGTCTAGAATATAGTAGCTTTTCAATAGATGTTTTTTAAATTTGAAGGACTCTTCATTCATATATATATATAAATAAATTTGCCTTGAATGATCATAATAATACTGTCATCCAACATACTGTTGCAACTCCCCTTCAGAATTGCCTCCAGTGCCAAAAACTGTTAGTTTCTTCTTTTTGTCAAAATGTATACTATCCCTTTTAGTGAGGTCTGCAAAGTGGAGGTCTTCTTTCCATTTTACAAGAGAAAGCACAGGCACAGAGGGGTTCACTGATTTCCTCAAGAATTTAAAACAGATCGGAAGTTTAGATAAATCATCTAGACTCTTGTTTTGCCCTCCACTACACTCCACCTCACCCTGGACTCCGTAGAGGCATTTCCCTGAGTTCTTGTAAAGAAATTTTCTATGATTGCCACATTTCACTTAAGTCAGCTCTCATCAGCAGACAGCACATCTGCACATTGGAACATTCTGCCAAGAGATTCTGTACCTCAAAAATCAGGGAAAATGGAAGGCTGGTGAATTCCCAAGTTTCTTCTTTGAGCAATTTTTTGAACCCATTTTAAAGTCACCTGAATAAGAAAATCTTGATATTCGTGCCTCTTGTTCATGCCTGATTAGCAGAGTTTCAGATATAATACAGCCTAGTTGGATAATGATGAAGCCCTATGGGGAAAAGTAACAGATCCTTATGCCCCCAGAAAATATATGTGACTGTCTGTGAATTAAAAGCAGTGAGCCACTAGAAAAGCCACATTGAAGCAGGTTATCTGAATCTTAAGGCAGGCAACTAGTGTTTATTTTTCTTAATTCTAGTAGAAACATGCAAGTTCTATACCAAATTATTAAATTGAGTCAAACTCTTCTCAAAACATATCAAAAGTTTTGTTCAAAACCTAATCATTACCAAGCTGCCAATGCCACTAGCGTAATTCCTAGTCTACATTTAATTAGATAGCTTTACACAGGATCTTTGATAAACTTAAATCTCGACTTATAGACAGGATGAAATCATAAAGTCATTTTAGGACTCAGCAATAGGCATAAAGATAAACCTCACCGGCTATATCCATGCGCATAGCAGCAGCAGATTGCTGGTGACATTCATGGCCATTCTAAGACATTCCACAGCAACTGAAATGAGCCATTACCACCTAGAATTAATTATATGGGTTTTAGAACTTTGTTACCGAATCCATAGCCCCATCTTGGGGCTTGTCTGCAAGGTTGTGGCCTCCCGAAAACAGGAATAGGAAAACAAATCCTGACATAAACCGATACAGGCCACAGCTGCTTAAGAGGGATAAAAAGCTTAAAGGTTGAGCTGGCATTTTTCCCCTCTCCTGAAGCATAAAAGTCTCCGCACGTTTAATTAGACCCTCATTACTGAAAAAGACGTGATGAATGGTTCTCAAAACTGAGACTTAGCCTGGCTATATATACGATATAGACATATATACCACATCTTATAGATGTATAAATGTTTATTTCATATAATCACATATCATATAGCTTTACACATATATAATACAGTATAAAATAACATATACATATACACATAGATATCATATAGATGTATAAGATATGTGTACGTCTTATATGTACATATCACATATACATGCAGTACAGTATAGTGTACAGAATGATGATGTAAAATATACTCCTACTATGGGTTACCATAAAAAAGACTTGAAAAGCAGTGCTGTAGGATAACTCGAAATCCCGCAGCAGGTTAAGCTGCAGGCCAAAGCACCAATAACTGTACAATAGTGACAATGGCAGAGGGAAGCAGGGTAATGAGAGAGGGAAGTGGGACTAAGGAATGGGAAGGTGACTTGGGCAATGCAGCACACCCAGGGTACCAGAGTTGCCAGCATTGCTACTAGTTGGAGCTGAACACCCCTTGGGAGTGAGGAGTTCACCTTTAGGGTGTCCCCAGCTATTAACCACCTATGATTTCCATCACATTGTCTCCATGAAAAGTGTCAGTTATAGTATCTGCAACTCACTTATGAAAAGACAGTTTACATGTACATTTCATATTTTACAGTCTGAGCTCAGACTTCTGGATTTCAATTTAGATATCAGATAAAATCCCTGCCCTTCAGGTATCTATGTCACACTGAGCAGATGAACAAATGAATACCCCTTCAATAATAGAAATATAATTAGATTAGGCTGAATCTGGAATTGCCATTTTTGTAGGTCAAAAGTGGTTAAATATTAGCACTTTTGTACAATTCAACTTAATAAAAATCTCCACAATGCAATAAGGGGCTAAGTGGCTCAGAGATTGGGCTGACAACCTGAAGACCAAGTAGAGTTGTTTTGAATACAGTCCCCACCCCTATATTCCACACACAGCAACACCAGTGAAGACATCTAAATACCAGAAACCAATTTTCTATGATTTCAATACACAAAATGCAGCATTAATTCTATTCAGATGTTGGACTTCCTTTATTTTCTACTGTTTTCCTCAAAAAACAAAACTATAAAATTAACCATAGGGAAAGAATTTTTAACTAAAAGATCTCCAAAATTTTCATTTGAGAGGCACAAAATAGTACATATAGGGTTTGTTTTTTTTTTTTGAACAGTCACGATTCAATAAGAATACAATATATAAGAATTTATCAAGTTTTCAAGCTTTTTTTATAAGCTATTTAAATAGAACTTAATTGTTTATGAAGAACTCTCATATAATCTTATTTAGGTCCCTAATAACTCTATAAGGTAAGGATTAGTATTCATACTTTATAGATAAGGAAATGAATCATTCTAGAGATTCTAGAGATTCTAGAGAATCATCTAGAGAGGAAGAAAAACCAGTTTTATTTTTTAACTCATCCTTTAGATTCTGATTCTGATTGGCTTCAGACTCTGGACACATTTATTAAGCACCTATAAGATGCCAGGCTCTTGCTTGGGTGTTTTTCCTTGCATTACTTTTCGTCTTTTAGCAAATGCTTTTCTAAAGTATGCAAAAACTTTAGAGTCATGCTATTCATTTGCATCTGCTTTTAGGAAAAAATTTCTAAAGAGCTATTCCTCTTTATATAGCTACTCTATGTAGGCTACTCTAAGCTCTGTCACTCATGTTAAGGAATGAGTAAGAAGGATAAGATCTAGGTTGTGTCACTTAAATGTCCTTGTGCAGCTTCATGTTGAGGAAGCATTTTGAGGATTTTATAAACAAAGGACCCCAAACCTCTTGTTCCCTCTATGGTACATGATCCAAAGAAAAATTTCCTTTTCCGCAAAAGCTATGGACAGTACAAAGTGACAGTATTAAGCTCTTGTGTTAACGTAACTGCCTTCAAGGAGGCTTTCTTGGGTGCACACTTAACCATCATCAGAAATCTGTCTTGCTCACTGCTGTAAAGATTGTACCAAGAACAAAGCCTGGTACACAGTAGGAGTCATTGAATAAATAGAAACCGAAATGGGTACCTAAAACTAGTCCCTCCAAGACTGAGAGTCATCTCCAAGAACAAAGATCCTAGAACCTTTCTTCACACCTGAAAGAAATTAGTTGGCTAATTCTATGAGCTGGGGAACACTATGCTTGTTATGCCTCAAACGTTACAAAATAAATTGAAGACCTTAGTTTTATACTGTGAACTATGGTTGATTAGGGGCAGGATAATGTAGCCTCCCTTATTCAAACTTAGGACCAGCTCGGAACTGTTGTACGAATGTGGCAGTAAGGTTCTCCAGCCGTCTACCCTCCAATTTCTGAACAAACATCAGCAACTCCTCTGGAAGATCACAGTTCTGAAGGCAAAATGACACATGCAAATGATTACAGCATTGCTCGGGTCTCCAGAGAGATTACCATCCTTACCAGAGGCCTACAATGGGCTGAATATCACAGGACTCATTGTGCAAACTTGGAAAATTTTGCTGGAAACAGTAAGTGGTGGAGACAAGTTGCCTACCTTTGTATCTCCATATGCCACGTCACTGCAGAGAGAGCTGAGACTGCTGATAGATTTGCCTTGACACTAATATTTTGGGAATACCACATCAACAGATCTTTCCTTTTGCAGTGCTCCAAATGTGACTTAATAGAAACTTGCAATTGTTCAACCACGGAATTTTAGAATTTCATTTTTTTAAGAGTTCAAAGCACTTCCTATGTTCTCCTTTTAGAAGAAGAAAAACTGCAGAACCTGACTTAGTTAACAAGAAGCTAGAACTATAACTCTGGCCTCTGAATTAACAAGGAGGATCAGCTTCAGACAAATAGCCGCCTCCCCTGTTTTCATCTCTGTGCAAGAGGCACACTCTTAAAGAAGTCACGAGCACAATTAACAGGAGAGAATTATACACAAGTCTCTTCCCTCACTCCAGAGGTTCCTTTCCCTCTGTCTGCTCCCTTATGTTTTCTCTTATTAAAACATAGAATGAGAAAGTAAAAATGGTCTGTGCTATGCAAAAGCATGTTATTATGCAGTCCACTCTAATTCCACAAAATGAACTATAAGACTCGTATTTTCCAGAAGCACTGGGATGTCAAAACAAATTTAGAGTTCTCTGTGGATTGCAAATGAACCTTGAAGCAAAGGTCTTTCTTTCAGTTAAGCACTATCATTAAGGATATGAGTTGTGTGAATAATATTGATCAAAAAACATTTAATTCATGCTTTTATTATTCCAGAGATTGATTACTAGGATGCCGTTTTGTTAGGTGGTCCAATACTCTGTTCATTTGATTTCAATCTGTTCAAAATGCAATTGCATGGCTGGATGATAAGAGCTCAACAATTGAAGCATGTTGCACCTTCTCTAGTTTCTCTGTCATTGATTAATAGTTAAAATTTGGATTAACTTTGGTATGACGCGATTTGAATAGGTGAAACATATTCCACTTTCTTTTTCTCTTGAAAGTTCAAATATATTCTATATTCTCCAACAAAAATGGCCTTAAGGATGTTCAGTAAAAATGTACACATTTACTTTTTCTGACCCAAATCTTCCATGTTACATGAAACCTTTCCAAAATGTAGCTGGAGCTCAGAGGTTCAAAATAATTTCTTAAATATTACCCCTTTAAAGAATGACCTCATGAACACTAGTTTGTGCCTATTTGATCAGAACAAAACTAGACAAGGCCAATAGATTTTCTCTTTCACCACAATTTATTATAAAGACCTAACAAATAGCCACACCCTCAGTCCTAAATTCATTTTACTCATGAAATACTAAAAAATTAGAATCTTTCAACCATTTCTAGGTTTAAAGTAATATAGGTACATTTCACATGATGAGGAATCTGTTTTGATAAAAGGTTATCTTGGATCCTCATGTTTAGTTTCAAGGACCTTTTCTCTTTGATGATGTCTTGGACCGCAGGTAAAACTAAGTCATTTACCTTATACTACTCCCTGCCTTCCCCTGCATTGCCTCAGGATTGTTCAGTTACCCCAAGGACACAAAAAGACCTGAAGGAAACAAAGAATTCAACTGTGTCCAAATAAATTCTTTAAATTCCAAAGCACAGAAAGTAAAAGCATTTTTTTTTATTTTAATAACTAGCTTTGGGACAGAAAAGTCTTTTGAGTTCCAAAACTTTGGTTTCATTCAAAGGACAAATTCTGTGAAGTTTATACTATAAACAATAGAATAAGGAAGAATGTAGGAAGATTTAAGAGTTAGTGTTTCAGCCCCTGCAAAAGATCAATACAACAGAATTGGTAGTCGAGAAGAGGAGGCATGGTTCAGGGAGGTTTTTTGGGGAGATAAGAGCAATTCATCAAACTTTAACTATAAAAGGGGAGAAAAGGTTAAGAGAGTAGATAAAAGTGGAGAAGATTAAAATTTTGTTTTTTCCTGTATTATTTTAAGATTGGAGCGGCTGGAGCCCATGTATACTCTAAGAAGGATCTACTAGAGATGAAAAGTGAAAAGTTAAAGGAAATAGAAGAAATTCTGCATAAAGCAAGCACCAAGCGAAAAGTTAAAGGAAATAGAAGAAATTCTGCATAAAGCAAGCACCAAGAAGATGAGAGTGAATAGGGTACAGAACTCACACAGAGGAATCAGAAGGGGAAAACCTGTCTTAACCTGATCAAAGATGGAATGGATGAATACAAATAGACAATTTAAATATATATATTTAATTTAGATTTAAATTTTAAATTAGATTTAATTTTATTTAATTTATATTTACTATGTATATTAAATCTAAATTTGCATATTTGCATATTTGCAATGCTTTCCTTCTCTCACTCAGAAAAAGGACGACCTGCTTGCTGACTTGTGCTAGGCGAGGTAAGGGCCGAGAGGAAAACGGCAAATACCCAGACAGGCTCAGATGATTAAGTCAATTAGTGGGGGGGGGGGACAAGGGAGGAAGATAGAGAAAGGAGAACAAATTGATAGCTGCCATGAGGAGCCAGACTTTGGGAAGAAAGACGTGTAAAAACAATTTTTAGGAAATCTGGCTATGTGCTATGAGATTAGTTGCCCTCTTGATCTTGACTGATTCAAGAAAACTTCAGTAAAGCCTTTCTGGAATCAGATTTGACTTTGTATTGAACTGTCTTCCAAGCAATTGGTTTTATTCGGGTTATACGGATAATAGATTTGGTGACAGGAAGCTGAAATCTTACACTGGTAAGAGGTGAGGGTGTCTGCTGAAGGTGAGGGGGTTGGTGGTCTGGTGAAAGATTTGAGGAAAGTAGAAAAGTCTTCAAATAGGTTTTGGGGAGAGTGGCAGAAGTGTACTAGGGAAATATAAGGATCACTGAGTTATACTTGGGGTCCAACTTAGATTAAAGGTCATAAATTTATCATGGCATCAACCTGGACAGTGGTATCATATCTCTAGAATTGCTTAGCTGTCTTGTTGAAAGCACACAATTGGATTGATTAAGGGCTGGTATATGGTCTGGTAGGTGCCAAGGGCAGGCATAGGTCTGCTTTATTCATTTCTAAGTATCCAAAACAACAATGCCTGACAAATAAGAATCATGCAATAATCTTTATTGAACAGGTGAATGAGAGAACTGAATATACTAGTAAGAAGATGGTTGAAGTGAATGAAATGAAGGTAAGAGGGGTCCAAAAGAGGGGAAACTCAAGAGGACCAAAAGTTCCTAGGAGATCGGTCTACCAATCACAGGCTCAAGGATCAACTTCTCTGAGTCTTAAGCACCCCCTGGTGGCTGATCCAGGGAGCTATTAGGCCCAATATCTGTCTCCCTTATTTCTTACTCCTCAAGAACGACATGTATATTCTTATGTATTCCTCTTTTCAATATTCAGAACTCCCTTTCTCTTCATGCAACCTTTCTCACTCATTCTTTAAACCTGGTCATTCCCCTCTCGCTTTTGACTTTTGCCCCAGCTACTTTAGGTATCTTTCCCTCTCTCCCTCTTTTTCTCTCTTACTCATTCTCTTTCCTTTTCGAATTGTGAAAACAATCTTGGTTGAAAACAATGGCAGATATTAAAGGTAAAATTCATGATATGCCTGAAAGAAGGACAAGGAAATCCTTATATTTCAAAAATTTTTAAATCACAGTCTTGTAAAGTCAGTGAAAGTGGACAGACACAAAGTTTAAAATAGTCACAGCCAATACCATGTTATAATTAACCTGCATTTCTCCAAGCACTAGCCTTCAAAACATTTTCCATTTTGTGGTTGCTTTTATTTTCATTATTAACACAGGAAGTACTTTTGCTGTTTTTTTTTTTTCATTGCAAATGTACATTATTTCTGCTATAGGATGAGCTAAGTAGACTTTTCAAAAGCAGCCCAAAGACGTTTATAAGCCTGTTCCTACAGAAGATTTGCAAATGAGCTTCTAGACCACAATCTATTTGCCAGTTGGGGCTTTGATATAGCTTTGATCCCTGCTTGAATTTCCTGAAAAACCCCAGTAAGTTATTTAAGGAATAACAGTTGCCAAACTTTCTGACAAGTTATAATGAATGGTTAAGTTCTGAAAGGTCAACCAGTCACCTTTTGGCTCCCATATCCTCCTTAAAACCAAGCTATTTTGGGAATTTCTATTCCTCATGCTCTTTTTCTTCTCAATCCTGACACTATTTGTGTCCCATCAGTGGCATTTTTTTTTTAACTCAGAAAAACTTAAATAAGCTCCAAGATTGCAGAAGAGCCTTATTATTTGATGACTGTGGGTCTTGTCTGGGAAAAAATCCAAACATAGATTTGCCATTTTAAGCAATTCCTTTGAATTCTCACTCTATTGTCAACAGTAGTCTTATATTATTGGTTTATTATTGATTTTTTCTTTCCCTTTACATAAGTTAACTAGACATCTCAATTTCCTCTTCTTTCCTTACATTTATAAGTCCCTAAAGGATTGTATTGTTTTAGCTTTTTTGGGTTTTGGAAAATACACACACACACACACACACACACACACACCACACACACACACACAAGCACACACATATAAACCATACCTTGTTATTATTACAAACTCATAATCTTTTTCCTCAGCACCATGACTATTTCTCCTTTATAATCTTCCTTCTTCTTCACCCTATTTTAATATAATCAACCACATTCTATCAATTTTCCCTTTAAAACATATTTTAGATTCATCCTTTTCTCCATGTTCTCATTGGCACCATCCTGTCTCAGGTCACATTCTCATTGAAGCCCTGCTAGACCCTCCTAGGCAGCTTTTTTACCGCCTCTGCCCTGTTTCTCCCCACTCCCACCTCTCCCTGCCCCACCACACACTCAATCCATGTGGTAAAGTAGCCTGCTTATCTCCTGCAAGGGCAGGAAAACACCTCCTATGCATTTAGGCACATTTTCACAATCCTGCATGATGAGTATTACTTTTTTCATTTCACATATGAAGAAACTAACCCAGAGTTTAAATATTTTGTCCAAAATCACCAAATTTATAAGTACTGGAGTCACTGGCCCTCAAATCTGAAAAGGGAAGAGTCATCTGTGTTGTTGTAACAAGAAAATAAAGCATTTGCATTAAAAAATTAGATATTTAATCTCTTTAAAATCAAGGAACTACACAGACTTGCAGTTATACCATATCAAGGGCAATGATTTTCAGGATTTATACAAGAGATATCTGTATGTCTGCTCTCAAAGAGTTTATCATCTAGTTGGTTAGAGTACATATCTAGAACATGCTGGATACATAGTATGTGCTAAATAAATACTTGCTCGAGCCAGGGCCAGGGAATGGAAGGAGAGTCCTTGCTCTCTCTCATTTTGGCTTGCCACTAATTGCATTGTTTAGTCATGGGATGCTTCTTAATATAAAACGCTCTCTCTGACACTTCCTCCTGACCCAGCCCCAAAGACTATCAGAACAATACGCTGTTAGGAAAAAAAAAAAAAAAAAGATGTTGAGATTACTGGGCTGCCTTCCAGCCCACAGGCCTATTTATTTTTTCCTAACTACAAGATAATTATTGCTGGATATTATTATGGGATTTTTCCATATGTCCTTTAGTTAGGACAGTGATGACCCAATGCAGCCTTTTAATGTACCCTGGTCTCCTGCCAGCTTACCTCATTCTACAACTTCGTCTTTGGTTTTTATTTTTATAATTATTCAGACTTGCCATTGCCTAATCAATACCTCATTTGGCCACCGTTGCTGTTGACTACATACCTCGACAAAGCCTCCTTGGAAAAGGTCTTTTTTTTTTCCTTTTTTGCTAGCAGTGGGCTCATTTGAAGTAAGTTCTTGCTATGTTCATCATTTTGGCAAACAAGGACAAGTTCAAGGAAATTAGAGGCCAAACTTGACAGAGCACTGGGTGCAGCTGCTGGCCCAGCTGTGCAATGATTCTCAACTGGTCCATTACCTCTAAAACTCAACTATTCAGCACAGCCTTCCCTAGTCCAGCACTCCTGTCGGTCTAATATATTTGGCAACAGCCATTATTTCAGAAATGAATGCTCATGTGTATTTTTAGCAAATCACATGCCTGCTCTATCAACAATTAAAGAGATTAGGATTCAGCAGACATCATCCTCTAATTAGGACAAGATGGAAGACATAGTATATAAATGATGCAGTTTGGTCAAGGTTCATCCTTTCCTAACAAGACTGCCATGCTGCTTTGCATCAGCCAAACATCCACTCCCTCTAGGGCCTCCCTGCTCCCTGCATAACATTCACTTCCTGTGTCTGTCCTATGGAATTGTCAGTCAGGGGACTCTGTTTGCAATAGACACTTCCAGTTTCCCCTTCCTCCTTCCCTCACACCACACTATTGGCTCGACAGACTGTTTTAAGACTTGTCTTGAAATAACAAGGACACCAGGTGGCCACCAATTTCACTCAGTTTGCCTTCTCCTGGAGCCTCGGAGTATGCTGTATGCTCACACTTATGTAGTCTCTCCTCTGAACGAACGCCCAAACTCAGTGTCTGGGCCATAAATTCCATCTCGCCTTGCTCCTGCCGATGCATTATTTAAGCAATCTTCTCCGCGCAAGCCGGCACGAGAATTTCCCTCAGAGTAACAATCAGTAGGCACTTTGCATGCTGTTCTAACTGGAAGTGTAGGCTATCTGAGACCGTCCCACCCATTCCATTCACAGTCTCGATAATGAAATATGATAATCTAATTTGGTAAAAATAAACTGTGAAATCAGAGATTTGAGGCAAAAACTTTAAAGATGCAATTCAGACGAGCAATCAATGCTTATTCAGTTTCTGTACCAGCTCAGCTTTCTCCCTGTGCAGATGCTTAAGTGATGCTAAATTAAATAATTGACAAATTTTTAAAACTGCTGGAAATTACCATCTGTACTTAATTTTGGAATATAAAAAGGTCCATAGAAAACATCCTTTATGATTATTTTGTCTAATAACAGATATGAAACAATACAAACATCCCAGTCATAAAATGTAATGCGTTTCGAGTAGTCTGGCTTACATATTCAAACACAGTTTGTCAAAACAAAAGACTACAGGAGGAGCGAAATGCTGAATTCCCAATACATGTTTTTAAATACATGGCAAAAGAACAGAGTGTTTAGTTTAGAATCTACCCCTCTGACCTTTACCTCCCCACAAAACAAAAATCAGAAAAACAAAACTCACCCACAGGCAGTCCTATAGACATTAATGATAACTATCACTCTTGCACATTTCTCTCCGGAATAAACACTGGGCTAAACTGTCCTCTGTGAAGAACTTTTATTAGATTGCTGTTACATTTATACAAAATGAAGTCTATGACTGTAAATAAACATGCTTGAAGCTTCCAGGAAAACACAGAAAGAGAAACGAGCTCCCTGCGTGGGAACACACTGGTAAATACATGGATAAAAAAAGCTGAAACTTACACCAGACACTTCTCCCAGGTCCAGCACGGCAGTAGCCCTAAAGGCACATTCTAATGTTTTTTAATCCATGTTCTGCTCTTCTTACTGATGGGACTACTCAGGCACATGGTCAAGTTGCAATCAGCGTCTCCCTCAGTGATGTATGAGAGCTGGGCTGATTTATCTTGTCTTTCTGCAGCATATTAGCACTAATGTTTCTGCGTATGCATCCTACCTTTCTTTAGCCGTAGTCCCGGCTTTATCATTGGTAATCTAAATTAAAGAGCCAGTGAACAGAGCAGGGTTGTTGTCCCCCACCCCTCCCTGTTTTCCATGAAACAATTGCCAGGCAGTCATTCCAGACAAGGATTCCACTGTTTATTCTATTGAGCCTCCCTTCAATATCCCATTGAGACTGGAAGTCAGTCGCAAAAGGATAGGTCCGGGGAGACTGTCTTAGTTCAAAGGTCTGTTTATGATTTATTCTCTAAAACGGTACACATGGCCTCAGGAAATACTAGAGAGAGCTGTCACTTGACAGTTTTTCATCCCAGAATACAGAATTGACACTATTTATAAAAACAGAGTAATTTGATATTCCACTTACTGCCCAGGGCTCTTCCTTTTCTGAGCATGTTTGTTTTACCTGTGCAAGCCTAAATGTTTATTTTAATGAGGATACGAGAGCTACGAGTTAGCAAATTTCATACAAGAAGCATAAAATCCTATTCCTGTAAAAAAAATTGTGAGAATCAATCAAACGAATCATTTTTAACTTCGTTTGTAACCTTCTATCAACAAACAGCAGCTGAAGGAGGAGTGAGTCTGCATTTAATTCAGGAGTTGTCAGTTCCTTTCTTCCAGACATGTTTAAAATTTTGTCCATCTCCACAAATGTTTGAGAAGAGGAACCATATCAGTATGTTTTCATATGAAAGTTTGTAATCTCTTGAGAGTGCTGCTGTCTTAGGAGCATCTTAATGTTTTTAACTCCGATTTCCAATGACTACTGAAATAATATCAGGTTTATTTTCTACTTTCAGCAACAAAACATTTTAATAGCTGTTAAGCAATGAAATTTGGTGGGTAATAAAGCATAACAAGTTTCATATCTGTTTTTGTTTATTTTTGTTAAGAGAAAACAGGATTGTTTTAATAATTTTAAACATATATACTAACTACTTTTTAATTTTGCTTTTGAAAATTAACAAATTATGATATAACTATTTCCATACAGGCATAAAATATAGATTTGCCATTTGTAGTAGCTTTACAATATTTACTTCTCTGATTCCTTGATATCTGTATTGTTTCAAGTTGTCATCATAAAAATAAAATTTCTCACATCAAAAATGCAAAATGTTCACATTCCAGGCCCTTGAAATGAACAAAAAGAAATCATTCTCAAATGTTCTGCTTCTCAACTATTTTCAAAATTGCAGTCAGGAGAAATAATACTCAGAAGGGCTGCTTGAAGATTCTCTCCGGTATGAGCTCTAGATTGTATCCCTAGGTTAAACTTTAAACCTTTAGTATGGTAATTTCTATACTATAGAATTTGGTTATACTGAACTGCTCCACAAACATCCAGAGTAATTATTTAAAAATTAAAATCAGGGTTTGTCATTCAGCTGCTTAAAACTCTGTATAGCTTCCCGTTATTCTTAGGATAAAAGCCAAAATCTTTATCATGGCCTTCAAGGATTCAGTTTCATTTCACTCGGAAGATAAGCCCACCTTCCCGGAACTGACTGGCTGGGATTCAGAACCATCAATCAATCAAGTATTGAACTCTGTTCTTTATTGGCTAGTCAGCTCAAATATGGTATCCGAGCACTGGTGTGCGATGCCGAGAGAATTCCAAATGCAAATACATGGGCTTTTTCCTTTAGGTTGAAAGTAACATGAAGAGATTTCACTACTTTACAAATCAGCTTATGAACTATGACAAAATCAACATGAAGCAAGCCAGACTTGAAAATGCAAAGTGAAGATAAAATCAAGGAATAAGAGAAATAAGATGAAATTAATCATTTGATAAATGTTAACTGAAACTGACTTAAGCTAGAGGATAAAAAAGGGTAATATTTAAGAAAGAGCAGAAACTCTAAAACAAGTATTGTGCAAGCTTGATACTACTGTTATGCTTCCAAAGTCTATCGTTCATATCAGCTAAATTAATCTTAGACTTACATTTCTTAAAGTCAACTGTCTCATAATTCTGGTGTGAGTTTCTTCAATAAATAATTTCTATGTATTCATTACAATACTGTTGATATTGTTCTTCTTCAAACATCCTCTTTATTTTAATCATTAAAAGAATTACGTGATAAATGTCACCAGTTTCTAAGTAAGATAGCTCAACAAGGCTCCTATTACAGAACCCTGAAAATATGGTTTTTTTCATAACTAAAGATTTACCTTGCAGCTAACCAAGAGCAACATAACCCTTTCAAACAATTTGTATATAAATTTGGACATAAAATAATGTAAACACCCAAAGACATACGAAGTATCCACTGAGTAATGAGATCTTAAGACGGGTCCAGTACATAAGGAATTGACACCATATGGCCCCCTAGCTTCCAGAGTATTTTTTATACTTTTTGCCATTGTCCTGACAATTTTCACCATTAAAGCTTCCTCTTGGAAACAATCCCAAGGCTCTGGAACAAAATTGCCTGTGTTCAAATCACAGATATGCCCTTGTATGACCTTGGGTAGGGTACTCAAACTTATTGTAGAGTATGTGTTTAACTTGTCTGTGAAGTAGGCTAATAGAGTTATGCTTCTGGTCATGAAATTAACTCATATGATTCTGACTTTCTCACAGATAATAATTATAAACTATGGATACACTATTAAAGAAAAAACTATCTGAAGGCACTGGATAGTGACCAAGAATAAGCAGAAACTAATGAGGGGTCGCTACTTGGAAGAATAGCTCATTTTTTATAGCTCTTCATCTAAGGGCAGACCCATCAGTCAGTTCTACAGGGCAGCTCTATCTCAGAAACTTGTTGTCTTACTGGTTGAGGAATCAGAGGATAGGATTTGGGGAGATGAGAGCAGCTAGAAATAGAGGGAAGAAATCCCAGAAAGAAGAGATCCACAGAGGGGAAGCCCCATACTCAATATATAAAACCCAATTAAATCTCTGGCTGATCCCAGTATTATAAATATGGGACAGACTTCAAGCAGCCCAGCTAAGGTGAAAAGAACTAAACAGATTGCTCCTGCTGTCTGTCACAGGGAAGGCAAAATTCGAATTGAGTTCTGCCAAGTTAACTGCCTGCTAAAAGAGAAAATTCAATACTCTTTAAAAGTATATGACAAAATTCAGAATCTCCATAACATATGACTCGCAATGTCCAAGGTGCATTCCAAAATTATTGGATAAACAAAGAAATAGAAAAATGTAACTATCTTTAAAAGAAAAGGTAATCCATAGAGACCAACTCCAAGATAATGCAGGTACTAAAATTAGCAGACAAGGATTTTAAAGCAGCTATTATAGCTATGCTAAAGAATAGAAAAGAAATCTCAGCAGAGAAGGGAAACTATAAAAAAGAATCAATTGGAAATTTTACAACTAAAAAATACGATATCTGAGAAAAAATTCACTAGATGGACCTAATAACAGATTGGTGGGGAGGGAGGGAGTATCAATGATCTAGAAGGTTAGAACAATATAAATTATCTGATCTGAATAAGAGAAAAAAGAAAAAATTAAAATTAAAAAAAGCTAGAGTGGCTATATTATTATCATATGAACTAGATTTCAAGACAAAGAGTATTACTAGACATAAAGAGAGACATTTTATAATGATAAAAGAGGAAATTCATCTGAAAGAAATAAAAATATTAAATGCATATATGCTTAACGATAGAACATTTTGAAGCAAAAAAATGACAGAATTATTGAATAAATAGAAAAATCCACAATTATACTTGAAGATCTTAAAACTGTTCTCTTAGTAACCAAAAGTACAAGACAAAAAAAAAAAATGAAGACATAGAAGACCTGAACCTCACCTATCAACTACATTGATCTAATATTTATAGAATACTATCCCCAATAACTGCAGAATACTCATTCTTTTCAAGTGTACATGTTACATTACCAAGATAGACAATTTTATGTGCTATAAACAAGTCTCAGTAAATTTCAAAAGATTGAAATAATGCATAATACATTTTCTGACTATAATTCAATTAAACAAAAAAAAGTAAGATATTTGGAAAACTCCAAATACTTAGAAGTTGACAATACACCTCTAAAGAATTTATGAGCCAAAGAATAAAATCACAGAGGAAACATGAAAATATTTTGAAGTAAATAATAATAAAAACACAGTATATCAAAATTTATGCGACAGTTAAAGCAGTGCTTAGAGGAAACTTTATAGCTTTAAATGTTTATAAGAGAAAAGAATAAAAGTATAAAAGTAATAACCCATTTCTACCTAAGAAACTAGAAAAAAGAGCTAATTAAATCCAATGTAAGTAGAAAGGAAGAATTTTTTTTAAGAGTGGAAATCAATGAAATAGAAAACAAAAAATAATAGAGAAAATTAGGAAGATTATAGGTTGATTCTTTAAAAAATCAATAAAATTGATAAATTCTAAGCTGTACCAATCAAGAAAAATTAAAAAGAAGGAATATAATTACCCATATCAGGAATGAAAAAAAAAGGTATCTTTAGAGATCCAAATACCTTGAAAGGATAATAAGTACCTATAACGGACAAATTTCTTGAAAAATAGAATTTACCAAAATTGACAAAAGATAAAATTAAAAATCTCAATAGTACAATATCTATTAAAGTAATTAAATATATTATCAAAATCTTTTCCTTTAAGAAAACTCCAGCACAAATGGTTTCATGGTGAATTATATCAAACATTTTAGGAAAAAGTTATACTGATATTACAGAAACTGTTTCAGAAAATGGAAAAGAATGGACCCTTCCTTAATTCATTTTATGAGGCCAACATAATCCTTATACCAAAATCTGACAACAGTGCTGTAAGGAAAGAAAATTACAGCTCAACATCTATAAATATTGACACAAAAATTCTTAATAAATATTAGTAAATAAAATCTAGTATTACATAGAGAAGATAATCATCCTTTTTACATCATGACCAGGTAGGGTTTATCTCAGGAATGTCATGTAGTTTTAACATTTAAAAATCAATCATTATAATAATTTACCATATTATCAGAATAAAAGAAACACCATGTTGAATTTTGACACATTCAGAAAAAGCATCTGACAACGTTCAATATACAAATTCATGAAGAAAACTCTCAGCAAATTAAAAATAGAAGTATATTTCCTCAATCCGCAGTTAAAATCATATTTAATGGTGACATATTGAATGGTTTTCCCCTAAGATTAGTAACAAGGAAAGAATGTCCATTCTCACCACTTGTATTCACCCTTATGCTGGAGATCCTAAGGAGTATAATAAGGCAGGAAAAATAAACAAAAGGCATAAAGATTAGAATAGCCAAGAAAGATATTTAAGTTTAAAAAAAAAAAGCAGTTGGCATAATTGTATTTGCAGTATAATTCAACTTTAAAGGCAAAAAGTGTTAATAGCATTAACATTTTTACATTGTAATCTTAAAATAAAGAAAACCCCTTACTAATGCAAAAACTATATCAACATTTAAAAATCATGTTTAGAGTCTTTCTAAGTCAAATAAGATGATTTCTTCCTTTCTGTTTTTTAAATAAAGATGGAGTTTGATTTTAGACATCAAGCATATGCCAGATGTTTTTGCCTCTAAGATCCTTCCTAGCATCCCTACCCCCACACACACAGACCAAGTGGGTAGGAGAAATAAAAACCCAGGTCAGGTAAGGTTCATTCTATCATCAGGTGCAGGCTCATCAGAACCCGGAGCACTGACAAAGAAGAGGACTGGATGCTCCTATGAGCAAATCTGCTTCACTCTAACTCACGCCTTTTGTTTGCACCTTCATTCCACGTTTCTCCAAATCCCATCACTGTCTGCATGGAGACCACGGAGAGGAATATGGATCAGAGAAAACTCATTACCACTAGAAACAGAATTTTACTTAGAATGACCTTAGAATATGCCTAATTCAGGCAACCGCTTTCCAGGTAAGGAAACAAAGTCTGGAGAAGTAACTTGCCCAAGGTCACAGGGTTACTAAGTGAACACGGCAAGTCTCTTGAGCTTCATGATAGCATCCTTTCAATTACAATGAAGAGAGAGTCTAAAAGGGCATGCCCTATTGATGCAGAAACAGGGCTGTGCCTTCATAAACAAAGAGATTACATTAGGATGTAGGCTCGACCAGGCATGGAAGGGAGCAATCTTCCTGCCTTTATCATAGAGTCCCAAATTGGAGTGCAAACATCAAAAACTGACTCTGTTATTGATTTGCTTTCATTACTAGTGTTCCATAAGATGCATATACACTTTCTCTACAAATAATCCATTAGTATAAAATGGAGAATGTTTCCTATTTGAGATATGCCTTCTGGCCACATCATTCAGAGATGCTTTTAGTATATAACTAACATTAATGAAGAGCTCTTGGTAGAATGTTTTCCACATTTTGGTTATAGGAAACCTGGAAATATTTAAATTAATGAAATGTGTTCTAGTATGCTCTATCATATTTTTTATAGGGAGTACATAAATCAGTTTATAAAGTTTAGGAGGTAAACCAATGATTAGGCTATGCAATTACTTAAAATCAATAACTAGAAGACTGATTCAATCAAGTTGTCCTACAAACTTCACCAGAACCATAAAGAAATCCTTCATTCCTCTCTGCTAAAATAGAGATGCTCTCAAAGAACAGTCAAAATAGCACTCCCAAAGATTCCGACCTAAAATCTATATGTAAAACTTATAATAACTGATATGCAAATAAGAAATCATTCTTACCTACTTATCAATACAAGTTCTCTAAAACCCTCTTTTATAGTTGGCAATTTATTAACACCAATTAATGATTGCAATACATGCAGAATAAAAATATCATTGTTTTTATTTAACATCCCATTTTCCCACTAACAACAATCCTTCCAACAAATTAATAAGGTCCTCAAATGCATTAGAAATATGATCCCATTACATATACCTCAAGTCTGCAGGAATATATCTTAGGGTTAAGGAGAGGCATATCTACATTCATTATAAGAAGCTAAAGGGGGACAGGTAAGTGGCAAGCCCTGGCTAGACATGAATGCTACCCACATTTATTATATGTCTCTCAGATACTTTATTACTAATGATTTTCCAACACTGAAGCTTTTGAAAACTTTGATCTTTTATGAAAACTCAGTAGGATGATTAAAACCTTCCAGCTGAACAGACTAGGATGGAGAGATCACCCCTTAGCATTTGCCACAGAAAGTATCATCTGCCCTGACTCCACCCCAGTGTTTCATTGAAGTGGTGTCATTCAAAATATGCAAATGACAGTAATAATTAGAACAAACAAATGAATTAGGTGAGCCTCTATAGGCAATTTACTCAAGGTAATTAAGAATGCTAAATTAAACAAATTATTACTTGAAATGGCAACTAAGCTTTAATTAAACTTGATTTCTATACTAAAAATGAAACTACTAATTCAATAAAAAAAAATCTGGCGCAAATTAAAAGGCAAAGTATTAAGAGGGAGAAAAAGAATGTAAACTCTGACTTTTGAGTCATAAGATTAGGACCAGGTGTCATTGCATTTTTATTGGATGTTGGCTCAGAGAGAAGTACCTCTGTGTAAATTTAGAATTGATAGGATGTATTTGGGGTGCCTCAAGCATGAGCACATTTTAAATGGTAAAGATGCTAAGGAAAAATAGAATCAACCCAAATCCAAGGTATTTTCTCTCCAACTAGCATCTCGATCTTCCCCTACCATTAAGAAATGGAAACCAGCAGGCTATATCCCACCCATGGATGAAGGGTCCTTCTGCAGTGGGTAAGGGGAGATGATGACCCATAGTGGGCCCTCCACAGTGGCATGACTGCCAATTACCCATGAAATACATGTATATGATGGACCAAACCAATGGGCCCCAATCAATGACCATGGAAATAAAGGTGTCCATCCATGGAGGGAGAAAAATCTCCAGAGTTGTCCTAAGATGGACAAGGCTAAAACATGACCCTATTAAAGTAGATCAAGTATATGCATTTAGTACTACAAAATAACATAATCTTAAAAAATATAGTCTATTTTGAAAACTTCAAGTAATCTCTGAGACTAGACACGTCCATGTCCCTTCCCTTTTTAATATTTCATCCTAGGCATTTTAATGGGACTCTGATTAGACCCCAGCCACCACCACCAGCAAGAAGTAAAGCCCTCACAGAACCACCTGTTTTCTTCTCCACATGAAGCAGCTCGCCTGGTTTGGCCTCCTGGGTCTTCCCTCTTCCACCTTCAGCACAGCGTCCCACAGGAATACACACAACGCGTCCTGTCCCCTCTGCTCTTGGCTTTCTGGTCAGGCAGGAAGACCCAGGGCAAGAGTCCTGGAGGAAGCTAAGAGTAGAGTGAGGTGGTGGCAGGAACAGTAGGGAGGGGCCTGAAGACATGCTGGAGAAGTTGTTCTAAGTCACTACCTCTGGCATCTGGGCTGGTCACCCTGCCACACAAGACCATTTTCATATTGTCTCCCTAAATAGTCTGCCCTCAGAGTGACCTTAGGGATACTATTAAAATACTAATGACAGTGTTAAGAAGTCTGTCTCAAGCCTGTGTTCCAAAGAGCAGAGAGAACTCCAGATGACTATATTTTCTCATCCATCTTTGTGCCTTAACTCTGGAGAGGCAACCATGCAGCTGCTGCCTCTGTAACTACAGGGGGAAGAACAAGTATGTCTTGAACTTGAGACTTGAA
This sequence comes from Eonycteris spelaea, assembly GCA_003508835.1. Lineage (NCBI taxonomy): Eukaryota > Metazoa > Chordata > Mammalia > Chiroptera > Pteropodidae > Eonycteris > Eonycteris spelaea. The sequence goes on along the minus strand of PUFA01000024.1, from coordinate 8,606,398 downwards.
GAGGCCAGGATGTTCCTTATTCTTCTATCTGCTCTTGACCCTTGCCAGAATGGGACTCATTCATTCATTCATTCATTCATTAAATAACCATTGGGCACTTTTGACATGCCTCACCTTATACTACGATCAAGGGATATAAATAGACATCATTCTGTCCTCAAGTTGCTTACATTTCAGAAACAGGAGAGACACACAAACGAACAATTACAAAAATGTGTGAGAAACTCAGAATGGAATGGGAACATGTAGGGGGAGCATAGAGGAGTGAGAAGGTCAGGGGAGGGGACAGAGAAAGCTCCCCGTGATTACATATCAGTCCCATTAGAATGTGTCTATTCTTCAGACTGACCAGAAGGAAAGAGGTACATGGTGTGAAAAGAGCTTTGTCTCCTGCATTAAAGCAGAAATTCCAAGAGTGCTGGACCACATCTCCTGTGTCTAACACAGAGCTATGTGTGCCATGAGGGCTCAACAAATATTTGCTGAATAAATGAATGATCTAAGAATTTAAATCTGCCCCTGGGACTTTTTTTTGGACAGAATCTTAGAGAGCGAGGATATAAGAGGTCATCTAACAACCCAATCCTCTATAATTTACAGACAAGAAACTTGTCCTAAAATGTTTGCGCATAGCAGCAGAGTTGTGCAGAGGAAGTATGCCAGGCCTATAAAATGTTTGCAGGTAAATAGACAAATGAAATGTGGTATATCTAGTCAATGGAATACTATTTGGCAATTAAAAAAAAAGAAATACTGACTGACATATACTATGCCATGGATGAGTTTCAAAAACATTATGCTTGGTGAAAGGAGCTGGCCACAGAGACCAGATATCATATGATTCCATTGATATAAAATGTTCAGAAAAGGCAAATTACAGAGACAGAAAATAGACCAGTGGCTTTCTGGGACAGAGGATAAATTGGATTTAACTGTATGGAATGAGGGATCTTATTGGGAGGATGAACTATGGTAACCGCTGCACCCCCTTGTAAAGATACTCATTGCATTATACACTTGAAATGGGTGAATCTTATAATATATGAAATATACCTCGATCAAGTTGTTTTAAATTTTTTGCCAAAGGACTAATAAGTTACAGGGCTGCTGCTATGAGAAGCATGCTCTGTTGTTAAAAAAAAAAAAAATAGGAGCCCAGATTTGAAAAGACCCCCCACCAGCAATCTCCTAATTTCTGACCACAGTGCCTTCTATTCCCCTCCCTAAAATGTCTGCTTGTAGATGAAAAGCCGATACTGGTTGCCAGGGCTCAGAAGGAATGGGAGTGACTGCTCAATGGGTATGTGATGAAAAAGTTCTGGAACCAGATAGTGGTTATGGTTGCAAAATATTACGAATGCACTAAATGCCACTGAATTATACACTTAAAATGGTTTAAAATGGCAAATGTCATGGTACGTGTATATTAGCACAATTTTTAAGTCTACTTAAAACACAGGCCACGTTCGAGGAATATTTTCATATTGCCCTTTCATCCTCCAAATCCATCCCCAGGAGCCACAGAGAGGCTGATGTCCCCAGCCATGTCATGTCAGGATGTCTTAGTCCAGGTGACAACACAGCTCTAAGCAAGTTGTTTGCTGTCCCTTATCACCTTCCCCCTGGTTGGCAAACATAAGAATTAATTTTGTTTAAATCTGGGTTTGGTTTGCATTTTAATCCTGCCCACTTGAAACTAGCTGGCCTCATTCAAAATAATACATGCAGGGACATTCCCTGAGCTGTCCAGCCATCTCATTAAGTGTTGCTACCATGACTTCCTGGCTCCCTGACAGTGTAGGAGGCAATGGCCTCTCCTGTCACGTTTTTAGCCATGGCATAACATATTATGAAACACTTGCTGCTCAGTCAGAAATACTATAGGTGGATAAAGCTCTAGGGCTTCTTGTTTCCATATAATCCAAAGCAGCTCCAACCTGGTCCGGAATCACTCCCATGCCCAAGTTCACTATAATCAATGACAATTTCTGGAGTACTTCTTTTCATCAATGTCATTTGCATCAGTATTCCTATCAATCTGTTAAGTTGATTAAAATATTCTTACCTTCTTCCCAATAAGAAGACAAGCTGCTAAAGATTTTAGTATGTTGCCCAAGGATGTCAGTTTATTTAGGACTAGAACCAGCATCTGAACATGCTTAATGTTCATATATTTGATTGCTGATGTACATACAAGCAAAGATTATGAGCTATAAAATATTTTCTACTTCAAAGATGACATTAAACTGATACTTTCATTTTAATAGTGCTTAAAATATACCTAATATTGAATTGACTAAAAAAAACCCTCAGGTTTCCATTTGTGAAATAAAATTTGGAGAATAAGTAACAAATGCCAAATGTCTAAAAAGAACTCCTCAAAGGAAATACTTCTTTACTGCCAGACAAAAATCACAGGGACACACTGTGGCTGAATTTTTTAATTGTGGTTTTTGGATGCTATGTAATTTTCTGACCATTAAAGACAATCATAGCCAAGCCTAACAATAAAAGTAATTGAATCTCATGCTTGAGAGTATACAGCTGATTCACCATAGGGTGTGGGAGAGGAAGGAGGCAAATGAGAAAAGGTGAGAAGTCCAGACGTCATTTTCTCTCCATGAAAAGCAGAGCCTGCCTTCAAATAGAAAAGGCCAAGATGAAAGTGTGTCCTTATTTCCCAAGTTCGTCACTTTCCAGGGTCCATTCTCCCATGTGACAGCTGAAAACCATGAATAGGCATTCAGAGAGACCTAATCCTAGCCTCTACTCCAGGTCTTATAGACCCAGCTTAGGAGGTTGAGATGAGGTATCCAAGAGAGGACTGGGTGAGTCCACAGCCATTCTGCCCTTGGGAGATTGCGTTCACTCCACATCTCCCAGAGCACTGGGCACAGACAGAGCACACAGAGTTCTAGCGGTGCATGCTAACCAATCATAAAGTACAGTCTATGTTGGTGTATGGGCAAGAAAAAATTTTTGCATATATGTATCAATTGCATTCAACCTCAAAATTGTTTCTTCTACATGTAAAGCAAATAACACAAATACTACACTAATCCTACCTTAAAAAGATTTATAACTTAATGGCAAAAATACTAGAACTTGTCAGAGATAAGCTGGCTAACCATCTGATATAAGAGCAAGACCTACTTCTGCAAACATTTCATATGTATAACTTTTAGGATTGAGTTGGCACCACAGAGAAGACTTTACAGATTGGCCTTTACAGATAAGAGATGCTAGTACAGGAGCCCTGGGTAAATTACTTAATTTTCTGAGCATCGGTACTCTCACCTATAAAATGAAGATTCAGGTCCGCAATCTCAGTCAAACACATAAAATGTATGCAATGAATTATATGAATATTCACACTACGTGGAACTATAAATAGCCTTATGGCCTTAAGAATAGAGTCTGTATTTTTACATAGCTCAAAAGAGTGATGTTATCCCTTTATCTTTTCCTTTACTCCTCTTCTCTAATTATTTTCAACATCTTATGGTTCTTGGCAGTGTCTCTCAAATCTGTCATGTTTCTCCAGTCTACATTCACCCTATGCAAAACCCTATCATGGCATATCTAGACTACTATAATAAATTCCAGGCAATGTACTACCTCTAACCTCCCCCTCAAACTGTCCTGCCTTCTACAGCCAGGTCATCCTCACTAATAATCACTGTGATTATGAACAAAAACTGCAAAGACTTGCCAGCGTCAGCTGGACCAAGTCTAGATTCCTTGGCATAGATTCCTACCTATTTTCCCATGCTTCACATTTTCTGCTCCACCTAAACCGATTCCCCTTTAAATTTACCACCTCTGCAGCCTCTCTCCTATAATTCCATGGCCTGTGTGGCAGACCGTGTTCTCCAGACTGGCCACAACAACGTCTTCCATCTCACATGCTCTTTCCACAAGATGACTTTAATGTGTTAACTGTTGGCCTATGTTCTCTCCTCTTAAATCTGTGCACTTGTGACTACAACCAAAGTGGCAACAGATAACTTACAAGGTAGGTCATACAATTTAAGAGCTTCTTCCTGGTTCTCTTAGGACACTGCCTCCATGCCGGGAGGAAGCCAAGCAGCCACATGAAAATGCCACATGTAGGTGTTCTGGTCACTAGCTCCAGCTGGTCGCAACTGACAGCCCGCATAAACCAACAGACATGCTAGTAGAGAGTTTGCAGTTGACTGCAGCCCCTACCTGTCCTCTGAGCTGCCTCCAAATGATCCCAAGTGGAGCAGAGACAAGATGCTCTTTCCCACCCACCCTCACCACCACATCCCCTGTCGTGCACTATGCAAACTGCTGATTTGTGAGCAAAATAAAAGAGTGTAGTTGTTTCAAATGACTAATTTTAGGATAGTTTGATTCATAGTAATAGTTAACTAGGAACAGAGTAAAATATCCTCCCCTTCTTTTTGGCCTTCCTCAAATCCTACCTACCTTTAAAAGCCCATTATAGCTTTTACCTTCTTCATGATGTTAAGCTTACCTCAAAGCAATTTCTGTCTATCTGCCTCTCTTGCTTGAGGCTTGAATAACACTCAAGAGAAAAGACCACGCCTATATTTTCTCAGGAACCCTTTTCCATCATGTCTCAGAATACTTTATACATAACAGATGGTCTATATATACTTGCTAGATAACTAATTTTCTTGCCTCTAAAATGCACATAATAGGTACTGAATAAATGAAACACCACAACAGGTGCTTAATATAAAAAGAAAATATGATAGAAAAAAAAAGGACAATAAAAATAATTTTTTAATGGAGGATTAGGTATTTATAGAAAATTCAAATTTTTCTGCCTTTAAATATCTTTAGCATGAATAAAATAGATGCTGTTTAAATGAACAGATTATGTTCAGGAGTGTATGTGTGTGTTGAGCCAACATGTGAATTTGGATGTCTGCTTTGAGAATTGTTCCCTCATTAATAATTAAATTCTAAATGGGCATTTTGAGAAGTGGCAGTAACTATTCCCATTCGATGATCTTATAATTACTATAATGTAATTATAATATGGAAGGGTTTAGAAATAGGCAGAATGTTTCCTGCCAAATACATCTATATCAGGACTCCTTAAAATGAGGATCATGAACCCTAGATGGTTGTCACTGCATGAGCTTCATAAAGTTCATGCCCAAAATTATATACAAAATTTTGCATGTAAGTTTATTTTTCTAAGAAGAAGGCCTATGACTTTCATCAGATTCTCAAAACATGGTTAATCCAAGGATTCATTTTACCACATTTGCTTTCAAATCCCATTCAGAGATTCTGCTAAAAAAGCCGTGAGCCAGCAATGGGGAAATGCAGACGCTGGTCTGGCTCTGCCCTCGCCTCTCATGGCGGCCTAGGGGAAACCCTTATGAGCTCTTTGATCTGCTTCTGACCTCTTGACTGTAAAAATGGGAGGATGACTTAGAGCCACCAACACATCTCAAGACAGTTTTCCCGAGAAGGTCCCTGAAGAGGAAGGAGATGGCTCCCTCACTTGGTGTTTTTCCATGTTATTTCTTTTCCTGTAAAATAACTATATACTATTAACTTTGGTTAAAATATATATAAGTGTTTACAATTGCTTGTTTAATACTGAGTGCCTGCAATGTGACAGTCACTGATTACGGACCTTCCATTCAGTCCTTAAAGACAGTCATTACTGAGGTCCACCCAAAACTGGACATTATTCTAGGAGGTAAAGTGGAGAGTAAAAATATCAAAAATTAAGAGAATAGCAAGAGGACCAAAGAATAAGCGATTCCATTTAGTGGGTGGAACAGGGGTGACGTAGGTGATCAAGTAGAAACAGAGTACTCCACTGATAACCAGGTTAATTTGGCTGATCTGTCCTATTAGGTGGGTGCCCACTGTTCCTTTGTCTCCAGAATTGCATGCTCAGTTAAGAGAATAGCTTCCCTCCCTAGAGAAAAACTTTCTTTAAAAGACATGTGAGTAGCTACCCTCTGGCTCAGAACCTCTGAACCAGCTCTCACAGGAATAGAATCATAAACAAACAAAAAGCAAGAAAACGCAGATGCTTAATGGAAAAGAAGACATACAGTAATTTGGAACCAAGGATAATCTGACCATAATTCTCTTCAAATGCTCAAAGTTTTCAATAGAGGAAGTAAAATTTTATGAAAGCTTTGAATTAGAGAAGAAACACAGACGATACCAAAAAGAAAACAGGTTTTCAGCTCTTAAGAGGACAGAAACTATGACATTGATCATCATTCCTTAGCCCATTATTTTCCCCCTAATGTTAGTATTTTTTAATTTTTATATTAATCCTCGATCCCCTTGAATTAGACAATCGCCTCCTTGGGCCCAAGGCCCATATGTTATATTGTTTGGATATGACTTGAATGATGATGTACCCCCACTAAATAGTCAATAAATATTCTAGGAATGAACAACTGAATATTTATCCTTAAAGCCTAAAATGGTGGTAAAGCCCATGACCGGGCTTTATAAGGAGGCCGAATAATTTCTTTTAACTTACGATAATTAACATTTCACATTGTATTTCTCTCATTAAAAGTAAAAGTATAAATGGAGACTCTCAGTTTGTTGCTGGTAATTTGTGGGTGGGAGCATGCAGATACATACAAGGAGGGGCTGGTCTCTGCTTGGTGTATGGAGAACAGGAAAAGGGTTAGGAGGCAACCGTATTTATTACCCACATTTGGAAATTGCAACTAAATTAATTTGTGCTTCTTAAGAAAAAACAAGCACACTAAAGAACACCACGTGGTAGATGTAAATGGGCTTTGGTTTTCTCCAACACGTGCTTCATGCTGTTCTCCCTCCTGGCCTCCCCCTAACTGCGTGCTTGATGTATTCTTGTGTATGTGCCATGCCATTCTGGACTTGAGATAAATTTGCACATGTGTAAACGAAATGCCTGCAGCAACCAAAGTGTTGTGCGGGGTATAAAATATCTTCATAGTGCATATACAAAGTTTTATGGAATCACCTCTAGAACAAGAGAGATCCTACAGTAAAAAAACCTATGTGTGTGGTAAAAAGAGCTAAACATGGAACTCATCATCGGCATGCTTAGAAAAATCTTAAGTTTATTTAAGATAGTCACTTAACATCACACATGAGATTTCCTTAGACAAGCTGCCTCTGGAGCCTTCTTTCCTTTTGGTCAAATATCTAAGAGCTGACTCATATAATAATATCTTCCTTCATTTTTTCTAAGTCAATCACTTCAAAATGAAAACAGATTGCAGCAAAAACAAAGGTGGGAAATGGTAGCTTATCCTTCATCGATTTCCCAGTGCCTTTATAAGTTGGATTATTCAATCATCTTGGTATGAGGAGCCATTACCATGACCTTGATTTCTTATGAAGTATGCTGAGGTCAAAATAAGGAAGACATTTTTTTGGAGGATGTTCTTTCACATCATGATTCATATGGAGAACAAATACATCTCATCTCTCAGGAAACCAGAGGGAGGAAAGACCCTCCAACAGGCCATTTCTTACAAGAAATATGTAATAGCATGAGGAGCTAAAATAAAAACAGTAGCATTCTTGGATAAGAGGATATTCTTCTAAGTATCTCTTGATTTTTACCTCTGAGTGTCATAAGAAGCATGACTTACACAGTAGGCACTTCATATTTGTTGAATTTAACTATGTTACAGATTTTGGTTTATTCACAAGTGTTGGTGAGAATGAAATACTACATATTTAGGCTATTGCACTCCATATAACTATAAGACTTTCTCTCACATACATTCCATTAAAGGAGGCTGAAATTGGGTTTTTTGTTGGTGGTTTATTTGCCTATTGGTTTATTTGGTTAGTTGGCTGGTTTATGCTGATATTGCTGATCATAAGACACTGAGAGAGAGAAAGAGCATGGTACAAATCATGAGGTTTGAAGTTAGGCAAGACTAGTTTCAATACTAACTCCTTCACTTTACTAGTCATCTGACCTTGGGCAAATTCCTTAATCTCTCCAGGTCTCAGTGTTCATAATTATAAAACACGATAATAATCCCTATTGGCCAGGGTTGTTAGTAAAATTAAATGACACAATGTATATATGGTGACTACTTAACATAATGACAAGCCCACAGTAAGCATTAGCACATAGTTAATTTTATTTTTATTTTTATTACCTCATAGAGTCATAGTTACAACTTAATAAAATAATAAAAATAAGTACTTAACATGGCTCTTGATATATAATAAATGCTAATATTCATGTTCTATAAGAACACAATTTAACATAAAATATGAGCCATCTTTCCCACATGCCCCAGGGAGATTTCTCAAACAATGGTTTCCCTGCCACATGTTTCCATGTGTCATATATTGGTCTATATCAGACATACATCATGAATCTCTCACTCAGAATTAACTCTAAAATGCTTCCCCACTGCTAGAAATCATGAGAAATAGAAATAAGCATCAGAATGTTCAGATTTGCAATGAGAATGCCAGTAAACACTACTTCTCTGATGTGGCACTTTTGGATGTTGAAAGCACTAAATGACTATTTTCAAAGAGGTTGCCATACAGCCATAAGCTATTTCCAGTCCTTCTTGCATTTCCTGGCTTTACCTGGATGGGATACGCACCGAATGCAGATTTGTCATCCACGCCATTTAAATAATTATGGCCTGACTGATCTCCTGTGTCACGTCCTCAAGTCTCTTCGCATGACTCACCATTCCGTTGGAAAGCAGGAAGTGCTCCATTTGGGGGAGGAAGTCAAAAGGATGCCACACCTCAGGACAATACCCTTCTTACCCAAGCAATGTTATTATTCTCATCTACCTGGCAACACCCAAACAGAGTATGTTTATCACACCATCAGAAAAGAAGATCGGGACTGTAAGTTCACACTAGTGTTTCACATCTGAGACACAATGGGAAAAAGAGCTACAACCAAGGCTCTGTTCCATCAACCCCATACCCAATCGATAAAATCTCTAACCTCCAAACACAGAGACCAGGCCCCCTTCAGTTATTCTGGTATATCTCTTGGAAATGATATTCACTGACATAGAACTAAATGTATATAGGCAGAAGTGGTGTGTAATAGACATGTTATTTATGTAGGCATACATGTCCATACATGAGAATTTTGGCACTCAGGGGATGCCACTGTGAAAATTTGCTGCTAAAATTTTCGATTTGCATTTTTTGTCTCACATCAAGATGTGACTTATTTGAATTTGAATTTCCACGACAATGAATCAGAAACTACCTCACCTTCCACTTCTATCAAAGTCTGAGTACCCAGAAATATCAGCCTAATTCAAGGGTAAGAAAAGTGATGTTTAATCTCATTCTCTCCAGTCCTAAACCCACATTACAATCTGAAAATGAAAACTATTAACAAAAAACTGGCTAGCCTTAGCAATTTCATGACCCCAATCTTCCACCACTGAGAATCTGACTTCTGAATTAGAAATGGATAATGAAGAATCATATCATTATATAATTGCATGAGTTTATTTTAGCAAGTGATAATTGTATATTTATTTATATGTCAATAAAGGCAAGAGATTAATTATCAAAATATTATATTTATAAATATTAATAATATCAAGTTATGTATGTGTGTATAATATATATCATACATATATAATATAATTGTTATCATTTAATGAAATGCTTTCTCTCAATGTTTACCAATGTACTAGACACTCAGATACTCTACAACCATGCAAGCTATATTTTACCTCATTTTATAGTGTGTGAAAACTGTCATACAAACCTCTAGCCCAATGTCGCACAGTCAGGAGACAGTAAAATCTCATTTTGACTCAAGCCTGCCTGACACCAGGCCATACGCCTTCCACCCTAGAAACTTCCCCCTCTATTTATTAATGAACTTGCAAATTATAGGATATGTTTGCAGCTTGATGAACAATTTAGAAATAATTTTTATAAAGACTTAAATCACCTCAGCAACAAGCCACTAATCCAGAGGTCTCTTGTACAGATCTCCTCATCATCTGAACATAATTAAGAGCTGCAAATAAGTCATCTAAGCCACCATTACAAATGTGACATTATTTCACATATCACAGCTGGTAGATGACACTGCTATAAGCATGCACGACACCGTGCAAAAAGGGTGTCCATATTGTTTCCCAACCTTTAGCAGAGAAAAAGCACCAGGAGAAGGCAAAAAAAAGGGGTTTTCTAGAAACAAGAATACTGACTTTAGCAAAAAGTCAGAGCTGGCAACTAGAAGCAAGGGGGGGGGAAATACATATATATAATTCTGTAACATATTAGTGTCATTTAGTGTGGAGGCAAAAACTACTCAGTTCAGAAGCCTCCAAAGGCATCAACTTATTGAAGCACAGAATAAAATCACAAACTCAAAAGGATGGTACAGTCATTGTGTTAGAGGAAAACAAAATGTAATATTTTATCTAAGAAAAAATAGATCATAAAGTAATTTTTAAAAGTTCTTCCAAAGATATCTTGACTTTTAAAGGAAGAATATTTCCCTTTATTGAAAACCAATCTTTTGAAGATCTTCTCATTTCTCATAGAGGTTAAAAGTTGTTTGTTGTTTTTACAAATAACCATTTACAATGAGGACTCTGTGTATTTAAAAAAATTTCCACACTTTTCTTGAAGATCTCACCAACTCTGTTTTGCTGTTTACTAGCACTTTTCACCACCATTTTAGCATTAGTCTCCAAATCAATTTTAAATTAAAATAGTTTTCTTCTACCTTCATATACACACCTAAGTCTTAGACACTTCTTTCTATCTCCTTCCCCTGAGATTCTGAAGCTGCTTCTGCTATTTTCCACGCATACTTGTACCCTGTTTTTGTAAAACCATTGAGGGACAATGCATCAAGCACTTGGGAATGATCAGATCCAGGCACAAAAGTGGAATTACTTTACCTCTTTAGCTTCACCCCTGCAAGGCAGGCTCACTAAAAGGATCTGATCTGTAAAGGGAATGAGGGACCAAGTAGTGAATGGCTAACCATTGTCTGGCCAAGAAAAACAGTATGTGATATAATTTTTAAAATGCATTCTTCCCTTTAGTTTCCCCATATAGATAAGAGTGAATTATTGCTGGGAACTGTATTTGTAGCCAACAGATCCAGAAACTTACTAATTTGGGACTGGCCTCCTGAAGTAGCATCTCCCTAGTAGCAAAGGATAAAAACAACATTAAATAGATAAATTAAAATAATTTCTAAAAGAAGTAGTAGACAACAAAATGCCTTTTTAAAAGTTTTGCTTTATAGTAATATGTCCTTAGGGAATTATAAATAGGGCATAGTTCAAAGTAAAGAGATTAGAGGAAAAAAGTTAATGAATTAAATGTCTTGAGAAAGTAAACCATAAGGCAAGTTAGGAAATGTTTTTCCAGTCCTAAGTACCTGATCACAAAATATATCTCATAAAAAAAAAAACTTACGTAAGATATTATAGTACATATGGCAAAAGGGGCACATTTAATTTACAAAAAGCTCATATAATTTTATAAACTGTAGATAAAACCTGATAGACTACTGAATAAAGGATATGAACCAGCCATTCACAGACAAAAAAGTACAACTATCAAGAAATATGTTAAAAGATGCTTAACCTCACTCATGATTGGGGAAACAAATAACAATAAAATGCCTTTTCTTCCTGGAAATCTTTCAAAGTTTGAACTGACCCACTCTTAAAGAAGTGCCAAAACAAGTTTGCTCATACACTGTTGGAGCAGTGCAAGTTGGCACAGACTTCCTGGAGTGTGATTAGAAAATATCCATCAAGTTTTAAATTTCACATAATGACCTTATAATTCCATAGGTAAAAACTTACTCTATAAAAAATATGTCCAGATATATGTACAAGTATGCTCAATGATCTCAGTGAAAACCTCAACAGAGATAGGAAACATAAAATAGAGATAGAACACATGAAAAAAACCAGTCATAATGATGACTATAATAACTGGAACAAAGAATACATTAGAGAGAATCAACAGTAGATTAGATGAAGCAGAGGATTAAATCAGTGATTTGGAAAATTAGGTAGCAGAAATACCCAATTAGAACAGCAACAAGAAAAAGTAATCCAAAAAACTGAGGGTAGTTTAAGGGACCTCTGGATATCAAGCATACCAATATGCACATCATAGCGTACCAGGAGCAGAAGAGAGAGAGCAAGGTATTGAAAACCTATTGGAAGAAATAATGATGAAAAATTCCCTAACCTGGCAAAGGAAACAGACGTATAAGCCCAGGAAGCTCAGAGAGTCCCAAACAAGATGAACCCAAAGAGCTTCATACAAATACACATCATAATTAAAATGCCAAAGGTTAAAGACAGAATCTTAAAAGCATCAAAAGAAAAGCAATTAAATCTCTCATAAGACTGTCAGCTGATTTCTAAACAGAAACTTTGCAGGCCAGGTATTGGCACAAATTATTTAAAGCTTTGAAAAGCAAGGACCTACAACCAAAATTATTCTGCCCAGCAAAGCTATTATTTAGAATTGAAGGTCATCACCACCAAGCCAGTATTCCAAGAAATGTTAGAGGAACTTCTTCAAGAAGAAGAAAAAAGAAAACTAAAAAATATGAATAATAAAATGGCAATAAATACATATCTGTCAACAATTACTTTAAATGTAAATGGATTAAATGCTCCAATTAAAAGATAAGGTGGCTAAATGGATAAGAAAACATGACCCTTACATATGCCGCTTATAAGAGACTCACTTCAAATCAAAAGATACACACAGATTGAAAGCAAAGGGATGGAAATTGGTATTTCATGAAAATAGAAACAAAAAAAGCTAGGGTGGCAATACTCATACTAGACAAAATAGACTTTAAAACGAAAGCTATAACAAGAGACAAAGAAGGACCCACTAATCCCATTTCTGGGTATTTATTCATGCAAACCCAAAATACTACTTCTTCGAAGGGATATGCATCCATACGTTCATTGCAGCATTATTGACAATGGTCAAGATATGTGGCAACTTGGGTGTCCATCAGTGGATGAGTAGATAAAGGAGTGGCACATATATAAAATGGAATATTACTCAGCCATAAGAAAAAATAAATCTGACCATCTGCAACAACATAGATAGACCTAGAAGGTATTGTGCCGGGTGGAGTAAGTCAGCAGAGAAAGACAAATGCCGTATGATTCTCACTTTCATGTGGGATCTAAAGAACAAAATAAGCAAACAAATAAAACAGAAACAAGCTCATAGAAACATGTTGATGGTTGCCAGATGGGAGAGGACTTGGGGGATGCGTGAAAATGGGAAGAGATTAAGAAGTACAAATTGATAGTTACAAAATAGTCATGGGGATATAAAATACAACATAAGGAAAATAGTCAATAATATTGTAATAACTATGTATGGTACCAGGGTAATAGATTTATCATTGATCACTCCGTTATTTATATGTGTCTAATCACTATGTCGCACACCTGAAAATAATATGTCAACTGTAATTTAAAAATATTTTAAAAGGTATAGATAGAGAGATAGATATAAGGTATATATAGATAGATAGATAGATATAGTGTATATATATGTAAAAGGTATATATATATATCTATATATATATAACTATATACAAGAATGCTCATTGCAGCATTCGTGATAAGAACAAAAACCAACAATTGTCCATCAATAGGGAAATAGGTTAAATAAATTACAGTAATCCAGCCAACGGAAACATTATAGCATAATATGGTTAATTGGAATGGATTGAAAAGGATCTCTAAAGCACACTAAATGTAAAAAAAAAAAAAAAAAGCAAAACACAGACAACATGAACATGCAATTTCATTTATGGGGTACATAAATTAAATGTTTTAATATATATGATTATATAGGTATTGCTCATTATAAACCACCCCAAAACTTGGTGGCCTAAAACAATGACTAATAATTATTTCTCACAATTCTGTGGGCTTTTTGGTCAGTTCTTCTGTTGGTAGCACCTGGGCTTACCTAGGGGGCTGCAGTCAGCTGGTTGGTTGGGGCTAGACGGACTCACTTCTCTGCAGCTTCAGCTGGTATGGTGGACATGAGCGGAATAGACCACACGCATTTCCGCACTCAGGGCTGGCTTCATGAGCTTGAGACCTGTGCAGTCTCATAGGGCTCTGTGCTCAGGAAGGCCCATGCACTCAGTTTAATGCTCTGCTGTCACCATCTTGAAATTCTTAAAAATTTTATCTTCAAACTTATGTTTTTTAAATAACATCCGTATGGGGCATCAAGTGTATATAAGCAGATGACAGTGAAACATGCATGTCCACTGTTCCTTGATGCCCCATTTACATACAGTGTTCACAGTGCCTCAGGAGGACAGAATTCTACTGGACTCAAGATGCATGAGAATTCAGCGTGACTCAAAACAAGTACAAAGTAAGCGTGTTACATCTTCCAATGAGTAAATCCAGATGCTGGCAACTCCAGGGGCCCCATACTCTGTTATAACCAGAACTTTCTTGGAACACAGAAAGAAAGCAATGGTTTCGATTAAGGAACTCTATCATATCCTTTCTTATTCATAACTTTCCTGTATTTGCCAACCATTTACACTGAAAATAATGACATCAAGGAAAATGAAAGTTAGGGCAACCCATAGTCTTTTTCCTTATAGTCTTTCCTTACTCAGCTGTAAGCTAAAGGTATAAAGTGTGCGTCAGGAACTGAAATACAGACGTTTGAATTAGTTTTGTGCACAGTTACTATTGCTCTGGTAAGAATGAAATACATATACATGTATGGAGCTAGGAAATACAAATTATGTCATTTCAGTGATTCCACATATGGGTTAAAATTTTTTTATTTGCATTTAAAATGGGCATTGCACCATGGAAAAATAAATAGTAAATGTATGCTAATAATTTAAATGTTTTATTTTTCTACTTAGACTGACATTAACTAACAAATAGGAAACATGAGTTGAGATAGAGAACACAGAAGAAAAATGCTTTATGTTTTAGTACTGTTAATAACACATTTTCCTCTGGGGAAAACAAGGAACCTTATATTTTTTATTTATCACTAGGCCTCACAAATTATGTAGTCAGCCTTGTTTATACTGTTTGAATATATACATGTTCTACTTTTGTATTATTAAAAAATGTTTCTTTTTCCCACATCCTTCTCATTCTTTTATTTCACATTTAAGTTTTATTAACTTTATGCTCCCTTACCTTAAATCATTATAGGTCTGTTAAAAAATAACTTATAAAAGAATAATTATAAGATCCAGGGAACTAAGAGCTAAAAGAAGACAGTAGAATGGAAAAAAGAAAACCACTTAATAAACAAAGGCAATATTTCATATTATTGTTCCTGCTCTCTCTTTTTTTTTTTTTGTAGGCAAACATTCTCTCTGATTTATAGCACTAGAGCCTTAGTCAGCACAATAAAATTAAGCAACAATAATATGTCAAGTTAAAGAACCCAAACCCAATTTTATGAACTCAATTCATGACAGCTGCATGGTCAACATAAATATTTATACTCTCAAGGGCCATGGATACAAGGTCATCTACACCACGAAGGATCCTTGCCTCGGTTGGCATATATACATCAACTCAGGAAATATGTAGAGCTTATTTACAGGAATAAATTCTTGGAAAATTAATACTAAAAGAATTCCCTATGTTTTATTACTTAGCATGGGATCAATGTGATATCTTATAGCTACAATGACTAAACATCTCTATTCAAATTGAATGAGGTATTATTTTTATATTTACCTCTTATACTTTTAATATTACTAATAGTGCATATTTTAATTTTTAACAAACTTATTAGTTCTTGATAAATAAAAATAAAATTAATTAATTAGAATGTTCTATTTGAATGATAGTCATATTTTGCAGTAAAGCTTCTCAGATTTAAAACATTAGATAACGCTAATAGGAGACTCAAGTCATGGAATTTAATGAAATAGAAAAGCAAAAGGAGAAAGTAAACTAAAACTCTGGCAGGTATGTCAGGGTCAATTTGTGTGAAGCTTGTGATTCTTTTAGAAATTTTTAAACTTTTTTCTTTCTCAAAAGGCTGCAAAGAAGAGTCAATATAAGCTCTAGAAGTCTTGCCTAATAAGCAATCAAAGAAACTATCTGCATAAAATATTCTGCAGAAGGAGCCAATAACCATAGATTGAGGGGAACTGGTGTTTGAGGGCAGGAGGGGGAGAAAAAGCGTACTTTTCATTATATATAATACCCTGTTGCATTTTTAAATTTTTTGCCAAATGCATGCATTACCTAGTCTCAATAAATAAAATTTCTTTAAATTAAAAAAACAAAGATAATTCTTGCTCTGCATGATGAACCATCCTATAGCTAATTTTCAAAAGCACCATTGTCTGAAGTTGTCCGTTAGTTTTATGCACATTATTAAATGTGGACAGTTTTTTTTTGGGGGGGGTATGAAACTGAGAATACAAAACCGCATTTCCATGAAAACCTGTTATTAAAATGCAATCATTTTGAAACTAGGTACAAAATACTAAAATGTGCCCTGTGGGGCAGCGAAGGGGGGCAGGGACAGTGGATCCATAAATTAGAAATATTTATTTTAAAACAGGCTCGTAGACTCTCTTACTGCAAAGCATTTCTGTTTTGAGCCTGGAACTTGGCTTTTTCCCCCTGATTTCTTTCTCACTGCAAAATGGTTTCTAGACATCAGTGTCAAAGCCTTAAAGCCACAACGAAAATTATTTTCTATCTCCATTCTCACCATCACAAATTCTGTAAAGATGTGATAAACTGAGAGTAAACGTTCAGTATTGTCCCATATAAACGGGGAGCAGGATACAGAACCTGGTCTGTATCTTTTTGATTCTATAGAAAATGGTCCTTAATCTTTTGCGGGATAACAGACTCCTTTCAGATGAGGATGAAAGTTATGGGCCCTCTTTTCAGAAAAGTGCACACACATATAAAAATATCAGAGTAGCTGATCCATGGATTCCCCAGGGCTCAGGAATGCCAGATTAGAACACTGGTCATGGACTATTTACCTTCTCTAACACTCTACACACAGACCTACCTACCAATGGACTAAATAAATTATTCTAGCACTACAGGTACATTATCACTTATATCATACCATTTTTTTAAAAAAAACAGATATGAATGAAAGTAAGATGTCTTTATAAAACAAACTTAAAAAAAAATAAATCACAAAATAGCCAGATTCACAATGAAGTTAATGCATTTAGAATTTATGTGCATTAAATATTGTGAAAAAGGAAAGTAAAACCAAGAAAAAATATTTATTGCAATTATAAGAAAAGGTTAATGTCTTTATTAAATAAAGCATTCAAACAAATTGATAAATAAATGCCTGTGTATGTATGAGTAACGTCCTGAAAGAGGAAATATAATCCATAAAGAAATATATAAGAAAATCTCAGCTGTCCCAGCAGGAGTCAAAGAAACACACTGAGAATAACAGTACCTACTACAATGAGGAAATACATATAACAGTTATGTTGGCCAAAGCTGGATATAATAGGCATGCTCAAATACTCTTGATGGCTGAATAAAAGCTACTGAAGATAAATGTGATCATATTTATCAAAGGTCATACAAGTTTTCATTCCCTTCAAACTAGTCATTCTTTTTATAGGAGTTTATCCTAGAGGAATGATTCTCAAAGTACAGGGGCAGCTGGGGGCTCTCAACATTCCCAGAGGTCCATGAGCTTATACTAAGATATTACTCTCCACTTTCACTCTTATTCTTTCACACAAGGATACAGTGGAATTTTTTAGGAGTTATCATTGCTCTGACAGATAAGAAAATGTGTGCTCATAGTATGGTAGTATTTAGGGGTGATTTGGCACCTAATCCTCACATTTTCAGTAACCAGACCACATAGGCAACCTCTAATCACAAAATCTCAAACAAACCCTACTCACTCTCTCTCTAAAATACTGATTGCTATTACCACTTAATTTGGCAGAGACCTCAGTTTGGAAGTAGAATGTCTATATCAGAGAAGGAAAAATGACACTAAGAAATTTAACACAGACTAGTAAGGAACAAACATATTATTCAATCACAGATCCATAACATGGGCCAAAGATGCTGACTAAGTATACTCAGAAGCAGCAAATGCAAAGGGGCACAGGGTATGTATGACCAAAGCCTACTGCAGGAAGGCAGAGGTCCTCAGGTCTGGCTGCCCAGTCAATCCATCTGGGGAGATTTAAGAATCTACTGATAAGACATAGCCAAAAAATATTGCTAAGAGCAGTGTCAAAGAATTTACTGCCTGTTTTCTCCAAGAGTTTTATGATTTCAGGTCTTACATTTTAGTCCTTAATCTATTTTGAGTTTATTCTTAATATGGTATAAGAAGGTGATCCAGTTTTAATTTTTTTTTTTTGCATGTATCTGCCCAGTTTTTCCCACACCATTTATTGAAGAGACTATCTTGACCCATTATATGTTCTTGCCTCCTTTGTCATAGATTGATTGACTATATAGGCATGAGTTTATTCCTGGGCTCTTATTCTGTTCCATTGATCTATGTGTCTACTTTTATGCCAGTTCCTGCCAATTTGATTACTACAGCCTTGTAGTACAGTTTGATATCAGGTACTATGCGAACTCCAACTTTTTCTTTCTTAATATCGCTTTGGCTATTCGGGATCTTTTATGGTTCCATATAAATTTAGGGGTGATCACTTTGTAAGGCATATAAATATCTAATCACTATGTTATACATTTGAAACCAATATAATAGTATATGCCAACTGTAGTTGAAAAATTAACTTAAAAAAAGAAGCTACTAATGTCCAGGCCCCATCCTGGTTTCATTGATCTAGAGAGGGCCCACCCAAGGAAATTTTTCAGACAGCTCCCCTGGTCATTCTAATGTGGAACTCATTTTAAGAACTATAACTATAAAGATGAAAGATACCAAAAAGTTATTCTTGCCTTTCAAATAATATATTTTGATACAATATGAACTGTTTCTCTATACTTGATACTTTTCATTTACATAATCCACACTCTGCCTTCTTGAATTCGAAAATCAAAAGTGGAGCACTAAATTTTTCAACTCATAAAGCACCTAAGAAATTGATTGACATTAACTTAGACCACTGTTGTCAGAAAAGCAGGATTAAAATAAAGGTATCTTTATTTTACAAGTAGCTGGCCCAGGAAGCTGGAGAGCTTTCCAAACAGGCATCCAGCAGAGTTGGGTTAAACCAGGAATAGATGGGAATTTCAGGCCAGACCACTGACCACATCAATAACCTTTAGAAGGTCTGCCTTGCATTTATCGCTTTGGGCTAGACAGCGCAAAAGGTTGAGGTCAGTGAGATCAACCACGGCAAGACTGCAGGAATTCAGAGCAGCCACTTTGTGACAGGATTTCCTGCTGCTCCTTCCTCGGTGTCAGACACCCTGCCCCAGTGACTGTGCCCTAACCTCTCTGCAGCAGCCTGGAGACTTTGCAGGAGAGGGAATTTTGCCCAATGTGAGCAGGAAAGTCCCATGACCACAGAGCTGCCTACACATAAAAAGCTTAACAAGATCCCAGTCCATACCACGAGTTCCTTCTGAAAGTCTCAAGTTCTTACAGTTTTCCCAACTAGAACTGCCTTTGCCTGGGGGACCCATTAAACCTCAGAGCGGATTTCTCCAGATGATGACTGAACAACAAACAAAACACAAAGCAGGGATTTTTGGAAATACAACATGTGACACCCTCAGAGGGCAGGCGAAAGGACCTCTAACTAACCCCATCAGCGCCCCGCCCTCCTCCCCAGGACGAGAAGGCAGAGTGAGAAACCATGCCTCTTCCGTGTGGTCAGTCCCTGGGGACCAAGGTGCCTTAAACTCTGTAATTTGGTTAACTGACCCCAATTTTTTAGGGAAGCTGAAAAATAGCCTTGTTAGCCACACAAGAATTCAGAACCGGATCTCTCTGTCTTCCGATGAAATAATGCCCTGCTGGAAATGAATCTCTCCCTGCCTGCCCCCATACATCCTTCAGCACACTGATCTTTCTGACAGTGCTTTTCATTTGTCTTAGATCAGGGTGATTTTTGTTTATGTTTGCCTGTCTTCTCCACTAGATTGTAAGCCAGAATGATAGACATGGTACATTTTGCACCTCCAGATGGTGGGAACCAAGTATATGTTTGTTGAATATAACAGAAGTTTCTAAGAGATGAAATTTTCAAAGTGACATCAATTAACACGGAATCAAGCAGCCCTTTAGCAGGCAAGCAGCCTAGAAGATCAGCTGAGAGAGTGAAGAGGGCCACCTCAAGATAAAAGCAGGGGAGAGGGTGGGGGTGGGGTGTCAACAGTGTGCTGGCAAGTACACAGCCATGGGAGGAATTTCAGAACCTCTGTTAATGGGAACTCCTAAAATACCTGAGTATCCACAGCGCAATCCGGAAATGAACACCCAAAGGAGCGCCAGCTCAGAAGAATGACTACTGCTTATAGCACCCCACCAACAGGCCTACTCCGCAGCATCTGGGCATTCCTGGCATCTGCCAGCCAAGCCTTGATCTGTTCAGACCCCCTGATCGTCTTCTGAGAAATAGTGAGATCATAGCTTGTGGAGCTTGTAGGACTTCAAGTCATCAATAATGTAACAGAATTCCCATAAACACTAAGGACTTCATATAGTCTGAAAGCTGCAAGCAAGATATATACTGGATACCCAGAGGGTGAAATATCATCACTCTTAATCTATTTCCTTGCCCAAAACTCATTTTTAATATATTATATTCAAATATGTCACCAGATATATATGTGTAATATTAATGTGATTCTGCCTAGTTATAAACAACTCTCTTTGTTTACCTTCTAGAAACATATTTAAGATCATCAGGATAAATAAACATTCTTCACAATCAGAAAAGATGAGCTGCCACTCAGTCCCCTCACCACACACACCACAAATAAAGATGAAATCAAATCATGTCAGTGCCGTGGTGCATGTTTAGATCTGGTGGAAGATAATTAGAAAAGCCAGAGATGCTTTCGAGTATAATTCCTCAGGCCAAAACACAAACATGAATTTCCCCACAAAAAAATAAAAAAGATCTGTTCTGACCTTATAGGGCATACGTCCTTCTTTTTCTGTCTTTCAAAGTTCTCAGACATCCAGTGTACATCTGTCCTTTATTTGGATAGCAAAATGCACCTTCATCGCTGATAATTCCCTGTCTTGTTAAGAGGATCTCAGACCACAGAGAGGAAACTGGTGCTGGTGGTTCTCCAGGAAAGCTCAGGCAGTCAAAGGCAATAGGAAAAGACTTCCTATATATATATACATATATATATATATGTATTTTTTCAACATTAGTTCCTTCTCAATAACTTTACTCCCTCCCTTTCTAGATTCAAATCACTGTGTCATTCCATGGAAAAGCTTGAGGACAGAGGAGTGAGGACCTGGTGCAGACATAAGGTCCAACTCATCGAAGCAGGCTTCCGCTTGGTTTAAAAGAATCAGAACTGTGAGGAGAGAGGCAAGAGTAACAGCCAACAGGATGTGTGTGGCTGGAGTTCCTGGCATGAAGTCTTGGCTTTCATGTTTATTTTTGGATGTATTTTTCTTAGCCTTTTGATGCGAATTTCTGGTCTGGGAAGTAGTCCTACAGTATGAGCTCCAGAGCTGCCAAAAGTGAGCACAGGCTTCTGACTTGGGAGAGAGCCGGCCTCTTGGCTTTCAGTGAATACTCACAGGAGAGTGTGGGTCCCTGTACCTAAACAGGCAGGCAAGGGACTGCCTCTCTGAAGATGGGTCCTGCAGTCCTACCTCAGCCTGAAATGCTGGTCCGCCTGGAAAGCCTACCAGTATCGTCAAAATGAAAACCTGAAATTGTTTGTATGCCAAATAAAGGAATAAAACCCACCCAAAGGGCTTCTAAAATTTTTATGTTCTGAGATAAAATGATTTAAGTATTTGGCTTTAATTTTTCTAACTGTTCAAGAGAGATGGGAACATCAAGCCTATTCATGCTGGAGCACATGCCTCTGAAAGGTATATTATTCTAATATGTTTTTTAAAGCAAATCAGCAAAAACTAATCTGCTGTCATCTCAATAATTCCTACTCTCATAGTGGATTGAAAGATTATTAATGGAAAATGGCTTTTTCTCCTTATGCAGTCCTGAAGAGGTAGTAAATAGAAATAACTAAAAAGCTTTCTAGTCTCATAACTGCCAACATGTCTGGCAGAATTGAGACAAAAAAGCACTCAGAAAATTAGGAAATAGAGATAGATATAAAATATTTCTTCAAAAATATTCATTAATCTTAGAAATATCCCTACTTACAAATTGCTTTCTTTTCCTTATTTTCTAAAATAAGAAATGCATTTATTTCTTACTTTCACCATTTAGCTTTATATCCCATAAAGCATGAAACAGGTTTTTGGTCAGTTAACAATACTCAGGCCACAGAAACATTTGGTGAACAAACCTACTGTACCAATCATTACATCCATTACAGAGAACAGATTGGTGGTTGCCAGGGTGGGGGAGGGGGAATGGGTGAAGGGGGTCAAAAGGAACAAACTTTCAGTGGTAAAATAAGTGTTGGGATGTAATGTGCAGCATGGTGACTGCAGTTAGTACTGTATTGTGTATTTGAAAGTTGCTAAGAGGGTAAATCTTAAAAGTTCTCATCGCAAGAAAACAAATTTATAACTATATGTGCTGATGATGGATATTAACCAGACTCACTGTGGTGATCATTTCACAATATATACAAATATTGAATCATTGTGTTGTATACCTGAAACTAATATCATGTTATATATAAATTATTTATAGATAGAATAATAATAATTAAAAATCATTACATTTGAGCAATGGTTCTGTGACATGGTTGGCCCTGGTTAAAATAAAATTACAATGGTGTGCAAGAAGTTTCTGGGTCACAATTACAGTTAAGACACCACTTTCATTGTGACACAGGTCAGATTAAAAATTTTAAATATTTCTTTTAAACAAAATCTTACCATTAGCAACAATGTGGATGGACCTAGAGAGGTATTTATTATGCCAAGTAAAGTAACTCAAAGACAAATACCATATGATCTCACTTATATGTGGAATCTAAAGAACAAAATAAATGAAAAAACAAACAAACAAACAGATTTATAGAACAGAGAACAAACTAATGGTTGCCAGATGGAGAGGCTTGTGGTGGGGCTGGGAAAAAGGCGAAGAGATTACGAAGTACAAATTGACAGTTACAAAATAGTCATGGGGATGTAAAGTATGGCATAGGGAATAATATTTTAATAAGTATGTATAGTGCCAGGCAGTCAGAGGCAATAGGACAAAACTACAAATTTAAAATATTTGTAAATTTTAGTCTAGTGGGTACTGGACTAATCAGGGGGATCAATTCATAAATTATATAAAAGTGTAACCACCATGCTATACACCAGAAACTAATATAAAATAATACTGAATGTCAACTAAATTGAAAAATAAAAATAATAAAAAATAAAAAAACCAAAATGCCCTTAAAAAAAACAAACCTGCAAACCTCAAAAAAATAAAATATTGCTTTTATTTTTAATGAGTATAGCTTTATTGCTATCTTTAAATTTTCAAAGAATTTATTCATAAGCTTTTATTATTATTTTGAACATGCTCCAATATGGCTCACGATAAAGGAAAGTTTTTGTCCAGAACGATGTTCATGCAATTGAAACACAGGTAAGCAGGTGGTAGACCACTGGTTCAAGGACCTCTCGGTAGCATCTTTTATGGATTTGTTCGAGAGTGCCTCTCTAATCTACTTCTCTGAACACACTGGACTCATTTCCTCATTCAATGTCATGTATTTGGAATAGTCCATGTAAAGATACCAAAGCATGCTGCAAAGCTGAAAGCATCTTCATCCAGATATAATAGTAGACAGAAAGTCAGAAAGAAAAACAACAACAATAAAAAACTCTTGTTTGCTGTTCTAACCATTGGAAAAATTTTTATACTATATGTGCTGAGAAGAAATTCATGGAATTGGGCAGTAAATCCGTCCTTTATTTATTCCAAAAGCCATTAACAATCATAAATACCCATAATCTTGGATCAAATATTAATAACTAGCTTAAAACTTTCAAGCCTACACTTAATTATTTTGACATTTAACTTCCTTACTGTGGGTATAAAACACCACTAGTGTCAAAGAGTTTAAATTATAATTGTCTCAAGAACTAAAAATGGTATTCTAAGACTTTTTAATTAATTTCCTTCTGAATGAGATCCAGAAACGTAACTATCTCCCTCCCTCCCTTTTTCCCCCTCCCTCTCCACTCGTCTCCTGAGATGCTACTGGAAAATGAGATGTTTTATACCTTGAATATATTTTATTAAGTGCTAATATCAAAAAGGTGTGAAAAAAGGGAAGCATTATTGACTGATTCTGAATAAATTTACCATAATTCACTTAAGCTAAGAAAATATGACCTAGCTTTAAGAGGAAGCAACCCAGTGTCCTCAGATCTGACTGTAAATTGGCAACTGAAATATGGAAAGGGTGGTTTTCACTAGGAAAGATATAGAGTATGAAGAAAAGTGTCAAGCTGCTACCTCAGTTATATTTGGGGAGTATTTATTTTATTTGATGTATTTCTAGAGACTATTTAAGAATTCTCCTGGTCATATTTATGATAATAATTTTTTTAATACTCTGGATGCTACCAATTTCACTTATAACATAATAGACTATATAAACCAAGAGGTAGGTATTTGGGATGAAATTGAATAGTATTCAAAATCGCACTAGTAGTTCTCTGAGTGTGTATCCACCTGCAGAGGCCCAAGGAAATTTGCCTTTGGTCAGGAAAGGAAGCAGGATTCCTAGTTTTGTATTGCCATTAAAGTCCAACTGCATGATTTAAAAATAGACTATTTGCTCAGCCTATTAAAGAGCTATTTTTAGACTGTGCTACCTGTTATGATTAGAGACTATAACTTTCAGAGCTAGAAGTAACTCAGAATCCTGATCCTTGTGTTTTATCCTTCTGCCTCTTTCACTGGCATCAAAGGTATGGATAAGGGTGTTTGCCATACAATGGACCCACTTTGGCATTCCTCAAAAGTAAATAGTCAGATGAAGTGAACATGCAAATTTAGAGCCATGATTCACATTATCTAATTTTTACCATTCGGGACCTACGGCCTGACACTGAGCTCCCTCCCTTACTGACAGGAGAGGCATTGTTCAACTTACCTTTCTGCTGCCTTCTTTCTGCCATCTCATGGTTACTGAGGCTTCTCCCTGAATTCAGAAGCTATATAATTCTTCCCTTTAAATCTTTCCCTTTTGATATTTGGCTGACAGATCTTAGATTTCAGCTGACAATAAGAATTTAGGTATTAATTTTGTCAACAGATATTATTTACCAGTACAAAGAATGGCTGAATTATAAACTCTACTGCTTGATATAATCAAAGAATAAGTGTTCTGGTTATTAGTAGATTTTGTCAGTAGATTAGTGCTATACATGCTATCAATGGATCACCCATATTCAAAGAATAAATATAAAATTTATTTAATGATAATGACATATTGTACTGTGAAATAATGTTATTGACTTGCTTGGTTATTTTCTGTCTCCTCCAGCCCTGAGAGCATGAACTCTGTCAACCTTGCTCACTGCTGTATCCATACCTGACACACGGGCGGTGCTCAATAAACACTTGTTGAATAAACAGTAGGATAAACATAATTTAATCTTTTCTATTCAAAGGGTACTTTAGAATTTTACAATTTCTTAGGATTATCATGTACCGTGTATGTACAAGTGTGCCCGTTAATAAAGTTCTGATTAACACAGATGGTGGAGTTTCTTACATTTTTATTTTAGCCACTTACAACATTGATTAACCACCTAACTTGAACTCTGCACTTTTAATTGCACTGCATGAACAGGCTAATAGAATGAAGTATGTGACTAATATCTTAATATGAGATTCCTATCCCCTACCAGTGAAAGAAGAGATCAGACTAAAGCCTCTACCCATCCTTTCAGCTCACTAAGTCACTAGCAGGGGAGATCAGAAATCATGCTCTGAGTTTACAGATGACCTCGTTCAGGCTTTCAGAGGCACACAGAACAATACCCTGAAACCACCCAGCACTCAGGACTGATGAATGGAGTCACATGGTGAAGGCAGGCAGCTCCCATGCACAGTGATCATACTTCCTCAGTGGGCTGCCTTGGCCTCCTGTGCCTGACACTGCTGCCATCCATGCATGACGCTGACCTCAGGCTATCTCTGTGCCAGAATTTCTCACAGATGAGGGGACAATCAACCAAAGGTCGTTCCACAGGCTTCTATTCCAGGATCTTACAGACAAGAATCCATGTAAGATGGAGAACTGAGATGCCTGGGTTCCAGCAGGGAGAGAAAGGCCAGAAAGGAGGCAGCTTGTGGAAACATCAAAGCACCATATCTGAGACTCCCAAAGAGATAGCTTCCTGATCTTGAGTTGCCCCCAGCCATTTAGGATGGGGCAGGCCCAACTCCTTCTGCCATTACCTTAGGGGAAGACAAGATGTGACTTCCTGGGGCCCACCGACAGCTCAGAATCTCAGGTATGAGTCAAATCCTGTGTTAGGAAACCAGAGAACAGATGCCAAGGACGCTGGCACTCTGTTCTCCGATAGGATGTGAGGCAGCCCGTGTGCAAGGCTTCAATAAAGGCTGTTTTCCCAGAGACATTAGCTTCTGGGATGCTACCTCTTGCTATTCCCACATCAACCACGGAATCCCAAGGACACTGCTTAGCCAAAGCCCCTTAAGTTCTTCAGAAAAAAAAACAATTTAAGTCAAAAACATGACTGTATATGAGCTACAATGTCTATCTCTGACAACATCATTGAGGCGGTGGTTGATGGCGGCTCAAAGGAAGTACCTGAGCTTCACATTCTGCCTGGTGTAGGACTTCTACGCGTCTCCAGGTAGGTGAATTGAAAGCGAAAGGCCTGCGACTGGGTAATTTCTCCAGGCCGGGCCAAGTCCTTCACCTGGGACACGAATTCATGGTGCTTCCCACGGTCATAGTAGTTTGATCCGCCGGATGAACTCGATCTTGATGCCCTGGTGCTCCGGCCATTTGTTGGAGTTGTTGAGTGCGAGGCCCACTTTCCAGGAGAGTCTCTCTCCATCGTAGAAGAGGACATACTTTTCCTGCTTCCTGCTTCCTGTCTTCTGTCTGGTGCCCAGCACGCTGCCTACTCTCCCAGGCATCGCTCAGCTTGATCTCTACCTCCGCACACTGCCCGAAGCCAAAGACGCTCATCTCGCAGCAGGCTGAGCAGCCGGGCTCTCGGGGCTGGGGCTGCTCTAAGGGAAGATCAGTGGGCTGGACGTGCGGCCCGGCGGGATCCAGGCACGACTACCTGCTCCACGGGAAGGGAGCAGGGCAGACAGAGCCAGCTGGGCACCCCGAGCACCGAAGCACTGCGCCCGCCAGTCCCAAGCGAGCATGAGCAGCCAGCGGCTGCGAGGGTCAAAGGCTATTCGCAACTCTAATGGGGCGCTGCAGAGCTGGGTGGTGTTGGCCGCTGCGGCCCACGGGGTGCAGTGCGGGCTGAGCAGCGGAGCGCCGCCCGAGCTGCTCAATGCACCGGAGACTTAGTATTAGTTTTGTAGAAGAAATAATGCTATCATAGGTATGTAGAAGAATATTCTAATTTTTCAGAGCTATATGCTGAATATATAGGATGAAATGCCTATCATTTACATTGAAGTGGTTCCAAAAAAATGAGGAAGAAAATATGACTATATGTTAACAGTCGTTCAACTAAGTACTGGTGTTCATTGTATTATTCTTTTTCATTTCCAGTATGTTTGAAATTTTTTTAATAATAATTTTTCAAAAAATATTCACAGGTAGCAACTTCTCAGGAACTTCCTTCCCAACATGGAGGGCTCCTAATTAAAATAAGTTCTTAATATTTCCACAAATCATCCTCTATCAGCAACTTGAATCAGTCATCAGAGACAAAAGGATTTATAATGACACACATCACAGGTAGGAATCTTTTTTGTTCTTCAACCGGTTTTCTAAATTTCCTTTTAGGAAAAGACTTTTTCAGTTTACCTTTTAAAAGGAAAGATCCAAAAAATGGCTTATTTGCCTCAAGCTTGGTTCCTTTTAATTGACAGAAAAATCTCTCCATACACACCTCATGCAAACCTACTTTAGCTTTGCCTTCCTAAAACTAGCTTTTGTCTCTGAACTTTACAGAGCTGTTGGAGCTCTTTAATATTTTCTAAGAGAAACATTTCAAACAAGTAACCCCGCAATTTATTCACTACTGCCAAGAATAAAAGTAACAGGTTTCACCACCAGGGCCCTCCAAGGCTTTGCAGGACTTTTAGGGAAAGCATCACT
The DNA here is from genome assembly GCA_003508835.1 of Eonycteris spelaea. Lineage (NCBI taxonomy): Eukaryota > Metazoa > Chordata > Mammalia > Chiroptera > Pteropodidae > Eonycteris > Eonycteris spelaea. The sequence continues at coordinate 8,577,983 of PUFA01000024.1, read as the reverse complement.
CATTCACCGGCAGGTTCGCTCCCTTAATGCATCTGTCATTTGTTTGGCTCTGGAGGAAACTATTTGATTACACAAAATTCTTTTTAGATCAAGTTTAAAATCTTAGCCACACTGGGACAAGTGGCAAAGCCTGCCAGCTCGATGGGTTAACACTTGGACATACTGAGCCAAGGACAAAGATAAGGAACAACCACAGGTTAAAATCAGAAGCTTGAAGAATTGAAAAGGAATGAGCATGAAAGATGCAAGGCTTAGCTGGGCCTTTCTAAGTGCTCCATTTACCATTACTGCATATAAGACGATTTATTCCCCGTACTTCTTGTAAATGAGCGCAGTACCCTAAGGCACACTGGTAAGCAGCGGTAAGTGCAAAAGTCACCAGGACCAGTTGCACAGTACACTGTGCCACCTATGCATTTTGAAGTTGGCAGGTAACCAGACATCTTTATGTCCCTCATTTCCTACACCTTATTATAGGGCACATCATTTCTAAAAGCATTTAAATGAAGCAGATGTTAACCCCATTCATTCCACTTTACCAGGGAATATGTCAATGACAATTTTTAAAATGCAAAAGAAAATGTCAAAGTTTTTTGTTCCCTGGTTAAGAATACATCTGTGGAATAGGAGGGAGGAAATACATAAAACACTCTATGGTCATTCAAGAAATAATTATAAGGTATGTCAAACGACAGAAAATTGAGCAAGCACTAAATTAAAAAAAAGAAAAAAAGATGTCTTGTGTCAAAATGGCTTTTTCACTCACTCATTTCAAAAACAAGTTTTGAAAATTAAATTCCATCTACCAGCTCAGAACAGAACACATTAAGGCCCGACTGTAATGCCATTATCCATGTGGCAGCTCCTTTTCTTTTCTGCAACCACATTAATTGACGAAGAAGCCTTGGGGCTCACCTCCCATAGAGCCTTGAAGTCCTTCTGCTCGATGCGGAGCAGTTCACTGCTCTCCCTGGTAACGATGGTTGCATGGCGGGGTGTGTTGTCCAGAATGGACTCTCCGAAGGCCGTTCCAATTCCCAGAGTACAGATGGTCACTGCATCCTGAGAATCCCAAAACTGGTCATTAGAAAATTAAACATTTAATGGATGGATGAGTTGTCTTTTCTTTGAAGTATAATTTGTACTCAATAAAACACTCGATTTAATTACACAATTCAACAAGTTTTGACAAATATATGAACAGTATTATCACCACCCAAATCAAGACAGAATATTTCTATAGCCTCCTGAAAGTTCTCTCTTAACTCTTTCCATCAAGACTCTACTTTTGGAGGTAATCAATTTCTTTCTGTCATGAAAAAGGAGTTTTGCCAGTTTTAGAAATTCATGTAGAAGGAATCAGGCAATATGTCCACTTTGGTGTCTGGCTTCTTTTGTTCAACATACTGTCTCTAAAAGTCATCCAAGTTGTTGCACGGATCAGTAGTTTTTCTCTCCTTTTAATGATGAGTAGTCTTCTATTCCATGGATAAGCCACAATTTGCTTATCCATTCTCCTATTGGGTTGTTTCTAGTTTGGGGATATTGTTAATAAATCTCATGTAAGTCTTTTTGTAGACAGGGTTATCTTTTTATATTACTACTATCTGCTTTACGAAAAGGAGGGGAAAATCTTTTTAAAAGGATCTGAGTATTTTTAGTGAGGATGTGCAGTTACAATTTTTAAATAGGAAACTGGAATAGGGATGTTGTTATGTTAGTCTGTCTTGAAGAGATGAGAAAACTGAGGGTCAAAGTGGCAGATTCTCCTGCCCTAGATCACAGATAATGGGCCATGCAGTCAGATTCTAACTATGGCTCTCTGACTCCAGAGTCTAAGCTTTTTGTATCATGCTGCCTCCTACAGCCACAGCAGAGGAAAAACAGCATCTGATGAAGTAACAGAATGGCTCATGTATAAAATGTATGAATCAATGATTTAAAAGTTTTTGAAGGTGTACTAAAAAAGTAATTTCCTCTCTGTATGCAACATTGGTGATCATATTTGGATCTGATCCTAACTAGTTTCGAATAATGCAAATAGCCACTCAAAATCACCTGGACATTAATTTACAAGCCCTTATCAACTAAGGGGATACTCAAGGGTAATCCTCCGCATTGGAAAGCAGTTTTCCTTTCATGCATCTAATACACGATAATAGGCAAATGTTACGAAGATCAAGTTAGTGACTCTGTAATCACATTACTAAGACAAATGCCAATAAGAATCCTGTTCCTCTAACCACGGTAAATTGCTTCTGCACAGATATTACCATATAAAATTGCATTCAGGAAAATAAAATCAATAATATCTCAGAAAAGAATAAAAAAATTAGGTGAGAATTTAAGAACAGCCTGCTAATAAAATTTCCAGAAAGTCAGCTGCAAACAATTTCAGTCAGAAACATATCCCAGAACTGAAATATGAATACTCAGTGACAGGTACCTCTGAGTAATTTTCAAATTCTAGAAAAAAATACAAGATAGGTTATGATAAATCAAATACTTTCACAAATCCTCTAGGATATCAGGTTTCCTTGAGTATTCTACTAGCTTACTTTATTTTTTATCATCTGAACCCTTCAGAAAGGATTCTTATGCCTATTTCATACTCTCCGGTGTTAAATTCTATTTTAAAACTTGACAGGGATGGATCATAAATACTACTCCTTCCACTATCCACATGAATATCTAAAGTTATCTGCAAAGTGTAACACAGAATAACAATTAAGATGTGTTATTCACAAGCTAGTTGTAGATTTTTATGGCTTAAACGGTCTTCTTTCTCACCTCCCATCCCTGATACATATAGTTTGACACCAAACAGTATACAAAGAAAGACGTCATAGGCTGCAAAAATCACAGGAGCCCATCTTCTTGCTGCTGAACAGCCCTTATAATAAAGACAAAAGATTGAAATTACTCTTGGATTTTCCCCCAGTTTAACAACAATACCCATGTCTTATCATATATAACAAGATGCAGTCATGTTAGTATTGCCAACTGCACTGCTCAGGGTGTCAAGACCTCTGTAAGGAGAGGCACCCAGCCTCCATCATTTGATCAAGCACCCAGCTTGTTTCCAGGAGCCCACACTCTCCTACCAGAACTGAGTGTAGGTCTATTCTTCCTGTATTTCCTCCTTCACAATTGATCCACTTAAATTTAAGGACAGGGAGATACAAATACAAGATAATGATCTTAAAATTAGGGCTGTAAAACCTCATCTGAAAAGAGTATTACTTGCAACTTCACACTTTAATTTCAGCAAACTCAAGAGTATGACTTAGAAATCTGAATGGATTTCAGTGGTATGGTTTGGGCACTGGGGTTATTGCACCCAGGGAAGTAGAAGGTCCTAAGAAGAACATTTTTACTCCAAACACTAATCACTGTCTTTATAGCCCATGGGTGCTAGGCTTTATTTGCATCTGAATTCTAGACTGGGTGTTAAAAGGTGCTTAGAGAATAATTCTCAGATAAAGAAATTTACATTCAAATGTTCTCTCATTTAGCAGAACCAGTATATTTTGTTCAGTATGTACCCTGAAAGGCAGGAGAAATCTAACCAGATCCCCTAGCTCAGAATTCCAAGCCTGAAAAGCTGTAGATATGCTTAATGCATGCCTTTTCCTGTGGCTCAAAGTGTCCATTTCTGAATGTGACATTACTATTTCCTTTAAGATTACGCATACTCTGGGATCTGCTTATGTCTCAATATTTATTTAATAGGGACTATTCGGACTATTTTATTTCCTGCTCAGTTGCAGATTAATGTTCAGAAAGGCCACCTGAAAGAAAATACTTACAGTGTCATGGACTTAAGAAATAAATCAGCACCTACTCAGAGAATATGAAATATTAACAATAGTGAAGAAATGCCCTATTCGGGGATAAGACAGTAATTTAAGGACTTTCAAATCTGAAATGAAGATTTAACAACTTGAATGTCTTCAATATATGAAGATGAGTTTAGCAGATGCTGCTGGAGTCCTGCCAGATTCTCCCACCCCCTTACCCACCCCTTTGCTCCCCCAAGTCGTTTAGCTTTCTGGACCACTAAATTCTACATACCTATGCTTCCTCTCTCAGGCATCTACATTGCTCCACCTAGGGATGAGTGTTGGGCAGTTAATGCCTGTGTAAGGTACAACCTCCACCAAAGAGGCAGGAGAGTAGGATTAAATACTCTGGCTCCCTAACACTACACAGTTTCTTAGAGGGTACCCTGGAGGAGTGAGCTTAGTTGCCCACAGTAGAAATCTTATCAACACACTTTTATTGGCTTTCCTTCATTCTTCTTCTTAATTCTCCCCTCCTTTATAACACTTCCTGGGATCATCTCCAAAAAAAAAAACAAAAACAAAAAACAAACAAACAAACAAACAAAAAACCACTTGCAGCCAAATTCTTATCTCCAAGTTGGCTTCTGGGGAAATTCAAAACAAGAGAGTAGGTTACTCAAACATGGCTGTGAGTGCTAAGTTACACAGAAACTTCTGCTAGATACTGAGCCAAACCAACATTCCCAAAAGGACTTCTGTACCAAGGACAGAGATCAGCTTATCACTCACTGCTTTGCATCAGATACATCAGAAGTGCAGTATCCCTTGGGGACACATGGGAAGACTAGCATATTGGTCACTGAGGCCAATTCTACTATATAACTAGAGGTGATGGGCTCTCAAGAAAAGAATTACCTTTGGTATGTCACTGATATGATATCTGGTTTCTTCCTCTGATCTGACCCAGCTCTATCTCATCTCAGTCTACTTGATCACTCCTTCTCCTACCCTCTAAAACACAGAGTTCCCAGCTTACCATTAATAGTACGTATGCTACTGTGCATCAGCTTACACACGGATCTCCGTGTGTATGAGTGGCATATTGTGTGCCATGCACTGGGCCTGGCATCTTGACTATGATGCCTCCTTTATTCCTCACAACAGTTAAATGAGATGTCTTTAAAGTGCTTCATACAGTACCTGACTCAAAAGAAATGCTTGACAAATTATGGATATTCTTATTGATGGTAATATTAAAATAACATTGGTATTATTGTTGTTATTTTATAGGTTAAGGAAAATCGGTCTCAAAAATGCTCGGTAATTTGCTTAAAAACAAAGCGGGTAAGTGGAAGAGTTGAGATTAGAAACTAGTCAATCTAATTACCTCCCATATACTTGTCTTAAAATTATTGAGCCTCTTGCCCAGGCTCAATAGGAAAATTAATTGAAGTATTGATTTAATCCATAAAGGTTCTTTCTTCAATCAGCAAATTTACAGATTTATTAAATACTTAATAAGTCCAAATCATCAGGAAAATATAAAATACTTGGCATTGCGACCTTGGAGTCTACTCACCTAGAGGATTAAATGCATTTCAGGCTGGAACACCGATCCCCTTATTTATTAGGAGAAATGTAAGCAACTGCAAGCCAGAAACTAAGAATCACATCAGTATTTCTGCTTTTCTTACTTTATTCCCGTGCTCCAGTTCTAACAACAGAGCTCCTACCTCAGGTGAGGAGACTGAGTTTCTGTCTTTCTGCATCTCTGCCTTCATAACCTACCTGGTATCCTAACTCTTCTCAACATGGCTGATGGTCTTGTTCTGACAGCTGTCTCTGGGCGGGCCTCAGTTCCTCTCTTGCATCTTTCTGTTGCCAGAGTTCTTTGTCAACCTACCTGGCTGCCCAACTCCATCACTGGGCCTGCTTCCTGACTTTCTGCCCATGACTAAGCTACGCCCCAGCATGTTACTACTTGTTAGACCTCTGCCTTTCACCATACAAACCCAAGAGCTGTGTTGCTCCAACCTTTAGCTTCCTCCCCATGTCCTACCCAGCACCGCCTGAATATGCATGCCTCTAGATGGCTCCCACCTCCATTGTGGGCAGCCTCCCCGTTTCCAGGTTTTCCTCTGCCCAGCTAAGCACCAACTTGAAGTCATGAACAAATTTTGCCACGGTCTGTGTTTCTGTGGACAGGCAGGGTCTAGTTACTTTTATTCATAAAAGTCAGTATTGGGTAAGTGAACAAAGATGTCAGCAAAGCTGCCCTGATGGAAGGAAGAGAGCATCAGCCAAAAGACACATACCTAGAGGCACGCAGAATTAGCACACTTCGTGTTTAGCAGGAGGAAAAGTCCCCAGAGGCTGCCTAATGAGAGACACATAGGCCTTGTAGACCTGGATTCAAAAACCCTTCTCTGCCAATTACTAGCCCTGTAGCTTTGGGTAGCCTCAGTATCCTCATTGGTAAATGGGCACAATCTTTCTTTTAAGACTGTTATGAGCAGTATTTGATATAAATAATATATAGAGGTTCCGTATGGTATACAGTAGGTACTCCATAAGTGATAGAAAATATTATTTCTGATTTGGCTATATTTATATACACCTATAGGACATATAGTTTCTCTGTTTCTAAAAATCAACTTATATTGTTCTATTAAATAACAGAGAATCTCAATATTTGTTTTGTGTTAATTTTCAATTAACGGTGGCTTTTCAACACTTAAAATCCAAGTGTATCTGTCCCCGAGTCTGAGTCTGAATGTCAAGAGCCAAGCACTTTAGCTCTCTGGGGGAGATTGTATTCTAAGGAACCCTTCTGAGGAATCCTGCTGTAAATCAAAGAATCCTTTTGTTCTGCTACTAATCACCCCTCTAATTACCTGCTTTGTATATGGTATACTGGGTTTTCTTAAACTAGGCATTCTCATATGAGGCATTTTATTTGTTTCATTAGAAACACAGCTATGGTATGAAAATGGTATGGTGTTAAAAAAGCCAATGGCTGTGTCACTGATCCCCAGGCCAATAAACATGTGCACTGCAAGTAACGTCTATAACATCTACTGAAATCTCACTTGCACAAGTTACAGATAGACTGATGAAATTTTAAATAATCAATAATCAACAAAAAAAAGGCATAAGAATTCTCTGTTGTAAGTACATTAACATTTTTTAATTGTTCTGTAACTTCAAGGGGTATCATATCTTTTTATGGTGTATTTTTTAAGATTCCACATATAAGAAAGACCGTATTTGTCTTTCTCTGTCTGACTTATTTTACTTAACATAATGCCTTCAAGGCCCATCTGTGTTGTTCCAAATGGTAGGAGTCCCTCATTTTTTATGGCTGAATAGTATTCCATGGTGTGTGTGTGTGTGTGTGTGTGTGTGTGTGTGTGTATCACATCTTTATCAATTCACCCATCAATGGACACTTAGGTTTTCTCTATGTCTTGACTGTTACAAATAATGCTGCTATGAACACAGGGGTACAGATATCATTTTGAGTTAGTGTTTTCATTACCTTTGGGTATATTCCCAGAAGTGGATTTGCTGGATCACATGGTGGTTTCATTTTTAATTTTTTGAGAATCCTCCATACTGTTTTCTATAGTGGCTGCACCAATTTACAATCCCAACAACAGTGCACAAGGGTTCCCTTTTCTCCACATGCACACCAGCATTTGTTAACTCATCTTGATGATGGGTATTCCATCAGGTGTGAGATGATATCCCATTTTGGTTTTAATTTGCATTTCCCTAATGACTAGCAATGTTGAGCATCTTTTCACATACCTATTGTCTTTTTATAAATTGTTTTTGGAGAAATGTCTATTCAGGTCCTTTGCCCATTTTTAAATTGGGTCATTTGTTTTGCCCTTTTTTTTTTTTGCTGAGTTTTATGAGTTCTTTATGTGTTTCAGATATTAACCCCTTGTCAAATATGTGGTTTGCAAATATTTTTTCCCATTCCTTAGGGTGTCTCTTCACTTTGTTGATGGTTTCTTTTGCTGTGCAATTATGCATATTTATATCACTTGTATATTAAAGGCTTAAGAAGAGTTAATTGCTTCACAGCATATTTATAGTTTTAGGTACAGTGGTTCTTTGAGTATATAGATGCTAAAACATAAACTTTTATAAAGCAAACATTTACAATATTTTAGGACTATGAGCAATACTTGCCGTTAAGTTTGGTGGTGCCTGGGTTTGTTTAATAAGCTTGAATTAGTACTGAATTTATTGAGTGCTCCAAGTTCTTTGAAAAAAGAAAAATTTAATCAAACCTAATCTCTGAATTTGTCAAGACATTAAACAGTAGTCTAAAGGATTTCTTGCCAAGCACAAAGGCAAAATAGTTCAAAGTCAAACGTGTTTTTTTTCTCTTAACAAACAGCAAAGACAAGATATTTTACTTTTAGAGCATTTCCCTAGAATCAGAGTGTTAAATACAGCTTAACATGCAAGATCAGGCGAGCTGACTATGTGAAGGTGCCATTAAAATAGACTGCATTAGCATTCTGATAATTGAAGCAGCGAGGCCAGCCCCTTTTCACGGAGAACCAGTCTTCCTGCACTGTAGCTCCATCTTTCATCCATCCAAAGAACTGCATGACAACAAAACCAAATACAGTATGTATGTAGATACATCATACAGGATGCTAAATAAATACCTGATCTGTTCCTGAGTATAGACAAGTAGTAGAGATTAGAAACAGCCACTGTGGACTTGGCAACTTTCACATTTTATGGACACGATATATGCGTTCAAAAAATGTTTCCTGATGATGGCAATGTTTTCTGGAAATAATGGGATGAAATGAGAGCAAATGGAAGAACCAAACAGGCAAAGACAGAATGGCAGAGAAAAATAGAGAGAAACATGCCTGTCTTTTAAATTTTATAAACAAAAATGCGAGGCTTAAAAACATTTTTAATGTAAAGACAAAGAGAGGGTAAATAAAAGCACATTTTACGTTGGGGGTGGGGGTATACCAGTAAGAGATCCCTTTTTAAAACTGGGCTAAAAATTGCCAGAGAATTTCTCAGAGACAGATGAAAGGATGGATAAAATGATGACCAAGGCCAAGCATAGCTCACATTCTCTGATCCCACGAAATGGCTGAACAATATTGTTAAACTTCTCGCCAATTCCAATACGATGTACCTTTCTGCTTTTTCTGTGCTAGCACTGCCCTCTTGTGATAAAATGACTTCATTGCAACTGCATTTCACTGCAAGCAACCTACTTCTTTTTTGGAAATAGTAAGAAAAATGCACTGGAACTTCTGCTCAATACTAAGTTTTGTACCAAGTGCTTTATATACATTAATTAATTTAAGGTAGAAAGTACTATCCTCAACTTATAGGTAATCTAACTTGCCTAAGATCACAACAGTAATTAAATGGCAGAGGATTTTAAAAGAGCCTGATTTTAACCACTGTGTGCTGCATTAGGTATTTACTAACACTTTAAATAAGCGTCTGTTATAGGCATACAGAAGTTTTAATGACTTAATACACCTTCTCTTTCTCTATATTGCAGCATTAACTTCTATTCATTCAACAACCATCAGCAATTCTTTGATATGACTGGGAAAATATTATACATTTTTTGGTATAAAGATTAACTTAAAACCTTATATGTTTAAATATTTACCATGCCAATAAGACCCCTTACGTATAAAATCTGCAGAGAAAAGAGGATCTTTTCTCTCTCTCTCTCTCTGAAACAGACACACACACATACACACACACACAAGTTGGCTATTGTTGCTTCTTCATAGTGATATTATAAGCCTATTTGTTGTTTTTAAGTTTATTATTTATAATTCATCCCAATTTTCACTTCTCACCCTAAATCCATTAATATATTAATGAAAAGAGAGTACACTCATAGTATTACTCATCCTAGTGGAAGTGTAAAATCTCTGACTTTTACAATAGGTTAACTAGGCACCTAACACAGGCAGGTCCTTGAGCACAGGAGTTCAGCTGCTGGCATCTGAAGGTGTGTGTGTCCTGGATAGACTTAGGTAAAAGACAGTGGGTGGGGACAGGTGTCTCTGGGAACTGGAAGGATTAGTCCTCGATAGGATCTCTGCTGCCAAGTGCAAATCTACATGCGTATGTGAGCCAGGCTGGAACACTTCAGGGCGGTGACGTGGTCTGTGAGCAGGTCCACTTGCTGGACATTCTAAGTTTCCTGCAGTAAGACAAAGAATGGCCACAGCAGGAGAAGTATCTGGGAAAATGGGAGAGGTGCCTCTGTCAATTATGCAGGGGCATGAGATAAGAGGGTTTCAGAAGTAGGTTTTGTTTTATGGAGTAGTGGAATCAATATAACTTATATGAAGACATTTGCAAGAATAATGGTCTCTAAAAGTTCACCAAAATAATAGGAACAGAATGTCCTATATATAATTTCCCAGAATTCTTAGCATAAACATGGTTTTGAGGCAGTAACGAAAGAAATGAAAGCAACCTAGCACCAGCTCCTCAGGGAGGCTCTCTGAGGCAGGGCTCATTAACCATCTTCTTATCCAGAGGACTTGATCTCCCCTCTCTGGTCTCTGTCTAAAGCGTACAATTGGGGGAACTCAGGCACAGGTGGAGAAGCAGAACAGAATGTTGGCCTGTGAGAGGGCGAGAAGCTGGTTCCCACCAGTGCTCAGTGGGATTTTACACTGCTATCTGATGTGGCCGGAGCCAGAGGCAGACCCACAGGATGAGGCACAGTCGGCCTGCCAGGTCATGCCTCCCCACCAGGCAGACCCTGTGTTTATTAACTGGCCCAGTGGGCTGACCCCAAGAAAAACTAGAAGGTGAGTCGCCTCGCCCCCCACAGTCCAGTGGCATTTTCCCTCCATCCTCCACTCCCAGGAAAAGGCCTGAAGTCTATATTACCACTCCCTAGAGCATTGTATATTTAATACTTCTCCCAGACATGGAGTCGATGGCTTTCTTTGTCATAATCTTCCACATCCTTGCCCCAAGGGGGCAAAGACGGATCCACCATCACCACCTATGGATACTGGAGTGTTTGGGAGCAGGCACCCTTTTGCAGACCCCTTACAGACAGTCCAGGCAAATGGCCGCACATGCTGACGACCACGAAGGAGGACAGGGCAGAGCACTAGAGTGGGTGAAGAAATCATGGTGATTTCCAGCTCTGTGGGTCACCAGTGGGCCATCCTGAGCAGACTACTCGCTGACCTGGAACTTAAGTAAGATACAACACAGTCAGGTCTACCTAATGGGATGCTCAAATGAAAGAATGCAAGTAAAATGCTTTGTAAATGATGAGAGTGACTACTGCTTTGCTCGTAGGACAACGTCAATGAGAAGTAAGTGTTACCTCCATCTAGAGCCCAAAGAATTCAAAAAGAACCTGCCCAAACGATCATACAGAAGGCAAAAAGCTGTGTTTTCTTAACCTATTGAGCCAAAAGTTATAAGGAAATGATGAGAAAGGAGAAAACGTAATATTGTATTGAAACTGGCAGGAAGGTAATATGAATTTATGAGCCAAATAAAATATTTATGCCCTAGGTATTCTTGAAAGTTATATATAGTTATATTTTCTTATCACCACATAAAAGAAATAGGGTGATTCTGTTCAGAAAAATTCCATCAAATCAATAATACCTAATAACTGCATGACATAAAAATAGTATACCAAAATCTGTGAAAGGTTTTCTTTATTCTGTGTTCTTTATTTCAATTCATGGCATCACCATCTACCTCTTCATCCAAGTCAGATTCCTCCCTTTCTCTCAACCCCCGTACATCCCATCAGCACCAATTCTAACCGTTTTATCTCTACCTTGCACATACTACATACCTCAGTCTCCCTCCCTTATCACCCATACTTATCTGTCCCGCCCTCTAACCTAGAAGCCTTTTGAAAGGATAGGCCATATTCATTTAACTGTGTATCTACAGATCCAAAAGGTGGTGGAAGGAGGGCCCCACATCCCAGGGGCAGCACAGCAGAGTGTGAGAAGTGGGCCTTCCCCAACTGCATGCCTGCAAGGTGGGTTTAGAGGTAAAGAGGTGTGCAGCTCTGAGCTGGGGTGAGAAATACAAAATGGAGGTTGCAGGAGCTGCGAGGGAAAATCTGCTTTTCCCACACTCATTATTCCTTCTGGATGGCAACTATACAACCATAGTGGTCAAGAACTTGAGCCCTAGCATCACGAAGAACTGGCTCTGATAACTAATGGCTGTATGACCTTGGGCAAGTTATTTAGCATCTCACCTGAACAAATGAGACCAATAACAGCACTAAATGGGAAAGGGCAGTGTAATGAGTAAGTAGCCAGTGAAATGATGCTTGTACAGTGCTTCGCACAAAGTTGCTTGTAGTGAGCGCACCATTACCATTAGCTATCTCTGCTCTTCTCTTCTCATTCTGCCTCAGCTAACAGGTCACTGAGGACCTGCAGCTCACAGGTGAGTTTGGAAATTTACCACTGCCACCTCCTCAGAGTCTCAGATGGGAAGACAGGCATACAGGGCAGGGAAAGACTTGAGGAACAAAAATGGAGGGGTAGGCTAGCAAGAAACTCCACACTACCCACTTTCAAACAGTTAACTCTGTCTGTGCTGTTACCTCTTTTCTCTTTCCCTAATTCTCTCTTAGTCTCTTTTAACTTTCCTTCTTTTTCTTTTACTGCCCCCTATCTACCTTTTTTCTTGTGTGAGCAGCAGGAAGAACATGAAAGTTGGAGTGTGAGAGACCTGAATCCAGGTCTTAATTTGGCCATGTGTATGTGTGTGGTGCAGAGAGTTATACCTGATATTTCTGAGTCTTGCTTTCAAGCCCATTGTAAAATAGAAAATGAATGCCTGGAGATGAAATCAGTTAATGTACACCAACCCCTGGCACACAGTGTGACACAGTGAAGACAATGAGCAAAGTTGCTACTGGTCTCTAGAGGTAGGAATTCCAGGTCTTTCCTTCTCCTCCCATGGCCCATGACCCAACCCCAGTTTGCTCCCCATTGAGATATGTAATGGTTAATTTTATGGCAACTTGGCTAGACTATGGTAACATAATTCCTTAGTGAAACATTAGTCTATATTTTGCTGTAAACGTGTTTTTAGATGTTATTTGTTTTTTAGACATTTATAATCAGTAGACTTTAAGTAAAGTAGATTATCCTCCATAATGTGGGTGGTGGGCCTCATCTAATCAGTTGAAGGTCTTAAGCGCAAACAAGTTTCCCTTGAGGTTTCCCAAAGAAGTAACTCTGCTTCCAGACTGCAACATAGAAATTCTGCCTGACTCTCCAGCGTTGGGACTCAGGACTGCAGCATCAACTTTTACATGAATCTCCTCCAGCCTGCCAGTTTGCCTACAAATTTTGAGTTTGCCAGCCCCCACAATTACGTGTCAATTCCTTAAAATAAATATCTGTCTGTCTGTCTGTCTACCTACCTACCTAGCTATCTCCCATTGGTTCTGTTTCTCTGGAGTACCCTGACTTATATAGGGTACTACTCAGATTGGCTAACCCGTCACCCTGATTTGGACACACCACTTGTGGCAGAGATCCAGAGCCAATTTAAAAGCCAGTGTGGATAAAAATGGCTCTTTTGTTTCTCTCTTTCAAGCAATCTGCCATGGAAGTGTTTCAACCAACTTGCTCGGTCTCCTTAGCTTCCTTCTCACACAGGACTAGAACTATGCTCTGCCTGTCGGAGCTGGCTGCAAGGCTGGGCCCTCTGTCTATCTCAGGCTACTCTCTGGAGGGTTGGAGGATGTAGAGGACAATGTGCTTTCTCATCTTTACCTCTTAGTGACTACACAAATCAATCCAGAAAACCCTGGTTGGACATTGTGGGGTGAAGTACACAGAGGAGACAGGAAGCCAACTTTGACATAAAGCTAGTAATTCCTAACAACTTAAGAGACTACCAAGCCCAGCTTAGGGAAGTTCTTTGCATTAAGTTTGAGGTCAAAACCATAGCTAAAATCTAGAGTTAAAAGTTTATTAAAATTAAAAAAAAAAAAAACCCTACAGCTAATAACAGTGTTACTCAGCTGTTCCATGCCAGGACCCCACAGTGAGAGATAATTTGTCCACGGCAATATTCCAAGAGCTCCTGGGCAAATACTATTTTTAATACCATCAAACGCTCACACCAGCTTTTAACATCAGATGCATCAGCAACTCGCTGCTGATGTGATTTATCATCGCTTAGGTACATCTGCTCTGCCTTTAATTAATTATTATTATTATTGTTATTTTCTTCATCTCTCTTCCCTGTGTTTTTCTTTCCTTTCCACCTTTCTCCTCCTTCATTCTCATCTTCCTTTCCTTTCCTCTTTCCGCGCCTCTCTCTTTTCAGCATCTCCCCTCCCTCCATCATTACCCTTTCAAGACTGCCTGGAGGAGCAGGGAGAATCATCCTCTCCTAGGTCCTATCCCCTCTGGGTGAGGGCAGGCATGAGGAGCAGCTCTGAGCAAAAGGGCCCAGAGAGTACACACCAGGCGAGCATCCGCAGGGAGAAGGTGTGTAGAGATAAAGGATGTGGGTAATCTGAAAGACGAGAGGCGGCAGAGAGGGACATTGCATGCTTCGTCGTGTTCCTTTTCAATCGAATAGCACAGAACTTAAGAACGTATGTTCAGGTGCCTGCTGCTTGGGTTTTAATTTTAGTTCTCCTAATTTCTAGACACATTACTTGGGCACTTTATTTACCTACTCAAGGCTTAGTGTCTTCATCTATAAAATGAGAACAGAAATACGACCTACCCCATACAGTTATTGTGAGGATTAAAGGAGTAAATAAAACACCTGTTAAGTGCTTAGAACTCTGCCTAGCACATGGCAGATAGAAATGTTAGCTGTCCTCAGTCCCACTGGGAAATTGAGGCAGCTGGCAAGAATCAAAACCCACTTCTCACCTTACCCCTCTCTAAAATCCAAGAGAAACCTGACCCTACAAGAGAGGGGAAGAGAGACAGTACCGTCAAGGCCAGGAGGCACAGGTTCCACGCAGTTTATGATGAAACTTTCAACGTGCTGATGCATAGAAAAAGTACACTATGGGTTAAGAAGGGCTTTGGCGCTGGCCTGAGACTCTAGCCATCTGTAACAATGGGTATAACACAGGCAACTATATTTCAAATGCCCATCTTACCAATAATCTTTTGGGACACTTCTACATTTTTTAGATGGCAACTGCCCACAACTCCAACATGCACATAAGTTCCGAAAAATTTAAACCTCAAATTTAGTACATCATAAACATTTCGTACATTTAAAGTATGCTAGGTTCAGAAGCACTTTCTTAAACATGGTACTAGTTTATAGGTTATTTGTTCCTTTAACTGTTTAATTTTTCTTGATTATTCTTTCAAATTTTACAATTGACAAATCTCTTCTCTTATTTTTTAATTGAATCCTAAATATATAGATAGAAAATCTGGATCATTTTCATACTGAAGCTTGATGATGACCCGTAGGAGCCATTCTTTTGAGATTCGAGGTTCTTGGCTCCAAACAGGAAGGTTGTACATGTCAGCCACATGGAAGAATGATGGACTAAGGGTCACTGCGGATATGAAAGGAGACTCTGGGTCCAATGTCAAATATTTACACATATTGTCACAGCAGGGGCGGGGGAAGAATATGAGTTTCTCTTCTAGGATACCAACCTCCTCGGAGATGACCATTGAAGATAAAGGAAGCTAGTGCTGGCCCTGTCGTATTTAAAAAGATGAGGTTGAGAAATAGTGCGAGGTTTTAAGGGGGCTGCACTGACTACATTGAACCCTGCTTCCCTGGAACACCTTAAATGGCTTCCGGGACACACGACAAAGTCAGGAAACCAGACGAAGGATCTTAAGGAGCTCAGGAGAAGCCTAGGAAGACTTGCTTCTCCTTCATCCTTGGCTCACATTTCACCTCACATGACAGCAGCTCACATTGCCATGACTGCTTTGCATTCCCCACTAGAGAACGAGCTCCTGGAAAGCAGGCCGTGTGTTCTTGCATCTCATGTCCCGGCGCTCGGCACCGCGTTAAAATCACAGAAAATATTTGAAATACATGTTTCTTGAATTACTGAGTAAAGTAATTCATCAAACACTTGACACCTTACTGTGCGAAAGAAGAAATGGGTTTGAAAATGTAATTTTGATAGCATAAAATATATAAAAGTAATGTGTCTTAAAAATAATAATAATAAATCCTACTTAAAAAAAAAATAAGGTATCTTACCTGGTGACTGCTGGTTTCAGATACTTTAACATCCAAAGATCCTGCCAGGACAGCATACCAGTTTGTTCCGATATCACCTTGACGAAACACTAAAAAAGAAACAGTGATATAAATAAACCAGCTATAAGATGGTTTTACCATATGACCTGAGGGTTTCTAACTGGTATTATAAACATGACTTGGACCTAGCTGAGCTTTCTACTGGTCCTCTATTCCCACAAGAACAAGATACATTTTTCTGTTCCTCATCTATCACCAAAGCTATATCCTATTTAATATTCTATGAAGTAGAACTCTATTAAACTGAACTCTTTTATATTTACAGAACAGTCATAAGGATGATGAACCAAAATACTATAGGATCCTTTGAATTTAAGAAGAATTGAGTGATGTTCTATGCAATTTATCTTAAATACACTTCATTGTATGGCAATTCTCGGGGTACATATTAAAGAATATAAGGTTGTTTGACTTAACAAAATAAGACTTTACCCCCATTTTTTAAGTCTATTTCTATTAAAAGCAATATGTTTTCTAAGATAGAATGTCTCCTTTTAAGCTAACCAATGCATGACAAAGAAAAATAAAATCTGTTTGAAAAGTTTTAACTACTGTATTATCATGGCCCTTTTTCTGTTTGTTTTATAAGTTCACCGTTTTTAGGCATTAGGAGTTAACTGCTCTTTGGAAATAACTCTCCTCACAAGTTTCTGGATCTGATTTCACTCTACGTTTAGATATTTAAAGAGAACCCTAGCTCCCATATCGTGTTAAGGCCAATACATGGAAAGTCATTCTGAAACACTGGTTCAAAAATCTCACACAAACCCAACCATTCTTTTAAATATGCCAGCTAAATAACTAGATGGAATGATCTGATATTTTAAAATTCTTTTCACAGTTAGAGTCAGAGGTCTAGTGATTCAGTGAGAAATCCATGACAGCTCAGTGGGACAGCTGAATTCTGGCAAGGCTAATGCTCAATGCATAAGCCTCTGGGAGCCATAATTAATGATGACAAGCTGCTCTAGACTCCCTGACTAAGACATGCTGTGGAAAGGCAAAGAATGACAATGGCATCCTACCAAGTGCAATAATAAGCTTAAAATGGGGAACCAATGAGTTTATAGCTGGCCTCTCCCTTAACTGCTGTTCCTGGCCTTTGTAAGTGACTTGTTTTAGAGTTAGGGCTTTGCCTTTTATGAACTTTCTAGCCCCCAAAGGCATTATCATTTGCCAACCAAATTTACATTATGTATCATAGATACATTCTGAAAATAGCTTTAAAAAATAGAAAATAGAGTCTCATACCCAAGAGAATAAAGTTTCTGATATCAATAAAAATATTAGTTTGAAAACAGTATACATGGATGATTTTTTAATAGAATTATAACCATGTGTGTACACATGGGAAACATCTCTAAGGGCACACTCAGAGTATTAGTAGTTGTCTCTGGGTTTGGGGATTGCAGGTGATTTTTATTTTGTCTTTTAAATTTTCTACAATGATGTTGTGACAGACTTTGTTGGTTTCTCATCCAGAATCATGCCCTCCCTTCCTCTTATCTAACTGAACATTACGTACACAAGAATTATACATAAGTTCCGCTCTCCTTCAAGGGCCAAGTGTTCTGAGCATGTGAGTTCCTTTCCTAGCATCACTGGGGTAATCACGATTGGTCTCATTCAATCACATGATACCATTTTCTTTGCCAGTAATTGGCTTAGACATGGGCATATGATGCAATTCTGGCCAATAAAACAATACAGAAAGTTTGTTGGGGGATTTCTGGAAAAGAGCACAAGAAGAAATAGTCCATGGCAGGATGTTTTTGTAATGGCATGTAATGTCTCCAACTGCTACAGGTGTCTAAGTATCATTTGGGATAAGTCCAAGGACAAAAGCCAACACCTGGGAATGTATAGTAAAAAAAGAAAAACAAACTAAAAAAAAAAAAAGATGGAGGGATCTGCCACCTAAATAATGTTATTGGCCACTTAATTAACCAACCTTGAAGCCATCCTACCTCAAGACTTCTGGTATATGAGTAATTGATTTTTCCCCTTGTACGAGCAATTGATTATTTGAGCCAATTGGGTGGGAGTTTCTATTACTTCAGTAGAAAGTATCCCAACATAAAAGCATTATTTTTTAATGAAAAACTGCTTTTTTAAAATGCAGTTATCACCCTATCGTTTTACTACCTCTGCCCCTTATTCATACCTGAAATAGATGATATCACTGAGGTTAATCCAAAACATTACTTAGCATTAGTTAAGAGACCTTTATCTTTCTTTAACATCCTACTGATGAACATATTTCTTGGGTTCAAGAAAACCATTATTTGAATTTCT
Organism: Eonycteris spelaea; assembly: GCA_003508835.1. Taxonomy (NCBI): domain Eukaryota; kingdom Metazoa; phylum Chordata; class Mammalia; order Chiroptera; family Pteropodidae; genus Eonycteris; species Eonycteris spelaea. Next base: position 8,559,594 of record PUFA01000024.1, on the reverse strand, counting down.
AAGAATACAGCTGAATATATAAATCAGTACATCTTTCTAGCTCTATATGGAAAGCAGGCTGCCTTGAAAGAACCATGTATATGCCATGAAGAAAGGAGTTAAGGAAATACCTAAATGGAATTGAATAAACAAAGTAGAGGGAAATGTCAACCTAATACCTTCAATTGAAGCTCAAATATTTGGCATATAAATACCCCATGTGCCATCTATCCCCACAGGAAAACCACAAATAAACACAAGCCATAAATGACAATACACCCCTGGAGTTGCATTTCTTACATGTTATTCCTTTCTCCAGATTCTCATAATAACCACATAAACAAATCTGATGAAGGAGATTTGGGTGAAATTTTTCAAAAGCTTTAACTTCTTTCAGCCGTGTGAAGATTATATCTACATCTTCACTGGATCGTTCCAATGGTCTATAAAGGAGAGAAAAGGCACAAAAAGCTGTATCAGTAAGGGTTTACTTGAGTCAACATGCATTATTTTAGTTATAGTCAAGTTTATGTAACTGCTCCAATTGCAAGTTTTTCATTGCAAATATTTATCTACCTAGCCCCATCATAGGTATTTCCAAGCTTTTGTCAACTGTTCACATTAACTCATGACTACTGCTGATGGTGTGATATTGCAATTTATAAGATATTTATATTTGGTCTTTGTCCACAGTTTCTGGCACATAGCTCCTAAAACTTGTAATTTCCTATATAGGAGCCATAGGGGCATATTTTTTTTTATAATATTTTGTCTTTTGTCCTCAATTCCTGAAATGCTTCAGATCCATGAAGTTCAAACGGAAGTGTCTTGTTATTCATAACAAGCCCTTTTCAACTACAACTGAGTTTATGTTAATGAGGTGAGTTTTGGCAAGCCCCTAGTAACCTAAGGATGGTGGCAGATTGTCAGGGGAACCACCAACCTGATTAAAGGGTTGGAACTTTCAGCCTTATCCCCAAATTCCCAGAAAGAGGCTAGAGATTGAGTTTTATCACCAAAGGCCAAGGATTTAATCAAGTATGCCTACATAACGAAGGCCCCATAAAAATCTGAACTACTTGAGAGCTTCCAGCTTGGTGAACATGTGGAGATCTGGGGATAGTGGAGTATAAACGGTCCATGCCCTTTTCCATACCTTGTTCTATATATCTCTTCCATCAGGCTTTTCCTGAATTATACTTTATTAAAAAACAAAAAAACAAAAAACTGGTACTCTACTAAGTAAACTCTTTCCCTGAGTTCTGTGACCCCTTCTGGCAAATTAATTAAACCTGAGGAGGAAGTGGTAGAAACCTCTCTGATTTATATCCCATTGGTCAGAAGCAGAGGTGATAACCTGAACTTGTGATTGGCATTTGAAGTGGGGGTAGCGTGAGTGGGGGTGATAATTCTTATGGGATTAAGTTTTCAACCTGTAGGATCTAAAGATAGAGTCAGAATTGAACTGGGTTCAGTTAGATTGTAGGAAACCTAGCTGGTGTCTCAGAACTGCTCATCTTGTGTCAAATTGAGTATTATGGGTTAAAGTGTGTCCGTCCCAAAAAACATGTGGAAGTCCTAACACCTGGCACCTGTGAGTATGACCTGAATTGGAAATAGAATCTTTGCTGATGTAGTCAAGTTAAGATGAGGTCATAGTGGGTTAGGGCGGGCCATAATCCAATAACTGTTGTCCTTATATGAGGAGGGAGATTTGGACAGAGACAGTGGGAAAATGGCCATGTAAAGGTGGAAGCAGAGATTGGAGTGATGCATTTACAAGCCCAGGAATGCCAAGGATTGTTGGCAACCACCATAAACTAGAAAGAGGCAAGGAAGGATCTTGCTCTAGAGCCTTTGGGAGAACATGGCCCTGCTGACTTCAGATTTCTGGCCTCCAGAACCAATAAATCCCTGTGTTTTAAACTACCTAGTTTGTGGTATCTTGTTTGGGCAGCCCTAGGAAATGAATACAGAAGGCATATGTTTCAGATTCTATAGCCACAAGCTGGAGACTTTGTGTAAGTGACAAATAAACCTCCACTGTGTGAAGCTATTGAGATCTGGTGGGGGGTGGGGCAGGGATTACCACAGCATCACCTAGCATCACCTAAACTAACACCACGGTCAGGATTGGATGTGCCATAGTTCCAAGGAACTTGGGACACTGTCAGAGGACGACAGATCCCACCATAATGGATGAACATTTTTGGAGGACATAGATGACCTGTCACTTTTGGGAAGAACTAAGATTCACGTTTTCATGAATTTTGTTCAGAGGCTTTTCACCTGCCCTTATCATACTTTCAGGCCCAAGAAAACTAGATGAAAAGAATATGCCAACAACCTCGGCTAGCCTCCCAACCAATCTCTGCTGAAAGGGCTTGGGCTCTGCTCCCTAGAGAGGAGGGAAATCCTGTGCATTAGTGCCCAGTTTACGAGATGACCAAGGACCTGAAAGAGCTGAGAGGTTTGCAGGCTTTTCCAGGGAAGGTACAGCACATCAGTATCAGTGCCTCTTTCTACCTTTTGGCCCTTTGGAAGGGCTTTAGAAACTCCCTCCCAGAAGTTATGGGGCTTTGAAATAGGTTAGAACTTCTTCAGCAGTTAATAAAGGGGTACAGACAGCTTTCAACAACAAGAGTCTTTGTGTGTCCAGTGGGAAAGCGTTTTGTAGGTAGTGAGGGTGACAGAGGCTGGTAGAGGTGCCTCTCAGTGAGAAGCCAAGCCAGCAGGGCACACTTTGTGGGGTGCAGTGTTGGCAACAGCAGGGAGTCACACCAGCCACAGCAAGCAGCCACGTGAATTCCATGAGTCACTGCCACAGCAACACCAGCACTAGCCTGCAGGCCCCGAAGCAACAGCAACATTTAGGTGACCAAAGGAGGAATCACAATGACTTCTGTGAGCTGAAAACTGCCTGGACATTGATATGATGGCTACTACTTTGTTACATAGGAAAAGAGATAAATGGAGATTAGAATCCGTCTTCCATCAAGAAGGAAAGCAGCATCCCATTTCGTTTATTCTACCTAGAGCTTGACCTATATTAGGAAAGCAGATTAGGCGGCTTAAATATTTTGGGCCCAATGCTCTCCAGAAGAAACGGGACTCCAGAAGAAACGTGAAGCAGCAAAAGAAAAACTTACATACTTCCCTACATTCCAAAAAAAGGACAGAAGACCTTCAAGGTTGTTAACCTGATTGTATGTGGTAGAGTGACAAAAGATACTTGGAAAGCCAAAGTTGATTAGAGAAAATCAGGATAGATTTGAAATCTCTCCTCCTGATATTTTCTTTGGACACCACAAATTACATCCTAAAAATGTCTCCCGTTGTCTAAACATTTAAGCCACAGAAACAATGAAAAGCAATGTTTTATCCGTCATTGTTTTTACTGGCTACTTCATGGAGTGGGGAAAATTCCACTCAGCTATTAACTGACATCTTTACTATCCCACCTCTATAATCTGCTACCAGTCATAATTGTTCTATTGCCCCTCTTCTGGTGAATCCATCATTTCCAAGGCCATATACATTCTCATCCCTATAGAGGTCATGCTTATAGCACTCCCCTTATAAACCCCACAGTACCCAGTAGAGGACCAACCAGCAAGAAGTCCTTGGGTGTGATGTTCTACAGTGACCTCCACTGAACTCCAGATCTTCTCTCCCACATCTGCTTCTGCACCTGTTCTCCTTATTTCCATGTGTGTAGCAGGCTTGTCTTCCCTCATCACATCCTGGTAATTCGACCTGCTCAGTGTCTCTTAAATCCGTCCCCTCCTCTTAGCCCCTACTGTCACTGCCTCAGTTGAGTGTGAATGAAGGGCACGCGAAGCCTATGTTGGGGTATAAAGGGGAATGGGTGGCAGTCCTTTCCTAGGAGGCTAGAGAACTTGGGTTCCATTTAACAGTCAGCGAAAGTATTTTAAGCAAGGTAGTGACATGACTGGATGTGCATTTTGGAAAGATTACCTTGACTGCAAGTAGAGGCAGATGGGAGAGAGTAAAGACCAGCCGTCAAGAGGACAGTTAGGAAGCTCTGGCAGTACATCAAAGTGATGAGTTGGGTTTCTCTAATTATAACCAACTCCCTTCCGCTCCCTTAATAACGGCATACAGCTGGTCCCCTAAGTAAAAGTAAAAGCTCCAAGTTCAGAGAAGTTATTTCCCTAGCCAAGCATCTGACACCCAGGGCCCATTTTTTAAAAATCAATCGTTTAAAAACCTTTACTTTTAAAACATGTTCAAACAGCAAAAAGAATCATTTACAAAAGAAGGCACTGCATGGGCAGGGTTCTGAGGCTAACCCAGTGACCCACGCCCTTGGATAATACCCTTGAAGGTGGGCAGGGGCTGTAATGTCCTTGTAGTCAGAATACAGCAAAAGTGGGGAGATAATACTCCCATGATTATGTTAGGCATATGACAAAAATGGAGATTTTGCAGATGTAATTAAGATCCCTAATCCGTTAACTTTGTTAATCAAAAGAGAGGTTTTCCCCCAGGTGGGCCTAACCTAAACCAAGTGAGTCCTTTAAAAGAGGGTGGGAGAAGTGGGAGATTCTTTCTAGCCTTAAAGAAGGAAGCTGCCATTTTGCAAGAGGGCCACATAGCATGGAACGTGCAAGGCTCTGGGCTGGCAGCTAGCGGGAAAACAGGGACCTCGAACCTACAATTTCAAAGAATTGAATTCTAACAACAATCACGTGAACTTAGAAGAGGTCCTCAAGCTCCAGAGAGGAACGCAGCCGAGTCAGCACCTTGATTTCAGCCTTTAAGACTGAGCGGAGGATTCAGACAAACTGCGCTCGGGCTCCTGCGCCATGGAAAGGCGAGCTAATGTGTGCTGTTCTGCACCACTAGGTTTGTGGGAATTTGTTAAACAGCAGTAGAAGGCTACCACAGACTCATTTTCTCACACTGACTCATTTCCTTATGACCAGCTTACAGGTCACTTCCTTCACAACAGCTTTTCCTTATGACATTCTCTCTCTTCTCTGAAATCCAACCGATAACATTTTTTTGCATCTGATCTCATTATTTTATTATTTTACATTTCATGCATGTAAATTTTATCTTCTTGGAGATACTGTCATTCTTCTATACATTCAGTCAGTAAATACTATTTGGGTCCTATTTTTTATAAACTGCTGAGTCATGTTTTTCTCCTTTGTTTTAGCTTTTTTCTCCTTCTGACGGTCTTCAGCTCTTTCACTCAGCTGACTGGTGAGAGGGTGGCCCACCCCATGGCAAAGGGTTTGCAAATCTTGATTATACCAAACAAGAGGTCATCTAAGCAGAGATACTTCTACTGATCTTACGGTTATTATACATCGTTTCCCACAAATGCTTACATGTTATTATTTTGTGCACCGTTATTTAGTGCTAACTCCTGCAGAAGCTCTGAAGGACCTTGTGGGCCAATGGACTGCAACACTCAACGGCCAGACCTGTAGGGGTGCAGTAAGTAGGTGAGGAAGCGAAAGGGGAAAAGGGGCGGCAGGACTGCTCTGCTCAGATGTCTTTCCATAATCATAAAATCAGCCAAGAAGTGGACAATAACAACAGATTTAATAGCACTGTCTTCTTACAGGAATGCATGTAATACTTAATTTCCTCAACTACTTCACTTGTATTTTTTTTTTTATTTTCAATTATAGTTGAAAGGCAGTATTATATTAGTTTCAGGTGTATTGTTTTTAATTTCCAGATGTCTTTTGAATATCAGTAAATGCATTTCAGAACATTAGGTATAATTTTAACTAAATACATTTGCATTAAAATGACTGCAATTTGTTCATTTTGTCCCTTCCCCTAATGAACTGTTAAATACAAGATAATACATGTGAGCTCTATAAATTATAAAGTACCAGAGAAATTATTACTGGTACCACCATTTTTGTCATCATCATCATTATTAGCCACGAAGAACTTTAAAGAAGTATCTCATGAAAGAATAAATAAAGTTTTTAAAAATATACAACAGAGGGTGGGGGGAAGAAGAGGGGGCAAAGGGGGTCAAAATATGTAGTAACAGAAAGAAATCTAACTATGGGAGCTGAACACACAATGTAAATATAAATATGCCTATTAAAGTGTGCAGCTGAAACTTACCAGATTTTGTTAAACAATGTCATCATTAAATAATTAATTAACTTGAAAAAATTAAAAATTAAAAAATAAAAACATACCAGAATTTTCATGTGCCTTTTGAAAGTTTTATAGATAGGTGTGCATGTATTTTTCCCTATATATTGTAATAGTGAGATCTCAAACACGATTTACTTTAACAATCTTGGCCTTTTTGTAATACTATTAACTTTTCAAAGGGCTTTGAAAATTTTGATCAAGACACAGAGGTTATGTGAGTATTAGTATGCTAAAATCATGTGTATTTATAACGCCATTGATGACATGGATCTATCAAGTCTTTGTAACTCAAGATGTTTACCACTTATCATGTTATCATTTTAATTATATGACTATTAACCACTTAGAATAGTGAAATGTTTACTCTTTACTAATTACAAGTTTTCCCAATAATGTCAACAAAATTCAGAAAGAAGGTGTTGAAAATGCATTCATTCAATCTGCAAATATTTAGTGAATATCTACATGGAAGGAGAACAGAGCCCTCCAGTGATTAAAAGAACACAGTTCCTGCACACAGAAAGTTAAAACTGAATTAGAGAGATTTGTACACATATAGCAATTATCAAACTTTATCATGGTAAGAAGCACAATTAAAACAGGAAAAAGGGAATAGGAGTTCAGAGGAGGAACAGACATCACTTATAGATGAAAGTTCTACAGAGACTTCATAAAGGCGTTATTGTAAATTCTCCATAAAATCAGTTTTCTCATTTCTTTTTTTATTACTACAATAACACCATTTTTGGTTGTTTAGTCTAAAAATGTGTATCACTACAGCCACCCTCACTAGAGACCTGTTCTACTGACTCCTCCTCTGAGTTTTGTACCCACCAAACCCCCCACCACACACACACACACACACACACACACACACACACACACAGATACGTACATACATACAGATACATACAAACACACATATACAGACATACATACAGAAATGCATAAACACAGATGCATACACAAATACGTACAAACGCACATATACACATAAACACTGACAAAGATTTTTTTGTTTGCCAAACTTTAGTCAGTCTTCTGAACTTTGTCTTGGGCCTATCTGTGAACATCCTTGTAAGATCCAGTTCTAGCAAGACTCTTGCTAAGTCAGTTTAACCAGAACCCCCCACCCTCGATACCTGACCACCCTCGAAATCTGATCCTCATCCTCTACCATCCCCCAGGTGACATCTGGTCACTGTGGCCCATCTTCAGCAAGAATTCTGTTAGGTCAGTTTAGCGAGAACCCCCCTTACCCCTGATGTTTCCTCTTAGTAATTTTCGATCCACTGATTCCCCCACCCTGCTCCTCATCTATAAATTCCCACCTGCCCATACTGTACACCGAACTGGGCCCGATCTCTCACCCCCACTGTAAAATCCTATTTCAGTGTTCCCTGCATCTTTTGTGATGGTCCTGAATAATGTCTGCCTTACCATCTTTAACAAGTGTTAGTGAATATTGTTTCTTTAACAAAACACACATCCATACATATACACAGATGCACATGCACAAACACACATCCTTCAACTCAATCAATTGCCAAAATTCTCTCTCAGCTCTTGATTCTGTTTGTGTTCAGGGAGACTCAGAAGAATTCCCCCTGGTGGGTCCTGAGACTGCAGGTGCAACTGCAGCTTTTATCCTCACAGCTAAGACTGTCACAAGGCACACCAAGACCTCTGTAACCCTTCCAACATATGGCCTGCACATCTGCCGTCAGGGAGCATAACACATGGTTTTCCAATTCTTGACCAAATGCCTCCCTATTTAAAACTATGTTTGCTTGCTGTTATATCTCTATAAAAGAGTGAAAACTGCCTCTCAGGGTCTCAAATGAGATAAGAGAGTCATGACTGGGAGGTCACTGTGGACCTCCCTTTTGGCCTTGAACAGAGCAATAGGAGGCATCAGAATACCTCCACCTCTCTTTCACTGGCAACCACTCTGGCATTTATCCCATGGCAAGAGAGATGCCAGCTCTGGGGCCCAGGGCGATTTGAATGGTTGAAAAAGCCCACCTTCAGGCAGAGGGCAAGAACAACCCTGCTAATATTTCAATAATGCTTGACCCTGAGTTTGTTAGCGAACAGAGAGAGAGAGATATCTTTTTGACTAGGCTCAGTGTGTTGCAATTTGTCTCAGTACAATTAAAATACAAAATCAAAGTACATCCTTGCCCAATTTTAACAGACACTTTTCAAAAACCTTCTCTGACTGTCCACAAATATCTAAACTCAGTGCGGCATCATCGGGTGGACATAAATCTCTCCACAACTCTCTCCCAGACCCCAGTTACACTGGGATGCTTCCTGGAGCTGAAACAACACATAAAATAGAACTCTGTCCTCATTTTCCCTACATAATGCACTTGTTCTACCAGCATCAAGTTAAAAATAATTTCTTCTGACTCCTTCAAAGTCTAAGATGACTCAGACAACTGATGTTTCTTTTAAATGCTTTCCAGATCATCTGAACTGATGACTTTTCTTTTTACATCTCGATGCTATTTTCACTATAGTAAGAAGAGGTTCTCAAAAATCATTCCACAGCACCTAGGCCTACACTAAAATTTGAGATGACTCTGTTCAAAAGATTGCCATTCCTACAACTAAATTTGGAGCTCCCTAAGGGTCTTTAGTTTGTGAGGATTAGAGAATAAGTGTCTCGAGTCAGAATCTTCTGATAATCTTGTCTTAGCACCCTTTATTACTGGGCAAGAAGAAGGAGAAAGAACATGGAAAAAAGGAAGAATAGTGAGGATGAGGGGAGAGGAGAGGATATTACTTTATCTAGAGCAGTGATTCTCAATCTTTTATCCATCCCAACCCACCTGGGGCACAGGATACACACCCATGAGTAGCAGCAGACGAAAGCCTATTTTAGGAAGTTTTATAAACACTTTACCCTTACTGGATCAGCTGGTTGAAAATCTCTGGCTTTAAAAGTTGGCATGACCATATAATGGTGGATCCATGTCATTATATATTTGTCCAAACTCATGGAATATAAAGCAAGAGTGAACCTTAATGTCAACTATGGACTTTGGGAGATAATGATGTCAATGTAGGTTCATCATTTGTAACAAATGGACCACTCTGGTGAGTGATGTTGATAACGGGGGAGGCTGTGCATGTGTGGGCACAGCGGGCATATGGAAATTCTCTATACTTTCCACTCAATTTTGTTGTGAACTTAAAAGTGCTCTAAAAAATTAAATCTAATTTAAAAAAGAGAGAGGGTAGTGGTTTTTGAACTCATGTGCCTATAAGGCTTGTGGCCTTTTACTTATTCATTTTAAACCCAGCTATTCATGGAAAACCTCTTGCATCTTGCTGCCTCTCAGATATTCCTCTGTCCCTCACCCCTTGTCCTCTCTACCCTCTACCTCGGCACATGCTGTTGGTGCCCCTGCTGAGAACAACGTGAAGAAACCACAGAATAAATGGATAAAGATGCTAAATCAGGAACGTGATTTGAGAGTAGTATGTAAGTATAACATTGAAAAGAGTGCTGGTTGATTATTCACAATAGCCAAGATATGGCAACAACCAAAATATCAAGCAACAGATGAAGGGATAAAGAAAATGTGGTATATACATATAATGGAATATTTTTCAGCCTTAAAAAAGATGGAATTCCTGCCACATGTGACGACATGGATGAACCTGGAAGACATTACATTAAGTGAAATGAGCTGGTCTTTGGAGGACAAATACTGCATGACTGGTCAAACTCAAAAAACAGAATAGAATAGGGTTGCCAAGGACTGGAGAAAGGGGAAAATGAGGAGCTGCTGCTTGGTGGATATAAAGTTTTAGTTATACAGGATGCATAAGGTCAGCAGATCTGCTGTACCACTTTGTACCTATAGTTAACAATATTGTATTATACACTTTAAAAATGTCAGAGAATTGATGTCACGCTAATGTTCTTACCACAATTTAAAAAAAAAAAAAGAGAGAGTGCTTATTAGAAGTCAGGAATATTGATTGACACTTATTCCTATCACTAACATTAAGTCACTGTGTGATCCGGAATGTGTCCCTAGTAGAAAAGCCTTCTTAGGAATCAAATACACATTTGCATTCATTTGTTCACTCAGTGAACAAATATTTACTGAACATTTACAAGGAGCAAGGCCCTATTCTGTGACATCATTGTAAGAACACCAACCTGCTTGATAGGCTTTTTGGAAGAACTAAAAATTCCAAAATACTCTAAAAATGTGTTCTAATACATAATATTGAAATCATACTAAAGCACTGTTGAGTTTTAACACATAACTGGGTGATGAGTCTCATTTCTTCCCTAAGACATCTTTGGTCATTAGAATTCACCCATTGAATGAATAGTGTCAATTTCAATAAATGCTGTGAATACAGAAGTAGTTGTATTTTTTTTCATTTTTTATTATTTTTATTTTTTATCTTTCTGCTGTATATTTTTTAAAGTGTGGAAATACATAGTATGTAGGAATAAATATCGGTATAAACCTATGGAGGGCAATTTGATAGTATCTACCACAAATTAGGATATTTTAATACAGTAATTCCAATGATAGGGTTTCTGCAGATATTCTTGAAAATACATAAAATTATATATGTATAAGGATGTGATATAAAATATATCTATAAATGAATATTAATAATGATAAATCCACACACTGGAATAGTATTCAAATTTTGGAAAGAATGAGGATGCTCTATCAATATAAAATAAGCCAAGGTATCATTTGGTAAAAAGCGGAGCTTAGAACACTGTATGTAATGTGCCGTCACTAACATATGGCAGAGGAAAGATAAAATATGTATATATACACATATATATGTATGTATATGTGTGTGTATGTATAAATGCATAAAAGTTTGAACAAAAAACTGGTAATTAGTGTCAATGGTTACCTCCGGGAAATGAACTAAGTGACTTGAGGTACAACAGAGGGAGGAAAACTTAATTTTTCTTGTCTACCTAGAATGAATATACACACGAAAATATTTCCGGGATCCAAACAATTATTATATATACTCTTCCTGGCCGAGTGTTACCACCATCATCTCTTCCCTAAACGATTGCACTGGTACCCTGATAGCAGTCCCTGCTTCCATCCTTGCCCTCCTAGAGTCGCTTTTCCTTGCAGAATCCAGAGCAATTCTTTTTCAGGTTAGGTCAAATCACATCACGTCCCTGCTCTAACATCTCCGTGGCTGCTCATTGAGCTCAGAGTAAAACCCAACATAATCTGGCCCCCACGCCCCACTCCGTTCACCTATTGTTTCTGAGTTCCTTTGGAAGCTCACCTTCTATGATTTTCCTCTTACTCCCTCTTGTCCAGACACATAGGAGTCTTTGCTGCACCTTGAGGCCTCTGCCCCACCTTGGAGCCCTTGCAATAACTATTCTTTCTGCCAAAGATGCTCTCTCCCCAGACATCTGCAAGACTCGCCCCCTCACCTATTGCAAGTCTAAGCACAAATTTTCTTCTTAATGAAGCTTACCCTTACCTCCCTACTTAAAACCACAGTTCCCCTAACAGCACCTAATCCACTTTCACTCAGTATTCTTTTTTTTCCCATAGCACTTAATATCTCTTAACATAATATTTATAATTACATATGATTTACCATGTATTTCAACTGTTGCCTCCATTAGAATGTAAGCTCCATGAAGGCAGGGATTTTGTTCAGATTACTGCTATATCTCCAGTACCTTGAACAGTATCTGACAATATAGTAGGTGTCCAATGAACATTAAAAGAAATATACTTTTGTGCCTTTTGCATTTGTACACAAGAATGTATCATCATTAAAAGTTAATAACATTTCAAAGAAAACTGGAGATTATTTTTTGGTTAAGAAACTGAAAATTTTTTTTGCTGTTTTCTATCACTCTTACAAAATCAGAGTAGTAATGAATCCTCAGACTACCAGTGTTCTCAGTGAAAAAATGCACAAAGAATCATTTTGTTACCTAGTAACAGTGTACATATACATCAGGATTTCTTGGAAGATCCATTTATATTTTCTCATGTGAACCTCTTAGACCATGTTAATTTTCATGACAAATTTAGCAAACCTAAATATTAAAAAATGTGTAATATATACTTTATACATTAAGCCTTTTCTGGAGGTAAAAACAATATGAGAAATGGATATAAGGCAGTTCTAAAGCTATATCCCCAAAACAAGAAGGGACAGGTACCATTTTTCAAGAGATGCATTCGAAGAAATTTATTAAATTAGGCCAAAATTGAAAATGGTTCTAAACTAGAATATATAATATAGCACCAGTGACCACAAGAGGGGTTTCTAACTAATCTGTCCTGTCCCACGATACTTGCAATAAACACAAACACATTTAAATGAGAGTGGGGAGATAAGCCTGAATTTTATCTTTATTGATAATTAATAGGAATAGAAATATTGGTATGTAGACTCATTGGATGAAGACAGGTCTCTAGGTTAAAGATGAGATTATAGGAGCTTGAGTGTTCAGTCCTCGTGAGGAACTAGAACGCAAGCAAGAGAACTAAATAACAGAAAAATTCCTCGGCTTCCAGCGAAGAATCCAAGAGAGAACAGAACAAAGAACTTAACCAAAGCAGGTATCATTTTGACCAGAGCCAAGGGTTTTCAACTAGAACTTATTTCAACAGCTCAGCCACCTGTTATTGAGCCACACACATTAATCAAGTGTCAAAGAAAGCCCTATAGATGTCTTTAGTTCACTAGCAAAATCACGTCTATGTTTAATGCTCCAGATTGGTCACTTAAGAACTATGTGAATGACAGTGTTTTTCTTTAATATGAGAAATTTCTATTTAAAAAAAAAAATCTATTGTTTTAATATAAGAGATAGAGAGCTTCTACTGCTGGCTATAATGGAGTAACTGACTACCACCTCTACAATAAAAAATGTATTAATTGAACAAAATACATGAAGCAAATAAATTCAGTGCTTTCAGAACTGAATAATAGATAACACAGAATTAGGATCCCAGAATGAAGAAAAACACAAGTGGCAATCCACATAATAGTTTTAATATTTTTCCAGGAGACACTTTATGGAACACCAAAAGGGACAGAGAACCCAAGCAGAGCATGGCAGTCTCACTGAGCTGGTGTGGCAGTGATTAGAATTCATGATCCTGAGGTGGTTGGAATTTGTAGTGAAATGAACCAGAGAGAAGGAACTGTTCTTAGAAAGAGCCCCCAAACTGAGCACATTGGTCTTAAGTCATTTGCTGCAAATATGCAGGCCAATACTCATATAGAGAAGCCTGGCAGACATCAGTTCCTGGGGAGTGTAAGCTGAATGGAAATTCTAGAGATTACACAGTATATAGTATCTCTGACAGCCAGGGTATACAGACCTCACTGATCACCCTGGACATTCAACTGAGACTCCAAAAAGGCCAATTTAGCCCCAGATCTACTCTAACAAGGCTTAAAATAAGCCTCAACAAAAAAAGCTAACTGACCAGTAAGTTAACAGCCTATAAAATAGAAGCTGACATCCTTTAAAGAAACAAAATCTCAATATCGTATCAACACAATGTCCAGCACACAATTAGAAATTACTACACATGAAAAGAAATAGGAAAATGTTGCTCATAATCAGAAAAAAAAGTAGGTAGAAATAGATCCGGAAATGACATATCAAAAATATTAAACAAGGACTTTAAAACAGCTATTATAAATATGTAAAAAGAGTTTAAGTTTAGCAAAATGAGTGAACAGAGAGAATATCAGTAGAGAAATAGATATTACTGATAAATACAAAATATGAAAAGAACAAAATTCACTGGATGGTCTTAAAAGTAGATTGGACATTACAGAAGAAAGATAAGTGAACCTTTAGGCAGGCAATAAAAATTATCCAAACTAAAGCACAGAGAGAAAAAAGTTTAAAAAAATAATGGACAGAAACTCAATATTGAGAATTTAGTCTACATATTATTGAAGTCCCAGGAGACAAGAAAGAAAATTGGGAAGAAAAATATATATTTGAAGAAAAAAAATGACTGAAATTTTTCACACTAAAAGTCAGCAATTAGCCTTAAAAAATTTAAAATGTTATGAAACAAAACTTTCTGCTTTGGTCATGATAACTTAAAAGTGGCCACAGATGCTTTGCCATTATCTCCATCAAGAAATGGGACTTATTTTCCCTCTTCATGAATCTAGGATAGCCCTGTGACCAACAGAATGTGATGGAAGCGATACTCTGTGACTTAGATTTAGCACTACCACTAACAAGAAGTACTACCTTGCTTAATCTTCCTGGGCATTGGCTTCCTTATACCCAGAAGAGATATCTTTGAGATTCTATCATCTCTACAAAAGCCAATGTTCTGAGAGGAGTTATATATTGAGGCAATAAATAAATAATAAAAATAAATCAGGATGCTGTGTCAAAGTGTTGTCCTATAATTACTTGACAGTTCAGAATCTGACTATCTTAACCAAAATGGCACTTTTAAATCTATTGCTAAGTGAAAATACACTCAAAATTTGGTTGGAACAATGTTTTCTGTACAATATAGCCCATAGCTTATAAACCAAAAATATACAGTACAGGGTCCTATCAGCTAAAGATTATTGATAAACTAAAGATTATTTAAGGCATGGTAGGATATATTTCTCAAGAGAATTCGAATCCCCTTTTCTTTCACAGTGCTCAGACTTCAACAGTGAGTACACTGTTAAATAAAACTAGAATTGGCTAATAGAGAAAATGTGATATTTTATAAATTTTTGTTACATTAAAACTTTTTGTCATACCCACCTACTAAGACACCTCATTTCCATAGTTCCAACACTACAAATGCCACAGAAAACAGATGCCTTGTATTTCATTCTGGTACCCCTTCAGAGTGTGAAATGGCAAAAGCAGTCCTCACCAACACAAATTTCTAGCATGCCTCACTGGAGAGAATGAAACACCCCAGGCAGCAAACATGATTTGTGCCAAGGACATATGGCAGGGATTATGATTAGTTAGGGATGAAGATTCAATTTGACAGTCTTTCTTTTAACTGTTAGTCATTTTAGTTTTCAAAGTGATGAGAATTAATAGTCCAAGGTAGATAGGCTGGTGTATAGAATGCTGATTTAATAAAAAGAAAGCTGAACTTGCATAACATTTCAGGCAAGGCTTGAATTATTATATCCAGCAATTATGACTACCTAAGCAATGAGATGCCTAGAGACAGAGTTCCTAAAGGGCCAGTGGCTGGTCAAAGTCAATGTCAGAAAGGGACCTTGTCATAGTCATGTATGGTCTATTTAGTAAATAGATATTGAGACTCTCCATCCACGCCAAAGACACGGCTTTAGTTTGAGAGACTATAACAGACTTGCTAAATGCCAGAAGCTGGTTGACCTCTTAGGCCTCCTGTGAGGAATAGGAAGCTGCTCCTCAGGGCCAGGAAGAATCAGATGCTCATACACACCCAGTCCCAAGTCTCTCATCAAGCAAAACAGGAAATACCTTCGTCCCTCAGCTTTTCTTCACCCAAACCCAAGAAAGGACATCGCAATTCTGAATTTCTATCTCTAACCTCTGTCATTTAATAAATCTGTTGCATGTCTACCAAGTGCAGAGTACAGTGAAAAGTTCTTTGAGAGTCACAGGAAGAAGAGGACTTTGATTCTGCCTTGAAACAACTTTTGATCAATAAGGGAATCTAAGACTTCTATCTAAATGACAATAATGCAAGGATGAAAGCAGTCCTATGCGTCCATGTAAAGGTATACAGAGATCATAAAAATTCCTGGGGGTTCAGAACTGGAGGAGGCAGGAATGAATAGAGAAGAATTCACAGAGAACCTTTTTTTCCACTTCTCAGCTTTACACAGCATCGTAGCTGAAATTTGAACTGGGTCATGGAGAGTGGGCAGAAGCTGTATCAGCATAAACGAAAGGTTTCCAGGCAATAAGATGATAAAGATGAGCAAAGGCACTGAGGTAGGAAATTACTGGCTAGTAGTTCCAATGGCTCAAAGTTTCATTCTAATGGTTTCTCAAAGAGGAAAACTGAAAATAAGATTGGGACCTTATGAGGACAGGGATGGAATGCGAACCACAGCGGGTACAGACTTATTCTGTGAGTCCTCAGGGGGTCAGCAGAAGTGCTAAGGAGACTAAAAAATCAGAACTATCATTTTGGAAAACTAGTCTTCTAGAAGGGAGCGAGCTAGAGAAGAAAGAGGCAAATGTGTGGAGACTAATTAGGACAGAGCTTTAAGGCTACGTATGTCTTAATAACTAACACTCTCGGAAGTATCCTAGTTTGGACAATAAATTACACATACCTTACCTAGAAAACCTTTCTCCTTCCACCTCTCTGCAGGTGCTCTCCTAGATATCAGGGCTACAGAGCAAATTGGTACAATTCTCAGCCCTCTCCCCTCACTCTGCACACATGCATGGTGATCATGCAGTCAGTCTGTCTCCCTCCCACGTCACACCGTAATCCCCATTCTTCTGGCTTTGTTTCCTCACTCCAGGACAGTGGGGCAAAGCAGGCTGAAGCTTTAATCAAAAAGGTGCTGGTGTTGGAGAGTGGGGGCTGGGATGGCAGAGGAGCCACAGGAAGAGGACACAGAGAACCTCAAGACGGGGCAAGGAGAGATGAAGGACAAGGGCCCTCCAGCTGTTAATGAGTCAATTCCGGACCTTTGTCTTTTCTCTTCTGCAAGCATCAGTGGGGTGTGAAGATGATGAAAGGGTACATGGAATTAGGAAAACTAAAAATGTGGCTTGACTGTATGTAAGTAATACTAATAACAGTCATTTCTTTGACCATCATAGGAACCATTTGTCCCTAATTACAATGCTGTTCAAGAACAAATATATAAATCATTAAAGGTGCCAAATGAGTTTTATTATAGCTTTATTTGATTATAATAGTAAATGCTCTATATGTGTTAATAATTATGATTTATTACTCATGTGGCATGATCCCTTGTTCACATTACTGATTCCTTCTAATATTAACAAATCATCTTATACAGCGTAAGATCTGGATTTTTCAGGCACCTGTGAACATTTATGGGAAACAAAATGCCATGCCGACAGGAATGATCTTTAAAAACCAATATAAATGTGCAAAAAGTGGCACTACATTTCCTAGTAGGCTAAAATTACTAAATGAAAGGGTAAACAATCCAGCCACTCAGATGGAGGTCAACCTAATGAATTCAAATCCAAGAAAGAGATCAAAAAAGTGGTTATTGAAATTTCCAGGAAGATCTGGGTGCTGAGCAGATTCAGAAAGCAGATGCTTAAGATGAATTAGTAATCCTGGGTTTGTAACATAACCAGTAGAAACACACACACACAACACACACACACAACACACACACACACAATGTTTGATAAGAAAATAAACTTGACTCTTCCCCCAGGCCATGGGCAACTTTAGCTCAGCAACCACATCTGACACTTTGATTGCCTAGCACAGTGCCTGGTACCTAGTAGGTGCTGGTTATTCACATATCCATTCGACACACATATCAAGCATTTAATGAATCATTGATTCACTAAATTCCTTTCATAAATAAACTTTAAAATAATCTTTTGCTTTTAGTAGTCTGCCATGACAAAGTAACCTCTTGAGCTAAAGCCGACCGACCCTCTTTTGCTCTATTTTAAATTTGTTTACTTTTATTCTCCAAATATAAAATATCTCTTTGTATCGGTGTCCAAGTTTCAATAGTTATTACTTTCTACATGATGGATAGCTTTCCATTTTTCCTTGAGAAACAGATATTTTTCTTCGTAAATTAAATGTGGACTTTTATTTAACCTTCACAAAATCTTCTTTATTGTTCACAAATAACAACTATATCTATTTTGCATTTTTGTTGAGTTTACTTACTTGCAGGTGCATATAAATTAACATTTAAAAAACATTAAAAGTGTTCTTTAAAATAACACTTCTGAGGGTTTATCCTCTGTTAATTAAGAAATGTATTTGGGACAAGCATTAGAGCAAACAATCACCCACAACTACAACCTCCTCAAACAACTCAATTTACCACATATCTTTCCAAACTTTATCTAGCTAAAACCTGTTTTATTTTTTAAATTTGTGCCAAACGATATGTGTTATTTTGTAACAACTGAACATTTTACATAGAAAATTACATTATTAGGCTAAACCGAGTCATGTCCCCAAGCCAACACTGAAGCTAAGGCCACCTCACAGGCTGAGACAATCAGCCTCTCAGGCTAACAACGCTGAATTTCAGTTTCGAAGTTCTGATCCAGGGAACTGGTTCTGTCAATGTGACTCCTCAGCACCCAATCAGAGGAGATTATTTCTTAAATTCATGAGACAACAGATGTCAACATTCTTCAACTTATTTACCCAGTCCAGTGCCTACTGAATATCCCCAGGTCACATGCTGTGGATACATGAACAAGAGGTATCCCCTCTCTTCAAGCTGTGTACATTCAAATAAGAAAGACTCTGAGGTAAACAACTATAACAACCTGGCAAGCACTATGTTTTGGAGAATTATAGTACAAAATAGCAGCTGGCATTTATTGTACTCTCATTGGTGGCCAATCAGTATACTTGCTTTAACTCATCTAATCCTCATAATAGTCTTATAAGGTGGGTATTATTATCCTGCAGATGGAGAAACCGAGCTTTAGGAACTTTCCCCCAATCTCATAGTCAGTGGTGGTAGCCCAGAACTTGACTCTTACCCACCATATTTTAATCAGGGCTACCCAGAGATGTGTGACTGTCCCGGGTGGGCTGATAACTGGGAGCCACTCCAAACATTCTCTGAGTATTGGTTCACTGTTTGTTTAGCAGAGAGACTGAGCGCAGAGCAGGGGAAAGCAGAGGAGGACCAGCCAGTGGCAGCCCTCAGCTACTTCTGTGTTCCCTGAGCAGCTCAGCCATGGCCCAGATTTCTATGCCCTGCACAACAATCCAACAAAAGTGGCTGTACATACGCACACCACCACCACCAACAACAACAAAAATTAAGCTTGCATCTAATTAGTACTGCTCTCTTTAGAAGGGAGTTAAACTTTCTGTGGTTAGTCATGAGCACCTTATTAACGTGATCTCCCATCCCTAAAGAGCATTCTTTATGTGAAGAGTATGGTAAGCCTAGAGTTGCCAGATTTTTGCAAATACAAATACAAGACCATTCAAATTTCAGATAAGGGACAAAGAATATTTTAGTATAAGTATGTTCCATTGCAATAATCAGGACATAATTATATTTTAAAATTGTTTGTCCTTTACCTGAAATTCAAATTCAGTTGGGTGTCATGTATTTTATCTGGGGAATCTAGTAAAGTCTAACTTTCTCCATCTCTTATTTCTGTAGCTGTTTTAGAACCTCATAGATTGGTGCCCAAGAAAAGCCTTGAAGTCTCACAGCGTAGCTCAGCTCAGGTTCTACCTGCTCCAGAATATCAAGATTTGTTCTACATTTACATGGAGGAAATGAAAAAGGTGAGCCAAAGCCTGTGTTCCTCGCTGGAATGCATGCGCTTCTCTAGACGCATGAGCATCATGCCTGATGGTAGTCAGTACTGTGAGAATGCAAGGAGAGCTATGGCATAAAGAGCATGCGTCTACTCAGAGCATCAATTTTCAGTAAGATTTTTGAAAAGTTTGGCCTGTTTGAAATTTTTAAAAGAAATTATCACATGGATATTTCTGGTTTTCCATCTTGGCCCTTGTCATTTTTTCATGCAAACCAGCGGGCCATAAATATTTTTATGTGCAGTAAATATACTGCACGTGTGGTACTTTGGAGTTATATGGGAATCCCCGGCATCATCACTGCAGTACAGAACAGTGAGCAAGGTCTTTGGCAAGAACTGATTACGCTAACGTCACCAGCACATCCAGCTGGCACTCTTTCGCCTGAGTGTTCGTTCCAGGAAGTGCGATTTCTTGATGAATCCATAGAAGCTCCTTTTTTTTTTTTTTCCTTTTGGCTGCAAAACATCTACTGGCTCCAACAAATTAGTGCAACTTCCTACTGGAATTGCTAAAAAAAGGTGATAAACCAAATGTTTTGTTTATAAGCACAAGACTATAGCTACATTTTCTGTTTTAGGGAAAGTCCCTATAACACGCTACCAAGTAAAATTATGTGTGTGTGTGTGTGTGTGTGTGTTAATGATAGACATATTTTTCCTTTTTACATTTTAAAATAGCAATACATTTCTTGTATGAATGACTGTAAGTGCATTCATTCTTTCAATGACCTTGAGCTCCCTTACTTCAATAGCTCCCAAGATTTCACCTGACAGAGACTTGGACATGGTTGTGCATACACAATGCATACATTTTGTGCCAGCCAATGAAAAACTCATGCATCAAAGCAACATGAATCACTAAAGACTATGGCACCTAGTGTCCCTCTTTATGCTTCCCACAATGAACTCAACAGAGGAGATGCTGGCAGACCCAGACCACAGACAGTTATTAGGAGGTACACACAGAAGTAGACTTAAAAAGCATAGGAAGTGTTTATACGTTTATTTCAGATAAAGGTTTTATCTATATGGATATATAAATGAGAGCAAACCTTTTTATATCGTGTGTGGGGAAATCCTGAACTATAACTGTGCAAAACTATGACTCTTGTAACAACAGCCAAAAGCCAATTATGCACATTTTGAAGTTGCCATAATTTTTTTGCAGCTAAAGATAGCAGACGTGACTAAAGGCAGGACAATTAAGAAGAAGAAAAGAAGAAGAAAGGAGGAGGAGGAGGAGGAGGAGGAGGAGGAGGAGGAGGAGGAGGAGGAGGAGGAGGAGGAGGAGAAAAGAAAGGAAAGAAGAAAGGAAATGCAGACACTGTAGCTTTCCTTGAAGATGGTTTCAGAATTGTCATGGAGGGTGAAACTCACAGAAGAAAGTGTGGTAAAAACACCACCCAATAGCTATGTCCAAATTTTTTTTTTTTTTTGGCCCAAAAGAGCAGACTAGTTGAAAAGATACTCCTGTCAAAGAATTCTATCAAACAATAATTTGTACTGTCCTCAAAAAGCATAGCAGATTTGCCTGACTCTATCAACCCGTTAGGTAAAAGCAGCAGCATAAATGATTTCTTCCAAATACTGACAAATGGTATAAACTAAACATATTCACATGTACAGTGACTGAGGGTTAAAAACAAACACAGGAATTAACAAATAAGAATTGGTTATGAATTTCAATACTATACATCTTAACGAGAGATAACAGACCTATCAGGAAGCCTGAAGGTCAGCAGAGCTGAGCTGGAGATTCAGATTCGGGTGTTTTGGGTGTCATCGTCAGACACCAGTCAGCTGAATCCCTGAGGAAGATGAGATTGTTCAGAGAGGGAAAGTTGACTAACCAGAAAAACAAGCTAAAAATGGAATCCCATGGAGCACTCTTTTCTTTTTGCTTTCTCAGAAAACAAAGGCAAAAACAAAGTGATCATGTTGTCAACTTTCCTTTTATTTTTTCAACACCTTAGAAATACATGTCCATAGAACACATATGAATTTTTTAATTTTACTTTAATTTTTGAAATTTGATTCCGAAGTCAGCTATTAATGAATTTCAAACAAATTGGAAAAAAGAGAATGCAATAATCGGTGACAAGAAGTTTGAAACACTAATGAAGATTAGTAAAAGAAAAAAAAGGAACACACATCATATAGGCACTAGAGCGAAGATAGGAAACGAGATAGTATTGGCTAGAGAAGAGTCAAGAAAAAAAAAGTGTAGAAGCTAAGCGTGGGTCTGCAGGAGTAAATAGTCAACAGGTTGAATGCTCTCGAGGTAGTGTAACATAAGGACATAAAAATGTTACCTGGATTTAGCAATAACCAGTTCATAGG
Source organism: Eonycteris spelaea (assembly GCA_003508835.1). Classification (NCBI taxonomy): domain Eukaryota; kingdom Metazoa; phylum Chordata; class Mammalia; order Chiroptera; family Pteropodidae; genus Eonycteris; species Eonycteris spelaea. The sequence continues at coordinate 8,537,594 of PUFA01000024.1, read as the reverse complement.
TAACCTTTGCCAGAGCAGCTTCTCTGGAAAAGAGAGAATACTATGGGTTCTTAGGTGTACATATTTTACTTTTGTACCTCTCTATGGTACAGTTGTCTATATTTTTTACATGAATGTTCATAGTAGTTTCATTTGAACCAGCCAAAACCTGGATATTTCCAAATGTTCATTAACGGATGTTTGCATAAACCAATTCTGTATACCCACGGAATGAAACAGACTACTCAGAAATGAAAAGATATGAGCTGTTGATACGTATACAACATTGATAAATCTCAGAACAATTACACTAAGTGAGAAAAGCCATCCACGAAAGACTCTTTTCTTTCTATTCAACAAATCCACTTGTATGAAACTCTAGAAAAGCAAACTAACCTCTAGTGACAAAAGCAGTATATAATGAGTTTAAAGAATATCTTGTTTAATTGGAAATGATAAACCCAATATTAAAGGAATAAGAACTCCAATCCACATATGGCACTAAAAACAAAATGGCTTCCAGCTTATAGCCCAGGAAAACCCCCACCTTCTGCAAGTCTGGCTACACCCAGGTTCAGAACTGACAGCTCCTTCATGTCCTCTCCCTTGAGGCCCACAACCCAAAACCCAAGGTCTAAAGACACAAAGAAAATTCCTTAACAATATGCAGATTCCCTGCATACACCCACAGCCCATTTAGCTATCTCTCCCACTGCTACCTCCTAATAGCGGCATCCAGAACTAAAGAGAAGGGAACCCAGTCCACAAGAAGTAGAGATGAATATTTCTGGATTCTCTCGCTGACTCTTCTAAACATGTCCACATCTAATATTTAATAGGTCATTAGAAAATTATATCCTATAATTTTTTAGTTCAATTGAGGAACTGAAATTCTGACTTTTTTATTTATATGTTTATCAAAGCAGCTTTATTGAGAACATTCCCATCACCTCTAAATTCTCCAGCTCCCCTTGATGTTCTTTGCCTGCAGCTTCTCCACACCCCCTCTCATCCCAAGGAACAACTGATCTGCTTTTGTCACTACAGATTAGTTTGCATTTTCTAGAATTTCATACAAGTAGATTCATTGAATAGAAAGAAAAGAGTCTTTTGTGGATGGCTCTTCTCACTGGCTGTGGCTGGACTCAGATTCATCATATACTCATAGAACAAAAAGACCATCCTGATTCTCTCTCTGGTGAGACAAGTGAAGCAGAAGTTGGATTTACAGAATATTAAACAGTGGTCTTCAAAATAGTTCATGTAAATGGAACAGGTCAATTCTTTTCTGAGCTTTTCTATTACTGTCCGTATGGGGTTGAATAGTATCTCTCAAAAATTCATGTCCCCCTGGAACTCAGAGTGTAACCCTATTTAGAAACTGTGTTTTTTGCAGATGTAATTAAGATGAGGTCATACTGGACTAGGGTGGGCTCTAAATCCAGTACGGTCGGTGTCCTTAGAAGAGGAGAGGACAACAGAAAGAGACACTGAAGAAAGAAGGTCGTGCATGGTGTGAAGGAGGCAGAGACTTAGAGTGATGCAGCGAGCCAAGGAATGCCAAGGAATGCCAAGGAATGCCACGGGCTGCCAGCAACCACCAGGAACTAGAGAAAAGCAAGAAAAAAATCTTCCCCTGGGTCCTTTAAAGGAAGCGTGGCCCTGCTGACACCTTGCTTTTTGACTATTAAATCTTCAGAATTGTGAGACAATAAACTTCTGTTGTTTTAAGCCACCCAATTCATGAATGTGTTACAGCGGCTATAGGAAACTAATGCATGGTCACACAGAAATTCACTATGCCAAGCCAAATTCACAGGTTCACACTCAGCGCTGGCTCTAACTCTTTTGTAAAGCTGATCGAATTGCCCAGTGCCAGGTTTTCATGGATTTGCTTCCTCCACAAAACTGAAAGCACTCTGGACAGACAAGCCTTTTCTCAGTTCCCATGACCAAAGAGAAGGCACCTTAGACAGATGCTATGTCCACACGTCATAGAGTTTGGCTCCCCAAAGGTGTCCCCACAAAAAGGCAGTGTAGGTTGAGGCTTTTTCACAGGCATCTGAAGAGGCCTAGCTGTATCCGACAGGATCTGGACTCACTGCTGCCCTTTTATTGGACAGAAGAGATCATAACATCCACCCACATCTTGTCACGCCCATCTCATCGGAATATCCATTTAAAATCCAAACAAAATAAAAGCAGGGAATTCCCCAACCTGTGTAGCAGTGCAGGATTTTTGGATGGTACTTCTGCAGGTACCATGTTTATTCAACTATCAAATAAAATTTTACTTGGCACCCACTTTGTGTAGGAAGTGTGTAAGATGTACAAAGTGTATTTCCTTGTGAACAAGAAACTTGAATCACAAAATTGAAGTTAGTATTACTTTTTTTAAATTGAGTAGTATTTCCATTAATTTGTATACAACTTCTTTCTTAGCATGACCAAAACTACCAAAAAAGGGAATATGAATATGTATGCATTTCAAATTTTATAACATATACCAACACACAAGGGATTTTTTAAAAGGACAAACTAGTCAATTTTTTCTTACATAAAAGTTCAAAAGTCAACATTAATTATGTATAACAAATTCCTTCAAAAAATCTGCTTTTATTATCTAGCCATAGAAATTTATGGGTCACTTTTTCCTAATATATATCACTGAGTCAAAATAATCAATTCATCATGGATATATTTCTAGATAAATGGGGCTTTTGACAGCAGGAAATTCATCATCTGGATGAGATAATAATCAAACATATTAAAACACAGAAACAATGATTTTTTAAAGGATACTTTATGAAAATTTTGTTCGATGCATATTTGTTACCCTTACATCAAGCAATATACTAGGTGTGGCCATGGTGTTGGGGCTCCTTCCTGAGAAGGAAGAGAGCATGCCATTATGGAAGTTACCTGGGATGCAGGCACTGGACGAGTAGTTAGAGAAGTGTTTAATATTTTCATGTGTGCTGTGAAGGACCAGGTCAGGCTGTAGGAACACACAGGCAGTCCTAAGTTTGGGAGATCAGATTTTCCCATGAAAGAAGTAAACAGAAGCAGGAGAAGGGGAGAGAACAGCAGAGGGCCATATGTATTTAGTGGAGAAATGGGGAGAATTAAATCCATTTGTTCAGAATCGGAAGTCTGTAGTTATCTTTTTAGCAGCACTTTTTCTTAGGTAAACTGGTAGTTACAATTTCACAACTGCCATATGCATCAAAAGCAAATGTGCAGCGACCAGAAAATCATTTACAGAGGCATACTATTTCCTGAGAGATGTTTTCAGGGACATGGCAACCAATGAGCCATATGTTGTTTATTTGTTAATCACTTGCCAACTCTGGCTTTATTGATAATATCACTTCTAAGTTTCACAGCAGCCTGCATGCCTCAGCTGTGATAGTTTGCTTCCTTGCTGTTCAGTATTTATCACGGCGATGTGGACTCCATTCTTTTCTCCATCAGTTATGAAGAAATAACACCCTATGTTTTCATAATTGTACTCATAATATCCCACCTCTTGTCCTCCGCACCTCTATATTTTTCATCTTCCTGTACCTGGACTTTCCCATTTACCCACATTCTAGGTGGATGATCTCATTCCAGTTTAAGCCACAGGCTGTGCATTTGCCCCACACATTTTGTGTGAGATATTTTATTTTTGTTTTCATTCCTGCCATCTTCTTCATAACATTCCAAGATCTGGCAGAGTCTGCAACCCACCCATGTCCAACCAGGCTGGAAAATAGACCTATTATCCATGTCATCTGTAAGATCTAACACTTCAAATGCAAACCTAGATTGTGCTCTTTTTCCTAATGTTTTGTTAACATGATATGATCTACCTGGATACTTAGAAACATCTTCACTTGCCTTCAAGACACATTCTACATTCCCTTGTTTTCCTCTTATGTCATTGGTCACTGCCACACAGCTTCTTTTGCTAGCTACGCCCCCTTCCCCTGAGCTCTTATTGGAGGATGGCAGGGCTTAATCCTTGTCCCCTTTAACACTTCCTTGATGTTCTCCACTCATGGGTTTATATATTATCTATGTATTAATAATTCTCAAGTTTACACCTTCAGCTCAGTCTGTTTTCCAAACTTCAGAGCCACATATCCAGTTCCCTATTCACCATCTCCAACTAAATGTCTAACAGACATCTCAAACTCAGTACTTCCAAAATGGAACTCATTCCCTTCAAATCTGTCCTATCTCTATCTCTAGCCTTCATAACAAATGGGTTCATAATCTTTCCAATTATCCAGGCCCGAAATCTTTAGAATTATCCTTGACTCCTCTTCCTGACACACTCCCACATTCAATTCACAAGCAAGTCCGACTGGTTCTACCTCCAAAATGTACATTCCTTCTTCTCACCATCTCCACTGCTGCCGCTCTGATCCGAGCCACCATTATCTTTCACTTGGATCACTGCAATAGCTTCCTAATAGGTCTCTCTTTTCCACCATTTCCCTGTTCGCCACAGCATCTTCTCGACATTTCTATCATAGTGATTTCATAAGAACAAGTCAGGTTATGCCATTTTCTCCTCAAAACCCTACAGTGGCTCCCTATTTCACTCAGAGTAAAAGCCAAGTCCTTTATAATAGCTATCAAGTCCCACATGATCTGCCCTCATTCTCAACCTGACTTCCTCTTCTAACTTCCCCTTAGTCACTTCAATCTAGCCGCAATAGCCTCCTTACTGTTCCTTGAGCAATCCCTACATACACCAACTCCAGGGCTTTTGCACTGGCTGTTCCTATTGCCAGGATATCCTTATCCTAAATATATGCTGGGTTCACTCCCTCGTCTCTTTGCTTAAATCACTTTCCCACTGAACCATATTCTGACCAACTTATTTAATATTACAACTTTTTCAACCCCCACTAGCACTTCTAACCTCTTACTGGGCTCTACTTATTTTGGTTGGTTTTTTTTTTCTACAGTACATATTACTTTCAACTGTAACATGTAAATTATTTATTATGTCTATTATCTTTTATCTATTTTCTCTGTTAGGATGTAAGCTCTAGAAGGGCAGGAACTTGTTTTGTTCAGTGAAGAATCCTAATCACCAGAAGGTGTTTCCTAAGCATTCAGTAAATATTTGTTGAAAAAAATAAATTAATCTCATTACACTAATGTCTCAACTATTCAAAGGATATTTATCTGGGAATCTCAGTTATTAAGCAAAAAATCATATATGTGAGATCACATAGCAAGAAAGTTTAAAAGGCTTTATATAACCAAAATGAAAGCCTTAAAATACTAGAACTCTGAAATTCACACACTTTACTCAAAAGAGCAATCTTCAGGGGCAAAATGCATGCACTTGTATTACATATACAGCTCTAATAAACCTAGTTAACCTGAATTCTAAGTCCAAAGAATTGGAAACATATGTTTTTGCAAGAGAGGGAGACAGGACAGGCACCTAGAGGGCAAGTAAGAAGCAACAGCTTCTGGGCAGTAGAGAAGAGTCAGGCAAATAAAACAAAAATAAGCAAAACTTAAAAAAAAAAAAAAAGCAACACTGGGGCATTTGTTGTTGAAACAAATCATCCACATACTTCAAAATTACCATATTATATAACACGGGATGCTAATTCAGCACACTGAGCCTCAATCATCAAGTAAAAGAAAATGATACTCTATGCTTTAGAAAAGTAGTCATATTAAAGATCACTTATAAATACCATTGCCACCAGAATTATTAAATTATATCAAGTTTTGAAGAATAAATGGGATAAATTTGTATGAATTTAACTTCTCTATGATCTGGATAATTAAAGACTTGCTGTAAATAACTCTACTGTTGGCTTTCAGCCATTTGCGTACTATTATTTATCAAGAAATTAATCTTGTGTTCTAAAACATTGCAGCCCGATCAACTAAGATTTCATCAAGTTTTCAGCACTCTGGGTAATCTGAGGTTCTTAAATTTAGAAACCATGTACAAAAAATCTTCAATTTGCCTAAATGCTTGGGAAATGGTATGTCCTGGGTAGGTATGGCAGGATTAGAGTTTGTTTAGAAGGCACACATCTATCCATGTGACCAGAAAAAAAGCCACCAGACAGATATTCTTATTGTGTGCATTTCATCCTGATTTCCTTGGGTTAAGGCTGTGACATCTCTAGGAACTCTAAAATAAACTACAAACATGCAAGGTTTAGCACATTAGCTCAAATTAGCCTCTGAAGAAATGGATGCAAAATAAAGAAGTATAAAGTGCCCTACCATTCTGTGTCCACCTGCAAGTATGGGCCAAGGTATCTGTCCTATTGTCCTATTTAAGAGATTGGCCTCTGAGAGAGGTACAAGACAGAGCTCAGGGGGAAAATGGTGATACAAAGAGACCAGACAGAGAGGGAGACTAGACACAATCAACTGGGGATATCTGGCCAAGGCAAATAGGTTGACAATGGCTTCTTACATGGCCTCTGGAAGCTCAGAGTAGGAGGAGCAGCGTTAGGGTAAAGAGTTAGAGGACACTGTCATGCTTGCAATCCTGGAGCTTGCGCATCCAAACAGCACACAAGGAGGTAAGGTGGCATGAAGTGAGAGAGCAGAGGGCTGCAGAGGGGGCTGGAGCACATAGTTCTCCAGGGTTTTACAGCCATAGATCCTCTCTATGGTGATGTCCAGGGCTCTGCAAACATTTGAAAAGATCTTACTTAATTTTAGCTTGACATTTCCCAAATTGTTTATCATGAGACTTTTTTCTCTTGCACTATCTATTAATATTCCAAGGAAACACTCGAAACACTGTTACAGTAAAAAAGGAACGGGTTTCATCCCGTTTGGTTCCTGGCACTTACCAGCTGTGTGACCCTGGACAAATAATTTAACTTTTCAAACTTCAGGTTCCTTATTTGTAAAATATAAACAATAGCAGCTATCTTACTATCTTGATGAAAACTTATTTGAAGATGTCAAAATCTTAAATCTCTTTACACACATTAACTAATTTTAGTTCTATAGCTATCTCTATCAGAAGGAAGTAAGCTTATGATAAACACAGGGAAAGCTTAATATGAAAAGTTAGAGCAGTATTGATAATGGCAAAATCATTTTTAAATGTCTTAACTGTCTAACAAGAAAAATAGCCATACGAGCCATTATGATTTCAACCAATAAAGGTTATATTTACAAAGGATTTTAATAACCTAGAAAAATGGTCATCCTATAATGTTTCATTTTAAGAGGCATGAAGTCTTAAAATATGAGCTCAAACAAGAAAAAACACTCATAGAAAAAATACTGTAGAAAAACACACTAAGGTTTTAAGATGATTTATTCCCAGTATAGGGTTTGTAGGACTATAATAATTATAAGCCAGAAATTCTTTGGTTTTGCCCCAGGTAAAATAAAGTTTAAATCATAGTCCATTACCTTTCATAAGCTCCTGTCATTTCCTTCTGGGAAAGAGAAGGACCTGTCAATACCTGTCAACTTGTAACACTCTAAGAAAGAAGCAGGGTGTGTGAACACTGTCGGCTCTCAGCTGCAAGCCAGCAACAGCTCTCCCACCCCAAGGGAAAAGGAAGGGATGTGGCAGTACCAACTACATCATGTGTCACGTCAAAGAATCGTGCTGTCTCCCTGTCTTCCAGAACTGTTTTAGTATCTAAACATGAATGAGCATTTAAAAAAAAAGTGTTTTCTTTTCCTCTATAATTTCCTTCGTTACTCATTTTTCACTTTTAAAAATCTTTTTTTAATTCCCTCAAAATAGATTCTATGAGATAACTCCCATCATAAAGTTTCTGCTATATAATTATAGCAATAAGCAGATTTTAGCACATAAAATCAATTTTTTGTCTGTGCTGCTTATCTAGATACAAAAGAAATAGATTCAAATGCTATTCTATTTGTGGAGGCATTCTTATGTGGTAGAATTTGACTGCAAAACTCTCTACTGGTAGATAAAAATCAATAGTAGGTGATACATAAAAGAAAAATTAATAAGTCAAAGTTAGCTCAACTAAAATGGAAAGAAAATCCCCTTTTTAGATAGTTTTCCAGCATTTTTCAAATCATTCCATCTTACTGTTTATTTTATTCCATCCACTCTCTGTTCTCTCTAATATGTATATTCTTTCCCTAAAAGTGGTAAATTAAATATACCTATTTTAAAATTATTTCAATTTTGCAATTGGCTACTTTATGATTCTCTTTCAGATAATCCAAAACAATAAATTCCAGGCTTAAGTCATGTTCACTTTTGATTTCTGTAAGCTTCTCTGAGGAGCAGTTTTCTTGCTCATTTGGGCAATTTAGATAGTTAGGGTTAGGACTTCTAATGATAGAGACCAAAAAAAATTAATTATCTAAACGCAAAGGTTTTTTTTTTTTAAATGAGCTTTCCTTTGATATCCATAATCTGTTAAATGTTGAATTCTAAAATGAACCTCTAAAATAGTTCAGATAAATATCCAGTGAGGTGCTGAAAAGGTAGGAAGTAAAGTAACAGAGATAATGGAAAATTCAATGGAGGAGAAGATAAGGTGCAGTCACAAACTGATAATGTACAGTTACAGCACAAGCGGATGAAAGAGCACGATAAAATTGCACTCCCATTCAACCAGCTGGCATCCAAGCCCGGCCCTGCTTTGAGATCTGCCGTCTAGATGAAGCTGCCTTATTATATGGTCCCGTTGGTATTTTCTGTAATTGCACCTTTTTGTATCAATAAAGGACTCCCCTACTTATGCTCTGATGATCTGGATAATTAAACAGGGCTTCCTAGTCTAAGTATTCAAATTATTTTCAGTAAACAAAATGTAAAACCTAGTTACTGACTAGAATAGTCCTAACTCTACAAATCAGACCTTTAAATACCACCAGGGAATATTTGCAATGAGCCTGCTGCAAGTTGTGGCACCTTAACATCACCAGAGACTTACTGTTCTCAAACGATCTTCAAGTTCGGACATGAAAAAACTTACAAACATATTGCCATATCATTGAATTAGTCAATAAGGAGAGTATAAGAATTCAAAACAAAAACATTATCAAAAGGCAAATAGTGAAATAATGATGGAAAATTGTTTACAATAATGAAAAATCTTTAAAATGAGAAATTGTTGGAGTTTCTAGGTATCCCGGACCATTTTTGCTGTGGTACATTTGTCTGAGGGCCCTGTCTGAGAGAACACTAACCCCACAGGGGAGCCAGATAAATTCATTACCGATAAAACTAAACTGGCTGAACATGAAACCCAAGAGTCCATTAGTAGAATGGGGATGTTGGTACCACCATCAGTCAGCTATCAGCATCCACAGCCAAAAGCACATTTATCTTTAGAACCTCATTTAAATAACAGTACTTTTCTTTGTTGTATGACATTTATCAGTCCTCTAGGGTAGCTTTCCTTTTCCTCAAAAATTACAGTAAAGAAAAACTAAAGTGAACAGTATTTTAAATATATTTAAATAATAATATTTAAAGGATAAACTGAAATTTCAAAATTTATTCTTTTCAACTGTTTTTTGAAATTACCTTTGTCTATTTCATTAACAAAAGCAATAATATACTGTAGGCAATTTCTCCAAATGAGGCCTAGTAGCCAAACAAAAGTGTGGTACCATATTTATTCAGCCTGTATCCCCACACCAGGTACCAGCCCCACCCATGTTCTCTAAAATACCTCATCTGCCTAGTTAGTAAAGTGTAAATAACACTGTTTTAAATTCACACTATGGGGCCTCTCAGTTTATTCAAGGTCTTTGATCACGTTACTTCTGAAGAAGAACCTACAAGTACCCTCTAAAATAAGACCACTTCTCGATTTCTTCTCCTTTTCTCTGTCTTGTTTCTCTTCGTTGGTTTTATCACTCTCTGACACTGTAGTAGAGATCTGTCTATTTCCTTTCTCCATCACTCCATATCCTCCTATCTTTGGCCTCATTGATTTTCCTAGAACCTGACCTTTCCCGTTTTGTTCACTACTAAATTCCTTACCACCTGGAACAGTATCCAGGCCACAGTAGTTACTCAACAGTTTTTTGAAGGACTGACTGGAATAATTTATGTCTTCCCAACTAATATTTAAATTCATGAGGTTAGGGGCCTTGACGATTCTTCTCACTAGCCAATCCCTACCAAACGTTTCTGGCACACGGAAAACAGAGAGTAAAATCTCTAAATGAATAAATGAATGAACCAAAGGAAAGCAGATGACTAATGTATGATCCCTGTTCTACAGCACCTTTGGGTTGAAGGAGGAGGAAAAGAGCATGAGGCAGGGAGGAGGAGACAGAAAAGTGACAGAAGGAGTGGCAAGAGATGCTGAAGAAAGAACTTTCTTATATCCCAAAAGTTTGTTTAAACAGGTGATAAAGAAAATGTGTAACATTCAAGAACTCAACTTTTTCTGCAGCATGTTCAACGAACAACCAATCAGTGACTAGAAGAATAAAGCTGCAGAACCTGAACCCCAGGCCAGGCATTTATGCCTTCATCTGGAGTTTAGACAGAATTGAAATTTCATATACAAAATCAAGACTCAAATTTTTAAGTTCCAAGTAACTTCTGCTTACCACCGAAGGAAGGTCTTTTTATTGTTTTCAACATCTCTAAAAATTAAGCTTTTTCTAAGGGCCTTTAAAAATTATTTCCCCATTTATTTATTTTTAAGAATATTTTTTTCAATTATAATTGGCATACAATTTTATATTAGTTTCAGGTGTACAGTGTAGTGATTAGAGATATATTTTTTAACTCACAAAGTGATCACCCCAATAAATTTAGTGCTCATCTGCCCCCACACATATTTAAAAATATAGAACACCTCACAAATTTGCAAGTCATCCTTGTGCAGGAGCTATGTTAATCTTCTCTGTAACATTCCAATTTTAGTATAAGTGCTGCTGAAGCAAGCATTCCTCATTTATTTAAATAAAAGAGAGGAACTTGAACTTTTGGTCAATTATAATAATCCTATAGGTCAAGTCGTCCTATTTGATATGGTTACATTTTACAATTTTATTCTATGAAAGTGCTTTCAGAGAATTATGTTAACTCAAAACTAAGCAGTTTAAGGTGCAGGGCATTGACACAGTTCTTTGATTTCCATGGTAACAATTATAGGGTCCATGCTCTGTGGCATAACCTGTGGACTCTTGACCACTATTTATAGAGTGGCACCAACATTCGTTCTTCAGAAGAAACCCTTGTCCCCACTTCCTCACAAGAAAGGCTGGACCAGCATTAAGACATAGATCTTTGTTTGGCTATCAAATGTGGATGTCATTTCCCCTAGTTTGACAGAGTCCAAAGTCATATTACTCTTCATCTAACCAACAACACAGAATCGCAGCACTCCATGTATCCATTGGGAAATATTACTTCAAAGTCATTGTTGCCCAATTTTAATAATTATTAATAGCTCAAATGTGGAAAACAATGTTTATGACGTATTTCTTGAAAGAGAAGTAATCCATCCAATTTGAAAATATCCTAAGATATATCCTGGGATTAAATCAGACCATCAGAAAGCTGTCTATTAGATTGGACCCTAGGAAAATACTCTCCTTTAATGTCCTTTTGGCATTATGCTATTGAGATATATTGAGAATTCCATGAAACCCATTGCTGAATTCATGGTTGGGATGTTGTTCATCACATTGCACAACATCTTCTCCATGAGACTGAGGATGTCAATAGGTCCCAGTATCAGCCTAATTAATTGTTCTTCTCTGTCAAAAAATGTTTTTGTTTGCAAACATTGAATACTAAAATAATTATCTCCTTTTTTTGCTGTTCATGAGAAATTATAGCATCGATGCTCATATTCAAAAAGAGAAAAAAAATTAATTAATTATCTAAATATCCATTTTAAGAAGGCAGAAAAAGAAGAGCAAGTTAAAGCCAAAGGAAATAGAATAAAGGGGGAAAGGGTGCAGAAATCAATGAATTTCTGAAACAATAAAGAAAATCAACTAAAAGTTTGTTCTTTTCAAAGATTAACAAAACTGAGAAGCTCTTAGAAAGACAGATCAAGAAAACAGAGCGGACACAAATTACTAATATGAGGTATGAAAAAGAATATCACTACATATCCTAGACATTAAAAGATTAATAAGGAATACTATGAAAAATTTTATGCCAACAAATTTAATAACTTAGGTGAAATGAATAAAATTCCATAAGATAACTTATCAAAACTGACACAAGAAGAAATAGAAAATCTGAGTAGTCCTCTCTCAAAGAGATTGAATTTGACCTCAGAAAACTCCTGGGCCAGATCATAACTATAAAACATTTTTTAAAAATAACATCGACATTACACAGCTTTTTTCAAAATAAAGGAAAAAAAAAAAAACAGAGGAAAAAATGTTTCCTGATACAAGGAAGTCCATTCTCACTCTTTCTGTTCAGCTTTATCCTGGAAAGTCTCACCAATGCAACAAAGCAATAAAAATAAATAAGACAGGACAATCCAAAAGAATAAAACTTCCAGTATTTTCAATATAGAAATCCTGAGGAATCTACAAAACAACTATAAGAACTAAATAACTTTCCTAAAGTTACGCCATTCAAAATCAAAACTGAAATTTGAACCAATATGGTCTTGCTCCCAAACTCTTACCCCTACATTATGCTCTCCGCTTAGCAAAGACCATGTGGCTATATTTGCATTCACCCACACAGCCATTAAAGTAGGTCTTTGGAGTCTAACATGACAATTTGGAAATAGAGATTCAGAAAATTTAATAATTTTGCCAAGATCGCATGGCAAAGAGGTATAGGTGACAGAGTTTGAATTCAGGTCTGGCTAACCCTAAAACAAAGCCAATTTGAAAACATTGTCTTACAGATTGGAAGCAGGAAACAATGAGAAGATTCAGATCCAGACGATGAGGCCCTGAAATGAAGACTTAAACTATAAAGGCCAAGAGAAGAATGGTGACTGGTTAGGTATCGAAAGGGATAGAAACAGAGAAGACACAGGTAATATCAAAGTTTTGAATATGAGACTAAAAGTGTCATTAATAATATAGGAAAGTAAGGAGAAGAAACCAATGGAGAGAAGAAGGATAAAGTCAGTTTTAGACAAATTGAAGATCAACTTGTTAAGTTAGGAACAGTTTGACAACAGATAGAAAACCTAACAAAGAGTGGTTTCCAGAAGTAGGATCTGTTTTTTCACAACAAAATGAAAAATCTGAAGGTCAACAACTATTGATCTAAATTCAGCAGCTAAACAAAGTCAAAATTAGAGTCTGTTTCTCCTGGCCCTTCCTTCTGGGATTCCATAAGCCAATCTTCAAGCAGTAATTCCAGGCAAAAAGAGAAGTGAATATCAAATACATGTATCTTTTATCAGTAAAGAAACAACTTTTTTGGAAGCCTCTAGGTGACTTCTGCTATATCTCATCAGCCAGGATTGTGCCACATGGACACCTAGTCCCAAGAGAGACTAGGAGGATAAGTATTTTGTTTTTCCCGCCTCCCTATAGCAGAGGTAGGTGAAGGAAAACAATGTCTGCCCCACAATATTAATGGGACATTGATGTGGGAGTATCCAACAGAGAGACAAAAATGCATCTGGTTTAGAAGATAAACCAAGGATGCAGAGTTTAAGTAATCTGTATCATTAAACACAGGAAATGGATGAGAGCTCCGAGAAAGAGCACGTGTGAAGGGAAAAGCGGGCAGTAACAGCACTTTGTTTTTCTTTTTCTGCAGGGGAAGCACGTGGATGCACATGGATACAGCTGAGTATACACTATACCCAGGTGCCTCCACTCCAACCAGTCAGATTGTTTGCTTTCAAACGTTTGGCTGGGTCTTTCTCTGTCATCCTCCCCACGCAGTTATTTCTATCCTCTTTTTCTTCAGCATCTCAGCGCACCCAAGGTAGTCTTCCCTCTCCCTCTTCCTCTCTCTTCTCTGGAAAGCTCACTCTTCACTGCCACTGTCCATGATAACATGAAGATGGATTTAAAATCTAACAAAAGGAAAACTAGCTTCCCTGGGTTTGAGAAGGTGGTCCAGGAGAATAAGCAGCTACTATGGAAGGACTGTGAAATCTTATAACTTCATAGGAGATTGGAACTGAAAGGGATCTGCCAGTCTCACCCTCAGGGGAGGAGCTAGAGGTCCATTTGGGGGAATCCAAATTACAACAAGGAGGCGGAATCTGCTTTGCTGAACACTACTCTTCCTCTGAAGACTCTTTCAGGTTCCGAGGGTGTGGTCAGGAGACCAGGCTGCAGGGTGTAGTAGGCCAGGCATCCTTCTCTCAGGCCCATTTACACCATGGGCACACCATCCCCCACATGCCTCCCATCTGAGGGAGTCCGACTCTGGCTGAAACTTTTCTAAAATTCTAGCAGGTAGAATCAGCACCACAGAATTCAACCCTGATTACAGGGTTGTCTTCTAATTGCTGCACATTCATATGCTGTGAATTTTGTGTATTCCGTGTATTTTGTGATGCAATGACATGTCCCCCAAGAAGCTGCAGGTAAGATAGTTGCCTAGCATTAAACGTTAAAAATATTGTTAATATCGCAAAAAGAGATCACTTGACATCACGTGCCTCATGATGGAAGTATATAACACTTCTGCGAAATATTGTTACAAAAAGTCATATCTAAATCTGATCAAGCCCTAAATCCAAATACCAATTTATAGGAAATATGGAAAAGGGACATATTAAAAGACACCACGGGGTATAATTAAAATTCAAGCTGTGTAAATAAATACCTGTTTCTTCAACAAACTAACCACAAGGAAGAAAATGAGAGAGAAGGAAAATGCATAGATTAAAAAAGACTTGAAGACATGACATATCTTATTTGGATCCTAATACAAACAAACTGCAAAAAAGAAAGTTAGGAGCTAAATGGAGAAATGTGAACACTGATTGGATATTTAGTTATATTAGGAAACGAATGTCAAATTTTTAATGTGTGAAACTGCTATTGTTATCTTTATAAAGAATCCTCATCTTTTAGAGATATATAATGAAATATTTATAGATGAAATAATACTATGTCTGTGATTTGTGTCAAAATAACCCTGGGAGTAGCAGGGGTGAATGGAGTATAAATAAAACAAGCCTGGCTGTGAGTTGATAATTGTTGGAGGGAGTGGGGAGAAGTACCACAGAATCATCATACTGTTCTCTCTTCTTTTCATACATTTTGAAATTTTCCATAAAATAAGTATTTTTAATAATAGAATAGAGCTACATAATGTCTTTTTAAAAAAATATTCACCACAGCCAAGAAAACACAGGAGGACAGCAGAGGCAATGTTGACGGTGCCCATTCAGGCCTTTTCCAAGACAAAGGGACAAGTGAAAGGATTTGCCTACAAGGTTACCGATGCTACTCCATCCTTAAGGGTGACCATCTCACCCTGATCGCATAAGCACCTTCTACAATCAGGTCACTGCATTGAAGCTGGAAATAAAAAGCTGGAATAAAATATAGGGACTGACATCAAGTGATGCAAAAAGTACATTAGCAATTGCAATGCAGTCTGACTTGTGTTTTTACAGTGTTGGGCACAGTGTGCTATGGGAGTATATGTAACGGCCATCTAATTGGAAAAAGGAAAGCCAAGCTGTCCTGAAGGATTCCCAGAACTAACTTCTGATTATCATTCAATTCCTGGGCTCTGTCATTCTAGGAAGAGAAAAAGCTGGCTAGAAGTTGTAAGTGTCCTGATCTCCTGGCAGCTTTGCTTCTCATTGTAAATGCACAACATGCACTTCTTGTAATAATTGGGTTTCCCATATGGCTTCCCTAGAGAAGGAATACAGTAGCCAAAGAATGTGAGTGTCCACTTCTCTAATGTTATTTTCAAATTCATGAACTGTCTTTCTGGTTTTTACAGTCTTTGAGAGTTTAATGCCTGTGCATCTGTACCTGAACAATGTGCTGACAAGTCAGGATTCAGAGATTGCAAAACCAGCCCTGAATCCTGAGAGCTCACTAGCATAACGTCATCCCTTGGGACCTGCCTGGGTAGACACCAGCCTTCCCCAGCCTTCCTCCCGCTCTGCATGCTTCTTTGATCTTCTCTATTCCTCAAGGGTAGACCCCTGTCTGATACTTCTTTGATATTTGAGTCATCCTCTCTCACCATGTCTGCTACAAAGTATTTTGGTTTTTAACAGATTTGTTCCTTGACTTCTTTTGCTCACATCCAATCACATCAAAATAGCTAACTCGACATTTATGTGGGGATTAAGTCAGATGCAAGAACACTGTGTGAGGCGCTTTTTAAGTGAAACATTAATAATTTTTAAAAATTCCTCAGCTGTTTTGAAAGATGGCAACCATCTTTACACATCCAAACCATATTAACTTCATTTTCTGCTTTGGCCTGTGATCACCAGTGGTCCTCAAATAAACTAATCAACTGGGGACCTCCCTGCAAGCTATGCTTCTAAACTGAAGAACAAAAAATCAAACATTATAACTCTTTCCCAAAGACAATTTCTTTTCTCTCCAGTGGTTTCTCTGTCAATCCCTTACCTTCTTTCATCTGTAACAGGATGGCAAACTTTTCTTCCAAGATCCACCTAGTAAATACTTTCAATTCTGTGGGCCACAGAGTCTCTGCTGATT
Source organism: Eonycteris spelaea (assembly GCA_003508835.1). NCBI lineage: Eukaryota > Metazoa > Chordata > Mammalia > Chiroptera > Pteropodidae > Eonycteris > Eonycteris spelaea. Next base: position 8,521,007 of record PUFA01000024.1, on the reverse strand, counting down.
GAAACTATTCAGCCCTGCCACTGCAGTGTGAAAGTAGCCATAGACAATAAGTAACCAAAGTGAGTGTGGCTGTGTTCTAATAAAACTTTGCTTATGGACATTGAAATTTGAATTTCATATAAATTTCAGGGGTCATGAAATATTAATAGTCTCTCAGTTTATTTCCAACCATTCAGAACTGTACATGGCATTCTTAACTCAGGAGACATACTGTCGGATCTGGTCCATGGGCCATAGTTTGTGAACTCCTGCTTCATAGTCATGAATTCCAGTGATGATTCACTGTGCATATGTGAATATGTATGGTCCCTTCATAATACTCCCTTACCAATTATAAAAATTATGACTTATAAATAGTTCTTAAATTCACAACTGGCAAACTTAAAATCTTATGGTAAAAACATTTTCACTAAAATTAAACAACGGTCAGCATAGAATAATAATAATAAAAAAAAAAACGATATTTTACATATCCAAAATCTGAAATAGTGGCTATTATGTAATATGTTTCTAGTTACCATCCCTGCTCAGGAAATATTATAATATTTTATGAGAAGGGTAAGTTTGTTCTGCTTCAACAATATGTCCACTGAGACTTTTTTCAATATCTTTTTATCCATCCAATTGTTCAATGCCTTTCTGATTTTAAGGTTAATATTTGCACACTCTCATCTCCTCCACTCCACCATAGCTCAAGAACTTGGATGCCTGATACATAAGCAGCTTTGGATTTTCTTTCTTCAACCTAATCCACGTATCTACATATTTTTCAACCCCTCTCCCACATGTAAACTTATATAGTATTGCCCTGTCTGTGATAACTTTCTAGGCACGCCTTACAAACATTTCTAAGGCTTTATTTTCCTGGTCTTGTTTTGACTTTTATTGCATACTTCTATACTCCTGCAGACATTCTACTTTCACTCCCCTTTTGATTTCTAACCCCCTGAGCCCTCTTTTTCTAGCTGTCCCCAACAGCTGATACTTGCATAATGCATATATCAAAACTGTATTTCCAGCTGTAAAAAACGATCCCAGCATCATATCCCCAAGTAATACATAGGGGCTCAATGTATCATTCCCTAGTTTTTGTGTTTTTGCCTGAAAATGTCCATAATCAAAAATTTTGGAAAAATAAAGAATATTTTCCTATACTCTTGATTTGGTTACAAGAGGAATTTATGGTTGGGAAGAAAAGACGTATTTATATGCTACTCCTGTGTGTTTTTGTTCACACCGCTCTTTGTGCCTGGCATGCCCTCTCCAGATTCTCTGTCTGATAAAATTCCCCTCAACTCCAAGGTCCAGGCAGGAACCTGTGGGAAGCATCCCTGAAGAGTTGCCAACTCTCTCCTCTGCATTCCCAAAGCACCTCAAATATCTCCATTAAAGCACTTATTACATTGTGGTTATGTTGCTGTCCTACCCCCACCGACTCCCCAAATCATCCCCAATGCCCAACACAGTACCTAGAATAGGGTATCAAGATTGCATTTCTCAGAAACACTGAGGGCTGTGTCCCACTAAGGAGTGACTTCAGAGGACTTTTTCAGCCCACATCCATCAGCACCCTTAATCTTCCTCTTCCCCTAAAAAAAATCAACAATCTCAGTAAGAATGCAACTTCAAAACAAGGCCCTCTTACAATGAGATTGCCAGTCCTAAAGTCTCTTCAAAGGAACTGCAGCATCAATGCTGCGGAAAATGGCAAGGTTCTCAACACCAATACCTACATATCACCTAACAGTTTTCAAAGAATTTTCTCCATTTTTTTCCAATTTGATCGACTAATCCTTAGTAACGAAGTTCCATCTTCGTTTTTTTTCAGCCACCCTGGGAAATAAAAGTGACATGTCCAAGATCAGAACTGGCGACAGCTCTGTTCCTAAAAATCTTAACTGTCTGCTCCCCTGCACTCTAAAAACGGAAGGCTCTGTATTTGTGGAGGGTTGTTTTTTCCCCCCTGGTAGATTTTTTCCCCATTATAAATGGTGGTATTAGACTGTATGACTATGTTCTAAAACTCTACTCCAAAAAATAATGATAATAATTTGGGCAGATACACTTAGGAAAAGACAGTCAGATATGACCTCTTGTGTTAGCATTACTCTATGATTTTACCAAAAGTATTTATTGACTAAAGGGTTTCCAGTGAATTACTGACTGTTCAAAAAATGGCCTGCCATGCATTTCTGCAAATAGAAACATGTAATCTATTATCTATAAAATTCACTCATAAGGAAGTACTACTATTTATAGTTTAAGTACAAGAGGCTTGATTTTCTCTTCTTTTATAATTCGTCTTTCCTAAACTATTAAATTTAGATTACTAATCACATTAGCAGTCTCTTCCCTTAAACATGCTATTAGTTCCTCTACATAATTCTGTATGATTTAACCATCGCTTCAATTTTTACAATTTATTGCGTGTAACTCTTCTAATATTAGTACATATCATTTTAGACATAAATAGGGTACTGTCTGCCAAAAAAATCTTGCTGCTGCGTGGTAACTGAAAGTAAAAATTATTTTCAGATATATTAAGTTATTCAAATGAGCCACATTTAGCTTTCCTCAAATTACTTTTTTTCAACAAAGGCCTATAATAGTAAAGTACACGGAACATCGCACACAAGATTTTCAAGTTTGATCTGGCTACAGATCTGCTAATTGTAAAAACCTCAATATGGCAGAGCACAAAATATTTCACACAAATGCAAATTGAGATGTCTTGCAGATAGATGCAAGACATGAATCATTACCCTGCTGCATCAAACTCAGAAATGCAGAAGCAGTTCACTGTGCAAGATTTCTTGCTCAGTTCTTAAAAGTTCAGATGCATCACCTTTTAATCAGGGTAATAAACTATAATTGCTAACATACTGTGTAATGTTTACTGCTAAACCCACAATCTGGACAAACAGAAAATTATGCTGTCAGAGCATGGAAACAATCGCAGTCCGCTGTTAAACACAGCATCTCCTTATATAGAGCTGTCATCAGGAATTACAATGCTCTTTTTACTGTTTCAAATTTTGTTAGAGTAAGGGTCTTTTCCTAAGCAAGTAATAAGACGAAGGCAGTCTCCCTCATGACCTTCCTAACGCAGACCTTGAGCAAGCGACAGCGGAGCACGGGCTGAGAAGGCACTAGACAGCTCCACTGGGTCCCTCACACTTTGCTTTCAGAACAAAAAAAAAAAAAAAAAAGGATGATACTTTGCACCTGCCTCTCCTCCAACCCCTGCTTAAAACTTAAATTACATTTACTCCTAGTGGTCTGAACTGCGGACGAAGGTATGAATCTATTCTTCTGTCAGGTGATGCCAAGAGAAGATAACCCCCCTACTTGAGAGCAGAGCCTGGAGTTGCGGGATGGGGTAGGGGAGAGAAGGGGCGGGGGACTGGAGAGGCTGGTGCTCCCCCCACAACCCACCCCACCCCCGCACTGCACTGCATTTTCTCCACCTCACGTAAAAACCTCATGCAGGTGGCGCCCCACGAGAAGCAAGGGGCTGTGTCCCCATGCACCCCAGATGAGGCCCCCCCGCCCCCTCCCCGCTCAGAGACCTTTCTCCCGCAGCTGGGCGGGCTGCGCCCACGTATGGGGCAGCGACTCTGGGTGGCCGACCCCCCGCAGTCTCTAGCAGGGGCAGCGCTGCAGAGTCCCGGCGCCCCTGGGGCCCTTGGCGAGCTACCTTTTATCTAGACAGGCGATCCACTCGGCGGAGGAGGAAGAATGGGCAGCGTGCGCAGCGACCATGTTGGGCAGCGGCGCGGTGTGCGCGGCAGCAGCGACCTCCGGCGCCCACTCTGCCTCTGGGACCGCCCCCCCTGGCCCGCCTCGCCACCAGCGGCTGCGACAGACAGCCCGCTCGTGGCCTGCCCTGCTGCGGGTTGGGTGGAGGGAGGGGACCTGAGGGGCGGGACGTGGGGACGGGGAGGGCCCAAGCCAGCCACCCGCCCGCCGCTGCACTGCGGCGCCCGGGGGTGGGGAGCCCCGTGGTCCCGCCCGCTGCGGGGAGGGCGCTGGGTGGTGACTCTGAGTGGCCGGCCACTGCGACAGGTGGCTGCTGCGTCTCAAGGAAACCTGGACCCCGCCCTTCACCTCGGTGGGGTTGGGGGGTGGGGGGGCTCTGAAGCATGGAGAGAGAGAGAGAAGATGCCAAGGGCAGGAGGGGGTGGGGGATGTCAGTGTCTATATATTTTTCATACAGCAAATACCACTAAAATGGCTGCTGCCTCTGTTTCCTTAGAAACCCATTAGTCTTCCTCAGCAGCTGTCAAAACTTGCTGGCGGTTTCTTGCTCACCTTTCCTGTCTCCTCATTAAAAAGGGATGAAGAAGAGGGCTGTTATAGCATGAGATGGAAACACCTTCGGTGGTCTCTGCGTGTGGAATCCAGGGGACAGTTTCTCCTGAAGGGTGAGGAAGGGCTGGGATGGAATGGAGAGGCTGCAGAGGCATGGCTGGAAGCAGGAAGGGGTGACCAGAGGGTCAGAATAGGGACCAGTGGTGACTGAAGGGATGACAAACTGGTCTTGGGTTTTGAGCCTTGGCCCTGATTGGGCTTCCGTTACCTGCATGATGAAAAGAAACACAAAAGAATGGGGAGTAGTGGAGCCACAAGAAGAACCGAGGCTTAGGGATTAGGGGCCAAGATCTTAAGGTCCTTGAGTTAACTTGGATGGTTGGTCCCACCCACCATTCTTTCCATGGCAACAGCATTGAATGGCCTGTCTACTATCTGTCTCTACTAGGGGTGCACAACAAATGCTATGCCTAGAAGTTGTTCAGTTACACTCTGCCAAAAATCAAATTATGCTGATTGTTTTTTAGAAATTTGAGGCCACATTAAGTCTTTTGGACTACTACCAAGCACTGTTTTGATATTTATGGTGTGCTGTTGGAGACAGACAATGGGAAAAGAGTCACAGCATTGCTTTCCTCACTTTTTCCCTCTCCTACCCTCCCCTGGTGTCCCTGCTTACAGGAGATTCAAAGAGACTGGAGAAAATGAAACAGCGTGTGTGTTCTGGCAGGCTCCTCCAAAGTTTTTGCCATTTTCCCTCTGCTCCATAGCCAGGATCTGGTTTCAGACCAGCCACCGTTCCCTCGGCAACAAACACTTCCCTGCGCAGTGCTCGGCCCACAGTTGACCTTCATCAGGTTCATTTCCATCATGTTTAAGATAAATAACAATTAAAATGTTATACTGAATAAAGATTGCCAAAGGCATTTATTTTGTTTCTTTTTATAATAGAGGTATGAACTAGTAAATAGGTCTCATATTTTTTAAAATTAATTTATAAAGGCATCAAAGAGCTTTTGAGATGTTTCAAGGTCACCAAATGCTTTCTCAAAATGCCTTTACTCAGAATTCTTATAGGCAAGAAGCTGAAAGGAAAAAGGACTGCATATGATCTATCATTACCAGAGGCTCAGAGTTGCCATAGTTTTCGGCCATGATGACTAATAGTCATCATTTATTGAACAACTGCTGAGTTTCAGATACTGTGCAGAGTTCTTTACATATGTTATCTCATTTAATCTTCAGAACAGTTTATGAAGCAGAGCCAGGACAGATATCCAGGACAATACTCCACAAGAAGGGACAAATATCTCTGAAATATGATAAAACACAGAAAACTATGTTTATCAGTACTTTCAGTTGATTGGGTTGAAAGGAAGACTCTGATGAGCTGCTTAGAGTAGGAGTGAGACCTCAAGTTGTCTACCATGCATTTTAAGAAATGTAGATCTAATGAACTGCAAAGTCTTTGTATTGCTGTGTGGTGACCCTGCCTTTCCTCTAACTAGAAGTTGAAATGTTATTTAAAGAATATTCTTTTGAAAGAGCCCCAGTGATCATTAGCTTACTCAGAATCCACACATATCCTCATCCAGCCCTGGAAGTAGGTTCCAGTAACTCCAATATATTCACTAGGACACCGAACATCAGGAAATGTTGATACCTTGCTCAGGACACTTTAGCTACTGAAGCCAGTGGGAGGTAGGGGGGCAGGGGCTAAACCAGATTCAGGTCTGAGTTTAAAACCCTCGCACATCAGTGATGGTGCCACTGGTTTGGTCAATAGAATAAAAGTAGAAGGCATGTCATAAGAACAAAATGATTATAATTTTTTTATGCAGAAATAGGGAAACTTAAGAGGAATAAGGATAGAAGAGATGCTTGAAATGTCAGGAATAGCCTTACTGTTCTACAGATTATTCTCATGGTCTGAAAAGGATTTGCTTATTGGTCAGGAACTACATAAGTAGAAGTTGTTAATGGTTATCCTATGATAAAGAGGAAGAAAATAAGGGATTTTGCTTAGTTTTGAAGGGAAGACAAAGAACCAAAGAATATTCTTTTCCTTTCTTTAAAAGAACATAAATCAAGCTGGACCAAAAAGATTACATATTTTATGATTCAATGTATATAAAATGTTCAGAAAAGAAAAGCTTATAGAGGCAGAAAGTAGATTAGGGATTGCCTAATTCTGGAAGGATGAGGATGAGAAGTGACTGCAAATGAGCCCAAAGAATATTTTTGGAGTGATGAAAATGTGCCAAAATTGGATTATGGGGATATGATGTGCAACTTTGTAAATTTAACAATCTCCAAATGGTATATTTAAAATGAGTGAATTTGTGGTATGCAATTACATCTCAATAAGGGGAAGAATGTGTATTGATCTTTGGGGAGGGGGAATTATAGAAGAAAAATTATAGAATTAAAAAAAATTATAATTCGACCACATAGAAATATTACTAATACATTGGTGCATTTCATTCTAAATTTCCTATTTTAAAAAGATACAATCATACATACACCCATCAACACATGCATGCGTTCATTTCTGTATGAGTGTGTGTAAATACATGTACAGTATCCCCTTGTATCTGTAGTTTCTCTTTCTGCAGCTTCATTTTCCCAGGATGGACTGCAGTCCAAAAAAATTAAATGGAAAATTGTAACTAAACAATTTGGAAGTTTTAACGTGCACACCATTCTGAGTAGAGTGATGAAATCTCTCATAGTTCAGATTTGTCCTGCCCACGATGTAGATTTTCCCTTTGTCCAGTATATCCACACTGTATTCTCTCCTGGCCTGATAGTGACATAGTAGCCACGTTGGTTATCAGGTCAGGGTGGTATTACACTGCTTGTGTTCAGGTAACCTGGATTTTACTTAATAATGGCTCCAGAGCACAAGAGTAGTGATGCAGTTACAGGCAATTCGGATATGCCAAAGGGAAGCCATAAAGTGCTTCCTTTAAGTGAAAAGGTGAAAGTTCTTGACTTAAGAAAAAAATTGTCTACTGAAGTTAGTAAGATCTACAGTAAGAAAGAATCTTCTACCCTTGAAATTGTGAAGGAGAAAGAAATTCATGCCAATTTTGCTGTCACACCTCAAACTGCAAAGACCATCACACAGAGATTTTATTATCATACATCATCACAAGAAGAAAGGTAAGTACAGCAAGATTTTGAGAGAGGAGAGACCACATTCATCTAACTTTTATTACAGTATGTTATAATTGTTCTGTCTTATTATTAAGTATTGTTGTTAATCTCGTGCTTAATTTATAAATTTAACTTTATCATAGGTATGATATCATAGGTATGTATAGGGAAAAAACATAACTTTGTAGGGAGTTTGGTACCAACTGTGGTTTCAGGCATCCACTTGGGGTCTTGGAGCTATCCCCCATGAATAAGGGTGGATATTTATACAGACTTGAAAGCATTGATAATGTCTTATAGGCTATTTTTCTACTTTGAATGGAAAAATGCTTAATACGTTTTTCAAACCCTTATTAAATTTTTGACTGGCTACAAAATATTATGTATGTATATAACTTACTTAAACTCTTTTTATTAAGACATATTACATTAGTTTCAGGTGTGTAACAATGATTTGGTATTTGTATATATAGTGAAATGACCACAATAAGTCTAGTTAACATCTATCACTATGTATAGTTACAGATTTTTTTCTTGTGATGAGAACTTTTGAGATCTACTCACTTAGTGACTTTCAAATTTCATTGACTATAGTAAACTATCTTTTAAGGTGTATTTTTCTCATTGGCAAAATATTTATACTTCAGCCCCTTTCTCTAGTTTAGTGAATTCTCTCTCTATGAGAGAGCTAAAGATCTCCACTGAAGATTTCCAATGAGATGAAGATGAGAATTTACAAGACCCAGGTTTGTTAATGTCAATTATTATTAGTTGTAGAACCTTAAATGTATTACTTAAGGTCCAAGTTTGATTTTGTTCATCTGAGCAGAGGCTCAAAGTTAGGAATTTGGAGACAGGTAGCCAAGTTCAATTTGTAGCTTCATCTTCTACTGTTTGACCTTAAATGAATTACTTCAACTAAGACCATTTCATTGTTTGTAAAGTGGAGAAATTAATGACATTATACAAGAATATGACATTTGTAGGACATTTAGCATAAGTGCCATATATATAGCATGTACTCGATAACTTTTAGCTTTTATTGTTATTATTCTCTGTACAATGCAAATAAATAGTATCTGCGCTCAGCATTTCACAGGGACCTAGTGACAATCAACTGAAATCATTTCCACTAAAGGGCCTTGGCATTTGTAAATTGAAAGTTTTGACTGTGTAGGATAGAAGGGGTGGTTCTTCCTCCCTGAGAAACATTAAAGCTTTCCAAGGACTGTTTTAGACTTGGTCTCATAATCTTTTCTCCATTCACTATATATCTAGCGCTGTCATTCTTCATGTGAGAGCTACAAGTACATACCACTGGATAGTTATTACCATACGTAGATCACAGCACAGTGATAGAGCAGAAGGGTCCTACCTTTTCCCTTTCTTGGGAATTCTATCACAGGTTGGGCATTCATTCCTGTGTGTGGGAAGAATCTGATTCACCATGTTTTATGTACCTCTCCAGAAGGTGGGTTATAGAAGCACATCCATCACTCCTGCTGGTGATATAATGAATTCATTGACAAAGCAGTACCCCTGGGGTGACATTGTGAAAGCAATTTAAATGTTTTCTCTCACCGTTCCTTTAAACTTACTCAGTGGGGGTAATTCTATCCCTGCCACTGGATTAGCTTTTTTGGTCACTTATAAGAAATAGAAAACACTAGAGTCTATTAGAATGTCCAAACCAATATATTACCAAATACTTCAATCTTTACTCAAAGATAAGAATTATCTCTCCTCCCACACCTAAAGCTGATCAGAGGTAGGTTTCCAGCCTTTAGGAAAGAGGAGGTAGTCAACTTCTCTTTTCTTTGCTCATTCCTGCCCCCTGCTTAATCACTGTGTTTTTTCTCCTTCCAGGATCAGAGGAGTAGGGAAGGAGGCAGAGGAAGGTGGAAGAGTTTTTGCTTGACTGGGACAACTGTAACATGGTGTAAAAGTTCCCGGGCCTGGCAAAGGTGTCAAACCAGCTTTTTCTCTTATGGGTGCTTTCAAGTATCTTTGGGCAGCCTCCTTGCTGGCCCTTCACCACATGCAAGTGCTATTCTATTGACTACCTGCTTTCCATTCAGACCTGGCTTTTCTGAGATTCCCTCTAAACTGCCTCCCTCCGCAGGAGTCCCAGTTTATCCTCTACCAACATCCAGCTAGCTCTTCAAGCAGGGTTTAAAGGGGCTGCAGGAAGGTTCTCTCCCTTGTGTCCCACACCTAGTCCGCAGAAACACACATGCCACTTTGCTCCCATGCACCTGAGAGCACAGACCAGCCCTCTCCCCTTTACCAAAGAAACTCACCAGCCCCTCTCTCCCAATCTTTAGATTTCCAGTGCTGGAGTCAGACATCAGTCCCCTACGCCTCTGGCCATGAGTACCATTCTCTAGGTGGCCCACTGAAGCCCTCCCTTCCTACCCTTGGCAGAGGGAATCACAGCACAGCTCTCACCAAGAAAATACTCCTCACAAAATCCTCCTTCAGGTCCACTTCCTAGATACTTATTTCCTCCATTGGGTAAGGACTATTAGACTCATTAAACCTGGTTTGTGACGTTTTGACTGAAAGTCTGCAACTCAGCACCTCACTTTGGGATTTCATATCTATTCTATTTTGGAGCCTCAGAAGAAACTTGCCATTTAGCATCGATGAGAGGCTAGTGAAAACTGAATCAAGTCAACTTCCATTCCCATACCTTCGACATTAATTCCTATTCAACCAAGATGATTGCCTTACCAAACAGGCTTATTTCATCTGGGATGTAAGAAATACTACCACACTTATTAGGAAAGTACTAGACTTCACGTGGTCCCTTGAACTTTCTGAAGAAGAAATTAGTAATTTAAAAACCTGGTCAGGAGAAGCTCAATTTGTGGGTTATAATATTTGATTTAAAACTTTGAAGATGTATCATTTTGGGGAGAGTATATTTAGATTAAAATCTTAAAACAACAATAAGTGAAATAGCTAAATTTTTGTTTACAGTAATATAACATTTCTAATTGTATCAATAAGGCAAAGTCACAAATGACCCATATTTAGAACTTCAATACTTACATTTGTTTGTGAATTTTAGAAGCAGAGTTGTCTGTTTTGGTATTTCTATCATGATGGCATGTAAAAGTCAATTAGAGAGGACTTAACTATGTAGTTTAGATTGTGCTTTATATTCAATTTTGGGGCATTGGAATTAAAGCAAAAAAACCCAAAACATCACAAAGCAAGAAAAAAACATATTTTGGATTATCTAGTGACTGCCTTCCAATTTCCAGATTCACAAAGGATTAATGTAAAAGTTTAAGTTGTCAGTTTTTATGCTCCCTGTCAAGAATTATGTGCAGTTAGAGTTCCTTGTTTTACAGAAAGGTAAATTATACAGTCAAAAAGCATAGTAAAAATGAACCTTCTCCTCCCTCAAAAATTATAGAGTTAAAATTTGTGACTTAGTTATGGAAGCAAGTCCTAAAAGAAAAGAAAAATTTTACTCCAGAAGTAAAATTGTATTCTAGAGAAGCACACTGACCTCCATAATGAAAACTGGTAGTTATTTGGGTTAGCTCATACAATGAAAGAGCTTAAATGTTTCACCTGGCTACCTTTCCAGAAGAGGCAATTCTTCTGGAACCAAGAGTGGTGAAAATCAATGACGTGCCAATCACTCTGATCCAAACTAGGTATGAGGACTAACCAGGTTCTACACATCACTGGAGCCAAAGCCTTCCCTAACAAAACAAAGGCTGCCCAGCCTGTGGGAGGGTCCTGACACATCTTCAAGCTTAGTAGGCAAACTGACAGTAATGAACTTGGGTAAGTAATTTGGCGTAAGGAAAATGTCACCATGTCACTGCATTAGTCTGAGGTCTATTTCCTAGTGGAGTATATATATTTTGGTGAAATAACAAGCTGCCATTGCTCTTTTATGTAGTGTAAGAGAGAATAGCACAGTATATTACTCAACTTGGAAAATCTCTACCTGCATTATTATATACATTTTCACATTAATAGAGAAAATTGCCATAAAAAAAACAATTTTGAGTCAATTACAGTCACCTAGCATTTGTCACAATTTCTTCTTTTATCTATAATCCAATCTTGGCTCCTAGACATTTCAAAAATAGATTACTTTGTGTAGTGGATTCCACAGAGAAAATAAGCCCAGAAAAGAGAATGTGACTAAAAATCTTATTGATTATATTAAACCAATAGCATGTAGAACTCAAAGGGAGTAAAACAGAATTACCATTTAATGTGCAACAGATATAAAATCTTGACTGAGCAATAAAATAAAAAAAGGAGTAGAGGTCATTTGCTTAGGGGGCACCAATTTTTACATAAAATATGTGGTAGTGCCACACTACTAAACAAGATACATTTACTGGCATTTCTGGATTAAAAGTACTAGTTGGGTTCCAGAGGCAGAAAATAACTGGAGGTTTAAGAAGAGGTCAAGGAGCAAAGATGCCAGAGTTCAAGGGGGCCACACCCCTTCAGTCCTTTACGTTCACTTGAGGGAGATTCCTCCTGTCAGCTCTTTCCTCGCAGCCCTGATTCTGACAGCTCTTCACCTCCCCTAGCTGCTGCACAATTTAAACCCTGGAAATGGAGCCTTCCCTTTAGGTGAGCCTGGGCCCTGACCTGCTTATGTTAGGCCAGTCTGTGCCTAAGATAACTCCACTGCCATCCACTCAGCTAACCCCCAACAGACTGTGGAAATTCAGTCTTTTTAATTTCTTTACACCCATATTAATTCATCTAGTCATTCAATTCAAAAAACACGTATTGGGCTCCTTCCATGTGCCAGGCACTGTGCTAGGCACTGAGGAAAGAGCAGAGAACAGATTTCCCACATTGCTGTGGTAACGAGAGGTAAGCACATAAACATAAAAGTATATCATATGTCCAGTGGGGATAAATGCTATGAAGAATATTAAGCCAGTTAAGGGAACACAGAGACGGAGAGGGGGTTTCTATTTGGTATGAAGTAGTGAGAAAAGGCCTCCCTGATAAGGTGACATTTGAGCAGATGGGACGAATCTATACCACCTGTCTCATGCTGGGCAGCTCGGCCACCAGCAGACGCCATGCCGGCCTTCGTGGTTTCCCTGCCACAGGCCTAGAATAGCTGGCTCCTTTCTCCGTACTTCTCCCCAAACTCAGCTGAAATGCCAAACTGCAGGGTCTTGTTTCCTGAGCAACTGCCAGTTGGGCTGAATGAAGCAATCCAGAAATGCAGAGGATTTAATTCTCCCTGAATGAACTTTGACCAGTGAGAGACAGATTGGAGGATACTACAAAGATAAACTTCCTCTCCTTATTTTCCTCCGATTGACTGTCCAGTACATGGTTTCTTTATACAGCCTGCCTGGAGTCAACCTGTGTGACCAATCCTCTGTGCTTACTGAATGCTACGAGTCGGACTGTGTTCCCCAAAAAGATAGGCTGAAGTCTTAATCCTGGTACCTGTGAGTGTGACCTTACTTGGAAAGGATCTTTGTCGATGTAATCGAGTTAAGATGAGGTCATTCGGGTGGACAGGTGTCCTTGTAAGAAGAAGAAAACGCAGACACACAGGGAGAAGACAGCCATATGATAACAAAGACAGATTAGAGTGATGCATCTACCAACCAAGGAACACTAGGACTTCCAGCAAACTCCAAAAGCTAGAAGAGGCAAGGAAGGGTTAGGTCCCCCTACAGGTTTCAGAGGGCATGTGGCCTCCGCAACATTTTGATTTTGTAATTCTAGCCCCCAGAACTGTGAGACAATAAATTCCTATTGGTCTAGTCATGGTACTTTGTTACAACATCCCCAGGAAACTAGTTCTCTGAGTGACCAGCTCTGTTGGATTGTTCCTCCCAAAAAAGCACTAACAGTCCTTGCCTGAGGCTCTGTTTTCCGGAGAACTGTGACTATGACAACCAGAGACCTGAAGAAAGTGAAGGATGATATTTGAGGACAGAGATTACAGACAGAGGGAAGAGCCAATGCAAAGGCCCTGCCTGAGGTGGCAGCTCGATTTGTGAGAGAAACATGTTTGGAGGATAAGGGGAAGAGTGTCAAGAGAGAGAGTCAAAGAGGGAGCCAAAGACACCAACCCTAGGGCCCTACAGGCCACCGAAAGGACTTTGGATCTTTTAAAACAATGTATTATTGAGGTATAACTTACATAGAGCAGTAAAATGAATAACTCTTCATGGTATGGTTTTATGAAATTTTTTTACATATTGCTATATCTGAATGTGTTCTCCAAAATTTGTGTTCAAACCTAACCCCTAATGCGATGCTGTTAGAAGGTGAGGACTTTGGGTGGTGCTTAGGTCAAGAGGGCAGGTATTTCACAATTTGAGCCTTTGTAAAAGAAACCTCAAAGACTGCCTCTGTGTAGAGAGCCAAATCTGAGCCGGACCTGTAGCCGAAGCATTAGCAAAGCCATGCCTGTGTTATAATCTGCCAAGGTCAGAGAAGCACAACAGTGAAGAGACAGCTGCTTGTAGTTTAGCATAGATAACTGGGTACAGACAGGCACTGGGAAATTATTACTGCCAACAAGTTTCAAGTCCTGAGAAGACTCCCACTCCCTCCTCGACCTTCAAAAGTATATAATAAATGCGCTGAGCTTGCCTCGGGGTTACTGTATCTAAGCAAAGCGCAGTGTCCGCCTGGCCCCAGCTTTTGTATGTACTGTCTCTGTTTTTCTCCATCCTTCTGTCGCCCCGTCTCAGGTATAATAACCTGCTAGCCATGCAGGTCACGGCACCTCTGCCCTCTTCTGCCACATTTGGATACAAGATGCCTGTGATCCAGAAGAGGGCCCTCACCGTGCTGGCACCCTGGTTTCAGATTTCCATCCTCCAGAACAGTGAGAAATAAACGCCGTTTATAAGCTACTCAGTCTTTGGTATTTTGTAACAGTAGCCCAAATGGAAAAGATACATGTGTATAACCCAGTCACCACCATCCAGATCAAGTATGGGGCATTTCCATCACCCCAGAGAATTCTCTCCCATCTTCCAGTCAATACAATTTACCAATACTGAGTTACCCATGATTTTTACTTTTATTACCATAGATTTGTTTTACCTGTTTTTGAATATCATATAAATGGAACTATATGTTATATACTGCTTTTGCTTTAAAAAAAAAAAAAAAAAGCTTTTGAGCTTCATCTAAGTTGCTGTGTACATAGACTTCACTTATTTTTATTGCTGCTTAGTATTCCATTGCCTGGTTATATCCCACCTTGTTTATCTATTCTCCTGCTGATGAATATTTGGGTTATTAGTATTTAGGCCTATAATGAATGAAGCTGCTAAGAACATTTATCTACTCTTCTCTGTTTGGACATATGCAATCATTTCCCTTGGTATTGCTTTCTGGATCAATAGGGGTACGTTTATGTTAACTTTATTAGTTTTTCAAAGTGGTTGCCCCATTTTATACTCCCCCATCAATACTTAGAATGGTCAATTTTTTAAATTTTAGCTTTTCTGGTGTTTGTGTAGTAGTATTTCATGATGGTTTTAATGTGCATTTTTCAGCTTTTTGCACGCTCATTAATCACTTAGACATGTGCTTTTATGAGGTACTTGTTCAAGCTTTTGTTCACATTTTATGTTTTTGTTAAGGCCACATCCCATTTCCAAAATCTATATTTCTTTTCTATTGTTGCATTACAAATTACTCTAAAACTTGACAGCTAAAAATAATAAACCTTTATCATCTCTGAGGGTCGAGCAGCTAGTTGGGTTCTGGCTCAGGGTCTCAGGCTACAGGTGGCCTGTTGGCCAGGGTTATAGTCATAGCCAGGTTAAACCGGGCCAGGGATAACACTTCTAAGCTCACTCATATATGCTTCATTGTGAGTAAATGTATGATTTTCATTAGGCTGGTGAAATATTGAAAAGATTAAAGACACCCCACCACTCTCACTGACCTTAGTTTGAAAAAAATTCATCTAAAGGAAGAGATGCTGGCAAAGAAAGACCCAAGTTCCCACAACTAGTTGTGTGGTGGGGGAGGGAGGTGAGGGAGAGGGCAAAGAAGGAGTAAATATCTAAAAATATTCAGGCTCAAAGAAATGTAACTATTTGAAATGGCTCACTTTTATTAAGCTCCCACTACTCACTGGCACTTTAAAATAAATCATGGCAGAGTGTTCCTACTCCACAAATGGTCATTTGATCCAGCAACCTTACCTAAGGAAATCTATACCAAGATTAGAATCCACAATATGGAAAGAGCTACATACAAAATACTCATTGAAGATTATTTATTAGAAATCTGAATTATGGAATTGTTAAATACATATTTCCTCAAAAGAATACCAAGAAGTTATTAAAAGTGTTCATTCTGAGTGCTTAAGATATGTTATAGGGAATACTTAGATATAATACTAAGTGGAAAACTGGATGAAAATGTTACAATGTAGTGTCATGTGTGCACAAAGGAAAATACTGGCAAGGAAAAGTATATCTGTGTTACAAATAACAGGGTAAATGCCCTCCCCACTTCCTAAATTTTTTATGTAATTTTATAATTAAAAATATCTAAAATTAGCATTGCTATCCCTACCTTAGACACTGAATTTGACAGAATAAAAATTAGATATAAATTATCTTGTTTTTTCTCAATTCACTTGTTTTTCTCAACTTTTTATTTTGAAAATTTTAAGACCTACAGAAAAGTTGTTCGAGCAAAACAATGCCTGTGTATGTTTCACCTAGATTCGCCAATTGTTGCCACATTTGTTTTATTTCTCTTTGTATACTACACACACATGTGGTTTTTTCTGAACCATCGAGAGATGGTGGCAGACGTTTTGACTCCATGGTTTAAATACTATAGCACATATCTTCTAAGACAAGAACATCCTTCTACCTTTTCCCACAATTATCATACTCAAAAAACTTAAGATTAATATAATCCTATTATCTAGTATAAAATTTATGTTCCTTTCTCCAACAGACAAAAAAAAAAATCTTTTCTGTCTTTTGTCTGGTTGGTTGGTTTTATCCAAGATTCAATCAAAAATCGCACATTGCATTTAGTCATTATGCCCCTTCAGTCTTTTTTGATCTAAACCATCTCTCAACGGTGTCGTTTTTTTTTTTTCCAAAATAATATATTGATATTTTAAAAGACTCTAGGCCAGTTTTTCAGAGGTCTCCTTCAATTTAGATGTGTCTGTTTCCTTGTGCTTAGAAATTGCCTGAATATCTTGTGTTGAAAAGATGTTACTCTTATCCCTGTTTTTTTGTGTGTGTTGAAAAGATGTTATTCTTATTTTGTGTTGAAAAGATGTTACTTTTATCCCTGTCTTGTGAAAACAGAAAGTCTCTGATGTGTTTGTTTAAAAGATTAATCTGAGATTTTGTTTGGACGTAGTATTAGCAAGGCTCAGGTATGTATATCTGAACTTCATCATTTTGTCATCTAGAAAATAGTAACTAAGAACATGCAGCTTAAGAAATCCAGGCACTTGACAGCTGCTATAAGTAACTCTAATTCCCACAGCAAAAAGTAGAGGTCTGTCTGCTTTTTAACTACTACTTCTTGCCTACGTTTTCTGTTCTTTGTTTCTGTATATTTGTTAGGCAGTCTGTTTGTAAGCCAAACAGAGAGTCAGTTGGTCATAAATTTAAAAATACCAGGACACCAATCCTATAGGATAAAATCATTTGCTTAGCTAGTGTTCAGATGGTAGCAGAATGTCTGCCTTCAAAATTGTTTTACTAAAACTATAACTTTTGAGTCCTGAAAATACCTAATTTCTGAACTAGATAAGCAGAGGGAAGTCTAAATTTCATTTATAACTTGGCCCATCAAGGCTGCCAATAAATCACATACTTCATATAAATAAGAGCCATGGAAAAGATGTTGCCTGAATGGTAAGTACCTCTTACTTGAGACTTACAAATCTGGCTTATATTTCTAGGAACAGCCTACTGAATGAATCCAAGGGTTCATTAACCCCAGGTATGACACATTTTTTTGAAATCACACCATCATTCTGAGGCAGGATAGTTAGCCTAGGGAAGTTCCCCCTCCCCTCCAGAATGCAGCTCTGGAATGTTTCCTTAGTCCCTTATTTAGCCCTCCTGCGGCTCTGGAATTTCTCTCTTGTCCTTTTCTCAGCCCTCTCTCTGTTATAATTGGGAGCCTAGATGGCCTTGGGCTGCCCTTAGCCCTCCAAGTGGCAGGAGAAACAAGACAAGACCAGAGGCAGGATGGATAGCCTTGGGACACCTCCACCCCCAAGAAAACAAAAGCCTGTAATTCAGACAACTTAGGACAAACTCTGAGTTTGCCTGCACTTTTCTCTTAAGTGTGTACTATCACTTTAATAAAACTTGTGCTTTCCTGCTTGCTGTTGGTCATGTCCTTGAATTTTTTTCTCACAGCATAAAACAGGAACCTGGTCACTAGAGCTCCTGGTCAGCATCCTTCTTTGGATCCCCATCCTGTCAAGCTCTCCGGCATCAGTTCCTACCTCACGCCCACTGTAGTTATTGCTAACTGATCAGTGGGTTTTGTTTTGTTTTGTTTTTTTCTGTTAGCCTGGACATCGCCTCAGAAAAATCTCCCAGCACAGCACTATAGGCAGTCATTAGTTAAGATCTTTATAATGCTTTCTAGAATAGAGAATATTTTCTAAATCCCACCTAATTTTTAGCTTCTTGACTTCACCTGCACATGAATGGCAAGGGCCTAAAACAGTATTTCTTATGAATCACCTACAGATAACTGGTAAACCTAGTAAAAAAAAAAATCTCATAATCAGAGAATATTGAAAATGGGATTGGACAAGGGAAGGAAAGGGGACTGTGTTAGTTAGAGTTGGCTATTGATGTGACAAATTGACCTCAATCTATATGATAGCTGAAAAACAATCAAAGCTTATTGCTTGTTCATGAGAGAACCAGTTGGTTACAGGTTGGTAGAATGGGAATATGTGAGCTCCCTTCTAGGCAGCCGTTAGAAATCCAGGCTGATGGAGGCTCTGCCAATTTAAATACCTGACTTCCCAGATATTTGTGGGCATTTGCATCCTGCTGGTGTAAGCGAAGATCACGGAGGAGTGCTGTGAGACAAATTTCTGGGAGCCACAGACACAAGGGGAGTTCACACTTATAAGCTCTTCTCCACAGCCCTTCACTGCGTGCTCATGAGAAAGATTAGGGTCAGGGTGAGGGACCACAGGGATCTTCCTCAGAGATGCAGGCCCAGAGAAGGGGAGTACAGTTGCTGTGGGAAAATGATTAAGCCCACCTTAGATGACTCTCTAGGGAATAAATGCCTCAAGCCCTGGGGGAGGAACAGTTCTGGGTTCACAATCCTATACCAATACCATCAAAAGTCTTCTACCACTGGACAGATGCAGGAAAGTCCCATACAAGACTCACTGAAACTATAAAGCAGTTTTGCTGCTATGAGAAAGAGGGCAAGATCACTTAAGAGCCTTACCCTGAGTCTCAGGAATATAAGAAGACTGAGATTGTGACAGGACAACACCCAGCAACACTGAGTAATAAGCAATAGCAGTCTACTCCTTGAAGAATAGGCAAGAGTTGGGAAAGAGATCCCTTCTGTGGTTAAGTACATAGGAAAGGTTAAAAAACTGAGGGTAGAGCAGCAACATTGAGAAAAACTCTGGTACCCAAGCACCACCTAAGTGCAAGTTAATACTATAGGACTTGAAGCCAGTGGTCTACTGAAGCTAACCATAGCAACAACAAAACCAGCCTGACTGCTAACTAAATTAAGTCAATCCCACACACAGAGCCTAGCAGAAAAAGAGATATGCCTATTTCCCAGCACATTTGTCAATTATCTCAGTCCCTAGTGTCCTACACAGCATGTCTGGTAGTTAATAAAAAATGATAGGACAAATAAGAAAGAAAAATCCCACTGTCATGAGATAAAGTAATCAACAGAACTAGACCCTGAGATGATTCAGATGCTAGAACTATCAGACAGGTAATTTGAAATAATTATTATTAATACGCAAAAGGCTTTAGTGGAAAAGGGAGACAATATGTATGAACCAACATGAAATTTCAGAGGCAAGATGGAAACTATAAGAAAACATCTAGTGGAAATTCTGGAAATAAAGCAAGATGAAACAAATAAACAAAGATTTATTATATACAATACCAAATTAAAACCCACTGAAATGCTACTTACAATCAGAATGTATAAACTTTACAAGACTAACTCTACTGCATACTGGCCAGAATTTTGAGCAACTGGAACTCTTATACACTGCTGATGAGCATACAAAATGATACAGCCACTTTAGAATATAGTTAACAGTTTTTTGTAAAGTTAAATGTATATTTGCAATACGATCTAACCATTTTTTTCCTAGGTGCTTACCCAAGAGAAATAAAAATTTAGTTTACTCAAAAACTATGTATGAACATTTATAGTAACTTTACTCATAATCCTCCAAAGCTGGAAACAACCAGCTGTCAATGCATCCATTGGTGAATGAATAAACAAAGTGTGTGATAGCCACACAGTGGAATGTTACTCAGCAGTGAAAGACGCAGTATTGATATGCCCAGCAATTTGGATAAATCTTGTGTGCGTAATGCTAAGTTAAAGGAGGGAAACCAGAAGAATTGCATACTGCTGATTACTGGGTGCGTGTTAGAGGCTGGTTATCACAGGCAGGGATCTCTGCATTTGTGAAGAAATACAAGTACTCCAGCCCATATTCAGGTTGTAATTTCATTGAATTGTAAAGGATTATTTCATAGAACCAAGAACAGAAAACATTGACAAAGTTTTATTTCAACCAAATAGAAACTGTTTCTTAGCAACAAGAAAATATCATTTTAGTTTTCTGGACTCAGAATCACAGTTTATCCATGTTTATTTTTACCTCTGTATTTTAGTTTTATTCAACCGAGGACTGCGAATAAAGGCTTATTTTACATTATTATAAGTGATAAGTAAATCTGAAAAACACACTTTGAACACATCAAAAAAGTGAATTCTAATGAAAATAAATTGTTTATTAAATCAGAAGATAAGCCAACTTAATCAGATATTTTAGTAATAAGCATATATTTTAGCCAAGCATAAAGAAATGGTGTAGACTGAGAAAAATTAAAGTGAATGTATAGGCCAAGGAAACTTTTAAAAATTGAAGTTCTATTTGTAACGTAGTTTCAGCTTATTAATGAGTGTGCTATCTACAAGTCCATCTTTTTACATTTCCTAAATCTCAAGGGTAAGTTGTCAATTTTGTTCATTTTGCTGCTAGATTGAATTTTCTCAAAAAATGTATAAATGTCTCATAAATTTGGGGCAATTTTAAACGAAAGGCTAAAAATCATTATAATGAAATGTTCTCTAGTGCTTTAAAAATTATTAATCACAATGATGATACTCTAGATTATAATATACACATTTATTAAATACCTTAGAAAAACAGCATGATCGTTTTCTTTATTTTATCTCTAGATTGCTCTAAAAAAATGCTCATTTAACAATTGAAATCCAGCCCTTCAATGGATCTTAAATACAATTTTAAGATAAGTATGATCTTGTCTGAATTTTTTCATTACATTCTGGTTTAATTACAGTACTTGATGGGCAGTCTATTCTCATATAGCTACTTTCTTCTTTTATCTTTCTTTATGGAAATAAATTTTTACTCAGAGATGGAAAAGTATCAAAAGACCAAATAGTCTTCTATCATGTTTTGTTTATCCTGTGTCCTACCCTACTAATTCAGTATCCATCATTCTATAAAGAAGGTGGTTGTCTCATAATGATTCAAGCTTATATGAAGTTCTCTCACAAAACAGCATGGTGAGCTTCCTAGCCAGGCTTTGCATGCCTGAGCTCCCTAAAAATTTAGATGAAATACATTGTGGATCTCAGAGGTCTCTATAGTGGTCTTCAAACTAGGGTTGATGTGAGAGTTGAATGTGTTAGTTTAAAGAGGATTAATTTCCAGGTCCTCAAATATGGATCTGATCTGCCTGAGAACATGTGCTCGATTAAGGCATGACCCTGGTTTCTTTTCCAGCTCCTCATTCCCAGTCACCTTTTCTGTACTTTATAAAATAAAGGCAAACCTTTCACCCATCTGGAATCCTGCTATGGGGCCTGGGCCCATGGTGGAAGTGCCTGCAGGGAACCTGCTTTGATCAAAGCACTGGTTTGTGTCTCAGATGTATGATTTCAAGAGAGAAGAGATTAAAATTTCCCACAATTAAAAACCCTGCATAATAGTAAGCCACATTATATGGTAAGTTACATGTAAACTACTGACTGGTTAAAAAAATAAAAACATACACTTACCTTGTTCTTTTTATATTTGTTAGAATTTGTTAGAGACAAGTCTGAAAATAAACGACCTGTCCAAAGGTTCTAACAAGAGATCATTCAGAATCTCAGAGTTTTAAGACAATAGCTTCTAACTTATCCTTTAAACCTATTCCTGTTACTGTCTTAATATGCCTATATTTTACATAAACAAACACATATTCTTTTAACAACGAAAATATGATAGGCAGTGAAGAATTTTTTAAGTTTATTTTTCTAAATCTTCTGTAATCTCTGCCCTTCCTTCTGAGCAGAGTTCTTAACAGCCTTCTATAAATTTATAGATACATAATATGCCTGAACCTCAATTCTTATTCTATTACCAGGTGACAGTAATTTGGATTTCCTTATTAAGAAAATGAGATATATTAGTTTAGCTACACATTTAACAACAACAACAAAAATTATTCAGCATTTTCTGTGGACCTAGCCTGTGCTAAACCATTGGGCAGACAAGTCGTGTTGCCTTATGTGGGAACGTAAACTTTGGAGGTGGGGTATAGGGGTGGGAATGAAAGATGAGATTAATGCAGTATCTTGGAACTAAATAGTCTGGAAGCTGGTCGGGAGGTTCTGGAAAGAAACCAAAAGACTATATAACTCTTTATATCAGTCACAAGAGACATCTTTAAGTGTCTATTAGCACCAAACATTTCTAAGAGTCATTGTCCAGTCATTGAAGACAATTACGGAAACTGAACAAGAAAACATGAAATCAGATTTGGCATAAGTAAAAAAGCCAGTCTACGCTTAAAGATGATGAACTCTGAGCTCGCATTTTAAATGCCGGAAAAAATTTTACTTATCCAGTAAAAGTAAAACTTTTAGTTTTGCTGGCATTAGCCAGCAGTTGGACTAAATAATTTCCAGCATCTTCTCCAACAATAGGCCTGTATCAGAAGGTAACACTCCGAGCACAGAATTAAATCAAGAGAATTTAGTTACATGATGCCAATTGCTTAATGGCACCAGAGTCTCCTCCATAATGTGGTTATCACGACTAATCCAACTGAGAATTAAAACATTCCTGCTTCTGATGGGAATGCTTTTCATCCCTCAAGGGTGGCAGTGAAGGGTAGAGCAGGGTATAATTGAAGGTTGAGAATCACCTTTGTGTAGCTTAAAGTCTTTGGACAATTTCACTAATCTTTGGCACCTCCAGCAGAGGGCAGGCAGGTATAGGGAACAGAGAGGAAGCATGTATTTCTCAATTTCATTTACAAGCGGTCCACACTCTGCACAGTATGCAAGACCATAACTGTGGCCATGCAAGCTGGGACGGCAAAATGATCTTAATAAGTGGTGGGAAAATTATAATTGTTCCATGACCTTTAAAATGTTTTGTCAAAGTACTAAAACTCTTTTACTGTTATTAATGTATGGGGAAATTAAATAATAGAAATTTAAATTTATTTAGTACATAGTAATTTAAAACATTAGAAACATTGAGAGTTAAAGTGTTCTATTTCTCTGTAAAAAAAAAAAAAACAACTTATCAAGAGGACTTTGAACTGTGCTTGCCTTCGTCTCCTGGTAGAACTTGCAAAAGGAAACAAGCACCATTTCTACGACTTGGCTAATTTCTAAATTTAGATCAGCTTCCAACGTGTTATCCTTTGTACTTTCAGTGTCAGTATCTCCAGGAGTTCTCCTAACAGCACCTCTTTGGTACCTGTGCCCTGGAAGAACACACCACATACTGTTTGAACAACTGACCTCTCCTCTAGTATCAAAGCAATTACCCCAGATATACATGGGTTTACAAATCTCCACCGATCCCTGCCCTGGCTCCAGTTGCTAACTCTCACCTAAACCACCCCATGACTAACTCCTCCTCCACGACCTTATACAATGAGTCCTCACTTAAGGTCACTGGTAGATGCTTGGAAACTGTGACTTTAAATAAACCGACGTATAGGAAAACCAATATTATCATAGACTAATTGATATAAATATGAGTTAAGTTCCCATAGCATATTCTAGGTCACAAAAACATCACCAAACTTCTAAATAAAGACTTCTAATACTGAAATAAATGTGAACTACGCACACATTTAAGAAAGATGAATAAAAACAAGATTATTACTTTCTAACCTGCTTATCACAGTTCAGGGTCACAGATGGCCAGATCCCTTCCCAGCAGCTCAGAGTACAAGATGGGAACCAACCCTGAACAGGACGCCCTTCCATCGCAGGGTGCATTCACACACACCCCTACTCTCAGACTGGGACAGTGTAGACACGCCCATTCTCCTCACATGCACATCTTCGGGATATGGGAGAAAACTGGAGTTCTTAGAGAATCCCTACGCAGACCCGGAGAGAATGCGTAGACTCCGCACAGACAGCGGCCCCGCTGGAATTGATACTTTTTCTCATCGACATTATAACCAAACAATATTGAACAAAATGATGTTACTCAAGGACCTGCTGTGCAACCTCAAGTACTCTTTGACCGAATTCATTCGGACAGCTGCCACCTTACTGATGAGTTTCTCTTAAACTCAGCTTTTTAATTTTTTAGATCAAAATAGATTAGTTTTCTATCAAGACAGTTTTTTGTAAGGAGTTTGGCACACAGATATGGATAAAAATATCAGAAGAAATAGCTGGCGGAGTAGAAAATGCTCTGAGGAAGAATGTGTCTGGGGAGCAGAAATTGGGGGTGAAACAAATGGCTAATTTTTTGTTATAAGCCAATACTTTTTAAACTATGTACACCTATTACTTTGTTACAAATAAAAATTAAATTAAAAAGGTAAAGCAAAATGCACATTTATTTCATCTGAAATAGGGCAATGATATTCAGTTAAATTGGGTAAATATTTGTGGAGCATATTTGTGGAGCATATTTGTGGAGCATTTTTATATGCCAAGTGCTACGTGAGGTACCAGGGAAAGAAATCTGAGATGAATTCCTGCCTATGAACAGGTGCAGTCACTGAGTCACTGAATCTTTCCCACAGAATCAGAGTGGTCTTGTAGAATGAGAATCTATTGCACCGCTTTTAACTTTTGCAATCAGAGTGTTAAAAATTATAACTTTAGGCAAGGTCTGCATTCGAAAGCAAGTGTCTTAGAAAAAATACGAAAGATTCGGTGACTCTTTGCAGGAATTGAGAAATGTGTTTCCAAGCCCAAATTTATTTACAGTTCAGATTCACTGAGAGATTTACTCGGCTGAATCTCCTGATAATTACTATTGATAATGAGTAAGTTTTCCATGCCATTTATTAAGTTCTTGCTATACTCATATCCTGCTAATTTTTATTCTCTCATAGAAAATGGTACATTTATCTTGCCATAAAACTGCGTATTTAAATGTCTAGCCCCCCAATTGTAGCAACCAGAAATAAAACGTTTCTGTTTTTATAACTATTATAAATCTTCAACATTTAAATACCAACAAATCTGGGATGGGAAACAGATCCTATGTGTAATGGCTTCTGAAATACTTGAAATGTTCCTTAAATGTTAAAATATGCCTTACTCACATAAAAGATGAACTCTCTAGGAGGAGTTTGGAGCCAAGGCATTCTCTTCAAATCTCACCCCAACTTGCATCTCTGATTAACACCAGCTCCTCTTATTGCATTGGTTCTCACCCTGGCAGGTAGCACATTAGAATCACCTGGGAGCTTCTTTAAAAAAACAGTACCTGAGACCCACCCCTAAAAGATTCAGAGTTACTTGGCTGTGGGAGGAGCCTTGTGTTATTTAATACGTCCACAGGTGGTTCCAATGTGCAGGCAGGGCTGAGAACCAGTGCCTAAAACAGTGGCTCTCAAAGTGTGGTGCCTGGACCAGCAGCGTCAGCATCACCTGGGAACTTTACCAGTGCAAATCCTCAGGCCCGGCCCACTCTCAGAAACGCAAAATTCTGTGGGTAGAGCCCAGTAATCTGCATTTTTAACAAGCCCTCCATATGACTCTGGTGCACACTAAAGTTGGAACGATTAGACTTAAAAGAATATAAAAACAAGAATTGTCAGGAGTGTGGATTTAAGGAGTGAGGGAAAACAGAGCCGGATGGGCTCTAATCCTGAAGCAGAGGAAGCTCTATGGTAGTTTAAGTGCAAGAGCAGGCCTTGCTGATGAAGATGCTTTTTAAACTAAGTTTGTCCGGGATTGACCATCCCTTGGTGAAGTTACTTACACTAGCAAACTAATCTGAACCCACACTGTGTGTGTATGTGTGTGTATGTATATATATATATTTTTTTAGGAGGTGAGGGAAATTCTTGGGAGATAGAAAAGGAAGGAGCAGGAAAATGATTAGAAGTCTGGTAAGCATAAAACTTGGGAGCTCTAAATATTTGGTAGAACAAAGTGGGGAGCATTCACGCACACTTGCATGTGGCTATACATAAACAGGACGCAAAATTAAACTGGCTGGTTTTAGGAAGTAGTTCATCTAGCTCTCTAAAGGAGACCCTGATGACTTCTTTTCTCTACCATAAAAATTACATAGTAATCTAGAGGTGGAGATGGGTTCGTTCTCATGCCTAAACTATACTTCAAAATAAACAAATGCTGAAATTCTGATCATTTTATAGGGTTTCCGGCTTTCCAGTGAGGCACTCTGATAGTTGCCATGGTATGTCCCTTTGGACAGTATTTTAAATTCTCCTCATTAGCAAGTATCACATGGTGAGTTTCCACTATGCAGGTTTTGCTAAAATAATAACAGTGGTGACACACAGTATGAATGAGATTCAGGCAGTTCAGCTCCTGTTGTGTGGAGCCGGTACCCTGGAAATGGGAACGGTACACCATCTGGTCTCAAGATGAGGACTGTACATATTTATTGGAAGATAAGATCACACTACTTATTTTTAAGTGGGTCCCCAATCTTGGGGAGAAACTAACTTAATTTGGGGATTAATTAACATCTCTATCTCAGTTAATAAGAGACTTAAATAAGACTATTTAAATTAGCAGAGACATTTAGAGTTGAATTTGGAATCTAGAGCATCAGTGCTCAGTGTATTCCAAAAATAAGGACAGTTGCTTCATCTATCATGATTAATATGGTGAGTACTATACTTGGTATAATCAAAATCCACAAAAGAAATATTCTTGAAATGACACAGGCTCATTAGAGCTGGATATCTGCAAGAGAAAAATGGCAGGAATCTACCTGAATAGTTTGCCAGTAAATTTAAAACTAAATGGGGTATTTAATCCTGTGATGTTTCTCTGGGACTATGCAGACAGGGCCAGTCACGGATCTTGGAGAACAGGACACATAACCATTTGTTGGCTTAATGATTTTGGCCCAGTGCATTTTCCCTGCTGATATTTGCAAATGAGAGAACTTGATTTCCTTAAATCAGAAAATGAGTAGCATTAGCACAAAGAAGCCCTCTTTATTCAGGGTAATGTCATTGCCAGGATAAATTGAGACATATGCCCTTAAATATCCTCAGTAATTTTTACCAATTTAACAAGCTTATGATCAATGGATCTATATTAATAATTAGTGCTTTTAGTAAAGAAAGTTAGAAAACAATACTAATTGGTGTAGAGGTATAGGAATAAATTAGAATATATTATACCACTTGTGAATTTTTGGTTGCTTAGTAAAAATGTCACCACTCTTTCTCTCCTTTATATATTATTTATATTTGAAGGTGTGTGGTACTTGAGAATAATTCCAGACATACGAGAATATTTAAATGTCATGAATAAGTAGTCTTGTGGAGGATATTGAGCAACTCCATAGGACTCCTCATAAAAGATGTTGATTAGAAGAATTTTAACACACACACACACACAAAATATATATATATTAAATTTACTTTTGTACAGAAATTGAAGAAATGTTACAGAGAGTTGAAGTGTATGAATGGGAATAAAATAAATCAATAAGAATATTGTTAAATCCTAATACATGAATGATGCCATGTGATCACACTAAGCATAATATAATCATTGTGTGCTTTCCTCAACAATCAACCTCTCAAGCAAATTATTAGAACAACTAAATCAAAATGGACCACAGTTAAAGATATTCTGTAGTAATGCCTTTTGTCAACATTTTGTAGGTTTTATGTGGAGTTCTACATCACTAAAAAATGAGAATTAGAAGATGCTAAATATCTATTTGGTAATTGGGTAATGTATTAGTTATCTACTGATGCATAACAAATTACCACAAAATTAGCAGCCTAAAACAACACCATTTATTATCTCACAGTTTCTTGAATCAGGAGTCCAAGTACAGCTTAGCTAAGTTTTCTGCAGAGGGTCTCATGTGTGTACAATTGAAGAGTCAACCAAGCTGTGCCTCATCTGAAGGCTCAACTGGGGAAGAATACTCTTCCAAGCTTACTCAGATTACTGACAAAATTCATGTCCTTGCAGCTGTAGAACGGAGGACCCTGGCTTCTTCTTGATGCTCAGAGTTCCTACAAGCCACCAGCAGTTCCTGGACCTGCCTGCAGTTCATTGCCACCTGGGCTTTCCCAATATCTCTGCTTACTTCATAGAGCCAGCAAGGAGTCTGTAACAGCTGGCTAACAAGGCAGAGTCTTACTGAACATAATTACAAGAGTAGCATCCAACACTTTTGCCATATTCTGTTGGATATAAGCAAGTCCCAGATAACTGTCCACATTCAAGGAAAGGGGATTACACAAAAGCTTGAATGCTAGGAAGCAGGATCTTAAATAAATAGAACACAGGGCCTGACAAATAATATGTCCTCCATACACAACAGTTAACTCCTCTGTCTCACTCACTTCCCTCCCTTTCCCTCACAAGGCTAGAATTTTTATTTTCCTATATTAGCATTATTAAAAAAAAAAAAAAGTTCCTTGAAGAAACAGGATGATAAATAGCCTCTGTCAAAAAACAACATCAGCACGCTGAATGCTTAAATTCTTGGGGAGTCTCCTTTGGTCTTGCTACTCTGAGACTATTGATTTTGGTTAGTGAAGGATACTTACTTAAAGGTAGCACAGAACATAATTTTCTTAATTCAGTGGTATGGATCAGGAACACATTTTACTCCGGAGACCAGGAAATTCATTTCCTATTGTTGAGGGCGAAGGGAGTTAAGGAAAGAGAAAGAGCAGCTAGCCAGACCCCTCTGTACTCCCCTGTCTCCTGGCCTCATACTTCTCTACTGTGGCTACCTTGCAGAGGTGGGATGGACCCCTCCCCAAAGTTCGTTCAGATGTCCAGACTGGTGATACTGCACATGCATCAAATGGGTATAAAGCTTTATTTCTTACATGATGAGGCTTTCTGGGGAGAGCAGGGCAAGCTCCTGAGCAAGTCTGAAAATGGCCTCAGAGAGAAGAAGAGGGGAGACTGGCTTGGCTCTTATTTTTTAAAAATTCAGTGGCTTTTCAATAAAAGGTAATTTTTAAGGAGGAAAGTAATATATGTACTATTGTTCCATAACAATATATAAGCATATTTGCCATTACAACAAAAATAATCAAAATTAAATAATGTACGTGTCTGCTGCTGGTGACCAGAAGTGACACCTTCATTGAAATTGGGGCACATTATATAATAAATAAGGACATTGTCCCTAGTTCAGAGCATCACTTAACTCTTCTTTTGTTCTTTTCCTTGTGGCCATCACCTCCTCTCCTGAATTTATTAAACAGTGGCTAATCTAAATGTTTGCTACCAAATTCTTACCAAAGAGAATGAAAAATTCTCAAGATTATTACAGTTTGAAACAATAAAGGCCACAATATCCAGGCAGTACGTACCAGTTTAGAAATAAGCCAGACTTACTAAGCCTGTTCCCAGGTCAAGGATATAGTAGATATAGTTTCTAGCCATAATTTGTATTTCCCTTGAGTTGCTTCACAGTTGAAGCAATGAGCTAACAGTCACTGAAAAGGAAGAGACGTGTCAATGCCTGAAGTTAATCCTAGGTTTTTTCCTTTGTCTAAATGGTCCCTGGCCCGGTCCTCTGCAATTGCTCCTGAGACTTGCTTTAAACTCCAAAGCCAGAAGTGCCTATAAGCTGTTAAAATACTCAGTGTCTTATTCTCTCTGGCTGGAGAGTTTTGATGATTGCCAAATTCACAGATTTATTGTCAGAGTCAAGTCTTCAGTGAGCCGTTGTTTGTTTTCAGAGACAGTGGCTCCTATAGATACAAAGTAAAAAAAAAAAAAAGGCATAATTCATTCATTCAGCAAATACTGGTTGAGCATCCACTTTGTGCCAAGCCCTGAGTGTAATGAATGCAATGCATTAAAATAGAATGGCCCCTTCTCAGAGTATGCGATTTAGTGAAAGATACAAGCAAACAAACATTTACGTATGAGTGATAAGGTTATGGCCAAGAGTGCTCAAGAATTTGATGTACAAGGAGTGCAGGTTGGGGGTCAAGGAAAACTTCAACAAAATAACTCTACTGGTAAAATGGACAGATATACATACTCTCTTGAGCATTGAGAAAAATGGTTTTAGGTTAAGGAGGCTCATTTTGGTATTTGTTGCATTTTGTTTTGGGCAGAGAATTCTCCTTTAAAAAAAGATCAGATTAAGCATGCTGAGTTCTACCTGGTTTCCAATAGATATGCTGTGTGATTGCCCTCTTTTCCTTCTAGCCTCTGTTTTGCTTCCAGTCTCAATTTTTTTATTCTCCCCATTTTTTCCACAATAATTTGAATTTAGAGGACAAATAAGTTGAGAAACAACGAACAACAATTTCACAACCTATTGGTCCTGTTTCTCCTGCAAATACTCTGACCTGGTTGTTCACCCTCTCACTGACCCAACCCCTCCTAGTAAATATAGTACATTAGGTTATGAAAATGTTTTCAGTCCATTTCTTTCTCCATGATTTCATCTTGTTGCTCAAATCACCAGAAAAAAAAAAAAGACTCTTTGGGTAGGAAAATTTGGGGAAATGACAAACGAACAGGCATCAATTCAGCAGGGGAAAAAAAACCCTTCTCCATAAAGGCACATCTTACAAGTAATGATTTCTGAGAGTTTAATTATTATCATTTTAAGTATCATTGTCTTAAAAATATCTCAGTGTCAAAATTTTACATTCTACGGTCTAGAGCTAAATTTTGTAAGGAGGTCTCCCTCCCCCAAATTGCCTACAGAATCCCTTTCTGGCGAACCAGACACCCGGATCAGCCTGGCTAGCCATTGCACCTGTGCTTGGAAATATCATTTGATAAACCTGGTTTTTAGAAGGTTCTCTTTCCTTTGGAAATATTACCAAATTTTGCTTTTATTCACTAACCAATTTTCGATAACCTCTTACTTTGTGCCAACGTCATATTTCAGAGATAAACATAACTTCGTGCTTGCTGCCCATTGCACCTTTCTTAGAGCGGGAGAGCATCAAATGGACAGCACAGGTACTAAGTATGCCAGAGCTCAGATATGGCCTCTTACTGATTGTAAGAAACATTTTAATTCATATTAAAATGAATGAGGCAAGGTTAATCTATTCTGTTCTAAAACTTCATTTTTAAGTATATTGATATACTAGAACATCATTGTTTTAAACCAAATATTATGAAAAGACATATTAAAAATCAGCAGTCTCCTGTCCTACTCGCTCCCTAGAGACAGCCAAGCACTTCCAACTAGGTTAGCTGTCTTATCTAGCATTTACCTCTACATTTAAAATAATATGCTTTTAATTAGGGTGACCATATATTCAGTTTGCTCATCAGTTCCAGTTTACACCCATTGTCTGGCATAATTATTAACCGGTGTTCTTTACTCTCAAAAGTTTCTCTATATAGTGAATTACATGATTTCAATACTTACAGTGAATCACCATAATCTGTGCCTTAACACAAGGTCAATAGTTTCTTCTCAACTTATGGTAACCTTTTTCCACCCTCCACTTTCCCTTTAATTTATCCTCCCAATTTAGCTATACAATTTTTGGTTAAATCCATAATCAATATTTACCTTATTTTGACAATCTAAGTATTATTCATTACTAAGCCTAGTATCTCCCCATGATGTTGTTTTCTTTCTTGTATAACTTTTGTGTGTTCTCTGGAGTTAATAACTGCCTCTTTTTGAAGTGTGTTTGTTTTGTTTATTTTTAATTTTCCCCATATGCTTTAGCAGTGTTATGAAATGCATAAGCAACAATTTTCCCAGAAGCTCAAATGAGATCATTCAACCAGAGCAAAAGTCTATGCAGCTGCTCTTGGGAAATCTAAATAATAAACTTTGGTAAAAATCATCTTACTTCTGGTTAGAAATCTGGAGCCTATTCAGAAGAAATGACTCTGGGGCATCTGAGGGAAGTTCCAGGAAGAGTTTTCTCCACTTCTGCTTTCTGACTTGTAGTTTCCCATTGAATTCCTTCCCAGAGATGAATCATGGCAAGTCTGATTGAAATCTAGACACTTGGTAATCTCCTAAGCGTCAACAATAACTGCAAGCCAGTTGCTGCTAGAGCAATTAGGAAAATCCCAAGGTCATATCCCTATTAGTCCTCAGATGTGTCACTTAGATCTCTTCTTCCTAGAATGACAATGAAACAATAATTATCTCTAAGTCATAAACCTCGTGATTCAGTTCTTTGAGTATTGTTTTCTGTAACTAAATTAACTGTGCATACCCTTCATGATTTAATTTTGAACTCAAGTAGCCTACTCTTGCTACTTAGATACAGATAGAAGCTTGGATATTAATGTATCTAAAATCTTGCCTACATAATTATTTTAGTTCTCATCTTATTCTCTCCTCCTTGGAAATTATGGTTCTCTCTGTAGGCTGCAAACAGATGTCGATCAACTGATCAAGCACGGTGAAGATTGTTTCATTGATTAGCAACTGTTCAGGCTAATGTCATTTGTATTTCCAGCAGGAAAAAAAAAACCTTTTGTTCAAGTTTTCAATTGCTGCTACTATACTAACAGAACTCCTGGTTTATCATCTTTACAAAACAGAGAGCTTCTTGCCCATTATTCAAATTGCAATACACTATTCCAGTTATAAACCATATAAGTGTGTATAACAAGCATGAACGAAGATATTAGATTTCTATAAATATAAAATCAAACAAAATCATGCATAAAGTGAGTGTTAATGTTATATTGCATGGGTATTGTTTTTGTTTTGTTTTTGCTGTTAAAGGAAAAAAGTCTCTTATGTTAGAAATAAACACAGATTTTACAAAGTCTATAAAATTGTGAAGCTTTATGGCATTTTATAATGCATTTTCACATTATTTCATTTTGTTCCACAAAATCCCTGTGAGGGAAGTAAGGCAGGCATTACCATTTCTATTTCAGAGTTGAGGAAGACATATAAAAGTAAAGCGCTTTGCTTGCCCTTAAAAACTTGACAAATAAACAGTAAAGCTAGGATCAGTCCTGGACCTTATAAGCCCAAGACTGTGCTTTTTGTTGGAAAAGGAAGTTTCTTTTTTTAATTAAAACTATACTGTGACTTAAAGAATTAATTCTCTACTCAGATATAAAGGTATAGCTGTTCTGTTCCTGCACTAACCTTCACTCTAACCAACCTATTATCAGCACCTTTCTTTAAATATCTATTATTTTAACCTCCAAAGACATCCATCCATTTTGGCTCTAACTTACCACCAGCCTACGTGTCAATCAACTTAACTGCAATGAGATGGATTGTGTCCTCCAAAAATAATATTTTGAAGTGCTGACTCCCAGCACTTCAGAATGTGACTATATTTGGAGATAGGGCCTTTTAAAGAGGCAATTATATTAAAATGAAGTCATTAGGGTGGGCCCTACTCCAATATGACTAATGTTCTTTCAAGAAGAGGAAATTTGTACAGAGAAATGGCTATCTACAAGCCAAGGAGAGACTCCTCAGAAGAAACCAACCCTGCTGACACCTTGATCCCAGACTTCCAGACACCAGAACTGCGAAAAGAAATGATCTGTCATTTAAGCCACCCAGTCTGTGGTACTGTGTTATGACAGCCCTAGCAAACTAATATACCACCGCCCCCCTCACCTTCTCAAATTCAGCAAATGTGCATTGACTATGTACCCATGTCAGACACTGGGCCAAGGATGGAGGCTACAGAGATACATTTGCAGTCACAGGCCTACCCCCATGGTGCTTCCAGGCGAGATGTTTTAAAAGTGACCTAGTGTGCATGCCTTCCTTCTGGAAGTTCCTCCTATAGAAAAAAAAAAGCACATTATTTAGCTATTGGCTTCTAACCGTGCTACTCAAAGTGTGGTCCACAGACCAGTAGCATTGGCATCACCTGGAAGCATGTTAGAAATGCAAGTTCTTGGGCCCTCTCAGACTTAAATTTGGTGGTAGGGCCTGGGCATCAGCCCTTGGGGGCATTCTTACGCATGCTGAAGTGTAGAGAAGCACTGCAAATACACTATATTGTCGATGGTAAACAGGCAGGCAAACACAATTCAACTCTGGTCTAAAACCTAAAAGCAACTGCTCCAAGCCCCCCACCCCACCCCACTGCCCCACCCCGCCGGATGTATTTACCTGAAGACTCCCATAAACCAATGCTGTCTTTTTCTTGGGTATCATCCAAACTTCTAAACATATGACTCCATGCCACTATAAAGCTGTCAAACTAGAGGGGAAAAGTGGATTCTTGTTTGCAAAGAGTGATTCAGATATTCCAACATAGAGCATCACCTCCTTTTTCTTTTGATTCCCAGTATCCTTCTCACAGAAGAAACAATGCCAAAAAGGAAAAACATAGTGTATATGGGAATTAAATGGTCATTTAAACCCTTTTTTCCACAAGTAGAATCACTCTCCAACGGGACATATATAAGAAGTCTTCTATCCTGTTGTGTCTTAATTAATTAATTGTGTACATTATTATCTATCCATGGCAAACCCTGTAGTAAACTATAATAATCCAGTTAAGGTAATACACACTGTACAATTATTGTATTTTATTTAGTATTTTATGATTAGGTGTTATTTTCTCATTGTTAAAGGTATACACTTAGAAAAGAAAGGATAATAACAGGTATTTGGCCAAGTTTACCCAATAGCCTGACTCAACCAGTCAGTTTAATAGTTTAAAAATCAGTTCTTTAATGCGATCTGTAACCAGTCATACACATTGTTTCCTACTGCATGATCAAACTGATTTATTCAATCATTTAGCAATAAACATCCATTCTGCCAGGAATTGTGTAAAATTTGAGGGAAATAAAGTTGAATAAGAAGTCTGAGACAAAGAGACAAAGAAGGTCACAGTAACCACTGCTCCAGTTTTGACACCTGTGGTAGCACACGCTGGCCTTGCCTGTCCTAGACACAGTCTAAATTGTTCTCTTTCAGCAGAGGTGCACAACCTATCCTCTTCTACTGGTCCATGATACGGTGCCTAAAATAGATGTAGTCATTATTAAGAGCTCAAGAAGCAATTACAAATATTTAACTTAATTTTAGTTTTTATTTTGCACTGTGTACAGTGCTAAGCCTTTTAAATGTTTTTGAATATAATCAGTATTGTGCTAGTAAGTGCCTCTCCAGGGGGGAAAGGGCCTGATTTCTAGCATTTGCTGAACTTGTGGCAGAAATACTCTCACCAAACTACTTAATGGCTTATCAACTGGCTTGTAAAATCCTGAAAATTTATTCAACAATTGACTCAATCAAGTTGGTATGAGCTAACTCCAGAACATGACTGCATGTAATCTTTATAGCAGGGCTATGTAGTAGTATTAGAATTGTTGCTCTATCATTAGCATCTCCATTTTGAAGATTAAAAAAAAAAAAAACATAGGCATAAGGAAGTTAAATAACTGTTCAGAGTCAGGCAGTAAATGATAAAGCTAGTATGCAAACATGGAGGCTCTGAGGCTAAAGCTAATAAGACATTAAACTGACTGACATGAGAGTCCATGAATAAATGTGGAGTAAGATGAAGAGGTGTTAAAATTGCCATTTTAATCTTTCCGGGTGAACCAAAAGCATTTTGGGTTTTGCGTTTCTTCACCTGGAACATAAAGCCATTGCTCCCTTGTCCTTGAAACCTCAAGCCATTTCCTTCTTGGGTTCATGTTATGTTTATCCTTTGACTCAGAGCTTAGTCCATTCATTGAAGACTTTGCTTTCACTCGAAACTTGGCCTTTTATCTCTATAGGCAAATATTTCCCTAAGGACAAATTATGTTAATAACAGTAATAAAAATGGCTGCTATCATTTATCGAATGCTCACAATGTGCCAGGCACTCTACATTCTACATGTTTCATTTTATTTATCCTCACAGCCACTCTGTAAGATAGGCACTATTCTTACTCCCATTTTACATGTGAGGAAACTAAGGCACAGAGGAGGTTGAAAAAAAATTTTCCCCAAGGTCACACAGCTAATAACTACCGGATCTAAGATTCAAGCCATAGGCATGTGCTTTTTGAGTCTGAACTCATAAATACTATCTTATCCTATTTAATCCCTAAATGCTCCATGCCAAGATGCTGGTGGATTTTATACCCCAGCAACTCAATCCCATGTTACATTCCTCAGAGTTCTTTTCTGGTTCATTTTGCAAGTCTCTCTTCCTGGCCATCCATGATTATTAACTCCCTTTGTCTTAACCTAAGGCAGGGGCTCACTGTCAACAAAGGGGCTGGGGGTCCTCCTCTTTCCCAGGGCTGCACCCCAAGTTCACCTTGCTGTAAACCTGTCATGCTATTTGAAATTAACCATTCTGTACAGTTAGCATTCATAGAACCGAAGGTTTGAGTTTTATATAACGGGAACCGAAGGTTAGAGTTTTATATAATGGGGTAGGACACAAGTCACTGTGGGTGCTAGCCCACCCCTAACAATTGAGAGGCCTTGGGCGAGAATCCTAATGGAAGTCCTACGTACCATTTGTCTAAATATTTAAATTTATAAATCAAGCTAGTAAACTGTTAAAGTACACTCTGTTCTTCATAGTGGCTTAGGAGGTCAGGCTTCAAATTAGAATTATTGAACTCCTCCAAGGTGGCCCCTAACTCAAGGACTGCCCATTTTTACCCCATCCCCAGCTCTGTCCTTGCACCCATGAATGTGGACCCACTCGAGCCCCACACGTCCTAGCTAGATTTCCCTCCCCAGCAAAGAGGTATCCCTTAACTTCCCTTTGGCTCTAGGGGTACACACGTTGGAGCCGTGGCCCATTCCTAGGAAGGCAGACCAAAGGAAGAGGACGGCTTAGGCCTTGGATGAGAGCTCAGGGTGATCAAGCAGGAAATGACAGCACACAGGGGCTAGAAAAGAGGCCCTGAGGCAGGAAGAGAGCGTGACCACAGCCCTCAATGGCACAGGGCTCAGGGTCAAGGCCCCTCTTAGACAGACCTAGGGTTGGCACTGGTGGTAGGAACCCCTGAGTATGCACTTTCTGGGGCACAAACTTTGACTCTTTGGGTATTAATTATTTGCCAAAGGGATGCAATGAGGTGAGGAGAAATCTAATATTTTAAAAATTGCCATCATTAAACGTTTCATGCCAATGACCAAAAGTCATTTTTCAGCTCCTGATGTCAACAAGACCCATGCAAAAGTTAATGCAACTTAATACAATTTCACTAATTACTTACAATAAACATTATGACATTCCAAAAAAAAAAAAGACCCTGCATTTTAAATGAATGTAAAGCTCCCAATGCTTTCTTACATATAACTTCACTTGATGTTGCCTCCTTCCAAAGCTCCTCTCTTAAATATGTAAATTACTTGAATAATATTTTTAGTTCACTGGAGTGTAAAAGCAAATGATCTAAGATTAAATGTTTGACACTTAAGTTTTCTAAATCTCAGCAGCAAAGCAACTGAACAAAGCCAGTACCTTGACATAGACAGGGAATGCCCGTGGTTGGGAGCCAAGAGCAGGGACACGCCTGAGGCTGGGCTGGGTTGCTGGGTTGGGAGGTCTCACTGGACCACACCAGGTCCAGCTTACTTCGCTCACTAGCTTGGAAGCTCTCAAACTTTCTTGCCTATCTGACTCACCTGAAAGGCTCCTCAAAATGCGGCAAAGTGCTAAGCCCCACCCTGAGAGTTTCTGATTCAGAAAGTCTGGGTGGGGCCCAAGAATCCGCATTTCTAACAAGTTCCCAGAGGAGTCCTGATGCTGCTAGTCTGGGGACCCCACTTGGAGAACCACTGCTCTAGGTTCTGTGTAAATACTCATGTCTGCACAGAACTTTCTTGATTCTATTTGCAGCGTATTATTACCTCTAACAAAAACAGTTTACGTCTCAGTGTAAAAGACTAACTAGCACCTATGGGATTGGCCTCAAGCAGAAGGCCACATGCTACAAGCACAGACCCAGGGTATTTAAGCAAAGCAGCCTAAACGAGCAGAGTGGAGCAAAGAGCTTCCACCTTTAAACCTCTAATGGATTGTTAAACTCTGGAACCACACTATCGATCTAACCACATTTTTCTTCCTGCCCCCAGTCTATGGTTGAGGCTCCTTTGTAGCCGTTTGCCTTCTTAACCACACCTGCCAATGGGCAGCCTGAGTTTCTCAGGCAGTTTTGGTTGGAGTGTTTCCCTGCAGGACAGGGAAGCAAAGCTCAGAGTGAGACATCGTGTTTATGCTCACATCAAAACTAAGTACACATTTACAAATAAATCAAAGACATCTTTTCCAGTTACTCTCAATTTCTGTACACTATGCATTAGCAAGATATAGCCCATAACTTTAATTTTACTAAAATGTTTAAATTCCCCCAGTAATATCTTTCTACCTGTCTTCAAGGGAAAAGAAAAACATCTAAAAAATAAAATTTTTAAGTAAAATAAATTTTCTGTGGTAGTTCATGGCCTCTATCACATTGCACACTTGCAATAATTCTTAAGCTTTTGGGTGTGCCCGCTGATTACCACAATCCACCCCTAGCCTCCTTGATCATATCCTGCACACATGTTTCTCCTCCTACTTAATGGTCTGTCGCTAAGGCAGATGTCGTCACTGCATTGCTGGGTATGCCTTGTTTATGTAGAGAAAAGCCTAGTGATCGTGCAACGCCTGCCATGTCATCACTAACACATACATAAGGGTTGGAGTCCCTCAGGGCAAAAGTCTAATGAAAGGACCAAATTCCTCATGCATTTTGCTGATTTTTAGAGGATTTCAGCCCAAAAACATTTCACTTGCACAGTTTTTCTTGCAGAGTTTTCAAGCGAAATCACTTATTTTAAATAAAAATTTTTTAACAATACAGCTTGTTTAAATTAGCATCATTTATTTTGTGAATAAAAATGATTACATATGATTTATTAAATAAAAATCATAGCATATTTTATACTTTTTGGTGTTAGATGCTTTTAATTGCAAAAAATAGAGAACTCTGGTTGTCTCAGATTAAGGAAGTCTATTGTAAACAGCTTACATAAACTGAACCATCGATTCTGAAAAACCTAAGGTCAGGAGTGGGAAGGAGACTTACTTTTCACTGTCTACCTTTTGGCACAATTTGATTTTTTTCCTATATGCATTTACTTTTAAATTTAACAAAATAAAGAATATGGTTGGGGGTACTACAGTATGCCTCCTATAGATGATAGAACTGTGATAATTTTGTGTACAAGTCAACATTACTGTAAAATATATGTTACAAGTTTGTAAATCTACCTTATTGCTATGGAAATGGGTATAATATAAATGCTCAGATACGTACTAGATTTACATACTGAACAATGCATTCACATTGTCAACTTAAGCACATACAACAAGAATTTCAATATTTCTGATGAAATGGTTAATTGGCAAGTCTATGTTTGCCAAAGTAAGTGTATGAAAAATGACTAGGGTATACTTGATTTTTAAGGAAAAAAAAAACACACCAAAAGTTAAAAAAAAATTTCCAATGGAATAAAGTCAAAATTCTGATAAGAACTATTTCATGGATTGTATTTATAACAACCACCTTTTCATTACAATACACTAACACACTGTGGCTACTTCATACTAAAATGGGGAATGATATCCTTAGAGCTCATCAATTATATTTCCTTTTCGAAAAGAATAAAATGACATATTTTTCTTTTAAAATACAGATTGCCCTTATTGAAGAAATGGAAGTTGTGGTTAAGGAATTCTTTGTACCTGAACATGAACAAGGAAATAAATATGTTCAAAGTCCACTGCAGCACTAATTAGAATAACAAATTAATGGAAACAACCCAAATGCCTCTCGATAAAGGAATCTGTAAAATAAAATTCTACCCAGGACTTAAAATATGTTAAATCTATAGGTGCTAACATGGCAGGAACTAAAATATAATGTCAAATGAAAATTATAGACACAGCATGTGTACCATGGATGTTACACAGGAACATTTTTAAATATCTAAAACAATACTATATATGACCTATGAATCCAGTCGTATGTAATAAAAGTACCCAAAATATGAATGGGCTGCACTCCAAATTCAAGAGAGTGGTTGCCTCAGAGGGGGGCGAAAAATGAGCATGGAAAGGAAAAAAAGGAAACTTTTAACTTTGTCTGTAATAACAAGTTTGTTATTAAATAAAATGAGTTAAATTAATAAATAAAATTAATTTTATTATTAAAAAGAAAAGAACTGAAGCAAATATAAAATGTCAGTATTTGTTCATTTGGGAGGCAGGCTTATGGAAGTTTATTATATTACCTATTATACTTGCCCAAATTTTCTCATTAAAAATAATACAAGCAAAACAAGAAAATAGATTGGCTCAGTCTACAAAAAATGTAAACATGCCCTTAGTGTTATAAATTATTAGAATAAATAGTGCATGTAATAATTTGGAAAGTTAATGAGTATTCCTAAACAGTGCTCGGTTTTGATTTTGATCAATTGGAAGTTCCAAGGGAGTGGACAAAAGAAACCAAAGTGAAAGAAAAGCAACAAATAAAAAATTGTATACTAAATAAAAATAAATACTATATTTCTTTGAGAAACCAACCACGGTTCAGTGTACTATTATTTTATGTACCAATCAAGGGCGAAGGTGGAAGGAAACATTGCCGATTATGGCTGTTAGATGTCATCAATCTAAAGGTAAATCCAGATGGCAATTATAGAAATGTAAAACAAGTTTTCAAATGTAAAGCAAGACAAAACAAATGCTTCTTAGAATTGGCAAAATGCAATAAGCTAATGCCTTGAATCTTCCATCACAAATTAACCCAGGAAAAAATGCACGGATTGGACCTTACTGGGAAAACTTATTAAAACTAGTTAGAACTGTTTCATAACAGAACACCTAAATACGTGGAGAGAGACACCATTTTCATGGTTGGGATTACTTAATATTATAAAGGTTGCACTTCTCTCCATATTACACTAGAAGTTTAATGCAATTTCAATAATAATTCCATGAAAGGTTTTTAAGAAACTTGAAAAACGTATTCTAAAGTTGATATGAAATAAATAAGTGTAAGTAAAGCAAATTTGGGAAAGAAGCGGGGAAAGAAGGCTGTATCAGTAAGAGATTTATCAGGAAACCATACTGGAGCAGCTTGCACAGACACAGATTTGACGCACGCAGTAAGCCCAGAGACAATTTGGGATTGATATGGACAGCTAAACAATGCCATCAGTGACCCAGGCTCTAAACTAAAAGTTTTCCTGTCCTACCATTCTTAATATGTAGACATTTGTCTGCATGCTTGTCACCTCAGAACATTGTAGGCCTCATGACTACATTTGAGGCAAAAAGAAAGAAGGGGCGAGGGAGATGTATGGCTTGCTTACGGTTATCCTTTCTACTTGGGAAAAACTTTCCTTAGGGAATTTTGCCTCCATCTCACCATCCTTGCTGCAAGAGAGGCTGAGAAAATGAATATTTGTGGCTGGGCATAATGCTGTTCCAATCAAAACTGGAGTTCCATTTGTAAAAAAGAAAGAGAGGATGGATACTGAGCACACATGTAAGAAAGTCTGCTTTAAAAGAAAACTTATTTTTCTAGTAATAAAAAATCGGCCAAACAAACCATCAGTGTACTTCTGACATAAGTCAAATAAATTGACCATGGAATAGAACAGGATGTGATGGATGGGATGGAATGGAATGAAATAGAATAGAATGCTTGAAATAGACCCATGTATGTATGGGAACTCGTTACTGGATAGAAATAGCCCCACAAATCAGCAGGGAAGAGATAGATTGTTCAATAGAAGGTATTTGGAAAATGGGCCCATCATATAAAGAAAAGTAAAGTTGAAACTTTATATATATCACCCTATATATAATGATGACTTCCAAATGGATAAAAGACATACAAAAAAATAAAATAAAAAAAGACCTACACGTGCAAGATAAAGCTATGAAATGAATAGTAGACTATGTGGGATGGAGAAGGACTTCTTAAGATCCCATGAGAGCATAAACTATATACTTTTTTCATATAGTCATATACGTATATGACTACATGAATATTAAGGGTTTTTATTCCATGAAGGACACAGATTTATAGTTGGTTGGCCATTTGGGAGGACATATTTGCGATGCTAAAAATTGATGAGGAGTTAATATTTAACAGTACTGTCCAACAGAGCTTCCTGTGATGATGAACTGTTCTGTACTTGTGCTCTCCTATATAATAGCCACTACCCACATCAGGCTATTGAACACTTAAAATGGGGCTAGAGTACCTTGGGACTAGGTTTTTAATTTTAATTTTAAGGTGACACATGTAGCTAGTGGCTACCTTATTGGACAGTGCAGAACTTCAGTATTTAAAGACTTCCAGGGAAATCAACAAGAAAAATACATTGTCCAGAAGAAAAATTAAACAGCAATAGTATGAAAAGATTCAAAATCACAAGTAGAGAAATATAAATTAAAACCTTAAGATAGTATTGCTAAAACTTAGGAAGTTTTATAACACCAAATATTGGTGAGGATGTGAAGAAAAGCAGACCTTATTTACTGCTGAAAGTTGGGGGTAGACTTGTGTGGTTATTTTGGAAAACAATCTGGTGGAATTGTGTATACATCAAATAACCAGTCGATCCACCTCACTTTCCCTAAAACAAGGTACACACAGGCCATCAAGAAGGGGCATGCACAAAGGTGTCCATCAGGACAGCACAAATGCATCATGGTGGAAATGGAGAATGAAAATGCAGTGGAGGCATACTATGCAATGCTCTACTGCAATCGGAAATAGAACCAGAACTACACACAGCAACAAGAACAGAGCTCCAAACCCCAGTGTTTGGTTAAGTAAACAAAAAAAGGCAAGAAATACATTAAGATGTGTAGCGTGATCCAATTAATATGTTTTCGACACCAACTCACGCAGAAACAGTACTATATTTTTCAAAGATGCTCACATATCCAACGACAAATACCAAGTATATTACTCTTGGTAGCTATGACAGGGAGGGTGGAAGGGAATCGGGCAGTGGGATGAAGGGGAAAGAAAAGTGAGGACAATACTCCATCAGTGAAAGGATATGATTATCCTAACCCTCTGCACTTGATGTCCAAAGAAGGTGGGAGCGAAATGTGGTCTAGTACCCAAATTTCCTGAATCTTCTAATCACAATCTATAGTTTTATTGATATTGCATATTTTACAGGCTAAATAGAAGCATGTTTTGTGTTCCCTTGCCCCATTTATGTCAGTGCTTGCTTTAAACATAAATATGCTTATAATCATTATACTGGGCTCTGCTGGCTTCTGTGAACTCCACCAGCTGCTATTGCTTTAGCATAACAGACTATTTGTGTTCCACTCCAGTATTTCTCTAAAGAACATGAGGCTGTGTGAAACCTGTATTGCAGAAAATATCTGAATATTGAATTGAACTGTCGGAACCGAAGAGCGAAAGGGCCAAGAAGAACAGAGCCCAGCGTGACAGTGCACAGGTGCTCACAGGGGCCACTGTGGGTGCAGGCTTAGATACTCTTCTTTCAGACAAAGTTCCCAGTCAAGTGTGTCAGTTAATCCTCGGCACCTGACATGATTTGCATAATCATGTGCCTGGGCCTGGGATTTGATCCCTATTGCAACTTTGAAGTTTTTCAGATTTCTTCTCTATCTCTTCTTTCTCCTTTCCTCTCTCTTTCAGAATTTTGAAGGAATGTATTACTGGGGTTTCTTTTTTTCTTTATGTAGAAGTTGATTTTGTAAATCTTTTATAAACTGAAAAGTGTTTAGAGCTGCAAAAGAAAGTAAACGCTGTTGTATTTTACTGCACCTTCCCTAAGGCGCTTATCACGATCTCTGTAAATTAGGTTACCTTCCTGGTTTTTGTTAAATTGACTTCTTAAATGAATGACCTCCCCCAAAATAATGTTTGACACTTCAATCTCAAAACTGTATCTTTAAAAGAATGGAAATTAATGTCTATATGGATTTCCAAACTGTGGCCAGAAGAGCAATTACTTCATTTCATTTCTTAGAAAGATTTTCTCTTCTGCACAATAAGCATGCCTCTTGAAAACTGACAATAATGATATCTTAGCAGAAACTTTAGGTATGTAAATTTATTTTCATTCATCACCCTCATGATTATCAATTATCACCCTATCTCCAAAAAAACTCCTGAAATTTAGCATGTATCTGACTTAGGCTATTGAAAACTTTTAAGAGTTTACATTTTGGAGAACACACAAACACATGACATATATCTATATATTTCCTACTATGTTCTAGGTGTTGCTCTAATCCCTGGAAATGCAATACCCAGGAGCCTTTATAGCACTTATAATTCAGAAGGAGAAAACAGACAATTAAGTAATTTAAATAAGAAATCATAAGTGCTTTTCTAAGATAAATAAAGAGCTCTGTGGGAGCTCACAGCACAGGCACCTGAGTAGACTAGACTAGAGATTCAAGTAGGCTTACTCAATAAGTGGATAGATAAGCAAA
The DNA here is from genome assembly GCA_003508835.1 of Eonycteris spelaea. NCBI lineage: Eukaryota > Metazoa > Chordata > Mammalia > Chiroptera > Pteropodidae > Eonycteris > Eonycteris spelaea. The sequence goes on along the minus strand of PUFA01000024.1, from coordinate 8,476,393 downwards.
TTCTGAAAAATGAGCCAGATAAGTCCTATGGAAACAAGAGCACAAAAGCTCTTAGAAGTTATTTGGTTTTATAGAGAAGGAAGGAGGGAGGGAGAAAGAGAAGGAGAGGAAGAGGGAGAAGGAGAGGGGGGTGGAGAGAGAGAGAGAGAGAGAGGAGAGAGAGAGAGAGAATTATAGGAATTGGCTCACGCAGTTATGGAAGCTGAGAAGTCCCACATTCTGCCATCTGCAAGCTGAAGAGCCAGGAAAGTTGGTGGTGTAATTCGGTTCAACTCCAAAGGCCTGAGAACAGGAAGCTGATGATGTTAAGTCCCTGTATGAGCCCCAAAGCCCAAGAACCAGGAGCACTGATGTCCAAGGGCAGGCGAAGATGGATGCCTTAACTCAAGCAGAGACGAAATGTGCCCTTCCTCCATCTCTGTGATCTGTTAGAGCCCTCAGCAGATTGGATGGCTGCCTACCCTCACTGGCGAGGATGATCTTTACTCAGGCTTCCCATTTAAATGCTAATGTGTTTCAGAGACATTCACAGACACAACCGAAATAATGGTTTTCTAGCAACCTGGCATCCCTAGACCAGTCAAGTTTGCACATGAAATTAACCTTCACAAAGTGGATGGGGAACGCTGGCCAGCCTGAACCACACTCCAGTGGCAAAGAAGCCCAGTCTTGTGATTGGCAGCTCCATTGGGTGTGAAGGAACAGAGCAGCTCTGAAACCAGAAGGCAGAAGTAAGAAGCTGAGCTGCAAAAACAACGGCTGTCACCAAAGCTAGTATAAGTTTTAATTCCTCATCAAACTTTGGTCTAGAATCTTGGAAAAGCTGAAAGAGAGAAAGTCACCCCATTGGATCTTAAGTTAGGAGTCTCCAATGAGCCATCTCCTGTGCTCTTACATATCCACGTTGTGAGGCTAGAATGTCACATTTTTTTCATATCTCTACATTCGTTGGTATTTCATCTTTGAAACAGCATAGTCTAACTTTAGTCTTTAGCCTATACTGAGGTTTATAGGTCTCCTGTGGAAAGCTAAAGTTAGTGTAAAATCTACTGTGTATTAAATCACAAAGGAAAAACTACCTGCCTCATCCTGCTGGAATGTGATTTATGAGTCCACGCTTCGGTGTTTTATTACTACATATCATAACTTTTATTAGTGCTTCCATTAATATTGCCAGTCATGAGCCATAAATTCGACCCTGAGTGTATCCATGGGCTTTGATAAAACTCTTTCTGAATCACTACTTTTTCTGTAAATCATATAAACACTTTTGTAAAAAAGTGGCAATTCAACTGGTTTTGGTTAAGCACTCATATTTTTTAAGTGTGGAATTAGAGCTGCTCAGGAGCTCTTAGAAGTCATCTGGTCACAGTCTCTATTTCTCTCTGAGTGGAGGGTATGTGATCTGCACATTCAGTGAATGAATGGAACGGGTGAATCTCCTCCGGATGTCATGTTGCTGGCAAACTTATTACCTCACAACGTATCGGGTTTGTTTTGTTTTGTTTTGTTTTGGGGTTTTTTTTTTTTTTTTTTGCAGTTGTTTGTTTTTGTTTGCTTTTGAGACAAATTCTAATTATCAGAAATTTGTCCTAGTTCTTTTTGCCTCTGAGCCCCACAGAATTAGCCTATACATGACAGGTGCTAAACTCACTTTCAGATCACCACAGGTTCCCTGGGGCTTCTCTTGTGCAGGCTTCACAACCTCAGTTCTGTCCAATTCTCTTCATATGTCATAATTTTCATAGCCGCCTCTATCTTGACCTTTTGACTTTGGCCATGTTCCTGTTCTCACTGGACATAGATGCTCAGCGTACTACAAATCGGCCAGTCCTGCTTTCTGACCTCCATTTTTGCATCTTATGCATGGTGATATCTCAGGAGACTGTCAAATTATTTGCTGGAGTCCAGATGCGGTACTAATTTCAATGCCTTTGCCTAACAAAGACCAACTAAGACAAAAAAAGCTGAGATGAGTTTTGTCTGGAATTTTCCCTGCATGGAACATTAAGGTTACCAGCCTATGGTCTGCAGCATCCTCTTTCTTCCTACTAAAGAAGAAATGGAGACTTTTTTCTGACTTTGATCACTGATTTTTTTCCTTCTCCCTGAACCATCAAAGACTATTATAAAGTTTCATTGATCTCATCCACAGGTCCTATTAGGATCCTTGGATGTAAACGTGGCAGGATAATATTTTGAGATGTTACCCAAGATTTTCTTTTCTGAATTTCTTTTACTCTTTGCCCTTTATTCATTTAGTCTATGTATTCGTTGCCCCATGGAAAGGTTGGTAGAGCAGAAAAGTAAAGAAAAGGCTTTTAAATTTCTGAAATTTGCACCTTTGGGAAAAAAAAGAAACCTAGGCCCAAAGGAAACACAAATCATAAAAGTTAGATGGGGAGAAATTGTGTTATCTGCAGTCAGAATCCGCCTTTCCCAATCCTGTCACACCCCCTGCTTCCCTTCATCTCCACCAGTGGTCTATTGAGCTACATACATTTCTTCAGACTGAAAAGATAGAGGCCAAATAAATACTTAGTATGTTTGGAGCTCCAAAAACAGAAGCAAAGATAGGCATGCCCTGGGAAAGAGGCAAAGCTTAAGCTTATGTTTCTCATGCCTCGGAGCAGAATGAGTGAAGTGTCCAAATGATGTATCCAGACGACCCAAGACAACCTTGGATATCCCTGCTCTTCCCAGTGCATCTTTGGGGTATGACATGATTTCCCATGAGCTGGAAAGTAACACAGAGGTGGTGAAAGTCATGCTAAAATGGAGCCTTAAAACGGAAATTAAGGAGAACTAGAAAAGAAAAATCCTACATTATTTGTGGTAATGGATCTGTGATACTTCACCCAGATTCCCCCCTTAGGGTCAGTCAATTAACCCAACCCCCTGCTGTTGGGAATATCAGCTATCCATCATAACTGCTTCACCCAAGATTATGTCCCTCCCAGAAGGGTGACCCCTGCAAGAATAGAATGGCCCAGCCCTCTTGCCTCAAGTCAGGACAACTCTGTGAAGAACCATCCCAATTTCAGAACTCCCAGGATTGGCTGAGACCTCAGTTGCAACCATATTGCAGGAAAGCATCCTGCTCCGCCCAGTGTTTCCTCTCTCACTTCCTCCCAGGTTTATCTACCAAGAACTCTCCCCAGTAAATTTTTTAACTCTGTTCTCCACTCCATTCTGTTTTCAGGGAATCCAATCTAAAATGTCTGCATGCCTGAGCTCATACTTTAGAATTTATCATTCTGTTTCAAACATGTTTTTCCAGCTTGGAGGTACATTATTTTAGAGGTTCTTGGTGCACTATAAAACTTTCTTCCTTCATTCACCTCTGACTTCAGTTCTCTGATACCAAGTTTTCTTCTACTTCTATCTGGTAATGATTATGAAAATGAAGCAAAGTAGGCATGGGGTGTTTGAACCTTTACCATATTGCTTGTTACCGTCATTGTCCAAACATTGGACCAACATCTCCTTGGCCATCTCCTTTTTTTAAAGATCTACTCTCTTAGCAACTTTCTAATAAGCTATAGAGTATTATCAACTTTAGTTACCGTGCTGTACTTTACATTCCCATGACTTATTTTGTAACTAGAAATTTGTACCTTTTGACCATCTTCTGAGGAAATTAAACAAGACCCCTTGCTTTGTCTGTAACAGTTTTCAAAATCTCATTCTGTTCTAAGGTTTTGACTTTTCTTTTTCAAACTTAAAAACTTCAATAATTTTATATTTTATGATGGATGACATCTTCAGGGTCCCAAGCCAGTGTAGAGAGACCTCCTTTGCAAGTTAGTTCTACTAAGTGGTTTAGCATGTCACTTTAGAATATAGGGGTAGTTGGCACCTTTAGTTTTATTTGCAGACTTGAAAGCCTCAGCTAAAACTGACATGTTACACTGGCAATAACCTAAATACCTGTCATCAAGTTAGTGTTTAAATTCAATTCTGACATATCTATTACAATGGTAAATCATATAACCTCTAAAAGTATTCAGGATGATTTATGGGTAAAATCATGACATGAAAAATGCTATTGTTAAATAAAAGAATATATTGTTGAAGAATATTATAGGCAAACAGGCTTCGTATTTTTATTTTTAAGAGGATAAGCGTTTGGTGTGTATATATACATTCACATATGCATAGAGAATGTCAGGAATAAAACAATATTTATGAGTATTAAATAAAAACAAATTCTTTCCCTCTACACTCTCACCTTGTGCAAATCTACTCCCCAGATACAATTACTGTTGATACACCTAGGCATTATACTAACATTCTCTATGTATGTGTAAGTAACCCAAAGATTAATAATTGCAAGTAGTTTTTTCTACCAGAGAATCACTACTATAATAGTATAAAATTATATCCACAAAACTAAATATAAGAAAAGTATAAACAGCTATTCTTGTCATTGTTGTGTACTAATACTTGTAAACGGATGTTATATGAGCACCAAATTTATGAAGTTAATAGAACTTAATATTGAGAAGGTTCTATACATTACCTTAATTTTTATAAATTTTTTCTATCTTTCCAAATTAGAAATAGATTATTATAGTTTTAGCTGATAATTGTTCCACGGGAGCATGATTTTAAAATCAGCCTCTCAAAGGCGATGTAAAGAAGTTATTGGCAGCAAAAAAGCTAAAATAGGAATTTTACTTCTATAAGTCCTCTTCAGCAATTCTGAGGAAGCCATGGAAGTGTGCTGCTCAGATCTCCTTTCAGAATTTACCGAGAAGCTGAAGACTGAATTAGCGGAGAAGCTCCATCAGTTGGTGACTCCGGGCTCTGCTTCAGCTTTCCAGCCATGCCCCTCCAGGCAGTGACAGCATAGCAAGTGTACCGGCCATTTCTGACCCAAAAGGCGCTCCTCCTGGCCATCTGCGTCCTGAGATCCTCATTATGTAGAACAGGAGTGTCAGACCTGCATCATGGTCTAAGGCTCAATACCATTTCCTCAATTAATCTCTAAATTTCGTTCTACTTACCCATCGGTACTTTTTTCCCTTCCTCTCAGTATCTGCTTCCAAGTACACAACTGACACTTTTCTGTAGCAAGGGCTTTAATTAAAAGACTACATAACAGCATTTGTTTTTACTGATATGCTGTGTGTGTGTGTGTGTGTGTGTGTGTGTGTGTGTGTGTGTGTGTGTGTGTGTGTAATCATGTAGATGGCTGAAGTCCACCATAGGAAAAACCTACTGGTCAATCTTTAAATCAAACCTCGGATTCATAGAGTAGTTAGTGCTTGAATTTAGGAGAGCATAAAAGCATTCCCATCATAAAGGACCTTGGAATTAAAAAATTGTATCAATAGCTTGAAAATGCTTTACATTTAAAAAAGTTACTTGTGGCAGTAATCAATAGAAAACTTCAGAACATCATTACTTATAATACTGATACTAATGGCTATTATTTATTGAGTACTTACTATAAGCAAGAAATGTGCTAAGCATTTGACATGTTATTCCATTTAGTTCTAGAGGCTAATGTCTGAATGATATTAATTCATGAAATTAATCACTCTTAAGAGTTTCAGCTTTAGCCAGGAAATACATTAGCACTGGGTTTGCAAATTGCTATCTTGGCTATATAAGGAACGTATTCACTCAAATGTTAATGTGTAATGGTAGATCTTGGGAACAGAGATGCTATGATGCTGTTAGCTTAGTCCCGTAAAGTGTACATCATACAAGGAATTATGACCTTTCTAACTACATTATTTATCCGGAAAAATACTATTTTCTCTATGTAAAAATAAAATTACATTTTTAAGTCTTGGAAAATTGACACAATAAATCTATTTGATATACCTATTTCCATCCATATATTTCTTTTAAAATCTGACTCTTTCACAGAATTAGATGTGAAAAGCATTAATTCTTCTTATCAAGGGGAGTGTGAGGATGGGAAAGTTGCCTAACAGGGGAGTCAACAGCATCAGATGAATGGGGTTGAATTTTCTGATGCTTTTCCTGTGTCAATATACTATCATTTTTCTTTGTTAGCTTACATTGATATTTTATTGTTGAATTAGCATATATGAAATAAAAACCACTTGGTCATGGTATATACTTTTTAAAAATACATCGTTTGATTCAATTTGTCAATATTTTATTAAAATTGTGGCATCTGGATCCTCAAGAGATGTGGTCTGTTTGTTTTTCGTGTTTTTCTTTTGGTACTGTCTTTGTCTGGTTTTGGTATCAGTAATACTGGCCTTATAAAGTGAGTTGAGAAGTGCTGCCTCCTCTTCTATTTTTCTGGAAGAGATTATGTAAAACTGACAATTTCTTTAAATGTTTCGTAAATTGTCAGTGAAACCATTTGGGCCTGGAGATTCTTTTTTGGAAGCATTTACATTAATGAATTTAGTTAATGGTTAAAGGACTATGTAGATCACCTAGTTCTTTCTGGTTGAGTTTTGGTATTGTGTGGTTTTCCTCCTGGCTGTTTTGAAAGAAAGTAGGAAAATATTCAATCAGAAGGTCACATATAATATGAAGATCTTACCAGTAATTGTGTAAGCTTAGGAAGTATTTTATGCCCTGGATTTAACTATGAACTTGTCAATCATAAATCTAAACCATTGTCGAATGCAATATTGAAGGGTTTTTCCTTCTTCCACCCTAAATCTGATTTTATTGGTTCAATTTCCCAATTATTACAAGCAAATGATTCAATTTTTATGCTACCAAAACCCTAAGATCCTAAGAAGCACTTTACTTGAATTCAAACATGGAGTTTAGAAAATTAAAACCCTTCTCCGCTGCTGAAACACTACTTTAGAAGTGTGTCTGCTATCTGAACAGCTGTGTTAGTCAGGGATATGGCAGATGGAAATTAAGTATTTCAAATAGAAGAGATTTATTGCAGGGAACCGATTATACAGGTGACAGAAAAGTGAAAGAACAAAAAGGCAATTGTGAAATAACCCAAAGATTAATAACTGCAAGAAAATAATTTCTCAGCCCCACCCAGGGCTGTAGAACAAAAGGGAAGACATGATGTTACAAAAACCTAAGTGCCACAAGAACCACCTATGACTGGTGCCTGAACCTCCAAGGAGGTGTGTGGCTGGTGCTCAGGGCCCCGAGGGGCATTAGGGCTGGGGCTGGGATGCCTAAATACACTATATACCTATGTCTGTCAAATGATAACTAGAACTAGAGGGACAGCTAATTAGTGACACAGTTAACTCATTTCAGAGAAGACAAATCAAGAAGAGCCACTGTGGAAGACATAAACCTGAAATAATTTATTACAGAATTCACAGCAAAGATATAGATGGGCAAGAGATAATTCAGCTGGAAAGTTACAAATTGAAAGTGAATGCCTGTGACGACTTGTATTCATCATCAAAAATCTACAGATTTAGCACAGGGCCTAGCACATTTGTGGAATGGATAATTCAGGTCACTTTTGGGACAATATTGCAAACATAGACGGCAAGATAATCGTGCCTTACATTGATGATTTAAGGAAATACATATTACCCATTTTATAAACCTAGTATCCAGAAATGTATTTTTTTTTTTTGTTACTTCTTTGGGTTGTCTGGTAGAATTTCTTTTCTGTGTCTTTAAAGAGTACAGTGGATAGTTTAGTGCCTGCAGCCATAAAACTGTCAATTGCAGTAAATCAAATTCACTTCACTTAAAATATTTCTGAGAAAAGTTAGAGAAAAACATAAAATCTTATTTCCTTTATAGTAAATAAAATTTCATATTAATATGATACTTAGCAGGAAAAAAAAGTTGTTTACACTGAAGAGTAGTAAAAGCTGTCTTTTACCTTGTTAAATTAAAGGTACCTAACCAAAGTACCATAATGTTCCCCCTTCCAAGAAAAACCAGAGTCTTCCATTTGACTGTATTCAGTTTTAACTTAAGAATCATTTTCTGGAAGCTCTTGAGTGTACAGGTCACGCACAACATTACACAGAACACCACTGTAACTTTCTCTCTGAACTGAAATCAAGTGCTGCTATCTGCTGACTGGAAATAAAAAGTGCATTTATTGTGCTATCTCAAAAATATCCAGTATTAACTTTATCTCTTTTGAAAACATAGGTCTGATGCAAGGAAATTTTCAGTGTTGCCTATGATTACAAATCACAATAACCTTCCATGATCTGGGAATGACCTGTTTTTCCATTATAGAAATTCAAAATAATACCATTTAATGCGGTTTATGAAAATGGCTAATTATCTATGAGCCTCCAAATTGTCTCACTAAAAATGATGTCCAATCAACTGAGTGGCTCTTAAATGATACAGAGATAAATTTAATTCCATGACCAAGAAAAGCCACCCGAGTATGGTGCATATGTTTGTCTTTTTACTCCTAGTGTTTGAATCCCTTAATGAAAGACATCTAAGTATAAAACTATGGCAAGAATACTGTGTCCTTTTACATTTGAGTTAAACTTGAAAATACCCTGTCCACATAAACTCTTTCTTGAAGGAATTTTTCACCATTTTTAGTTTATTATAGATACCAACATTTCAACTCAAAACTACAAAATTTCTGATATTTTATGTGACAACTACAGGAAGTACACTTCTAAACTTTCAGAAAATAACTCATGAATGAAGACAGCACTCAAATGGGACTTTCTTTGGTTTATCTTACCAATAAAAATTGTATATTTTTGCTCAAAAACCTCTAATTTAACCAAGTAAAAGGTAGCTGTCACTATTCCCTGATGTAAATAACAGCTTTTCCAAGACAAGAAAAAAAGACTAAAGTTTTGTAGCAAACACTAGCAATCGTCTTTTGCTGTTAAAAGCTTGTTTAGTGATTGCTAAAAAAATGTGAAGGCTCTAGAAAAAAAGTGGTGGCATGATGTCTAATTCTTTCCAAATATGTAAATAGAACAAAGGTGCAGTAGCTTAAAAATGCCAGAACTAAGCCAACCAGTGGTGCCTTCTTTTTTGATACATAAAATCCTTCACACCATTTATAGTATTTTTTCAAGTACATTGGGCTATACTGTAAGAAAATTAATTACCGGGGCCAGAAGTTAATCATATGATGAAAACTTCCTCCAGCAAAAGTGATGCAAATGGCTGATTTTTGGCTTCATCTCTGATCAGCCACAGACAAAAAAGGAACCATAACACTAAGAGTTTGTGTCCCCAGTTCTTTACCTGTGGTGTTGTTATGGAATTTGTTGACTTTAACAATGAAGGGACATTGTGGTACTATCCCAACAATCAGAAATGGGATAAGACTCTATCTTTGACCTGAGGAGTTTAGGACTGATTTTCAACTGGTATAAGCAGAGGAGTAAAGCAGGTTCAACTAAGACCTTTTCTACAATTACATTGTGAAAAGTTATTCAAAGAGCAGTTAAATACAACCTTTCATAAATCACACAACAGATCTTCATTTATGCAATAAATCATCTGTGGTCGTTTGGTTAATAAAAATCTAGGATAACTCAAATCATACAAAACTCCCCCTCTGCTTTTCTCCATTAGAATATATACACTTTGGAAATCTAAGTTCAAAATACTTCCTCTACTGAAGATAATGAGATTTAGTGTAAGCCACTTAGCTATAAATTTTTGAATATTTATAAAATGTTGACCCTTAATGATGAAAAACTTTTTTAAAAGGACATTTTCAAAATCTTTGACCCAATTTGATTTTCAAAATAAAAGATGATCCATGTTTTCAGTTTATTGCCATTCACAAAACATTTTATAAAATAATTTGGTAGACGTCCACTTCACCATCTTCATTTAAAACTTCACAGTGCAAGAAACTGATTGCTATTGAGCATGAAGATATATATAAAGCCAACCAGTATTTTAAATATAGGGCAGAATAGTTTTATGGTTCTTCTTTAAAAATGTTGGCACATTCATAAATGCCTAGGTTATAAAAATCACTTAGCATCAATTCTTATCCTTCAGTATATTTTTATATCTACATGACATCACATTAAATGCTGGTGGACAAAACAGTGTAAAAGTCTAAAAATTTTGGGGGTGGCACAACGATTTAAAACCAACTAGGAAAAAGCCATCCCCCCACCCCGCAAATAGTTCTGTAATTTTCTGTCCATTATCACAATAGCAAAGTAAAGAAACATTATACCTAAAAAGAAGCTAGAGGAAAAGATTTCACTGTTCTTTAGATAACACCATTTCTTATCTATTAAATAAAAAGGGAAAACTTTAATGGGGGGGGGTTTCTTAAGTAAAAACATCAAGTTTATGTCAGTTGTACAAATGTCTCATTTAGGAAAAAAGTAGATACTCTGATTCAAAGGATTCTAAAATATTTTATCATTACAAGAAGTGTAATTTAAAACTAAAAAATTGTAACATATTGAATAAAAATCATCTATTAGCATCTCCTATTGTTTTTCACAAAATACATAATTAAAGAACAATAGGTTAGGTAAAAGACCTTTTTTTCCAATATTTGGTCAGATTAGCTAAGAAGCCCTGGGCAAACCAATTATCCTGAGCCTCAGGATCATTATCTTTCAAATCAGGGTCCAGGACTAACTGCCCTCCAAAATTCCTCCCCATCTACAACTTTATATAGAGTTGTTAAATTTATGTAATCCTTTTGAGAATGAGGTGTTTCAATTCAATGTATTTTCCAGATAAATAATAAAGTTCCCCCATTTAAGTAGTAAAGCTGTTCTTTAAACATTTAAAATCTTCCTTTAAAATTTATTGTCAATGTATTTCCCTATCACCTTAAAAGATTAGGTATGACTATCAGCTCAGTCTCCTAACTTCATGGCCTCCCAGATCTGGCAGTGTACAGAGTGACCAGCAGATACAATTTGGGTCCTGGCTCCAATTCTGTGGAACTCTGGGCCACACGCTGAGTCTCAACACAAAGATGATATTACCTGCTCTGTATCTCTCCGTTTTAAAGCCCCACAGAATTATCGTAATATACCAAAGTATCTACAGACTACACAGTACCACACAAATGCAAAGGATTGTTATGATAAGCCCAAATTGACTCTTTCCTGCTAACGAAGTCCAGATACTTCTCATAGAATATATGCTCTTTGTCAAGACTTGTGCATTTATGGTTCTGATCCTTCGGTTAACTGCTATTCTCCAGTAATCATTTTGTCTCCTGCTTCTAATTATGCTTGTAATTGCACCAGGCTTGAGATTCAGCTTGTCTCTCCCAGAATCTATAACCTTCAAATAGGTGAAAACAAAAACCCAAAAATTTCTGTTACTTTTGCGAATGTCGTAACATTATTACTCACTGTAAAAGAATGGTTCCCCCTAACTAGGCAATGCAGCAGACTCGCTTAGGAAGTCTTTTGAGAGGATCCTGAGCTCTAGCCATTGAGAGTCTAATTCAACATGTCTGGAGTAGAACCCAAAAAAAACCTCTTTCTCAAAAGGTCCCCCAGGTAATCTCAACAATTGATAGCTGTTTTGGGGCTTCATTGCTTTGCCCTCAATTTCTTCTCTAGAACGTTAGCAGCTGTTAGTTTGTTTTTAGTATAAAAATTTCCACTCACATTAATCACAAGCAAATTCAGAGTAGACGGCTCATGATCTTGGCTTAGATCCAAAGGGAACTAGTCATTCCGATCCTCTGCAGTAAAATTTTAAAATGATAAATCAACTTCAGAGCTAAGACAATGCATGTAGATGCTGAAAGGTCTGGTTCTATCCTCACAAGACAACTGTTTCTGCTTTACCTGTAGTTAGTCAGTGGTACACATGAAGACTGTCTGATTACAGTTTCCACTACTAAATAAAAGATGGCAGAACTCCTGCAAACAACAGAAAGATGGCTAACTAGCTAATCAATATAACTAAGAAAATGTTTCCAGCAGACTTAAATGAACAGTATTCTAAAAAACCACACAGCTTCCTGTAGAAATCCAAAAACTTCCTACCCTTCTGAAGTCTACCATAAAGACAAAAGTTGACCAAAACTACAGTGGTTCAAAAATATGTTCAATTAACTGCGAAAATATGTGTCAGAAAGGTACAATTCCATCCTTTAGGAGGTTTAACAGGCATAAATGGAATTCAGATTCCATTTATTCTACCCAAATAGTTAATTGTGAAAAGAACACATGAAGTATTTGGTATAATGTAGTTCTGAACACCATCCCTTCCAAATTTAATACAAAAGCCACAAGTGAATTTCCCAGGTGTCCCAAGTGTTTCTAGGCACTGCGGAATGTTGTCATGTCTTTTGGTTCCCTGCTGGGGACACACCAGTCATCAGCCTCGTGGTTGGTGTTGTAATGCTTCCAGGCAGCTTTGTTATACACTGGGAGTCTTTCTATTGAGTCTGTTGACAGAGCCTGAAAGAAAAGACAGACCTAAGTCTGGCATGTTTTTAGAATCCATTACCTGAGAAAATATACAGTGGCAAAAAGGTTACACAAGTTAAACAATACTGTATTTGCTTTGTATTTTATTAATCATAACACTATCTCCATACACGTTAAGATAGTGTATATATTTGAAAAGTGTTACTAAGTTATGGTACTGTCTGGGGTACAAATTGACTGAGTGTGTTGCTTGCAGTAATTCTCCAGCCAGCCTGGAAGCCACTGGATTAAAATTTTACACAGGTATAATAGACACTTCTTATAAAACATGACCCAGAATGGAAGTTGGTTAATTGAAAAAGTTGTGTAAGTATAAAAGTATAAAAACTGACATGTGTATACATTAATTTCCATAATGGTACAATCATTTAATGAACTGTATTTTAATTATTTATTAGAAGAAATACTATTTTTTTTTTTAGTATAGTCACTGTACTTTAAAAATTCAACGTATTATCACCAATAAATTTGAAACTAAGTCTAAGGCATCTGGCTTTTGCATAACCATTCTTGGCCCTGGGTTTGATCCTGTGCCTTTTCCTGCTACTATTAATGCCACCAATTTCAGTTACAGCATATATGATTTCTATATTACACATTAATTTCAGTTTCCAACATATCATTACATTAATTCACTATCCTATTTCAGCTTCCTGTAAATCTTTGGAACCTGAGATAAACTATCTTCCTCATTATCTTCTTCAAGTTGGGATATGTCAATAGAATTCCAACCTTAAGCCACAGGCATTCCCCAAGATGTAGAAAATATTGAACTGTAAATTTCATTCTGATAATGCTAAGAAAGTCTTTGAAGTTGATGATTTTAATGATTCTATAAGACTTCCTGCCATCTATTTCTTCTAAAATGGAACTAAAATCCTTTCACCTGCATATTCTTTTTAACTTTGCCAGAACTGCCAGTACCCCTTGATCTATAGGCTGGATCAAAGATGTTACATTTGGTGATAAAAATATTGCCTCATGTTGCTGCCCTTTTTAACTTCCTTACAATTGAGCTTGTTTTTTTTTTTTTTTTAAAAAAAGGAACTATTATCTTGAAAGAATTTAACCTTTTCAGTTAAATTTATTTTTTCCAATATAAAGTCTTTGGCATTTCCTATAAAACAGGTGCCATCTAGTGGCCAGAACAAGAAACTAGAGTCATTAAATTAGGTGCCAACAGCCCACAGCTTAAACCAATCTAGTGAACAGATGAGGCTCAGGGCTTTCCATCCCTGTAAAATATACTGATCTCTGCATAAACACATGAACATCCCAGGCCAGTAGGCTCAGTGCTTCTGTTCCTACAGGCTTACCAAGAGTCACCTGTGCTTATTCTCAAATCTATTTGTGCAAGTCCATCTGTCACTGTAAATACAAAATTTAATCAAGCATTACTTAAACAAAGTGCCAAAATAAATGAAGAATATTCTTTGAAAACTAAGATGAATGCTTTGGAAAGATTTATGAGAAATGTCACATAAAAACTGCCGTCAAATCAGAGTCAGAAGACATCTGTAAAAGACTGCATAAAAATCAAAAATAATTATGTACTTAGTTGTTTCTTTACAGAAACCAAAGAGGAAAAAAACACAACATGTATTGTGAGGTACAGCTTCTGCAAGAAAGATAACTAAAGCTTTAGTCTCCAGAGCCATGTATAAAGAAAAGGCCTTGGCAGTACATCAAAAGACTGATGGATATATGTCCATTAATGTGTTTTATATAAAAATTAAATTTGTAAGTTATAAACTTTTTATGATTCCTCACTTTAACCCAATATTTTTTTTCTATTAACCACCATAGTCCTGATCATTATGGATAAGAGCAGATCTTTTCCCACCGTCAAGGAGATCATTTGTCAAAACAGATGAGGTCCTATGTAAAAAGCCATATACTTTTAACAACATGAGGTAGAGGAAAACTTCATTACAGTTAAATACTGGCTTCTTTTCTTCTAATCAAAAGAAGTCTCATTCCCTCAAAAAGACTATTATTACTACCTTAATGTAGATCACTGCATCTGTCCCGTAGCCCTCTAGGGAATACAGCTTTAGGTCTCCTTGGAAGTACTGTGCATAAAGACGGGAGATAGGCAATCCATACCCAAAACCAGCCTGTTGCATGGCAAAAAAGAAAAAAAGAAAGAAATTCTATTCAGAAAGCTACACAGAAATACTTTTCTAATGAAAATAAATGCAACTGAGTACCCCGGGCTAGTAGAGCCTGCATCTGAGAGATCTGCTGATACTTAAGTACTGATAATGATGCAGCTGAGGCCCAGCTGAGACCCATATTCGACGACTCCCTCCAATCATTCAGAAGTCTTCATTTCCTGTACATGACTCGTGGGCGTCTAGAAGAAGCATGTTACTTTTCTTCACTGGCCTGCTCTAGAGTATCCCAATACTGCTTTGGGCAATATCATATAAAAACATGTTCTCTCTCTTGGTAGTAAGAGTAGGAAAAGCCTTGCTGCAGCCTAAAAGATATGTCTCATGACATCATACCATGAATGTCCAGCCTGTGCTCTGAACCTGAAGAGATCCCTTATTCTCACTGAAAGGTCACTTCCCTGCTTAAAATTTTTTAAAGCGCAGATCCCCCACCCCACCCCTCACCTCCAACCTGTTGCCATGAGATAAAAATCCAAGCTTCTAAAAAGAGCTTTCGAGATCGGGTAAGATCAGGTCTCCACCTCCCTCTTTCCAGTCCAGCTGAACTAAATCTCCTGCTCTTAAGTTCCTCAAACATATCATGCTATTTTTCACTTCTCTGTCTTTGTTCATCCTGTTCCCAGTATTGGGAATGGCCTTCGTTACCTACATAAATCCTACTGATTCTTTAATACAAAGCAAAACATTTAGATAAATGTGAAAATGTTTTGTTTGTTTTTTCACCAAGTCAGATGTTCCATGACATTCTATACTACACTTTAGTTAGTAGCTTATGTGGACTCAGGAATCAGGCTGCTATTAACAAATCGGACTCTAGCTTTACCTGCCTCCGCCATTTATTACTTGATTTTTCTAACTAGAGTATCTTTTTGCCCCTTCGAATCAACTCTTCTTTCTCCACACTTCTCGTGGATTACAGTGCACTCTGCTTTCAGTGGCTCAGGCCAATGCGGAGCCCAGTAGGAGTTTAGAGTCAAGTCAGGCCATTCACTCCCCTGCTCCCTTCCCACTGAGGTCGTCACCTCCCTCGGGCATGGTGGGCCCCTTGATAGCAAGCAGCTGCTTCCGTAACCTTTCCTTCTTCTGGGTTCTGCTAATTTCTCCTCTTCCCCTTGATTCTGGGTGGTGACAGCTCTGCTGCTGCTAGCCCTGGATTCTTGTACTATCCCTACGGGTAGCTCTGTAATTTGTCTCTTTTTAAATAAGCCTTCCTTAGTTATCATCATTTGAATGAGTTCTTTTCTGTTGGGATCCTGAATGATACGTTAATTTGTTCCAGATATGGCCCCAATCAAACTGCATGAGCAAATGACTCAGGATCTCATGGTGCTTGATCTACTTTATCACTGCCTCTCCCTCAACCACTCCTATGGAAATGTAGAGCTTCCTCTAGGAATAGTTCACGGTGAAAAAAACATCATGAGCCTGGTCTACTGATAAAGCTACACTGTATGCCAGCACCAGCCAGAGCGGACTGCATTTTCACTACAACCTCTCTCATGGGCAGGAGTGAAAGTAAATCCTACCAGTGGGCAAAACTTGAGGTAGAACCCCTACATGGACTCGCAGGCAGTGGCAAACAGACTGGCTGGTCAGGGACTTTGAAAGAACAAAATTGCGTAACTGATGAGGAGGTCTGAGAGGGAGGAACATGGACGGTCTCCTCTGAATGGGCTTACAGTGTGAAGATATTCCGTCCATACACATACCCACCAAAAGGCAGTCACAGAGAGGAAGTGCTCAGTAATCAGGCAGACAAGACGACCCCTCCTGTGGGTGTTAGGCAGCCTTTCTCCAGCTGCCCCAGTGCTTGCTTACTGGGTCCACTTACAAACTGGTCGCGACACCAGGAAGGAGGCTCTGAAAGAGCTTAACAGTCTTCCCCTCAGTAAGGCTGTGTATATACATAGGGGGACTGTGCCATGGCAAGCCTCCCGTTTTCTTAAAAATTCACATAAATTTTACATCCTAAACAAACACATGGCATTTACTGTGTGCCAGGTACTACACAAAATATTTTTACTTATGGTAACTTACTTAATCCTCACAATAACTCGATTTTTAAAGTTAGGAAAACTGTGGTTTTAAAGGGTAGATAATTTGCCCAAAGCTACACAGCTAGGATGTGGGGGAGTCAGAACTGAAACCAGACAGTTTAGATTGAGACTAGACTAGTAGGCTATGCCACTCTCCAAAAAGCTTCTACAATATTTGTTTACTACAGAAGCAGTATATCCCATGTCTCCCCTTACTTCTATATTATAATTGTAGCTACAGAATTTATCTGCCTAACGGGTAAAACTATTAGGATGAAGTTCTTTTAGGAACTTTCTAGAAAGAGTCTAAAAAGGATTTACATTATCCTGTTTCATCATGTTATAACATAACTCTGCACGTGACAGATAACTTTCCAATCCTAGAAGAACAGTTCTTCCAGAATTACAGGTCAGAGATTTGGCAAAGTGCTTTTCTGGGGTTTAGAGGACAAGGATGGAGTCAATTCAAAAGCTAATCTTATTAAACCTGAAAACAGGTGACTAAAATCAACAAAAAATACCAGCAAAACAATGATAATTTGAGCCATTTTCAGGTTGGTGACTAAACTCATCAGAACTGTAGTTTTATTTCTGAGTCTAGATATGAGAGCTTCCTAATTGTAAGTACCTGGGGGAAAAAATCAGCACTGACAATTAAATCAGTGTGGACCAAATACCACTAACACCGCTAATTTAGTCTTCACATTAGAAGTAATATATCAAAATGTGGTTTACCACATGAAAACTACTCACACGTCACTATCAAGCTTGGCAATGAAACCTCTAAAATAATTCCTTGTTTTGTGCTCTTTGATTAAAAGGAAAAAAAAAACAACCAAAGCCTGTTTAAATTTAGAGGAATTTTTTTTTTCTCATAGCTTCCCTTCCTGCATGTGGTAGCCTACATGATGGCTTAACTGATTTCCTTGGTAACTGATTTCCTTGATTTATTTTTGGCAATCCACAAAAACACACTTCATTCTTGATCACATACCAGGGTGCCGCTCGAGACGTCTCGACACGAGGCCGGGGTGCCGTGGAGTACATGTAGTTGAAGAGTCTGTCAATTTTCCTCAAAGGAACACCACCTCCTCGGTCACTCATCTATGATGAGAAAGGACCGTGCACTATGACCAAGTCCCGGAAAGAGCAAAGTGCCGATGCGTCCTCGGCGTCACCGTTGAGTTGCTGGCTGGAGAGCCCAGCTTTTCAAAGTGAATACCGCACAATCCACAATCCGTGCTGCGGATGTGAACACTTCCCTCCCCGCTGGGCTTCACACAGCTCCTCATGGTGAGGGGTGCTAACGCATAACAAACTCCATCGTAATGCAAGTTCAGTGTTGTGGCTCTGTGTCTATTTATTGAAGTGACACTGACAGTGTGATGTAGGACAGAATGTGGCATAAACTAAGCCTACCTTAGACGCAAGAATAAATTTGTTATTCCTTCCCGGAGGGGCAGTTTGGCAACCAGATGAAAAATGTACAAACCTTTTGCCCCAGCAATGTTTAATCCTAAAAAAATAATCAGAAAGGTATGCAAAGAATATATGAGACTATCCATCACAGCACTACGGAGAAGAGCTAAAACTGGATTACGACCTAAACAGGGGACTATTTAACAGTCTGCAACGATATATAATTTTATTGTCTACAGAATTATAGTGATTTTCTTCTTTGGAATTTTTAAGTTTCTGAATTTTTTTCACAATTACTTTTATTATGGAAAAAAGTATAATTTTCATATTTAGAGAGAAAATACAGAACCACTTAATTGTGTTTTAGTCACAGACATTTTACAGAAAAGACTCCCGGACAACTTTCTGGTGAGTTTATAAGGTACATAAGTTTTTTATGTACCTTATTATTCTTACATCATTTTCCAACTCAAATCATATGGTAGGCTGGATTTAATTTATTTATAGATTGTCCTCATTTTGTTTTCCTTCACAGTTAACACGTACTTATTTTCCTAGTTATCATATACCTTAGACTCTACTATTGCCATTTCCCTTTGTTACAAAATCTAAATTGATTCTACTATCTATAATATTAACAGAGTTGTTATATATAAACAAATGTTTTTAACATAGGCATCTAGATATGCAGAGATTAAAAAAAGTACTGAAATGATATGTATTAAAAAGTCAAAAGGCTGGATGGCTTATAGTTGAATTTTTATGCTATCTTCAAAAATCTTTACAGAATGCATATAAAGTAAGCCCTCATCATTTGATATCATGGATAGGTTCTTGGAACTGTGGTGAAATGACAATATACAGAAACCAATTTTACTGCAGGCTAACTGATATAAACAAGACATAAATTCCTATAGCACTTCATCAACATTATAACTAAACAATGTTAAATAAATGAGGTTATTTGAGGACCCGCTGTATATTACTTTCATAATGGAAATTACATAACTATTTTGATTTTTAAAATAAAAATCTGCCTTGAAATACCATTTGAAGACTTGCCTCTGATACATCTACATTTAGGTAATTGCAGTATAAAAATATACAAGGACTTTATTAAGAACTTGTGTGTAGTATTATGCTTGAAATTGTTCTTGGCCATAAATTCAAAGCCCTGTGAAGAGATTTATTTTAGTAAGATGAATAAAGCGCTCTGGATATTTTCTGAGATCTATCAATTTGTTAATTATTCATCCTTTAATTTAATGCTCTACTGCACATTTGCTGATAACATGACTAAGAAGTCTTAGAGTTCTGTAAATAGTAATTAAGTAGACAACAAATTGGAACAGATATTAAGATAAAATGGTAGAACTTAATAAATATTTTCTGGTTTTCCTCAACCTTCTGGCCAAAAAGACTATAGCATCCAGCAGGTGTGAAACAAGAATGATTTCTCATACCATAGGCTAGTATGAGAAAAGCCGAGAGTGGAGCAGGAAGGACAGAGGTGACTCAGAGAGATATCTTCTTATTACAGGTGAAAAGGGTAAACTAAGCCAGAGGAATGCAATTGAAAACTGATCAAAGTAACTTCCTTTGCTTTGCAGCCAAAAACACAATAAAAACTGGAACCACCAGATTTTCAAAGTAGCCAAAAGTTTCCAAGAGAGTTATGAGATATTATACCAGAGGATGAGTTCTTTGGGAAAAGGGAGGAAGGAGATAATGGGAGGGAGTGAGGGAGGGAGACAGACAGACAGACAGACATTTGGTTTGTATATATTTAAGACAAGAAGAATGGCACTCTGATGATAAATACATTGAAAAGAGATATGAAAATTAAACAAAAAAATCTCTAATTAAGATAATTGGAAGAAAAAAAATCTAGACTCATGGGAACATAAAACAGAAAGGCTGAAGAAGAGAACTTTGCCAATTATTTTTAAAGTTTTCTCTTCTGTGCATGAAATTACCACTTCTCAATGTCATCTGACCAAGAGTTACCATCCCTAACTTCCTGTGCCCTATAACACTGGGCTCCCTGGGCTAGCTTATGTAAGTTTCAGGTCCAAGGGAAATGAACCACTGCTAACTTGATGACAGCTCTGAAGGCAGGAAATTTACTAACCTTTAACTCACCCAGAGCTTCTCAAGTATCTTACTCAACAGCTTTTTCAATGTCAAGTTTATAAAATCACCAACAGAGAATGAAATAAGAAGGCGTTCATATTTTAATTTAAAAGACATGTGGCTACAACACTTACATTATTTACTGAAGAAAGACCAAACACAAAATCTGAGAGCAGCTAGAGTTCTAAAACAGTTCTAAAATAATTCTTTCATAAGATTTTCGGTAGAAAGATAAAAGGTGAAAAATATCAATAATATGAACTGAAAGAATAGGGGAAGAACTCAGGCCTGGATCTTGAATGTCTAGGGTAAGTGATGGAGATGAAAGCTCTACTGAAAATAATTAAAGCAAGCATTTACCCCGTAATAACAGAACAGATGCAGTCATGTGATCTTGAATGTGAGGAAGAGGAGCAGTAGGTGGAGGCAAAGCCCTATATGCAGGTAGAGCTTTTACAGTGGCTTCCAGAACAGTCTGTTCAAGATCCTTAAGAACCTTTAACAGCTTTATTAAAATACAATTCACATATCACACAATTCACCCATTTAAAGTGTACAACTCAATGTTTTTTAATACAGTCACAGACATGTACAATCATTTACACAGTCAATTTAGCATATTTTCATGACCTCAAAAAGAAACTTTGATTCTTTATTGATTACACTCCTAAGCAACCACTAATCTACTTCTTGCCCCTTTACATTTGCCTATTCTGGATACTGCATAAAAATAGAATCCTATGATACATGACTTTTTGTGATTGGTTTCTTTCACTTAGCATAATGTTTTCAATGTTATAGCATACAACATTGGTCCATGTTGTAGCATAGACCAGTACTTCATTGTTTTTTATAGCTAAATAACATTCCATTGGATAGATACAACACATTTTGTTGTCATCAGTTGATGGACATCTGGGCTGTTTTCAGTTTTTGGCTGTTGTGAATAATGCTGTTATAAACGTCCAAGTTTTTGCTTGAATCTGTTTTTAGAGTATATATATATACCTAGAAGTGGAAATGCTGGGTCATTATGAACCTTTTTTTATACCAAATTATCTGAGCAACGCCTGTCTATGAGCACAGAACAAGTCTCTGCTGAGTTCCTCGGAGCTCAGTAAACCCTGATCCATGCAGAGACGGATGATCGCAAGTAGTGAAAAACATTGGCATCAGTATGCTAAAGCACAAGGAACAGAAGCAGAAAAAGGTACAAGAAAGATCATGCTGTAGCTTAACTGAAACCCCAAAACAGAAGACATATGGGACTTATTTTGAGTCAAGTAAACTTAGTGGGCAAGTAGCTGACAGATAACTAACCAAAAAATAGACACACATTAGCATCTGGGCTTAAAAAAAGTGACGCAGTCACATTACTTTTTCAGCAAACAGATGGTACTGCCATATATTTATTTGTGCCTCACTGTTTTAAATGAACAGCCAAGAGAGATAAACAGAAAAAAGAAATTCAGAGGTAACATTGCAGACAGCAGAGATATACTAATTTTTGAGAAACAGCGGTCATTAATAACTTCAGTGATAAAAGAAGATAAAACAAAAAAAGAGATAAAACTAGAACAGAATACCATAAAAAAAGAATAATAAAAAACAGGAGTTCTTGGAAGTCTATAAGATAGTGAACTAAAAATTCAATAGAAGGTCTAGGAATTTAAAGTCAAAGAAATCTCATAGAGCAGAATAAAAAGTTAGAGATGACAGGAGAAAAAGAGATACAAAAAAATAGAGGATCATTTCATGAAACCCAACATCCTCCAAATATGACTACCAGAAAGAGAGACAGTAGGGAAGTATCAAGGAAACAGTAGAAATTCTAAATTCTAATGGGCCCAGCCCAATGAGTAAGAAAAGGCCCACGCTATACCATTATGAAATTTCAGAAAAGAGCTGAAGACATTAAAAGCTTCAGTTAAAGCTCACAAAACAACAAAACTTCACAATTAAAACTGGTCACATACAAAGGAAAGGGAATTGGAATAAGCATAAGTCTTCTCAAAAGAAATAGCTGGAATGATGTCAGCAAAAATAATTATGAGAGTTCAAAAAAAGTCTCTCCTCCATCAAAGCACCAAAAAAGGGCAAAAACTGTCAGAATCAACTTTGTTCAGCTCTGGAAATTAACCAAAGTCTTACAGCAATCTTGGGAGCACATAGTCAAGAAAAACAACAGTGAGATTCGTGGTGTTTTAACTTGGTTTGTTCCCATCCCCATCGATAATACGCAATCAGAGTGAAATCTGCAGCCCAGTGCCACTGGACAGGCTGTCTTTCTGACTTGATTCTGAGCTCCCAATGCAAAATGTCTTGTAGCATCTACTCCCTATCATTGGAAACATTTGTCAAAATAGAAGTAATTGATTAATCAGAGGCTGCCTGAGGCAGAACGCAACAACTAAGGCAAACAATAGGCTAACCAAAAAACTTAATAGGAAAAGCCTGGGAAATGAGATGTTGTCCATAGCGGGTTAGAAAAACTCAGGGATATCTTGAGAATCCAGAAAACCATGTTCATGGCCAGGTCTATGCTCATGTTCAAGAAAAACCTGAAAGGGTCCTAAGCTTTCACCTCTGACTCACCTTGAGGTTCTGTATAAGCAGGACCTAAAGGTTAAGTAGAATTAACATTTTCAAAGTGTTAAAGACTAACAATCAAGAATTCCATATCCAGCAAAATTTTTCAAAAATGAAGGACAAATGACATTCTCAAAAGCAAAAATTGAGAGAGTTCATTATTGGTAGACCTGTCTTATTAAGAAATATTAAAGGGGATCCTTCAGCCTGAAATGAAAGAACACTAGACAATATATCAAATCCACATGAAGAAAGAAAGAGCATCAGAAAAAGTAACTACGTAAGTAAATATAAAGGATAGTATAAATGTATTTTTTATTTGTAATATTTTTCTATCTTGTTCGAAAGACAAAACTACATAGATCAATAATTATAATAAATCTGTGTAGATGAATGTACATTACATAAAGGTGTTTTATGATGATAACAGCACAACAGATGGGGAGTGGAAGGGAAAGGACCTATGTAGGAACAAAGTCTGTATATACTATTGAAATTAAGTTGGTTTAATTTGAACTCGATTGTTATATATCAAGATGTTAATTGTAATCCAAGGACAACAATTAAGAAAACAGACAACTCAACAGGAATAGCTGGAGACTTCAGTTCCCCACTTTCAATAATGGACATGACGACTGGACAGATGAACAAGGAAATAGAAGATCTGAACAACACTATAAACTAACGAGGCCTAATATCTATCTATAGAACACTCCATGCAACAATAGCAGCGCACTCATTTTATCAAGTACACATGGAACATTCTACAGAACAGACCACATTAGGCCATCAAACACGACTCAATAAATGTAAGAAATAGAAAATCTGAATAGACTCATAACAAATAAACCAATGAACTAGTAATCAAAAAATCTCACAACGACAAGCTCAGGCCCAGACAGCTTCAGTGGTAGGTTCTAGCAAATATTTAAAGAAGAATCAACACCAATCCTTCACAGACTTCTAAAATATAGAAAAGGGGAACACTTCCCAGAGCATTCTAAAAGGCCAGCATTACCCTGACACCAAAACCAATAAATACCCTTTATGAATATCAGTGCAAAAATCCTCAATAAACAAACAAACAAACAAAGGTAAAAAGTAAAACCTACCCCAAACCAAGAATGCAAGATTGGATCAACACACAAAAATCAGTCGCTAAAATATACCAAGTGAAGTCTAGGATAAAGAACAAAAACTACATGATCACCTTGATCTATACGGAAAAAGAATCTGATAAAATCCAAATCCTTTCATGATAAAAACACTCAACAAACTAAGAGTAAAAGGGAACTTTCTCAACCGAATAAATGGTATCTATGAAAGACCAGCTGATGTGCTTGCTTCAGCAACACACATACTACGAAAAATCAACGAACATTATACTTAATGATAAAAACTAAACGCTTCCCCAAGATCAGGAAAAAGACAAGGATGTCTCCTGTCTCCACTGCCATTCAGCATTGTACTGGAGGTTCCAGCTATATGAATTAAGCAAGGGAAAAAAATCCAGATTGGAAAGGAAGAAGTAAAATATCTCTATTTGCAGATGACATGATCTTATACATAGAAAATCCTAAGAAATCCACAAAAATTATTAGAACTAATAAGGAGTTTGGCAAGGTTGCAGGATACAAAATCAGTACACAAAAATCAGTTATATGCCTATATACCAGTAATGAACTGCATAGATCAATAATTATAAATCCAAAAATGAAATTAAAAGAACAATTCCATTTATAATAGCCCCCAAAATAAAATATTTAGGAAAAAATGTAACCAAAGTATAAGACATATACTGAAAATCACAAAACTTTGTTGACAGAAATTAAAGAAGATATAAGTGGAAAGAGTCTGTGTTCATGAATTAGAAGACTTAATTGATATACACATTGAATGCAATCCCCATCAAAACTTTTATATTCAAAAAAATCCTGTTTTTTTGCAAAAACTGACATACTGATACTAAACTCCTTATAAAAATGCAAGGAACCCAAAATAGACAACACAATCTTCAAGTAGAAGAAAAAAGTTAGAAGACTCACACCTGTCAATTTCAAAACTTACAACAAAACTTTAGTAATCAAGACAGACCTAAGTAAGATATATAGAATAATGGAATAGAACTGAGAATTCAGAAATAAACCCATACATTTATGAGCAATTGATTTTTGATAGGGCTGACAAGAAACTTCAATGGAGAATAGTTTTCTTCCCAAATGGTACTAGGACAACTGGATATCTACATGAGAAAAAAGACCAAAAGATCTATCTTAAACCTTTTATAAAAATTAATTCAAAATGGATCAAAGACCTAAATGTAAGAACTAAAACTAAAATTCTTAGAAGGGAACAGGTGCAAATTTTCATGACTTTGGATTAAGCATGTGACACTGAAATCAGATACGAAACTGAAAGGGCAAGCAGTAAAAGAAAAAAATAGAATAATTAAAATTCCTCAAAATTAAAAACTTTTGTGTTTCAAAGGACACTATCAAGCCACAGAATAGAATATCTGCAAATCATATAGCTCATCAAAAACTAGTATTTATAATAGAAAATAGAATTCTCACAACTCAACAACAGACAAATACTATTTAAAAACTGAGCAAAGAATCTTAATTGATATTATTTCTTTAGCTACGCAAATGGCCAATTAGCACATGAAAAGATGCTCCATGTCATCCATCATCAGGGAAATGCAAGTCAACCACAATGAGATATGACTCATACCCACTAGAATAGCTATAAAAATTTATAATAGCAAGTGTTGGCAAAGGATGCGGAAAAACTGGAACCATCATACATTGCTGGTGGGAATGTAAAATGGTACAGTCACTTTGGAAAACAGTTTGGCAGTTCCTCAAAAGTTAAACATAGTTACCAATAAGCAATTCAACAACTAGGTATATAA
The DNA here is from genome assembly GCA_003508835.1 of Eonycteris spelaea. Classification (NCBI taxonomy): domain Eukaryota; kingdom Metazoa; phylum Chordata; class Mammalia; order Chiroptera; family Pteropodidae; genus Eonycteris; species Eonycteris spelaea. The sequence goes on along the minus strand of PUFA01000024.1, from coordinate 8,450,757 downwards.
TAAGAGAATTGAAAACCTATGTTCACAGAAATATTTCTGCATGAATGGCAGCATTATTCACAATAAATGAAAAATGAAAGCAAACCAATGTCCATCAATTTGATGACTGGATAAACGAAATGTGTTAGACCCACCCACAGAGTATTTTTCATCCATAAAAAGGATGATGTATGGATATATGCCATAACATTATACTAAATGGAAGAAGTTAGTCACAAAGGACCACATACTGTATGACTGCATTTTTCTGAAATGTGCTAAATAGAGAAATACATACACAGAAAGCAGATTACTGATTACCAAGGACTGAAGAGAAGGGAAAATGGGGAGTGACTACTTATGGGTATTGGGTTTTTCTTGGGAGTAACAAAAATGTTCTGAAATTAGACAGTGCTATGGTCACACAACCTTGTGAAAGGACTAAAAAAAAACAACAACACTGATGTATACACTTAGAAACAAAGGAACAGTAGATGACTTGAGAATTCTGCAAGATAATTATTTTCCATCTAGAATTCCACGTGTGAACTTAAACATTGAGAAATGGCAACTGAAGCTGGGTTGGGGAGAGAAGGTAATTAGAGAAGGCAATTCGCTCTGACAGGGCTAATTCCTCAGCTACTAGAACAGAAAGCTAATATCTGTCATTTAAAATTTTTGAATTTCAGAAATAGTAATATCAAAATACTACTTAAAAATATAGCGATAAATCCAAGAAGAAATAACTGAAGGACTGTCTGAGCAGTGACCCACAAATGGCCAGGAACTGACAAAGTCGCGTTTTATGCCCTCTGCATTTATTACTTTAAAACAAAATTTTAAACCATTATTTAAAAAAGAGAAACACCACCTACTCTAAGAAACTGGGCTATCTGGACAATGTAGTGAAAAATGCCTGGCACTGGGGTCCTTTATTCGCCTTGTAACCGTGACCTAATCACTGTCTTAGTTTCCTTACGTGTACCTGTGCTCCTAACTAAAGAGTCATGAGAATCAAATCAAATAATGAAAAGATTGAAAAGCACTGTTTAAAAATGAAAAATTATGTACTGTCTACATAACACTGCAAATATCTAAATATTTTAGATTTTATTTATCAAAGTAGATATCAAAGTGGCTATTCATGATCACTGCTAAAATGTCTGTGTTCAGGCTTTATTTTAACTTGAATCACCTGAATTAGAGACCAGACTAGAAACAGACTCAGGATAATTCCATTTCTGAATCCGATTTACCACTAGTCTGAAACTAAGGATATTCATTGTAAAACAGTTGTGATCAATTTCTAAAAGACAGAGGATACATGCCGACACATCGTAAGCACTAAATGATAACATGCCATGTGGCTTTGGAGAAGAAATTGATAAGACTAGATAACGTCATTATCTGCCCGAAAAATGAAGCAATGTGCTTATCAGCTATTAGGGACTGGATTTCTTTCTCCTAAGATTATGTCTTCTAGAAATTATGTGCATGCTTGCACAGCAATTTTAAAAAACCCAAAGAACATTTACCTTCACAGTCAAATCTTCATTACCCAGTGTGACATGGACTTGAATAGGTGGGTAAACACCATTGTCAGCATGGTATTCCATGGTTGCTCTCATTGCATTCTGAAATACATTAGGGATACATTAAAAATACAACTTTAAAAAAAGAGAAACTAATTTTAATTTCTAACTATGTATGTACTACTAATTTAAAAAATTTTAATTCGATGGAAATATGCCAAAGAATCATAATTCTGACAACCACATTTAAAGAATTACTTTAAAAAAAAATTAAGTCGGTTTTGGGGTTTGGGAGGACTTGTAAGATATTTTGATTTAAAGATTCCAACCAAATTTTGCATATTTTGCAAAACCGGATGTCTCAACATTTTTAACTAGTTTATATTAAAGTAGAAAATTCTATCCAAATACCTTTACAATTTAGTAGGTAACAGGCAAAGCTTATTTTTGAAGTTTCATCTGTTTTTAAGATCCATTTTGATGGTCATAATTGCTTTTAGAAAAAAAATTTTTTCCATATATTATTAACAGCAGTGGTCTAACTATGTAGAAATGAATCCAATTTACCACAGCCTGAAACTAAGAATATTTACATTGTAAAACAGTTGTGATCAGTTTCTAAAGGACAGAGGATACATGCCAACACATTGTAAGCACTAAATGATAACATGCCATGTGGCTTTGGAGGAGAAATTGATGAGACTAGATGAAGTTAAAAAGGCAAAAGACAGGACTGAATTTGGCAATAAGGGTGGCCCTGGCACAGCAAGCAGAATTGAGTATCCCTGAGGAGGAAATTCTACCCTCTCTACCAAAAGGCCATTTAAGACTAGGTTCCAGATGGAAGCCATTATTAGCAACATTATGTAAAATCTCTTATATAATATGATAATGTTTCTTTTATTGAGTATCATGGAAAATAAGAACTTTATGTGACTGAAATATCAAGGAAAAAATTAGTTTTAATCATTTACGTGCTAATTGCTTAACCACTTTAGATTTTTGGAAGGTACTAGATATGTCTTAGAACAAAAGAGCATTCATGAACTCTCGCTGTTCTAAGACATTCACTCAATTTTTCTCTGTTTCAGTGTATTTTTCTTTTTTGTGATCAGGCTGAAAGCCACCTCTTCTCTTCTAGTTTGCTGATGGGTAAAGACTTGTTAACTAAAGTAAGAGAGACTACACACAGGCTTGATTTAGGATATCATTTCATAGTCACCCACACCGCTCCTCATCACCCACTTTCTTGTCTACCAACAAGTGTGTTGGGAATAAAAGTATTCTCAATAATACCAGCATAATTGTTTTCAAAAATTGTTGTGAAGAGTAAAGGTAACATTAGAAACCACAACATTAGAAGTCATTTTAGAAATGACTGTCTAATAAAAAGCATACATCAATGGGAGTGTGGTCCGTTAAGGGTAGAAAGTTGAGAATCATTCTTCTAAATATTTTGTTTCATAAAAACATAAACATAACTTTATTGAGCGCCTCTAATATGCTACCATTGTACTGGACATTAAGTATGTTATTCCCAATTGTCATAATAACCTGGATAATATTATCCTTATTTTACAGAAGAGGAAACTGAGGCTCAGAAAGGTTGAATGACTTGCCCAAGGTCACACACGTTAAGTGGCAGAACTGGAATTCAAATGAGGTCTTTCTGACTCCCAAGTCTGAGCTTACAACCACACTGAGGTTCGCATCAGTGCTGACAAAAGGCTGACCTCCTGCAATGTGACATGATACTCAACAAGAAATGACATCTTTTAATGAAACTGAGAAAACCCCAACTGAGTATGTAACTTCCAAAATAGGTTTCTAACCTCAGGAAAGGACTGATAAAGGTTATGTAATACTATTTTACAAACCTTGAAAAGTTCAAACACCATGTGATAGAGATGGGATGGTACATAAACCACTTGTATGGGCTGTCCTGGTGATTTTGCTACAGAGCAGAAGAGAAAAATATAAGAGTACAGAGAGATGTGCTTAAAGCATTTCAAGAATATATTGTGTAGTGATGAAAAGAAAACATTTACTGTGGAGGATAGCATCATTTGGGGGAGAAATGCCACACCAGTTCTTCACTGTATTAGTGTTTGAACCCCACGCTCACCTAGATTAATAACTGATGGTGACAACTTGAGTCCTGTAGTCATTCTTGCAATCCTGCATAATAATCTAACCAACCCATCTTCACATTCTCCTCTATGACAGTCTTTTTAAAGGACATGAACCTTAAGGTCAGAATGTTACTTTCAAAAAAAAGTGTTATAGTCTTTAAACGCCAAGGGTCAACTCATATACATGTTTTTTTAATCATTCTTTAAATGTTTCTTCCAGGTGGAATGTCTTCTGTTTTAGAAAAACATGATACTTAAGCTAGTATCGATTTATCAAGGAATGCTAATTTTATACTCAAACATTTAATAGGAGCTCGGTGGGGCTGGGGGCAGAGAGTATGTAAAACAGAGCCTTCCGCAGGGCAAAGGAGTTAAGACTCACCATACCCTAAAATTCCAATGCAGCCAATAAATTGCACTATCCTCTGAATAAACCGTTCCTTGGGAACATGGGTGGGATATCTGGAAACTGCTCACAGTAGTTTAGGTTCTCAAGCTACCACTTATCCACTGTGATTCTTATTTAATGACTGGTACCATCATGAACCAAGAGTTAATATAGCTTTAAAAAAACACCAAGCAAATCTATTTTCAACTGGGTAACTTCTTCCATTGTTCTCTCACTATAAGGTCCAGAATATGACTTAGTTAAAGCCTGTTTAATATTATTCTTATTAAAGGGTCATGTTAACCTCGGAAATGTTTTTTCTCTCCACCAAACTACCCTGGCTGTAGGAAAAACAGTGAGACTCATCAATCTTCCAAGGTACCTAAACCTTTTTTGTCCAAAAAGCAATAAACAAGGGTGAAAAAAACCCCTAAGAGATAAATGGATTCTTAAATAAATGAGCATTTTCTCTCCTTTACACCTCCAGTCTTTTTACTTCCTTAACAATAAAAAGTGACTTACAACTCAGGAATTAAAAATCTTAAAGGATAAACCTTATATTACTGAAGTGTATATAAAAGTCAAATGTAATTTTCTTGGCATCATTTTTTTCTATGACTAACAAGAAAACCAAAGATAAGCAAAGAATCGACATTATCAATTAAAAATAAAAAAAAAAGGGGGAGAAATAGCTAAAATATCTTTCAGAAAGAACCCAACTAACTATATACACCACACACACACACACTTTTTAACATTATTGCTCTCCCTCAGCTTTCATATCTCATGAAATAGTTTATGAAAAATCCTTTTATATTAAAACAAATCTAAATTCTATAATTCTTTCTCAAGTAATCATAACACTGATCATTGAGGAAAAGATAACATCAGGCTTACCATTGAGTTCTTCAAGTTCTAGTTCAGGAGAGTTAACATAATACAAATCACATAGACGCCTAGCATTTTCATAGCCATCTAGTATGAATCAAAACAAAAAAAGATTAAGTTTACTTCTGTTTCAATGCATTAAGATGACAGTAGTATTGACAAATGAGATTTTAAAACTTTCTATAGAAGAAAATACTCTGTAATAATCTTAGTTTAGGGAAGGTCTTTTTAAGTATGCCATGACAAAGCCTAATAACCACAAAGAAAAAAATGACAGCTATGATTACCAAAAATTGAAAACATCTGTATAGAAAAAGACACCATAAAGAAAGTTATAAAGAAAAAGAAAGAAAGAAAAACCAGCAGGCTGAGAGGAAACTATTTACAATATATACAACAAACATTTAGAGTTGGTGAAGGGTTACTGTTTGACTATTTGATGTTTTTTGAGGGGCAGCAAAATTTTAAATGTATATTAAATAGGAACCTTGGCTTCTAAAAAACTAGCAAAAGTCAGTACCCATCTAAAGATGTTCACTGCAGTACTGTTGGTAATAGAAAAAATTAAAACCACCTAAATGTGCATCAATAAGAGGATGAATTAATATATTCTTATACATAAATAGAGCCATTCAAAAACATGGGATATATGCAAAGGTAATGAAAACATACAATGTAAACTTGTGGAAAAATATACATAGAGTACCCCATTTTCAAAAACAACAATATTAAGACCAGTAATTGTGTATGTGTATGAGAATGGTAGAAACAGAAAAGTGTGAAAAGATGCAAACCAAACTATTATGAATTATGGCTCCTGGTATAAGGAATTAGAAAAGGGTGGGACTTGAAATTTTTGAAGAGAAAAGTGTAGTATCACTGTACTTTGCCTAACAAAGCGTGGTATCAACAATATATTCACCCTATGCATAAGGAACAATTAACATGATAAAGCTATTTGCAAACCCATACATTTGGCTCCTAACCTTTTATCTCATGATATAGTTATTTCAATAGCAAGAACACAATGATTTCTGCATCCTTTCTAAAAGGAGAAATGTAAGTTTTTACCTTGAATAACTTCAACTACATTGCAATTTGGGTTTATACTTCCAATGTGTTTTCGATGAGATGGGCTTCCTTTGTCTTTCCCACCAAACAATAAAGCTATCAAGAAATAAAATATTTAAAAACAAACAAACAGAATTAGCTAAAACATCCAATGCTCTTTTCCAGATTTGAATACTGTTTCTCTACATGGTACCAAACATATTACAAATGTTTTCCTTAAACGTAAACATAGTATTTAACATTCAATATAAATACCTCCTTTGTATGGCAGACTATTTTTCTTAATATGCAAAAAAAAGTAAAATTAATGTTCTCCTTTGAGGGAAGTTTTTTAAATAAAATTAAAATATACCAACACGTTTTATTTAACTTCTTCTCTTGACTTCTGGACACTTACAGTGCTGATTGAGTAACATTCTAATTGAAATGCGACTCATGAAGAAACGATCCAAAAAGTACTGAACATTCTGGCTGGTGACAGGATCCACCCCGAAGCTCTCCTTGTATTCAATCACACCCTGAGCCATCGTTGGAATTACATCATTGTGTCGGTTCCTGATCCGTATCACAGTATCTGTAAAGCTAAAGAAACCTGTCTCTCAAAACAGCCAAATATTTTGATAAGTAAATTAATACTAAAATCTAAGTTTAATCAATTATACTAGGCAAGAAATCCCTAATTCAGCAAAAGGAGCATCAATGCACGTTTTCATACACTTAGGTAAATATATTTCAGATCATAAAATATATCAACTCTGTGAAGCTGGTAAGGACCTCCAAAATAAAACTTTTTAAATTTAATTATTTTCTCGGAAGTCTTAAAAGTAAGGCTGCAACAAAACAAAATCCTGAGAATGTAATAGTTTCTTTACCCATAATCAACTAAGATCTGAGCACTTGCTATGAGTTTGGTAGTCCAGGGACACTCAATATAAGAGAAGACAGAGCATTTGCTTCCAGGGAACACAGGCTCCGTAAGGAATGAAGATGAATGAGCCAATAAAGCCTGTCTGTTTTGGAATTATCCCCTAGGGTTCAAAGACAGCAAGAACCACTTAGAATAGGAAAGTGGGAAAGAATTCTAATTCTGTTCATCCTAAAAGTTTTAAAATGGGAGAGGATAAGTCAACTGCTGTATTAAAAGAAAAATTTTCAAATCACCCAGCCTTCCTATGTCTGTCATCTACAAGATATTCTTGCATGAGGAATTTAAAGAATTAAATAAATGAGAAAATAAGTCAATTATGAAGCAAGGAAATCCAACGTATAAACATACCTATCAGAATTTACACTTTCTCAAATGAGGCTTTTCCATTCAAAGTCATCATCTTGAGTATTACTGACTTATTCCAAAGGTGCTCTCATTGCTAAAAACATTTTTGGAATTCCTAGTTTGTAATTAGCTTTGAAATCAAACTGTCAATCCAAAATACAAACAATAAAATTCCTCAAAAACAACAAACTCATCATGTCTAATCACCCCTTTATTAGTTTATTTCACTTTTCTCTCTTTTTTAAAACCCCAAAAAGCATTATTCTGCTTGACAGCTCTGAATTACTAACCATTTCTAGGAGGTTCTATAGCATAATGTCTACTTTTAAGTAAGATTGCTTGAATCTTGGTCCTACCATTTGCTAGTTTTGTGACCTTAATGCTACCTTAAATTAACTTCTTTGTGCACAGATAGCATTATTACAATAGAGCTGTTTTAAAAATTAAATAACATCGTTAGTGTACAGTGTGCTCCATACCTAGCCACAGAGTAAATTCGTGATGTTATTTTTCTGGCTAAAATCATGTTTAAAAATTGAAGTGTTGTCATCACCTTGAAAGACAGCCCAAATGTATAAAAGACTGAGGACAAAAGAGGTAGTCTTCAACTTTTGAGCAACATTCGTTGGAATAAGCAGGTAACTGCCTGAGGGTACTACTTGAGTCTATCAGTTCAGATAGGCTGGTTATTGAATTGATCTTATTACTTACATTATCTTACAGACCACAGGTTATAAACTAGAGACCCATAGACACGTTATTATAGACCTTCAGTATTTAAAAAAAATGTAATTAGTTGTCATTCATTCAAAATTGGGAGATTTTACATTTAAAATCTGTAGTTGAGCTTTTCTTTAAATACACACACAAAAAAATTCTATGATCTGGGCAGCATTTCTGCATGGCAATGATCAGCTGGAGCTAAGGGTGGCTTGTCCTTTAGAGGCATGCACTCTCTGAATTAACAGTCCTTACCAGTTCCCTTTCATCACAGTGGCACTGAGGCCACATCTAGATTTTCACTGATATCACACTGGACCTATGTCCTTCTTACATTGGAGTTCAGAGGAACATGAAGTGTTTCTTATTCCCAGCCCAATTTATTGATTTATGCTACCTGCCTTGCCTGTAAGGGCTGATATAAATATACTACCATATGTTCTAGAGTAATGGGTAACTTATAATAACTTAATTAATTTCCCCAAAGTGACCCAATAACAGGTTTAAGTTCAATACATTTCTATTTTTAAAATGACGCTTACAGGGCACAAAATTGTGTTCAGAATAGGGTCAAAATAGTGTACTTACTCATAAATAGTTTTAGCATCATCAGCGCTTTTGTCCTTAAAATCAAGAAGCTCCTGAAGACTCTGGATATACCTAAAATGCAAATCAACAGAGTAAATTGGTTTGTTTGTTTGTTTACATTTTGACAGCTCAATATTGGGAAAAAGCTGAAAAGGTACTTCTAACTTTTCTTAATTTTTAATTTAGAATAGTGCTATAAATTATGGTAGAAGTAGGATTCTTATACCCATTCACATTTGAGCATAGTGCCTGACACAAAGTCGTAGAAAGTGAACATTTTCTCCTAAAAGCATAGGTTAATTTGACTGAAGAATTTTAAGATTTCCTACTGTCCTTATTTTTTAAAAACTTCTATACTCTAAAACAGTTTTTAAATTTCTTAAATTTACCACTGTACATTTCAGTATAAAAACGGATTGTCATAAGAACTGAGTCTGTCACCAGTAAACTATGTGACCATGGGCAAGTGACTTAACTTGTCTTAGTAAAACGTGGAGTCCAGCCCACCTTGGTCTGAGTCCAACTTAAATGTCTGTGCTTTAAAACCTTAATTTTAGATGTCTATGTCCAAACCACAAAGATTCGTTGAAAGCCTACAATCTGCCACATAGTTCTTTTAAATAAAACTGAATGAAAACACAACAGTCATGAAAATGTAGGTTTTTGTATCTGTCTAACAATTTAAGGTAGCAAATCACCTGTTAAGGATCAAAACGAGAAAGCCAAATGACTTTCTCAAGGTCATGCTACCAAGCACAATGGCATTATAGGGCCAGAGCTAAAAACACCTTGTTACCATTCAATGACCTTCAAGAATGTAAGGTCTGCTTAACTGCCCTAACTCAGCAGGCATCCAGGGGCAATGAAAGCATTTTAAAAATCTGTGAATCCATACCCTGGTTTGGAAAGTTATTCCTGATAAGCCATATGCTTCTTTGCATTCCAAAGTCAAGTGATGCTGATATTCACTGTTTTGCTTTAACCCTTAACTCTTTCTTCATTAGCAGGAAAAACTATGCTTTTATCCAAGAGAGATATGAATACTTACAATGTGTCAGGAATAGATAAGGTTTCAAAATGCAACATATGCCATTTTTAATGAAGCATTAAAAAAAAATAAAAAAACAAGAAAAAGCCTCCAGAGAAAATTATGTTCTCTTTATATTCCATCATATTTCCTAAACAAATGCCTCTTGCTTAAATCTCATTTACAATTGTTCTATACTTGGACTAGACAGAATCTGATTATCAAGCACAGTTGGCTCTTGAACAACTCACGAGTTAGAGGTGCAGACTCCCGGCCCTTCTATTCCAGTCAAAAATTCACATGTAACTTATGATTCCCCCAAAATGTAACTACTAACAGCCTACTGTTAACTGGAAGCCTTACCAATAACATAGACACTTGATTAACACATATTTTGTATGTTATATGCATTTTATACTGTATTCTTACAATAAAGGAAGCTAGAGAAAAATATTAAGAAAAGCATAAAGAGAAAATAATCTAATGAATTTATTGAAAAAAATCCACATGTACATGGACCCACACAGTTCAAACCCTCACTGTTCAAGGGTCAACTGTATATAGCAGTCATACTTCTTTCACTTACTTTTTAAAACTGATTGGTTTCTTGCACAAATTATAATGCCTACAAAAGGAAAGCAAGTATCTCCAGGAATCATATCTGAGAAACGTCTTGCAGCTAAATTTTTCCTTTTAAGACTGAACTATGGCAAACTCTTCTGTTTGAAATGCATAGTGATTAAAGAATAACTTTTAAATTAACAAGAAAGGCTGTATGTAGGTGGCCACATATGTGTACATGTTCTTCATTCCTATACTGTCATCTTTTTGAAGGGGAGATCACAGTTTCTACACGATTCCCATAACTTCTAATTGTTTAAAAATGATAAAGATTTTAACTTTTGTGACTTATAAAGATCTACTTCAAATAAATTCAGTTTACAAAAATAAATACAGCTTTTAATACATTTCATCATTCTGACTACAGCATGCTATAGTAGAAACAAACAAATCTAGGTCTGAATCCTAATTCCACTATGAGTGGTACTGGTATTGCCTTAGGCAAAGAACTTAACCTGTAGGTGCCTCAGTTTCCTCATCTGTAAAACAGAGATAATCATGTGTATTGGGCAAGGCTGTTGAAAGGACTAAAGGTAATATATATATACCTTCACTTCAACAAATGGTAGATATTATTGTAATATAACATCTGCAGATTTTAATAACACAAACCTTAAATTTAGTGTCTGTATTTCTTTGCAGATCTGGTTGATTGTTGTTGTTGTTTGTTTGTTTATTTGTTTCCCCAAAGCCAAGCAGTTATAAAATCCAGACACCCCAAAAAGAGAGGAGGAATGCTGCTGCTACCTTACGATTCCACTAAAGAGTAAAAAGGTATTTGCTTTAATCTTCAGTAAAGTCCACAACTCCATCAAAATTGCAAACACATGAAGAGAACCTTACCAGCTTTGTACCAATTGAACTGACGGTGTCCTGAGAAGATTATCTGGAAGAAGACTTATTTCTTTCATTATATTTGCCAATCTAACAGGCAACTCCTGCCGCAGAAACATAAATGAGGTCTTTTCACAAGCATTCACAGATCCTGAAACCAGACATGTGGGAACAGCAGTAAGTGAAAGCCATAAGGCAGCTGAAGCCAAGAGGCAGGGAGAAACGCAGGAGTTATTTGGTCAGAAACATCAGAGGGATAGTTTCACCATAATGACACGGTAAGTAAGAAAGAGGAGGCAAGGGATCAGATAACCCAGTCTTTAGGGCTGTGAGGCATCCTGAATGACCTTCCAATTCCTGACACTGCAATCGCTTTCCAGAGAAATGAAGCTACTTTACCATCTCCATTACTTCATCCTTACTGTGAACTGTTTTAGAACTCAGGCAACCTGAGCAAATCTGAGCAAGGTGCAGAGTTTAACAGTATGACCTGTAAAACCTGTCCTATACAACCTGTTGCTGCTATTCTCATTTAGAACATTTGTTTCCTAACTCTAAGTTTATAAGTAATACTTCGTCTAAGAAACAGAAAAATTTTAACATGTGCACGCGAACCAGTATACTAACTACTGTTAAGCAAAGAGTAAATGTAGAGAAGGGCTTTCAGACAACAGAAAACAAAAAAATACCAATGCCTGTTCGGCAACATCTTCCCGCATCTTCCCAAGGAGGTCCTATTTAACTGTCGAGATTCTTGGAAATCAGCCTGCTCCTTCCTCCACACCTAAGGATGCTAAGCGGAATAATGAAGAACATCCTTTGGCAAGCAGTTCCATTCAAGTTAAACTAAAGAGTCATATTATTTCTGCAACGCATTGTAAACTCACTCATTTCATCTTGCTGTTACAACAAGACAACTGTAGCAAAAATGAGACTATCAACAGCAGGAATTACAGTAATAAAGAAAGACATCTCCTTGTGAGAGCTGAACGGCATACTTGCGTACAAGGCCAATCACTCTTTAATCACACCAGTTATTTTAAGTAAAAACAAAAACCGCGGGCTTTGAGCCAAAAAAATTTGGCCCTGGAAACCACAATTTTCAGATAAAGTTGCCAACCATGCTGGTATCTCTCAAGCCCACTAGTGATCCGTTCGTTAGTGACCTAACAGCACTCACAGTGCAGAGGATTACTTTTTCTACTCAAAGTTTATGATTTTGTTATAGTCTATTAGTCTTCCCTTTTCTCCTCAGCGCCCCTATATAAGAAGTCAGTTAAAAGCCTAACTTTGCAATTCCTCTGCAATTTGTTGCATCCTTTCTAGAGAAAACTAGTTAGCATCCATTAGAGAACGAGGAAATTAGATTAATCGCTTCGACAGGGGTGAAACGCGGTAAAACACAGCATATTGTACTCATGCACTCTGCACGTGCTCAAGACATTTGCTGCTGGTGAAATGAGTGTGCTATTGGTGGAAACACTCCAGCCAGCGACAACAAAAACATTCTACGAAACATCAGGCCAGTTATAACCTGCTTCCCCTATCTCCGTGCCAATTTTATGCAATCATCATACACAATTGGGCATTTATCTTTATTCTGCACAATCTGAACACGACTCTTGGAGGGGTGCACACACTGCCTCTCCCGGGGTCGCGGTTGCTCAGAGGGGGCCTGGCCGCCAGCGGGGATCCGCACACGTGCGCTGCAAGGCAGGCAGTCGTTTCGCTCGAGGCCCACCTGGTTCGTTTTCAACAATACACAGTAAAACGACACACGTCCCCAGTTACGGACCCGACCTGCCAGCTCCTGCACCTGGGCATAGGGATCCGCCTGCGGGGGAGAAAGGAAGCACCCAAGAGGCTGCGGGTGGGGGAAGGAGCACGTTGAGGAGGAGGGGTGCGCAGAGGCGAAAAGGGCGGCGCACAAAGGCCCGAGGCCCGGGCCGTACTCACCGAAGTCCAGGAACTGCTTCATGGAGAGCGGGGACGGCGAGAAGCGCGCATAGAAGTCCACTTGGCCCGGAACGCCCCGTTCGGGCGCCGGGCCGGAGCCAGAGTCCGAGGTGAGGCTTCTGCTGGCGCTGGAGCGGACGGTGCGCGGTCCTGGGCCGGCCGCGGCGGCTCCGCGCAGCAGCCGTGCCAGCCTCATGCCGAGCTCGCCGAGGAGCCGGAGCCCCGCGCGCCAGGTGGCCGCTCCGCGCGCCGCCCGGCAGTACGTGAGGGACGTGGCGAGCCGCGGGGCGGGGAGTCCGTCAGCGGCTGTCACCGCTGTAGCCACCGCCCCGGTCGCCCGAGCCCGCCCCCGGCGCCGCTGGGCGGGATCAAGGGAGGGAAGGAGGCGGGGAGCGCGGCGAGGGCCGCGGTGCCCAAGTGGGTCCCGGCGCGGCGGGGCGGAACCGGGCGAACGCCGTGCGGGCGGGCAGCAGGCCGCTGCGCGCGTGAGGCGGCCAGGCCGCAGGGCCACCTCCCCGGTCCCAGGCCGGTCCCAGGCGCGGTCCCAGCCGCCGGCCGCAAAGCCCGAGGGGGCTGCGGCGTTCAGGGCCGCGAGGTCGCGCTGGCAGAATGGTGCATCCCCTTCCCACGCCCTTTTGGAACGGATCTCACCTTTCTGCTTCCTCTGCCCTTCCAGCCTCAGCCAAAAGGCAGCACGGGCCTGCGTTCAGCTCCCGAACAACTCAGTGTCCTTCTGCGAGCGCGTTCCAGAAACTCTTCTCTCTAATGCAAGCCCCACATTTACAGGTGAAGAAACAGACCCAGGGAGCTTCAGGAACCCACCCTTGCCAAACAGTGGTACCTAAATACGAATAGCGAACACTGAGGTGTGTGACCCTAAATAATATCAGTAACAGCAGTGCCAAGAGAAGATAATTGGCAGGCAACTTGGAGCATTATCTGCAGGCATTTTGGCATAGTCAGCCATGTATCTAAAGGGTCCCTGTGTTCCTACTGCCCATCTCTGTAACTGATCTTAGGGTCACAGTTTAGCTGCTCCACCCTTTCCAGATTTATAAATAGTAAATATAAGACTAGACAATTTCTAATACTGGTTTAATCACATAGACAGAGCTGCGAAGGATGCAGTCTGCAGTGAAGGATGCAGTCTACAGTGAAGGATGCAGTCTGCAGTGAAGGATGCAGTCTACAGTGAAGGATGCAGTGTACAGTGAAAATCACTGCTGCCCCTTCTCTCCACCAGTGCTTCCCCATGTATCCACTCCCAGCGCTTTGTTATGTCTTGGATACAACAGACTTACTTAGGTGTGAAGTTTACCATATATACATAATTTTTTAACCTAAAAAAGCCAGAGAGGCAACAAGCTTTTATTTGAGATCACAAAAATAGCTATTAATGAAGCACTGATTCAGGCAGAAACCCAAATAGCATTCAGATTATGGGGAGATGGCAAGGGGTGTTCATGAAAAAAAAAAAAAAGGAAGGAAAATACATGAATAGAAGGAATTTCTGTTGGTGCTTATAAGTTATTTTTTTTAGCTATACATGGCTCTTCACTGACTCTAAAGAATATCTTTAATTATCAGTCCTTATAGTCAGGAGGTCTTAGCTTTCCTGTTATCTTTACAAACAGTTATTTGGAAAACAATGCTGTTCTGGCCCAGTCCAGAGGCTATTTTGAATATTTTTCAAACATATCAAAAGTTTAAGGAGTAAGACAATGCAGTCCTACAGAATGGCTGCTGTGACTCCATTTTAAAATAGCTCCACTTATGCCTGTAGATAGATATAGATAGATATATAGATATATAGATATACCCAGCAGTTACTGGTATAGAATGACAGTTCATTCCTCTATGGTGATCAGGCCTTGGGTTGTATAAAAATGTGTATAAAGAATGAGATAAGAGTCCCTTTTTAGTGTGTATTAGCCCCACAAGTTTAGCTTGAAGGAGAACATTGGCCACGTGGAAACAAGGATAGGTGGTTGGGGGATTGGGTGGAAGCGAACTTAATATAGTCTCTGACAATGGTGTCTCTAACCATTTTTTTAGGGATCTGTTAACATAGTGGTTGTTAAGACTTAGATAAAATATCTTAGAGGAAGCAGTATGAACATAAGACCATGGTATGTAGAGAAAGAGGGGGTAGTGTCTCTTATATATTTGCAGCCTCACCAATCATACTCTCTACCTTCCCAGTTGGATTGGCCTTCATCCATCCTATGAATATTTGTCGAATGCTGACTAATGCACTAAGTAAATTCTAAGTAATGGCCTTTGTGGTTGAGAATAAAGCCACATGCAATAGGATCCCTTTCAGATACGCTTGTTCTCACAAAACATACACTGTAGGATCTGACATGGTAGTACTTGATACCTTATCTTCAAATATTAGAGAGCCTGCTCTGTGAAAGAATGATTAGGTTAGTTCTTAGTGGCCCAGGCAGCAGATAGAGGACTTGTGGGTGGAAACTGGGGAGACAGATCTGACTCACAGATGAAAAAACTTTTGATGGTTACAACCATTGGACTGTGAGATGGGCAGCAGTAGAGAAGGAGGGGGTCCTTGTCAATGATCATTAGATTCTAAACAACAGCTGAATAAGGATGGTGCAGAGAGGAGAATGGGAAAGCAGCATAGTGTAATGAAAAAAGCCTGAGTTCTGGTTTCAAATTCTGCCTCTGCCAAATACCAGCTATGTGGCCTTGAGTGAGCTACTTAACCTCTTGTGAGCCTCAGTCTCCTTACCTAAAAAGGGAGGATAATATCTGTCTCACTGGGTGACTGTGACATAGGTAGTATAGCTATCTGTGTTAGCACAATGCCCTGCATATACTAGACCTACTCAATAAATGGCATCTATTTTTTATCATTATTGCTGGGTTTTTAAAAAAAATCATTTCCTTATTAGGATCATATCAGAACCACTCACCCATGTTTGTCCTGAAGCCACCTTTACCAAATGTTTGGGGGAAAACGATTTG
The DNA here is from genome assembly GCA_003508835.1 of Eonycteris spelaea. Taxonomy (NCBI): domain Eukaryota; kingdom Metazoa; phylum Chordata; class Mammalia; order Chiroptera; family Pteropodidae; genus Eonycteris; species Eonycteris spelaea. The sequence goes on along the minus strand of PUFA01000024.1, from coordinate 8,434,760 downwards.
AAATTAAATATTAGGCATCCTTAAAATAGTCCCTCAACCATTTTCACAACTCTTTTCCAACCTCCTATTATATTGCCTTCCTCCTTTTCTTCTTCCTTTCACTCCAGAAGAGCTCCAAATTCTCACAGGCTCATGCACAGCATTCTTCAGCTCCCTCAACATCTCTTTACAACTCTGCTGCTTTCCAACTAATCTTGTTGAGGTGCTCAGCTAAACATTAACTTGTGTGGATTCACAAAAGCCCAGCAGAAACCTTGAGATTTATTTTAGCGAGGTTCATTCTCCCAGAAACCAATCCAACTGTTTTATAATGTGTTTTTTTCTTTTCTCCAGACAAAGTATATTCACGAAGCTTTCCCTCAATGTACAGAGAATGAATATATGAGAACACATATAAAATGGCAGCAACGTTTTGCTTGTTGGTCAAAGGCGTAGAGCCCAGAAGTTGGAGAAACATTAGATTTTTTTCAGCTATCTGTTAACATAGTGGTTATTAAGACGGTGGTAAAAATAGGGAGCAATATGGACAAAAGGCGATGAGATATGTAGAGAGAGTAATCAAAGGGTGGTATCTCTTTTATATAAACTTTACTAAAGGGCTATAGTATTTAACTATGTAGCTATAAAATATAATGATATTCCAAGGCTCATTAAAAATCTTTATATATTGCATACTTGGGCCAGATCCTCTAAATTCACTGAGAATTTATGATTAATGTTGGGCTGATTTGACTGAAAAGTGGAAAAAACAATGGAAAACAAGCTAGACTATCACCCTGGCTCCATTACTTCCCGGCGTCCTGGGGCTCAGAGGACAAAGGAGAGGAAAGTTGTGATGTTTACTCCCCTGACCCCTTCCTGCCAGGCCGCGATCTGTGTCCCTTTTAATTGTGACCACGGCTCCCTCCCTGTGCCTTAGAGGTGATACCAGTTTCTCTCTGTTGTTAACTAAGGTCCTTTACCATCCCTGGCTGCTTACCTCTGCCCACACCTCTGTAAATAGTCCCTTCAAACACTCTGCAATTTTTCATGTAATTGTGCTACCATCTCCTGTCCCAGGACCCTGAGACATTAGAAATCTAATTTTTAAAAGTGGTAAAATCATGACTGTCATACAGCTATAAAATGAACACATCATCACATTGTACACTTTAAATATCTTACACTTACGTCAATTATATCTCAGCAAAGCTGAAAAAAATTCAAATGAACACACCAAAAATTGAATTAACATGTTAATTAAATGAGGAAACCAGAACCAATGTTACAACCCATTCAAAGGAGAAGTTGAAAAATAGGGGTACAGAAATGTCTTTCAAAGAGCTGTAAAACTGGCTTTTTCCTCTTAGGAATCAGGACCTTCATGACAGTATTTGCAGATATAGGCATAAATGATTTGCATTATCAATAATCTACAATTTAGAGAGATAGATAGCTCAAAGACAATGAATCAGAATCAGATACCCTGGAAAGTTGAGTTTTCAACGATGCATTATATCCCACTGAAACAAGATTTCCTCCTGCACACATTTGCCTTCTTTCTTTAAGTAGTATTGCCATTTGAGTTGTCACTTGTGCAATGATATGGAGGCCATCCTATTCACCAGGATTTGTTTTAGGGAAAACACAGTATTTCTCTGGAGTAAGTACTTTTGATATTGCTGCCGGAGTTAAGAGACCAATCCCCAGGGAAAGCTCTCAGAACAGCTCTGCAGGAAGCCAGGGAGGAATTCACTTTGCAGAGCAAAGGGGAAGGGGAGGTGTGGGAAAATTGCAAAGGCTATTTCACAAAGAGAGCTCTCTCCCTGTAACCTTCAGTAAAGTTTACTAAAAAGAGTGTTGAGACTGGCTCTTTTATGCCTTTATGCAAATTGGTGAAAAGAATGAATTGTGCATGAGAATTGGACCCAATGGGGACAGCAGTTGTATAAGTGGAGCTTAAGCGATGGGAGGGCTGAGGGGACTCTGAGGGTGCAAACCCTTGCAGATTTACAGAGTGGGTCTGGGAGAACTTTAAACTTAAGACAAACTGGAGTTATCAATTTGAGCCTAGGTCTCGGAGGGTCGAGAAGGCTACGACTGATGTCTGAATTATATATGCCATCGGCAATGTTCTTTTTAAAATGTTGAGGTGGGGAAGTATAAATTTCTACTTTCACCACCAATTTCCCTTAACTTATTCCATTTCATTGCTTATTAGGTTTTTAGCTGCCTATTTCTGAGGTTCATTCATTCAATAAGTGTCTTTTTCAGAACGTGCCATGTGCTGCACAGGCACCTTTTAGGTTTTGGGGTTACAGCAGTGAACAAGATATCCAGGTCTTTGTTCTCATGGGACTTCTAAGGAGAAGAAACAGATGATAAGTAAATATACAGATTATCATAGAGAATGCTAAGTCTATAAAGATAATAAAACAGAGTGATAGATAATGTGTGTGTTTTGTGTGGAAGCTACTTTATAGAGATGGTCAACACAGGCCACTCAGAGAAAAAGGTGTTACTGTGACCCCTCCCACCATGATCTTCAAAAAAACCTTCACTCCTCCAAGAAACAAAACAAAATCCCTAAACTTGTTGGCCTTCATTTACTCATAATTAAATGTATTAAAGAACAAAATTCAACCACGTAAATTTAAAGATCTACTCACCTTTATTGATTCATGAATCAGGAAGCATCCAATCTAGCAACTAGAAGGGTGCTTCAAGGGGTTGTATAAAAACGGTTTTCATAGGAAGAAGGATATGGCAAGGAAGTTAGCACAAGAAAGGATTTTGGTCATGCACTGAATAATGATGTTTCAGTCACTGGACAGCGATCCCATAAGATTATAATGGAGCTGAAAAATTCTTATCGTCTAGGAATGTCATATCACAACACATCGCTTACCTGTTTGTGGTGATGCTGGAGTAAACAAACCTGTGTTGCCAGTTATATAAAAGTACAGCACATATAATTATGAACAGTATATAGTACTTGATAATTGTAATAAATGACGATATTGCTGGTTTATGTATTTACTATACAATTTTTATCATTTAGTGTACTTTCTACTTATTAAAAAAAAGCCTGCTGTAAAACAGTATGTTGTTTTACACCAGCAGCAACCTCATACATATTTACTGCATTCTTGATTGCATCATTTTCTCTTATGCTTGATTTATTCTAGTGTTTGTTTGTACAATAATATGCTATACAAGTTTATAGCCTAGGAACAATAGGCTACACTATGTAGCCTAAGTGTGTAGAAGGCTGTACCATCTAGGTTTGTATAGGTACATTCTGTGATGTTTGAATGATTAAATCACCTAAGGACACATTTCTCAGAATGTACAGAATGTATTTTTAAAGCAGGACATCATCTTTTTGAGAAGGGAATCGCAAAGGTTTTATCATGAATATTGCCTCTTCTTTCTATGGGGGATGGAGTGGGCCCACATGACAGATTACCTCATTGGTGTTGACCAGAAAATTCCAGGCTGGTTAAGATTACATTTCTGAAAGAAAGAGAGAGAGAGAGAGAGAGAGAGAGAAGAGAGAGAGAGAGAGAGAGAGAGAAAGAAAGAGAGAGAGAAAGAAAGAGAGAGAAAGAAAGAAGGAAGGAAGGAAGGAAGGAAGGAAGGGAGAGAGAGAGAGAGAGAGAGAGAGAGAAGAGAGGAGAGAGAGAGAGAGAGAAAGAAAAAAAAGAAAGAAAGAAAGAGAGAGAGAAAGAGAGAGAGAAAGAAAGAGAGAAAGAGAGAGAGAAAGAAAGAGAGAAGGAAGGAAGGAAGGAAGGAAGGAAGGAAGGAAGGAAGGAAGGAAGGAAGGAAGGAAGGAAGGAAGGAAGAAGAAAGAAAGAAAGAAAGAAAGAAAGAAAGAAAGAAAGAAGAAAGAAAGAAAGAAAGAAAGAAAGAAAGAAAGAAGAAGGAAAGAAGGAAGGAAGGAAGGAAGGAAGGAAGGAAGGAAGGAAGGAAGGAAGGAAGGAAGGAAGGAAGGAAAGAAAGAAAAAGAAAATCACAGCAAAAAGAAAAATTACGTATCTGGTGAAGGTTGAAACTGCAGTTAAGTCAGGTATTAAATCTAGGTTTTGTATCTAGGGCTTTAGCACAAGTAATGCCATTTTGGGCTTGTGGTTTTCTCTTTAACAAAAGTAATCAGCATGCCAACGTGGTATATTTTGGAGGGCCTGTCTTGGGTCCCAACAATATGCACAAGGAATAATAGATTAAAATCTGTCTAAATGTATCTATGCACTCTTAATACAATTCTAAGGAATGAGAAAGCATCGTCATTGGCAACCTTTATTTCTTACTAGTTCATAAAAAATGGTGCATCTTACAATTGTCTTATGTGATGAAATTTGGTTTGTTTCTATCTTAAGTATAGAAGCTCCAAGGGTTTGTTAACTCTATAAGATCCACATTAGGTTAAGATTTTAGGCAGCAAGCAGAAAAATCCCCTTTTCAGAGCTAATGCCACATGCCCATGCCTAGGTGCAACAAACAAAGAGGGGTTTTATTCTGCTGAGTAGTATATCTGTCTGTTCAGCTAACAGTTGTATTATCACGGTAAAAAGAGAAAATGGACATTGGAAGACCGCTCACTGCCTCTAATGCAAATGGTAATTGGAGCTGAGATCACCTGTGGAAGGTATGAAGCCGGAGACAAGGCCCCACCTAATATTTAAAGAATGACCAATAGTAGAAGCCAAGGAAAGAATGCTTTCAAAAATAAGAGGGTATCTGATATTGTTAAATATTCTCTAGCAGTCAAGTAAAATGAGAACTCTCAGAAGTATGATTTTAGACTTAATAACCAAAAGGTGTTGGTGGCTTTGGAATAAGTGGTTTCACAAGAATAGTGACGAGATAGATAACTATAATTAGTAATTGGGAAGGACCATGGAGTTGAATGGGTTTATTTATGAATTTTAAGTAGTTTTAAGTAGTCTCAATGCTGTTGGTGAGAAACCTATGAAGCAAAGTGAATGTAAAGAGGGAGATGTCAAGTGCCTGAGTAAGGTCCTGAGGACTGGAAGTGTTGCTTAGATGGGAGGAGGGACATGTCTGTGATCATGAGTCATTATCAGTGTGTTTAAGACATGTGTGGAATTGACGTGGGCAGAGCCAGCCTGGAATCAAGGCTCATCCACCATCTCGTTGTGTAACCTTGGCTAAGCTGCTCACTCTCTCCAATATGTTTAGAGCTATGTTTCCTCTTGAGTACCTTCTACAGGACAAGCACTATCCAATGAAGTTGTTATTTTTACAGAGGAGAACACTGAGGTTGTGTAGCCTAGTAGAGAGAACATGTGTTTTAAAGTAAGCAGAGTATAGCTGAAGCTAAGGGGAAAGGTGAGAGAAACCCATTGGGTGAACCATCTAAGGAAGGAAAATTCAGAATAACCAAATACATATTATGATTTGATATGAGATACACACACACACACACACATACATATATATATATCTTTTTGATAATCCTTTCAAAAATGCCATAGGATTGACAGATTCTACTTTATATTAGGCAGTACTCTTGCAGACTCAAGTAGTGAACCCCAGTTCAAACATTCTTAAATAAAAAGAGACTTTTGTTTCATGTCTCTGAAAAATTCTTCATGTACAGTGGGTCCAAAGCATCAGAGTATGTCCTGCCTTCCTCCTCCTTTTCCTTCCTCCCCATATTTCAGCTCTATTGTCCTTGGTGTTGGCTTTACAAGGCTGACTCTCTCCTCAAAATGACAAAGATAGAGTAACAGTAGGCTTCAGTAGTCATAGATGGGCAAAATCTCAGTAATGAGCACCTCCCCCCCACCAATTGCCCTAGAAAAGCACCAGGATTGACTCTGATTAGCCAGGCTAGGGCCATGTTTACACCTCTGGAGATGTCATTCACACACATCCAAATTCATGGACTGACTTAGGAGAGGATCCCCAAAGGATACAGCAGATCCTTTCACTTGAGGAAGGGATGCTGAGCAGGTAAGAACACATTCATTATCCATTTCCATGTTCTGCAGACTGGTAATACATTTTCTTATACTGTGACTATACTTTCACATTTCTAATGGAAGATAATTTTTTCATTTTTGCTAGAATTCATTACTGGGATTTAATGAACATATTCAGTCTGTCTGTGAAATATGACATTCTCTCAAACTTAAAGAATAATGATTCTTCACATTTTTCTCTATTTTTATTCCCTTTATTTCATGATTATTCAAGTCAGGTAATATACTCACACATTTCCACCCTCTCTTGGAGATTTAGAAAGAAGTAAAAATGAGATTTATTTTGATGAGAGTTTAATAGACATATATCTTGGAGAAGCAAATTGATCTTATAAGCAATAAAAGTATTCTGAATTCAGCATTCACTAGAAGGAAGAAGCTATCTCCTCTCTACTTTCTCTTTCAAGTTCCTAGAACTTTTAGCATTTTCTTTGGGTAAGTGGTTATGTCAGTCAGGTTTCAGGGCTTAAAAAAGAAACCACTCTAGATATCATTGGCATGAAGGGATTAATTTAGGGGATTACGTGTATACAAAATAGACTAAAATGAGCTCTAAGCTGGGCCTCTAAGCTTAAAATAATCAGAATATACTCAACACTGTGCAAAAAAAAAAAAGTAAAAAATGACAAAAACATAAATGTGGAGGGGTGAGTAAAATGGTAATGATTTTAGCATGTGTTTGAACTTAAGTGACATCAATTTAAAATAGACTGCCAGCCATAAACATAGTTTGGTGTATACAAAGCATGCAGTAACCACAAACCAAATATCTGCAAGAGATATACAAGAAATAAAGAGAAAGGAATCCAAACACAACACAACATAAAGTCATTAACATAGAAGACAGCAAGAGAATAAGGAATGGAACTACCAAAATAATCAGAAAACAATAAAATGATAATAACTGTATAGCTATCAATAATTACTTTAAATGTAAATGGATTAAATGCCCCAATCAGAAGATGAATGGATAAAGAAGTGGAACATACATACAATGACATTACTCAGCCATAAAAAAAGAATGAAATCTTACCATTGTGACAATATGAATGGACCTATAGGGCATTATGCTAAGTAAAATAAGCCAAAGACAAAGACAAATACCACATGATTTCACTTATATGTAGAATCTAAAAAGCAAAATAAATAAAATAAAAACAAAGTCATAGAAACAGAGAACTGATGTTTGCCAAATGGGAGGTTAGGTGAAAAAGGAGAAGTGATTAAGAAGAAATTGGCAGTTACAAAACAGTTACAGGGATGTAAAGTACAGCTTATGTAATATAATCAATAATATTGTAATAACTATGGTGTCGGATGGATGCAAGACTTATAGGGAATCACCTTTTAAGTTATATAAATGTCTAACCACTATGCTGTGCACCTAAAACTAATATAGTACTGAATGTCAAATGTAATTGAAAAATAAAGATGCTCAGCACCGAACTTTAGGTCTCCACAACCATATTTACTTGCAGAAATTCCCACTGGGAATCTACCTTTAAGATCTCCAATGAAGGTATGTAGTTCATAGAAGTAGTTCACAAGTTTTTCTTTTTAGCTCTCCAGCCCTCCCAACTAGAATGATGGAACAGAGGTTGAACAAGCCAATCCAGTTACCTCCCACATACATAGCTTAGGTATTTTGTCATTCATCAGTTTTTCTGGTAGGAATAGTTGGGTTGTTTGTGGTGTGGACAGACAAAGGAAAACTGAAGAATTGTTGATGCTTGAGAAAGGAAATGTTGAATGGCTAATCCTTAACACTTAGAGTCAGCCTGAACCTTAATCTTTTTTTTTTTTTTAACTGACTTAAAAGAGTCACTATAAAACAAACCAACATATCACTGTTCTGTGGTCAGCTACTAGAACTGGCATACTGTTCCCCATTCAGCTGTAATAGTATTCACTGCAATGGAATTTTGTTTTTTTAGCAGGGTAGTGCCTTGAAGGCATGGCCCACAAGAGTAGTCTAACACTAATGTCAACTATCCTGTCAAAACAGTGAAAGCTACATACTCAGATAAAACAAAAATTAAAAATGTTCACTGATTGCTCTCTATCCATGTTTGAGGTTGTTGGGGGGGAAGTTGTGTGGAGGTGAGAGCATCATGTCTATTTCCTGGAAGCCTAAATTATAATCCTATTTATTCTTTATACCACTTTACAGATGAGGAAGTTAAACCATTAGAGGTTAGTAAATTTCCCTAAGGTCACACAAATAGAAAGTGGCAGCCAGGGACTTGAACGAAGACTGACTCCAGAGATCCTTGCTACCCAAAAATATAATCCAGGGACCAGCAGCATTGCAGCACCTGGAGCTTGTTGGAAATGTAGAATCTAGGGCTCCATCCCAGACATCCTGAATCAGAACCTGCATCTTAGCAAGATCCCCAGGTGAGTCTTAGGCATGTTAAATTTTGAGGAGGACTGCTCAACCACTCTGTTAAGACTTTCTAACCAGTAGTTTCCTCAGTTAGGTAAATGCCCTAGAACTTCAGTTCCCTCGGCAATTTGATAACACCTAAAATTGGATTCTGAGTCTTACCAGGGAAAAATCATTTGCATTTGCCTCCCCCCCCCCAACCCTCTTTTAACAGATCTTTAAGTCAATGCATTGTTATATGTGGGGGGAGAAATGTGAGTTTTCAAACTCTGTTCTTCCAGTGACAAACTGGTCTTACATGGTATAACATCAAGCAGGAAATGGCCTCTATTTCCTCTGTGGCATAGCACAAAAGGTAATAAACAACAGAAGTGTAGCTTGCCTTCCACTAAAGAAAACTGAAGAATTGATCGAGTGTGTAAAGAACTGAGAAAGTACACAAAAAAAAAAAAAAAAGAACCTGCTCTTCTTACACTCTTCAATTTCATTTTAAAAAATCAAGAATCAGTACATACCAACCTCAAGATGACTACTTTCTGTGTGTGCCCCAACCCCAACCTCAACCTCAACATGCAGATGGTCATTGTTTTAAGGGCTGAGAGTTCATTGATAAGAAGTTTAAATTTAAGAGTTGTAACTGGTTTACAGTATTTTTTAGTTAGTTAAAGGTACTTAGGCTTGCGGATTGTAGCTATATCACCCACTAGTAAATCATAGGGTATGATGGACTTTGAAGAGGCAAAAGGTACCAGTGACAACTAAAAAACTATGTTTCCCCATCTGTGAAATGAGAAAGTAGAACTAGGTTTCCATGCTACTTTCCTATTTTAACGTTTTATGAATCTACAAAATAAAGAGTAATTATAAAAATAGCTAACATTTAATGAGCACGTTCAGATCTTCTCATTCACTCCCTACAAGGACTTAGGAGATGGGGTACCGATATCAACCCTATTTTACAGATGAAGAAATGGACATGATGTGTCAGTCACAGAATGTAACTTAGGGTGATACTCTAAGAGGTGAGGCTAAATCACATCGGGGCAGTCTGGCTCAAGCCTCCCCCTTATGGCTACCATACCTGTACCTTCTCAGCTTGTTACTGGTACAGTAGAAACACCACACAGAAATAGGGCATTCTCACACAGTGGGCAGAACCCTTTCAATAAATATTCAGACCATCCAACAACCTCTAAAAGAGTTTTCAATCTCGGCTGCACTTTAAGAATCACTCGAGGAGCCTCAAAAAGCTCAGATGCCCGAGTCCCACCTTCAAATGGAGATTCTGGCATGTAGTTTGAGCATTGGAGTTTTTAAAAAATATTCTTTAGGTATTCAAATGTGCAGCTCAAGTTCAGAGCTACTCAAATTTTCTGGGAATGGTGTTAGTTCGAGGCAAGTTCCCCCCACAAAAAGATCAGGTCCTGCCCTTAACCATTGTCAATCATTGATATCCTAATGCAAAATTTTGAATTCTATTACTTAAAGTGAATTCACCTGTTTGTCCATATCATCTGTTGTTTTTAGATATCAGCTTCCTCTAAAAAGTCAGAGCCAGTGTTCTACTTGTATGTGTATCCTCAGAGCCTACTAGCATCCTTAGACATTGGGGAAAAAATGATTAAACCATGTGCAACTACAGTGTATCTACTAGTTATTGGTGAATTGAATACTTGTCTGTTGGACTTTGAGAAAACGAAGCACACTCTATCACTATAATTTGAGATTTTTTGCAGATGTTCTAGGATAGTCTATAAGAAATTTTATCTGAGCCCTGCTAGCATAGGTCGGTCTCTGCCCATTTCGATGACCCTGGCACAGGCAGCCTGACTGAGAAATGGCTCCAGGGCAAGGGCAAAGAGAAGACTGAAGGCACTTAAACTTCGCTGACAGCTGCAAAAATTGCACTTGACTCCTTTACACCAGTGAAATCATGAAACATTACTTGGTTAGTTTTGCCCTTTGTGGCTCCTGGTCCACCTTGCATTGTGCTGGACCAATTTTCTTCCTTAGATTTGTTTTACAGTTCACTTATCCTTAGAGGATTTAACCACGAATTTTCCCTTTATAACTTTCCTCCTATTGGTACCCTTTCTGCAGCCCTGGCCTCAGCTGCTAGTACACAGCAGTCTCACATTCTAACAGCTGGATAAGATGCCTTTCAGAGTCGGCAAAACCTATTTTTTAAGGTACAAGAGAGAAAATACTTTCCATTTGACCA